>OX336901.1:6407312-7064812 GCA_946959425.1 Argyrosomus regius | reverse complement strand
GGGGCGTAGACGATGGGTGGCGAAGAAAAAAGAGAAATGTGTGTGTGTGTGTGTGTTGGACTGTGTCGTGTCCATGGGGGAAGATGAAAACTTAAACAGCTTCCTGTCATCACAGCATGTGATAAGAAGAAAGTATAGTCAGGTTAATGTAGAAGAATAATCTGAGACAGTCATCACTTGATTTTCTAAAACTGTGAGTCTTGTGGATGAGTCCTGGAGAATATCCTTCTGTTCAGTATAGTGCAGTGTTGTAGTCAAACCAATACCAAGACGTGAGCGTATCGAGACAAGGGTAAGACCAAGAATTTGAGGGGTTGAGACCAGGTCTGCGCCTTGTGCTTCTTAACTTTGTGAAAGGTTGTGACAGCACAGAGATGAGCTTTAGTCACTTAATTCAAAGAAAACAAAAAATTTAATTGACATGTTGGATTTATAGCCTAAATCAGTTGATGGTAAACAATTCTGGAGAAAGACTCTTCTATCAATCGTGTCCATCAATTACCACTTAATTTCCCCTGTCTTCTTACATTTTACCTACTGCAGATGTTTGCACATGTTGTTTCATTCCCTCGTGTTTCCTATTCACCATCCACTATCAGTAAACATCTGGGATCTTTATCCATCCTCACATCCGTCTATTTTTAGCAGAAGAGATTAGATATTACCTCAAATGTGTTTGCCTTTTTCTCTCAAGGTGACCACACCTGACACCGGAACGTCTTTAAGGCAATTAAGACGACTACAGCATCTTAAACCGAGAGCGTGAGATGCCCCTCTGAATCTCTAAATAACTGTGTGATCCAGGCTGATCAGACGAGCGTATTCAACCTGAACGTTTCATTTATATGCAAAACCAAGAGTCAGAGCGAATGTTGGAGGTATTGATTGGAGGCCAGCGGCGCTACATGTGATTCCAGGAGCAGGTCGAAGCAATGGGGCTGTGAACTTCAGCAGCACTGGGAAACAGATCAGGCATTTCTGTTCACTGTGAGCTGCACGTTTGGAATACCTGTTAAGCAGATGGTATGCATATAATGAAGACAGCAGGTTGAGAGCCATTGATTCAGAAATTCATTCAGTTTTTGTCCCATTTGGATTTTCAAACACATGTTCTTTTCTTCACACTGGGGTTCAAGCGCACACACTCGCTTTGTATGTTCTCTCGCAAACAGCTGGCTGATGAGAGTATTGATCTAAAGAGCCAGTTGACATGGAGCTGAATGCCTGTGCCATTAGCAAACACACACACACACACACACACGCTCTGCATCCACTAGGCTCTACTTAGAGTTTGCAGCCAACCAACATCAGAAGTTAGTATTGAAAACTGGAGCACATTGCAGCCATCCAAAAGTTCAATGATGATTTGATCATGTGCATTAGCTGTAAACTCAAAAATAACACGATAAGGTATATGCATATATACAGATTAAACAAAGCAAAGCTGTAGAGGTGCTGGTAGGCAGTGGACAAAGCCAGACTAGCTGTTGCTGATGACTAGCTCCAGCTACTCTACTTCTAGTTTCACATTTTGGGAAATATACCTATTTTCTTTTTGCCAAGAGTTGGATGAGAGGATTAATATTACTCTCATGTATGTATAATAAATAAGAAGCTATCGCCAGCAGACGGTTAGCTAGGCTTAGCATAAAGACTGGAAGCAAGGGGAAACTGATAGCTTGGCTCTGTCCAAAAGGGGAAAAAAATCACCTAACAGCACCTCTGAAGCTCACTAATTAACAAATTGCATCTCCTTTGTTTGATCTGTAACTCTTGCAAAGAAATCTCTCCAAATGTTGAACCATTCCTTTGAAACAAAGGTTTAGTGAGCAAAAAAGGCGGATGTGCTGATCCTAATCATCCCGCTGCTCGTCACTTCAAGGTTTGTTATCCAGCGGGCATTGCCTCAGGACCCCAGACCCCCAAAGCTCCAGTTTAACAGTGCAGTAATTGGTTTGTTGTAATATGATCAATTGAAACTTTGTTGTGGACTATGGGAATTTGAGGGCCCCGTGCTTAGCTTTCAGACCTTCATTAGTTCAGCTCATGTTTTGCGTACATGGTGTATATTCCTTAATTGATTTTTGTTTAATCAGATTACAACTGACTCAATGCACAGAGTGGGGGAGATCCAACAGCAGCATTTTTCCTCTGAGCTGCCCCAGCAGCCTAATTAACAGAAATGTCAGAGAGTTTTATTGGATACATACTCGGCTCCTTGTATACTGTTGCTTTAAATGTAGATTATGATATGAACATAAACAGAGTTTAATGGTGTGTTTGAGGGTTGTACTTCACTTTATGATGACTTTTCAGATAGCTTGCGCTGTAGTTTATTCAATTTATTATCTTTTTTTGCTTCCTTGTTGCTTTCTATATCAATCCATCCTTAGTTTGTGTGATATATTATATTTCTGGACCTTCTTATATGCATTTAAACTTGGGAACTACAAATGTGAACTGCATTTCCCATGAGCACTTGCATGCCAAAGCACAGGTGTGCTTTGTTTGAACTCATTAAATGCTCTGGGATTCCCTTTGTCAAACATTTGCCTGTTGGAAGGCATGGATTAGGTTTAAACATTTGCATTGGACCTAAGTGTGCAAAGCCTTCTTTTCTCCACATTTGACTGTCTGGAGCGTTTCACTGTGAGTATGTTGATCTTTTACTTGAGCTTGCTTGGAAACGAGAGAGCATGCCCATTTGAGAAAACTGAGTTTCAGTTCAATCTCAAAACCTCATAGTTCCATCTTCAAATCTCGTCTGTGATAAAGCAGATTGCCAGAAAACGTGGCACAACACATCTCTATCTAGAATCTTTATGAGCCGCTCAACTACATATATTTTCTTTAAACAAAAGCAAGTTGATGGAAATGATAAATCATTTAAAGTGGAATAAAACTGTAAAACATGTTGAGAAAATGGAGCTTTTGATTGATTTGATTTTAGAGACTGACGGTCAGTTAAACTGCAACACAAAGAAGCCTTTGTGACTTGTAAGCTCTTACAATGCTGATAATTGATTGAATTTGCATCTTCCCCGTGTGGTTTGCAATCAAAGTTGGAAGTCCATTTCATTTTAATTAAATCAGGAATTGGATTTTTCCTCAAATATTCAGGGCAACCTTGTTTTGCACATTCATGGTGTTGTAAAAAGTGAAAGATAGTTGCTTCCTTCATGAAGGACGAACTAAACGGAGAGAGAACTGGTTCCAGTTCTGGTCAGGACGTGATAAGCTGGGACAGTGATGCTGGTTCAATCTGACAAGGAGAGAGAAATATAAAGGGATGTAGGAGGCAGGGTCAGAAGGAGGAGCAGGTCTGTTTGCATGGGCGTCTTTTCAGTTTATATCTATTTTTCTTACCAACGCCTGTGTTTTCTACTTTACCCTCCTCTCCTTTTATTGTTCTGAATTTCTTCTCTTCTCTATATACCTTCCTCTGCTGCTATTTCCCCTCTCCTCTGCTCTTTATCTTCTTTTCTCACTTCATCCGAGCTCATCTGTCCTCGGGTGTCAATATTTTGACAGCTTTCAGACAATCAGAAAAAGAGCCGACAGGCCCGAGTTATGGGATGCGAGATGTGTGTGTATATATATGTGTGTGTGTACATACATACATACATTGTTGTACTGGTGTTTCTGTGAATCATTGAACTGCAAAGTTATATTGAAGGGAGACGGATGATTTTTATGCTTTCGTAACCAGATTTATATCAACAGTTTTGTTTCTGCACTCTGGGCGATTTATTTGAAGGTCTTCTGCTCTCTTGGGATGTTTATCTTCACTCTGTGTACACACTCTAAATTTTACTTTTGCGATGAAATAAATGACACACAGATACACTGAAAATGAAGAGTAAAGTGCATTTGTATATCCTCTTTGTAAAACAGGAGTTGGTATTACTATCTATCATTGCAAATAAGCTTGTAATGGTCTTCTAGCATCGTCTAAATTATTGAGATGAGTGAGTATAAAAGGAAGTCGCAGGGACAAAACTTAAACATGATGTTTTCTATTCTCCTGGAACCTCAATCTCATGTAACAGCGGAGGAGGAGGAATTGCAGAGAGGAGATAACAGAGAAAACTAGGAGAATTTATGATGCCTTCATCTCATCCATCCTGTGCCTGCTGACAGAAGACAAGCAAAGAGACAGAGAGATGGGAGACTGGAGCCCATGTGGTGAGTTGTACTGTCTAATTCATCTCTCTCTCTCTTTCTCTACAGCAGCTTCTAGACTCTGTGGTGAAAGCGCATAGAGGACATAAAGAAGGAGGACGAGAGAGGATAAAGAGGAGAGGATAACTTGACGCAGGCGAAGAAGACTGAAAGGGAGACTGTAGTGATGGCTGAGGCACCTCAGCAGCAGCAACAGCAGCAGCAGAAGGAGGAGGAGGAGGAAGAGCAGCAGCCGAGCACTGTGGAGGCGACGGAGACAGATGAAGGGCCTGAAGAACCAAAGGAGAGTGTCCAGATAACCCCCACCCGACCTCTGCTGTCCATGAGATCCATGAGCACTGTGGACCCAGACGACGACTCCCCGAACATGATCGTCTACAGAAAGGTAAGAGCAAAAACTAAACGCAGTTTATCTTGTCGAAGAAATGGTTAAGTTTGTGATGTTGTGGTTCTGCTGAGAACCAAATACTGGGAATGGAGGTGATTATTTGAGTCCAAGGTTTTACTTCACTAGTTTTACTCAGACTGGGCGATGGCGATCTGGCCAAAAGATAATATCATAATCTATTTAATCGCAATCACAGTCCACGATCTAAATTGTGACCTTTTTCTCAATTTTGAAATGCTCTGTAAACTCTAGCCAGATGATAACAATAACATACTGTTGCACTGAAGATACTGCACAGATTTCATGAATTAAAAAAAGTTGTAAACAGAAGCCAAAAGATAACAAAATCATAAAATAACAACAATTTTCAAGTCCTCAAGTCACCCAAAGAGTCACGTGAAGTAATTTGTCCAATCAGCATGGCCATTTAGTTCACGTATCTCAGAGCCGCTAGTCATGTGAAGTTTGAAAACAGAAGTATGAGGAAAATAATACTTCTCTACAATTTGTCTGAAATGTTGACTGTGGACGCCTTAGATGACAGTCTTGATCCAAAATCATCAGATTGCCAGTCCTTATTTCAGACTTTTATGATGCAAAGTTGGCCTATTTTCACTCTCAGTAAAAGTTTGATGTTACTGGCAACATTTACATATAAATATCAACTTCAACTAAACAGAATAAAAACTGAAGTTGCGAATTGAATTAAAATTTCTTTTGTTCAAATATGAAATTAAATTGCATTTTAGATTCTTTTAAGGACAAAAGAAACATGCACGTATAACATAAATATGTAAATTTAACTCTGTTCTCTCTGTCTGTTGGGATTACGGTCATGTTTGGCAGTCTTTCCCTGCAGATGAAGCACGCTATCATGTTTACAAAAACACAAACCAAGCAGCTTTCACCAAAATGATTTTGGTGCTTTTGGTTGACTTTGGTCAAGTTGAAAGAAAATTATAGCATAAAATAGGAAGGGAGCCACGCTGCTGCTGCTGTTGTTGTTTTGGAGCAATGAGCTGAATTCAGGGTTTCTGAACAGATGGTGAATGTAGTGAAATGATGAATTTCAAAAGAAAGCTTCCAACATGTTTATGTTGGCCAGTAAAGGCCAATTTATTACATTTTGGGAGAGAAGGGAAACAAGTAGCAGAATCTCATGGCGACAAGCAGTTGGATTTATGAACAACCTGGGCTATATTTCAGGGGATGAACAATAGCAACGGTACACAAGGCACTACCTGAGCCAACTCGGGCTGTCAGCATCTTCTCACGTCACAATTAATTGGGCAATGATAAATAAGTGTTTAAATGTTACACAGAAGTAACTATAGTAACTAAGATTCTATTCTTGCTCTGTTTTTTAAGCATCCATCCTGCCTCACCTGACCCTGACCTCATTGTGAAATTGTAAAAGAAAATATACACTTACTCCTATGGGAATCAATATGGTATGTCATTGTATGTCTCCTAGAACTGAATAAAACACAATGGCAAGGAATGAATCTATGCCAAAGGCAATCTCTCTTCCTCTAAAACGATCCTGGGCCTGGATGAATTCAGAGACACGTGAATATAGACATCACCCCCCCTGTAGTGTATGATAATGATAGATGAACTGTGTGTGAGCAGGAGACGGGGTTTGCATGGTGTCCTGATGCTCTGTGAGTCTGGAAGCAGCACGGAGGAAAGTGGTGATATTCCTGTCAGTGTGTGGAGGTGCTATAGGCCAACAACAAGGACTAATGTGTCAGTGTTGCTTACCAGCAGACAGCGAGCACACACATTTACTTACTTATGACTGCATAAATGCAGGTTGTGCAGAGAAGAGATGATAACAACGAAAGGTTAGAAAAATTTGAGAGATTTTGACACTTACCTCTAATGTCCAAATCAGCTATGTGGCATGTCTGTAATGGAACAACTGCAAGGAGAATCTGGCTGAAATAAGTTTTGTTTACTTCTGTCCGTTGGGAAGTAAAATTTTATACAGATGAAAAACCTCTCAGTACAGTGGACTACATTTTTATAATGTGTTGATGGAAGTCAAAATGAATTTTTATGAGCCTACTGTTTAGGAAATGCAGCAAAGTGACAGCTTCCACAGAACTATTGTGCTAGTCAGCGGAACAAAGACAGAGCAACCTCAGGTACAGCCTCCTGGTGGGACTTCAGCAACACAAACCAAAACTTAAGTCACCACGTTGGGAGTGTGTTTCACCTTGAACTAGTAGCTTTTGTTGTACTCTCTGCCTTTGTCTGTTACCTCAGAGTGTTACTGTTGGGAGCTTAAAACTTTTGGCAAAGGTATCTGGAGAAAGTGGATCCAAATCAGTGGACTGACGTTCATTCAAAAGGCTGTAGTTATCCTCAGAAAAAATAAGTACTTGATGAAGTCATTTGATCTCATAGACACTACACAATTGAGCCAAGAGAGCCTAATATTGCTGTGTCATAAGGTTTGCCCTAAGGCATCTGAAACGTTTGGAGTGATGCCCTCCTCCCACTTTGAAAACCTCTGGTTTAAACAGAAGAAGCCTTTCTGATTAATGTGATCCAAAGCCATTGCACCACCTGGATGATTAAGCTGAACCGTCATAGACACATTTTTTTCAAAGGTCAACATAACAAACGACCAGTACCAGCATGTGCGAGTGTGTTGTTGACTACTGAGTACATTTTGAGACTGAAACAACCCTCTAAAGAAGTGAGGATGATTGTCTAAAGGTCGAGGTGTAAACCTCAAAATGGCTTCCGCAAAGATGTGCACACACTCTCAGACAAACAGGCAAAGTTCATGTTTGGGAAATCTTCTTGTAATCTTGTAGATGAACTGAAGAATGGGCTTGTATGTGTGCACAAACATGATGCATGCAGTAACAGTTGTAATAAGTGGACACTATCTGCTATGACATGTATTTAATCTTAGGTAAGTTGTTTTATTGACGTAGCCTTAATCAATGAACTTGTTGTATTGATTTCAGCGTTATGACTCCATGTGTCCGATATACACATTTACTGATTTATTCACCGGACAGACACTTGAAAGAACTCCCACACACTGTCTCGCTTACTGTTGAGAAAATGTATTGATTACACGTTTCAGTAGGTCCGACCTTCATCAGGTATACGGACAGCATCACAACAGGTCTATATATATACACATAGGAGCTGCCACGATCATTTACTCTGCCAATCAGGGCACTGAAGAGTCCGGTCCGACAGGTAATCACAGCTTGAGCCACTCAACCTGTCAGACAATTGGCATTCGAGAGAGAAAGATGTTAAATTTATTTATTATACCAATAAATCTCAAGCAGCATCTATGTACATTGCTTTCAGAGGACAGCATTTATCCATCTGCACTAAAGGAAAATTTAAATATATCGAAAACTGGCACAAAATGTAATGGTATTGGTGAACTCACTGTAGATGTCAGTATCTATAGTATATCAGTATCAGGCTGTGATCTAAATCTATATTTGTTGAACGTGGCTGGAGGCAAAGCAGAAATTGCAAGACACAAACAGCCACTGGTGGCTTTGATAAATTAGTTCTTGATGCCGGTTGGAGGGCAGAGGGGCGGAGAGGATATTGAGTAAAGTGAGAACGAAACAAACAGAAATAGAAAGAGGAAGTGAGAAAAACAAGGAGTGTAAAGAAGTGAAGGAGAGAGGTGGAAATAAAGAGGGAGACGTGAAAGAAAGATGAAGAAAGTCTGGATCGGTTCAGTTAGCGAGTGCGACTGAGCAGCAGATGACTGTTACCACACCATACACACCCAGAGATCTCAGTGCATCTGCGAACACATGGTGAGATGTGATATCACTTACCTGTTTTTACAGAGAAGCTCTTACACTCTAGGATCTGGTTTAGCGTCACGATGTTGAATGCATGGTGTGTGTTTTGCTTCATGTAGCATTTCTCATTTTGAGACCAAAACCAAAAAATATTTGAACTGCTTGCCGTGTGGGTTGTGGCTTCTTGCACGTTGCATCTGTGGAAACAATCTCACAGCTGAACAAATATATGTTTTTGAAATGCAAAAAGAAAGAGAGAGATGTAAAGAGATTTGATTTTTAAGGTTTTATTTACCCAAAACATCCATCCATTGATCGATGTGTGGCTGTGGATGATGTGGTGTTAGACCGGGTCATCTAGTAATCCAGGATTTAGGATCATCTAGGATTGCAGGTTGGATCCCGGCTCTCTCAGTCCAGTTGAAGTGTCCTTGGGAAAGATGCTGTCGGTGTGTGAGGGTGATCTTAGTATCACTGTGAGTGCTTTGGATAGGACTAGAACAAGAAAGTGCTGTTTAAATATATAGTATAAACACAGGTCCATGCATTTTGTTTAAAAACTTAGCCTGTGCATCATGTGAGGGGCTGCACACGCTGTGGACAAGTTGCAAGTTACCTAAATCACCATTTCTGATAAATTAGAATAAATAATTTTGCTCATATTTTTTTTTTTGCATTTTGCTCATATTTGCAAGCTCTCTTGTGCAACCAGTATGCTTAAGCTGAGACTTCATCTCCTGAAAGACAATGTGTCCTAACAAAGAGGAGAGAAAAAACCAGGAGAGCTTGTAAAATTGTAACAGTCTGGGCTGGAGAACAGACAATAAAACTGGATGAGTGAGTGGAAGCGACTGACATTAATCAGTTACTTTTTTAGTGGTGTTAAATTTATTAAACTGTTATTGTTACTCAGATTTTTAGCACATCTGGTATCATGTATAATGGCTGCTGTACATGTCTTAATTACCACCTGCCAACTGTAATGAAATGTCTTCAAGTTTATATAATATAAATTGAAGCTATTGTATTGCATAACTATAATATACATAACAGTATAAACTGAATCCCACTGGTTTATAATAGAGATCTATTTTAGTGAATATTCATACGTACACAAAACAAACCACACACACACACACACACACACACACACCTGACAACCTTCACTGTGATGTATGTGTTGTGCAGACCAGCAGACTGTTCCAATGCAATCAAGCTGTAGCAACCCACTGGGAGCTGTCTGGAGAAGACATCCACATCCAGAGGGGTAACAACAACACGGTCGAATGAGAACGAAGCACGGAAAACAGAAAATAAACTCATGTTAAAAACTCAATGTTTGACAGGTTGTTTTTTTTTAAATGTCACAAAAAATAAAAAAAAAATCCATCAGTGGGAATTGAACCAGAAAAATAAAGAAAGTTTAGACTTATAGCTGTCTACTGTGAGCTAATGTTCATATCTGAAATTGCAGATGAACACAGAGTAACTGTCCTGATTTTGTACACTAACTAATGACCATATAGCCTTTATACACACACGCTGTTTTGATTTCATAAATATGATTTGGTATTCTGAAAACACATTTCCAGTGAAATGATCAAAAATGTCCATCGAGCGTCTCTGCGTTAAAACAACACTTTGTCGTAAGCTGAGCTACTGATTCACAACATTTGCTGTTACACGAAAGGTTGCTTTGTTATGAAATATGTATGCCCTGGACTGCAATCCCATTAGTCTTTCTCGATGAGTCATCAATCATCCACAAGCACGAAGAGGGGATGAAAATGCAAATCATGTTCGCGAGTCAACGTTTACAAAGCTTTAGGACCCAAAGTATCAGCTTCATTTGAAAATAATGGAGTTTTTTCTTTTCTACTCTTAATTTTAAATCCAGACTTTTAGCTGATGCAGGGTCAGGTTTAGTTGTTGAAGGATTAAACGAAGGCAGCACATGTGAGCTGATTCTGGGTCAGTGCTTAAAGTGTAATTAGGATGAGAAGTGTTGCCTCTCGCCTACAGAGAGCCATTCATCTTCTAGAAAGATGGTTTATGACTTTATGTCTCTTTCCCATTTCTTCTTCTTCCTCCTCTCTCTCCTCCTTTTATTCAGTATGATGTATGTCTTTCTCTTCTACCGTATGTTAGTCTACACAGCCTATACATACATACATGGACATGTTTGTGTGCATCAGACTGAACATCATTTTCATCACCGCTTGATTTTTATTGTCAGCATCCAATACACACACCTACACAAACACACATATAGAGGGTGATGTTAAGGTGAGGAGATTCAGCGCTGTTGACAAGAGTGGAGGGTGTTGACTCACCTTTTCAGCAGCATGAATTCAAAGCTGTCAGCCAGCATCTGCTCAGAGACTCTGCGTGTGTGTGTGTGTGTGTGTGTGTGTGTGTGTGTGTGTGTGTGTGTGTGTGTGTGTGTGTGTGTGTGTGTGTGTGTGTGTGTGTGTGTGTGTGTGTGTGTGTGTGTGTGTGTGTGTGTGTGTGTGTGTGTGTGTGAGAGAGAGAGAGAGAGAGAGAGAGAGAGAGGACAAAAAAAAACCTGGGTTGCCAAGTATTTGTGTTTGCTGCTGTTCAAGTGTGTGTGTGTGTGTGTGTGTGTGTGTGTGCCAGCGAATTGCACCTTTTTTTCATTATCCTCTGGTTTCCAGTGTGACAATAGCAGCTGTTGAACTGCAGGACTGTTTACTTAACAAGCTGTTTATACAGATACGTGTTCCCATATTCCTCTGAGCTGCTGGAACGTGGCCTGAAAGAGAGCTCAGAGGCTGAAAAGCCAAAGTGAGATGGTTGTTGGATGCTCAGCATGCTTGCTTTCTCAGCATTTTTGCATTTTGGTGATAAACAATATCTGTACATCAGTTTGTAAGGAAAGGCAGAATTTATTTGAATAGAAAATATAGATATAATATAAAGAGAGGCCATTTGTTTGCCTCGTCAAAAACAACCCATGTCATCAAAAGCAACCAACACTGACTGCTGGTAGCAGATGTGACAGAATCTGTAGTCTCAGGTGTTATTGTCAGATGCTTTGTAAGACCATCCATCCATCAAGTTTGATCTACAGACTTTATGCTTTAACAAAGACAGAAGTGGCCACAGGACGGTCACAAAAGACGTCATCTCACAGGAAAGTGTAATTGTTCGATTTCATTTCTTCAACATCTGAACAAAGAAGCATGTGTTAGTCATTCTTTTGGTGACTCTCTGACCCTGTCAGTCATCAGTTTGATGACATCTGCTGCTTGGTTTCAGTTCTTTGCATCACTGTTCCTATCTGGAACAAAGCCAGAGGCCAAAGCATCTTCAGTGATGTGGTCATTGGTTTGTGAGAGCGCACCACCTGCCTCCTCTATGGCCTCCCTTCAAGGGATCAGTATTGGGCTAAAATGTTCACCTCTCTATATACAGTACATCACAATCGGAACATGTGTACTCTATGAACCTAATGGATTTTATTGACCTTATGGCCTTTAAATGTGCCGCTTAATACAATAAGTAAAAAATTTGTGAACTGCAGAAATCACAGAATTCGTTTATTGCTTTAATCTCTGACCTGCTGCTGTAAACTCTCACAAAAATGTTCAAATTTGATTGTTTTCTCCCCGTATCGGACATCAGGTGTCTAAATGGAGAAAATATTGATCACATGTCAATCATTTATCCATTATGTCCACAACTAATGGTCTGCATTTACTCTGCTAAGTAATGGATTGGATCAATACTCTTCGGTCTGTTGTCTTTGTTTTCTTTTGCAGCTGTGAAAAAACCCTGCACAATATTCTTAATATTTTCTCTTAAAGATAATCTTGACAAATTATTCAAACTAATTTAGAAATGAGATTATAAAGCAAATTATTGAAAGATTATTTATTTTACACAAGGGCATGCCAGCTCTCTCTCTTCTAAGTGTCTTCTGCAGACTTTGAGCTCAGTTTCTGTCTATAAAACAGAGAGTGTATTTACTCCAACTTCAATGCTGCCACGGGCAATCGGCTGTTAGAGTAAAGATTCAAACGACGAAGCCTGTGAAAATTATTTTTTTCACACCAGTCTTTGAAGAACTCGAGCATGCGTAACAAGTTTTGTTGTTGAATGCTCAGTGCTCTTTTTAAGTTTGTCGATTTCATGTTGCAAGTGCCCTGACAAAATATCCACACTTCAAAGAGGTCCTGAGAGGGAAAAAAATAATTTGTTTTAATGCGCAATTTTTCAGGTATAAACTGCTTTTCATGTCAGCTGCCCATCCTCCGAGTCTAAAGGGTGACTTTGAAACTAAGAAGACCTTCAGAGGCAAAATGTTTTTCTTTGGCATGGTTGCATATATACACAAATATACAGAGCAAACTGAGGATTCTCCGTGCAGAGCAAAGGCGTCTTCTGATGTGTGCAGATAAAATACCATAAGAAAAACAATTTTCACAGATTGAATGATTTATTTTCTGCCCCAACTGCTACGAAGAACCATCACAAGTGCTCTGTGCAGCAATAAAACAATTCAGTGTGATTTAATGTTACTATTTAGAATTAATTTAATAATTGTATTTATTGTCATGAAACGCTGGCTGCACAAGGTGATGACTTATTTTATGTCTTTGAGCTTCCGAGTCCATTTACAAACCATAAAATTCCAGTCATGCCTAGTCACTGCGATACAGCGCATATTTATTAGGCAATTTCACATGGCAAAGATATTCATTGGTGAGCAAGAACATGAATCATAGCTCGGTGAATCCTTCCACAGCTTCCTGCACAACTCTGATGGCATCAGTATCCAAGCAGATACTGCGGATCAAGATTGTTAATTTGATCACGTAGGAACATCTTCATTCACTTTTAGCAGGAAACAGCTGAGCGGATTTTCGACCTTGTAGCTCGTTTTACTGCCTGCTGCACAGAAATATTTTCAAAAATGTATCGGATGTGCAGTTGATTTCAGGAGTAATTTTATAGAGTAACATAAAAAAAATGAAGTACATTCCCTGACAAAATCAGCTAAATTTACAATGTGACCACTTTAAAGCACTCAGTGTGTGTGTGTGTGTGTGTGTGTGTGTGGGTTTGTGTGCGCAACACACTGTGCTCCTGTATTGATTATGCTGTCAAAAAAAGTGTTTTCTGTGTTATCAGGAAATATTTTGTGCATAAGTAGATCACACTCAGTTTTTATGCTTTTGCATCAGCGAATGAGAGATTTCATGTGTCTGTGTTCATGTGTGCGTGTGCACGCATTAGTATGTCCCTGTGTGTGTGTGTGTGCGCGCTGCTTGTCACTTAGTGAATGACTAAGCACATCTAATCACAGTGCAGCCGCCTGCAGATATCTGAGGAGAGCTCATCACAACAGAGCAGGTAGAGAGCAGCAGGCTAATCAAATCAAGGTGATGGGGAGACGCTAATTAGGGGGGTTTAAATTGCAAATTTTAAGATGACAGGATGATCGCTCTTATCACACTTTTCTTTTTTTTTTTTTTTTTCAGTGAATTCAAGATCTAGTTTTTGTTCCTGAAATATGCAGGTACATTTTTGGCACTGGTAACTGGTTTGGAGATCACATTTTTGTCTCAACGATTCCAAGAACCTTAACTCTTGGGAGATAGTTAAAGTAATGGATCAGTTAAGGAGCGGTGTCTGGCTGGTATTTACTGCAGAATCTGGTGCTGGCAGTGAAAAAGTGGCAGCAGTCCTTCCCTAGGAGGGAGTATTCCCTGGGCCTGCAGAAATAATGGCATCCTGAGTCCCCACTGAGTTCCTGTATCACTCAGTTCTAATCCAAACTAATCCTCCTCAGTGTACACAGCTGCACCGATTCAATATTTCTGATTTTGAATGAGTTACTGGCACATGAATGAATCCTTGAATCTTTGGCAGATCTAAGAAGTGTCTTTGTGTTTAATGCTTGGTAAAGTCAGTCTTAAACCAATGGGAACTGATTCTTCATAACTTCCCAGCAATTAAAGAGATTGATTAGAGATTAAGACGCAGGCTAATGGCTGGATTATCTTTAATTTCTACTCTGCGCTTTGAGTGATTAAAAACAAGCTGTTGAGAGCTGCTGTATATCAGTTTATAGCCAAATATCAAAGCACCAGAGAGAAACACGAACAACTTTACAACCAGATGCACTCCAATGAGTCTGATGTGAACCAGTTTCAGAGTTCCTTGTAAGCCCATTCACTTGTTTACTCCTATCTGACAGCAAAGCGGGTCTATTGAGGCATCAGTGTATTTGTCATGCTCTGGTTGTGTTGGACAGCAGGTGTCAGAGGAACCGACTTGGCCTTGCTTCTCTGTCAACACTTCAGATTTTCACCGGTTCATATGAATGTAAAGTGACTGCGACCAATCTGTAGGCGCATTTGGGGATTTGCACGCATGTGTGGATATACTGTGTGTGTGTGTGTGTGTGTATCGGGTTTGGCAACGCCTCAGTAAATTCCCTTGGCTGTTGTTAGATTGACAGAGTGATACTGTACACGATAAGTTGATTAATATTCATATTCAGGGCACAGGCGCACCTGAAAATCAGTGTGGAAACTAAAACACAATTACAAGGTACCAAGAGTGACTTCAAATCTGAGTAAGGAAGGACAAAGTTTTACTCTAGTGAGGAGGTGTGGTTGACCCTGTATGACTTTTTAAAAGGTGTGATTGGTTGATCAAATCGATGAAATCATCTCTGTTGAATAAACTGTAAGCCATATTGTTTAAACACAGGCTTACCTGCTCAGTAGCCTTTTCCACATGCTGATAGGTTATATTTATTCGCTTACATCTATTTACCATGCTGGTAATTTTAGTAGTTAATCTATTTCATATCGATGTTCATTAATGTCCATGAATGCCCTTTTGTGAGCCTGCGAGGTGTGGAAATCCAGTGGAAATTAAATAAACTGCGTCACACTATGAGACTGTGGAAGTGCTGTAATTGTTTGTGTGATCAGGGAGGAAGGTTGTGACAGACCCAAATCATTGTTGCACTTAACCCCAAATATCACTTTCATATATGGTGTTATAGCATTAGTACGTTGGGTGTGAGATGTGTAGAATTGACACAGTAGTGTGACAGAAAAAAAAGGTGCATTAAAAGAGCCTGGAAACACTTTTGAAGTGACTTCAAAGACATTTTGTTTCTTATTTCACAGAAAAATGTCATTTAAATCAAATCTATTTTCATTTTGATGCACATTTATACCAAAGGAAGAGCAAAGAAAGCATAAAAACAATATAAAATATACAAATAATAAAAATACTACAATACACAGGCCAGTCATTCAACCTCTATTCAACCTAAAGGTCGGTGGCAACACTTCTTTTCTATGTATGCATGGATGAGAGAGTGTGTGTGTTCTTGGGTGTGATTGTGTGTACTGTATGTGAGAGATATTTATGATGCAGATGGTGACTCACAGCAAATAATGAGCATGGCCAACAGCGCTCAATGAGCGAGCAGTTTGTTGTTTATCTGGGTTTTGTTGCACCATAATTCTTTGTTGTTCACACAGTGGTCTTGTCCCGAGAGCAAATTGTTTAATCCCTAATTAATCTCCCAGATATTCATGGTATAATGGGGATTAACATTTTGTTTTGTTAGGAAAACAATGACGCAGGCATTTTCTGGGCTGTAATCAGACGTAGCACAACCTCCTTTCTCTTGTCAGATTTTGGCAGAAATTACAAAGGACTGAACATCAAAGGACTACAACTACACAAAGAACATTTGAGCTTCAACACGTACATACACACACACACACACACACTTCCTCCCCACATTCAAACACAATTATGAAAAGAATGGGGAAAACGGCAGCAGAGTTCTACACAGTGGAAGTGAATATATTCAGAAAGGTGTTAATATTTGGATAGAAGGTCGAGCTCAGCACTGAATAAATACACCTGCAGCCATTATTGTGCTAATGTACTGTAGAGCTGCTTCAGCTCGATGTGGCGACACCTGTTTTGTGCATTCGCAGCAGACAGCACTAAAATAATGAGGCAGCACAGTCCATTCAAAGCAAGTCTCTCTTATCATCCTCCAGCTGGGACGGGATGGTCCTGACTACAGAAAGTACCGAATTATTAAACATGTTTCAAATCAATAATAAAGGCGTTACAGTACATGCAGGATCTGAACATCAATAAATCATCTCCACAGTCATTTTAAGGCATTATTATAAATATCTCAACTAAACAAACAGAGATAAAACCTCTTCCAGCCTCTTCTTCTGCTTCAACTTTTATTTATTTAGCGGAAAATCTCACAGTAAAAATTTGAATATGATGTCCGATCACTTTTGAGCAGACTTTTCCAGTCAGGGTCAGTTTAAAGGTTCTACTGTGCAGGGCTGAAATTTCTGCCCAGACTAACAAAACTAAAACTTTAAGCCCACTTAGAGCCAGAGATCAATACTGTAGTTTACAGGTCTTGTCTGCTGCTCTAGCTTATGAATAGAAAGATGAATGAATGAGTAAGAATGAGCAAAATACACTAAGAACAGAACCTCCAGAACCAAACTTTATATCATCCATCCATCCATCCATCCATCCATCCAGGTGACGGTGGGGCTGGAGCCTATCCCAGCTGACTTTGGGCTAGAGACGGGGTACACCCTGGACAAGTCGCCAGTTCATCACAGGACACATAGACCCAACACCCATCCAATTTAATTAACTTATGCTTTCCACAAACTTTGTCCACTGTGTTTTGTACCGTCAAGACATTCACCACATCTGTGTTTGCTGCTGGAATCCAGATGTTTGTGTGGAGTTTTAGCAGTCTGCAGTTCCTGGACATGTAACGATATCCTGCATGATTTATTCAGTGTGACAGTTTGTAGGAAACGGTTTTTAACAGTAACACTGAAATGTAATTGTAATTAAAGTCTAGCATCTTTTAAAGATATCCCCCCATTTATGAACAAAACTGTTCATTTTTTGCTCCTCTTTGAAATTAGTTCATGCTGGATAGATGCCGGTTAGTAGACCATGGCTACATTGATGCTGCTGCAGATATATACAACAGGAAGCTAATGCTGTATGGATCCAGGCCAGTATCGTGTGTTGGGTGAAGTGGATGAGATATAATGGGGTTTTATTTGACTGTCTGAGGCAGCTCGGGGACGGCACGAACTGAGGTAGCAGAGGTTGCAGCGCCAAGTGGCAGGTTATGACTAATGAATGTGAACTTTTGTCGGGCACGCTCCCCATGTAGCCCCGGGTCCATTAGAGAGCTTGGATGGACACACTGAAAACACACGCACACACAAAAAAGGGAAACGACAACCCACACTTATCTGATGGATGATACGGAAGTAGGACCACACATCGTTTTTCCATTAGCGTCTCCTCTCATTCTGCTCTGTCTCTTATTCTGCCTGCACCAATCAATCTTTAGCAGAACGTCTTTCTTCTCTTCAGCTGAGATGTTTGCTCTTCATCTTTTAAGCTTTATACACTTTAATTTCTACTCTTATTTCAGTTGGTCCTTTTTATTTACGTGACACTGGGATACCTAATACAATGATCAAAGGTGACATAAATAACAGTCACTAGAGAATAATATCGATCTATCAAGAGCAGATCAGATTCCTGCAGTTAGCCATTTGTACTGTATGAGTGGCCACATGCATCATTTTACTACAATCCTAAATCATTACAGCATCAACGTCTCAGTACCATTATTAACCCAAAACACTAAAAACACGGACATAAAAGAGACTTTTAAAGGACCATTGCTCTGTATGTAAATAGTATATCCTGGATGCCGCTGCGGTGAGGAAGGTAAACAGAGCGAGTATCTACATTCAGTTTGTGACAGGAAATAAAAGGCTGCGTGCGAAATGTGAAATTCTTGAGAAAACAAGTGTGAGACAGAGGTCACCAATCATCTCAACCACTATCTTAATTACTACAGTTGAGTTCTCTGTTCTCTTCTATGTCTGACACCATATGTTTAATCAATTCGTCAAATAGTCTATAGTTTGAAGGAAACTTCATTTGTGTCAATACATTATATAATACAGTGCAATACAGCTGTATTGTCCACTGTCTTTTACTACATATTGACAGAATACAACAAAAACAAAAACTTCTTTAGCAACATTCTTTTTTTTTTCCAGTCCTGGAAATGTGACATCTTCTCTCGGTTTTTATTTCTGCACCTTGCACATATTTTCTTTTCTATAATGTGAACATTCGTTGATGCCAATAGATATTATTTGTTTTGTTTTGTTTTGTCTGTAGCATTATCAGCTGGACTCATCATCTTTGCTATCTTTGTCTACATGACTCTGGGGTGGGATCCAACTGAAGGAGCATAGATCCACTGCAGGGGAATGCATAAATGACCAGGGGAAGAATACAGGGTTTGCTGATGTTACGGTGCTTACCTTTGTTTCACTGAAATGAACATCATGTCTTAGAATACATGGTTGCTTTGACTTAGTTTTTCTCTCTTGTTTGCCTTTTCATTCACCAGCCTGTTTTACTTTTCACTGTCTCCTCTACGCTGTCTCTTGTTGTACAGTTTTGTCTCAGTGTTGGCAGAGAAAAATACTTTAGTAAAGTGAAAAGTAGGCCAGACAGTGTCTCAGCTCCACTGGGAACAGAGCCAGGGGGAAACTCGACAGTTCGGTGCATGTGTTGAAGTTATTGGGGTTAAAACAACTCTATAGCCTCGTCCCAAGTTTGACCGATCTAGATGAAGACATATGAAGCCCATGGGTCCAAGGAGAGTTTGTGAATGAGTTATAGCCTGATTAGCACAGAACTAGCAAATGGCGGGTTAGAGGGGATAGATCTGTGAATGAACTTGTCTCCTCCAGCTTTATTTCTGTCAGGAGCACTCGCATCAAATGGCGATGGCATTATTCCGCTCGTACGGATACTCCCTGCTGCGCTGAACCTGAATATCCTCTTAAAATAACAAGCAAGGAGCATTGCAGGTAATCCTTCCAATGGGGATCAGTTTAGAAATAAAGACCTCCCAGCGTGCATAAAAGGAGTGGAGAATCAAAGCAGGTGGCGGCTGAGGTTGGGGAGATTGCTGCCAACAGCAGCAGCAAAAACACTTCACATCAACATACAGTGGAGTGACACTGCAGTGAGATGTGATGGGTGTGTTTGGCTGGCTGTCAGCTGACATAGTGTGACTTGTGACTTGAGGTGCAGTCACATTATACTTGGAAATAGCATCTGTATCCGTCTTCATCTTTTCAGAGTTCCAGAGTGGTAAAGTACGGCTGGCCTGAGGTCACCGTGTCCTCTCGGATAAAAGTCAGTCACGAAGGAGTTTTATGTGACCAAAAGAGGTGCTGGTTTGTGGTAAACCACTCATAAAGTGTGTCTCATTGTTGAGAGCCCTCACATACGGAGCAGAATGTCAAAACCTACTACTGCAGTATTGTTATATGGAACAAAGTAATTCTGGTTCTATCCGCCACTGAAAACAGGCCCAGACCCAAAAGATGTCGAGCATGGAAACCCCATGTTTTTTTACGTTACAGTGAAAATCAACACAACACCTAGTAAACATTGTCTATGACGTTGATTCTCAGAAGCACAGACCACTCTTACACACACAAATGTCAACATGGCAAAGCGAAAAAAAAAGAGAAAGATGTTGTTGGTGTTGTTAGGTGAGGAATGATCACCTTTGTGCATCACATAAGTCATGAAAGATGGCAAGCACATTGCGTAATCTGCTATGTTCCTTTGCCAAGTCACGGCAAGAATATGATTTTCACTTTATGAATATGACCTTATCTGACACAGTGATCTTCTTGAAAGGCAAACATACATATTGTGTAATTTTATTTGTTTCTGGCGAAGATGAGCGACTGTTACAGGTTGTTATGAAATGTGCCTCTCTAAAATGACAAGAGAGAAAGAAGCAAAGAAAAAAGTCAGAAGAAAAAAAAATACTAGTATACTTTTTAAATCTTTTCTAACTTGTTCTTCTCACGACCCCTAAGATTAATCTTGCAGGTCCCGTCTCTTAGCTTGGCAACCACTTTGACCCTGTTAGCAATGTTCAGCTTTCATTGAGGCAGGTGAGGGAGGTTTAATTGCAGATTTTACAGACTGTTGTGTAAACTCATCCAGCACCAAACTAAGAGGAGTTCCCTCGTCATGTGTATGAGATATTTTAAAACAACAAACACATGTATTGTCCCAATCTGAGAGGAACATGACAGCGAGATGTAGGCTGTCATCAAAGTTTTAACTGAAGGCGAATAGTGACTTGTTATTCTCTCCAAAGGACTGTGTATTCGAGCTCATGTGCAGCGGTGCAGGTTAAGCTTTTATACAAGCTGAACTGTCTCTATTTGTTTCTCTCCCTCACACACACACACACACACACACACAGGCAGGCCGTACCAGCTGCTACACTCCTCCCTCCACACGCTCTGTTGGTAGATAAACACTTTGACAGAGACTGACGCCAACCCTCTCTCGCTCAGCAACAGAAGGTTATAATATGTTTAATGGCTTTCATTTTGCTTTGTTCGCCGAAGCTGAATTGTGATGCTGACCTTCCGGCAGGAGCTCAAGTTGTGGTGAAACTGTGTGCCGTACCTGAGGTTTAATGATTGACACACAGTAACGGCAGCTTTTAGGCGTGCATATAAAAGAGGGGGCGACACAAAGGAAGATGGGAAAAAGCCTCACTTCATGCATGCAATTTTTAATCTAATAATAATTTCTTCAATCGTCCTCCTCCAATCTACATTTCGTTTAGCTGGATTCACACCTGACTATGTTCACATTAAAAAACACATTAAAATCTAATTTATTTTCTTGTCTGCGACACTTTATTAGATAAGCTGTCCACTGGCTCTACATGCATGATTATCCTAACAGTCCATTTGTGATAACAATGTTCCAATCTGAGCTTTCACATGTGGATGTGTGCTTCTACGGTTAAGTGTAATTCTATTATTCTATTAGTGAAGTGACGTGAAAATGGATAAAAAATGGGAAAATGGAAGGACGGGGATGCTTTAAAAACAATTATAAATCCCTCAGCACAAGAAAAGCAGCAACTTATTGAATTCAATGAAACAACGTCATTATAAAATATTTTATTAGTAAAAGTCAAATTTGACACATCAATATGGTGTGTGTAGTATATGAACCCTTTCTTTTATAAATCATTGCTACTTTAAAGAAATCTTACACGTGGTAGCACTCATACAAAAGCACTTTTTATGATATTATAGAACACCAAACCATGTTATCACATGCAGTACATTTACTAGCGATATCATGTAAAATAACCTATGTTTATAACCTTCATTCTTTACTTTAAATAGGTGAAGAATCATTGAATTGACACTATCTTGTGGTCAGATGTTTTGTAGGAATTTTAATAGGAGGAAGTAAGACGACAAACTCCCTAAACACTGGACTATAACACAGAGAGATCGCCGTTTGTTTCCCGATTGCAACTGCAAGTGAGTGTTGATAATTTAAAGCACGATCATCCTTTACATTTATTATTGTAACCATGGCGACAAAGCTCCCCTAACCTTAAAAACTCAAACCAGAATGTTTCCATAAACCCAAACAAGACGCTTTCGTGCCTAAACCTAACCAAACCTTAACCATAGCAGTGTCACGCCTTTAAACAGATTTATTTCTTGTCAATTTAGAAGGCACAGACAAATGGGCACAAACAAAGTATCTGGTTGTTTTAATTTGGAGGACTCGTTGGTCTCTTGATACCTCTAGACGTAATTTGGATGAAAAAGCCATCTGTATGTTTTGTCTTTGGTGCATCTGATTAAAAATGATCCACATAACAAAAAAAGTTTGCCTCTCTTGCCCTAGCTTTGCTTTGTTGATTCAAACACTGTAGTAAGTATGAGGAACTAATCCTCCTGCTGCAAGATGTGTCTCTGAGGGGATGAATACATTGACACAATATATTATGCAGATTCTCTCAGATTAATTTATACACACCTTCACTCGTGCACCTGGAATATATTTTAGTACTTCTGGTTCGAGATGAAAGAAGTCACATTTTCATAATCTAATATAATATCAGGAGCTTGGTTTAAAAAGATACAGTGATAACCTGTAAAACAACATTTAACACCCCCCAAATTATCCCTGCCGTAACATGGTGGAAACCAGCGCCCCCTTCTGGAACCGGATCCAGAAGGAGAGCTCGTTGTCAAGCATCTGTTGGCTGGGCCATATTTCGTGGGGCTCGGATGAGGACCAGTCAGTCAGTCAGCAGGCAGAAGAAGGAACCTGAGGTGGAGCGTGTTTCTGGCATCACAGACTGGTCATAGGTTGTGGAATGTCACCATTTGACTATATGTTTAAAATCTATGAAGTCTCAGTAAAGTTAAATGTGACACTGAGGCAAATATTATTCCTCTCTTAACTATTTTAATTCCATTGGTGACATGTGCCTTTTAGTCGCAGCTCAATCAATCTTCAAAGATGATGATGGTACCAGCCTGCTGCAACATCAGTACACAACCCTCCAGTGTTACCCTGAGGTAACAATTCACCTGGTGAATCTATCCTGGTGAATGATGTGTTGTCAGAGCGGCGTGAAGGAAACTTTAATCATCTATCTCGTGAAGAGCCATCATCTATTGTCACATGAGCATCGTGGTGTGCTTTGTCGCATGGGAAAAGATGGTAAATGGACTTTCATTGACCCTGCGATTACTATAGACAAGTCTACCACCTGAGCCACAGCTGCAAAGATAACTTTGCACTAATATTCAGTTGGCGTGTGCTTGGCCTTGGTTTTATGCTAAATTTAATGGAACAAGCAATAAAATATGATTTTTTAAATCTTTTTTCTGTGATGCAAAATGCTTTTCAGTAACTTGTCAAATGTTACTTCACAAATAGGTCAAAGCTTTTCAAACACTGAAATTATTAATGTCACGTATTTACTCAAACTGGCCAACTGTGTCCTTTTAACAAAACTGAACTCAAAGCGAGTATACAGCCTCTAAAAGAAATGGCTCCACAGAAATGGAACAGAAAAGTGACAATTTTCTCAATTTTACTCAAGAGCATAAAAGTCAAGGCTTTGAAAGAGCTTGTGAGTGAGGGTGAGAGCTCCTGAAATGTTCTGTACACACTCTTTGAATAAGAACAACTCAAGCATGAGTGCTGAGAAAACTGTACACCGTTTGAATTTGCTTGTTGCTGTCACTTAAATCAGCTTTAATATGCATAAATGGCTGTCTAGTTATTTATGTTTGCCAAAGCACTACATGTTGTCAGTCAACATTTTAACTATTTGGCAGTGAGATTATTTTTGCTAAGTCATGCAAACAGCGCACCCTGCTACTTTACTTTATCTCTTCCTGTCAATGCACCAGTATCTCTTCAAGCTGCCTCACGTCAGCTTCCTGATGCATGTGTGTATTTTATTTATTCTTATGTCTGAGGATACCTTTAAAATAACTTTTGACAATATATTTGAGGGGATTTAATAAATGGGAAAATGGCACCAGACATAGTTTTGTACTGGCTTGCACTGGATCCTATTATCAGAAAATCTTGTGGTGGTGGAGAGTTTCTTTCAGCATGCATCAACAGCAGCAATAATATAAATGATCAGCAGAGTGGCAGCTAGTTTGCTGAAGGCTGTCAGATGACGTGATCAGCTGATTGCCTGTAAAATTGGTTCAATCAGCTGCTGACTTGATGATGAACAATTTCAATGTTTCCCAGCAAGTGTGGGCACAAAAATACAAAAACGGATCTCAAACTTCTGACACAAAATCACATCCTTAAAATAAAATGATCTGTGTGTGCACACTGCAGCTCAGTACAGTTGCCCAGTTGGTAATACAGATTCACTATATAAATCCTCCTCCTCACTTCCTCAGTTCAGTGTGGCTCCATTTTACCGTGCTAGGTGCGGCTTGTTGTATCGTGTGGGAAACCAACTTAAATGAACTGCAGGTGGCATATGAGGTGGCTGATATGACACTAAATCAATATCAGCTGATAATGAAACAGCAGTGGGTGGTAGAGATGCTGTGACTTTCATTTAATCTTTTTGGCAGGTTTTAAATGTTGGTAGAGACACTGCCTGCACCTTTTCTGCTCGAGTTCAGCTACTACAAGTCATATAAAATCAATTTATTAGTCTGTATTCGCGAAGCACTTGCCACACAGAGCTATTGATTTGAGTTAGTGTAAGTGGCGTGTTGTTTTGTGTGTCTAATGTTGTTTTTTTTTACCATATTCTCCTACGCAGACTAGAGAATAAGCACCACCAGCTGTTTATCTCAATGAGTCAACTCCTAATATTCACATAATGGTAGTGGATTGAAACATATATTACAGTATATCGCTTTTTCCCCCCCAAAATTTTCTTTACATGCAGTTAGAATTTCTGCTACAGTTGTATGAAAACTTGATAAGTGATAATGATGGAAGACAAGAGAAGGGGAATAGAAGAAATTTATGTATATATATATTTACCTATTTTTATAGCTTTGTCTTTGTTCTTGTTTATGTCTACGTTTTTTCTATCTGTTTGTACAAAGAGAGCAAAGTGAAACCGGAGTCAAATTCCTCACGTGTGTTCACATACCTGGCGAATAAAAGTGATTCTGATTCTGATTCTGAAATTCAAGAGAAAGAAAGAAGAAAACAAATATAAGGAGGAAGATGTGTCTCTGTTGAATAGCAATTAAAGTAGAAGCTGTGATATCACCAATGTCATGTAATAGAAATGAAGATATGAAGAAAGAGCCCTAGAGAGTAGCTTAGACAACAAACAACAAAAACTACTGAAGAGGATGATGAATCAAACACTGGGATCCAGATAAATCTCTGCTATTTTCCCCACATGGCATCCCCCCCTAATTCCAAAAAGAGAAGATGGAGGAGGTGTTTGCACAATCCAGATAAGTATAGATTTTATAGATCTCCGCTTCTTTGCCTCCTCTATCAATAGAGCCCATTAAGATGTAGACATCAAGCCATCCATCAGTGAAGAAGTTTCCTGCTCTATCAGACCATCAGGCTGATCTATTATGGCATGACACTCCTTCAATTATATGAACCCAGTCTCTCTGTCTTTATGTATCTTCCTCTGTTTCCATTTCAATCTCCTTCCTCCTTGTTGTTTTTTTTTCCTCTTTAAAGCTCCATCACTCTCTCTCTATCTGTTTCCCCGACAAATCATATACACAAAGAGAGGAGTCTACAATTTCCTTAATTCACCTCCTGTGTAATCCTTTCTTTATCTTCTTTCCTTGGAAGCTTTCAGGCAAACTGCTGTTGCTTCGCGGTGAATCTGCTAATTTGCTGCTTCAGGCCAGAAACATCCCCCTAATCTTTGTATTATTGCCACTGCCAAAGATATGTTGCCCATGCATTCATTCTTTGCGGAAGTTCCTGTTTTAAGACAAAGACTTGTAAAACAATCATAAGAAGCCTTTGTGGAGCTTGAAGGTGAAAAACCTGCTCTCCCAAATTTGAACATTTTAGTATTGTTCTTCCACTACTGAGCCTTCCTCCTTTATTCTTCAGTGGCTTGGTTGATTAAGGAAACACTTCACTTTCATTCTTCTCCTTGAACATCCACAGCCAAGCTTTTGAAGGGATAATTCAGTGCACAGCTGGGTAGCAATGACTGAATGAGGATTTAATTGCAAAGAAATAACACATTTAAGACTTGATTTGAAGGATGCCAGAATTGTATTTTTTTATGCTTTTCAAAGTTTTGTGCACCTCGCTTACCGAGAGGCATTGATCCATGAGATTGGCCTATGCTAGTGTTAATATTTCATAGGATTGAGGTGGTGCACAGATTCGGATGGTTAGACTGACAGATAAAGCTCAATGAAAGCGATCAATATCCATCAGGGACGAGCAATAATTAGGAGTGTTGGGTGGAGAAGGCCTGGAAACAAGCTTAAGAGATCTGATAGATGCGCAGCAGCAAAGACCGGCTGTCGATCAGCAGGACCTGAGGAGAGGAGACAGTATGATCTGACCTCACCTCGAGGCAGTGTGCAGTGCAGAGGACGTTTGCATGACTAGTGTGTTCCAGATAGCAAGAAAGCATTTGGAAATTTGAAAAACCATCTTTGAATAAACACTCTGTTGATTGATAAACCTCGAAGCTTCATCAATAGTCTTCCTGCTGAGATTGTGATATAATTTTAAGGTGGTCTTATACATTTTGAACTCTGAAACACATTAGTACCCCTACCCCTACTAGCCTTGTAGTCCCATAATTTACATGCCTAATTTTGAAACTTTGGCAATGTTTTGTATTTGGAGCAGTTCGTCAACAAGTGGAAATGAAAAATTTCATAAATGAGCAGAATTGATTTTATTTAGATGTAACTGCCTGAAAAGGTGGTTCTGCAGCCAATGGTTTGTTGATGCTTCTGTAGTTTTTATATATTGTAGGTTTTCCAATATCTCCGACTCCGTTGGCTGATATGAATGGTTTGTCTGACTTGCTTGTTATCACGGCCTAGGTGATGTGATGTGACCGAGGCTTTCGAGTGCTAGGCTAAAAATCTCAGCAGTGTGCAATGCTAAAGGTAGCACTAGAGTCCATGTCTTCACTCTCTTATAGAAAATGGTTGCTTATGCTGATCATAGACTCTCTTTTTCACTGTCAGACTAATGCAAATTTGGGATTGAAAACTTTGGCATTAAAACCTGGGTTTGTGTCCAATAAACCATTTTTGCATCCTGATGAACAAGGTAGTTGGTTCCAGCCAAAAAGTGATACAGGCAAGTAAAACAAGAAAACTATGGAGATAAAAATGTATGAACATTCAACATTCGAGCCACCTTGATACCACACTATTTCTTCCCAAAGGATTTCTTCTTTATGGCTGATATGTGTGGTTATACTCACTTTAGTAGAGGTCACATTCCTTCATCCCAACAAGTCCTCCAAAATTTATCAGACAAAATACATACATGTCCTCAAGAAAGATGCAAAGAGATGTTTTCTGATCTGAAACCACTATCAGCAGGACATCAGTTGAATATTCCTTACAAAATTCTGACAAATCACTACTCGCTAATGAATCTGCTTCGGGGTGCAAAAAACTTGCTCAGGTTTAGGGAAAGATCGTCGATTGGGTTAAAATAAGCACTTTGTGGAGGTTAGGGAAACATTGTGGTCTGTGATCACTCCATCCTTCACCTCACTTCCCCCTTCATCCCATCCTAAGGGCTTTGCCACTTGAACATATATATATCTAAGTCAATACAAGTGATAATGTTGTTCCTCTGAGTAGGACAGTCTCCTCCATTTGCCAGTGCATTATTCTCCATTGATCCTGCTAACCTTCCACGGGTGCCTGTCTTGTTTCCTTGCAGTGCAATGAACAGCCACACTTTTTCCACAAAAGGACTCAGTGGATCGGAACAAAAGTAAACAACTCTGAAAGCAGACCGGAGAGGTTAGAGAGAGAAGGGACAATTACTTTCAAATTTTATTCAAGGGCCAGAGTGAGTGAAATGGCCTGGCCGTGACCATCTGTAGAATAATAACTTTTTTAAAAATACACACGATGGATACTTTCAAGATCAATTTTTTCATATTTTAAAGGCTCTCATACTGTATTTGTTGAAAACTGTAAGGTTTGTTAATGGTAACCTCAGTGGACCGTTGATGTTAGAGATGTTCATCTAGCTGAGAGAAGTCTGTGGATATTGCTTTAGTTGCCTGTTATTAGCCTGCACTCTCAGGGCTGTGTCAGGCTGACTCAGCCAAACACTTTGAGCCTCTGGGTTCGTTTTATACTTTAATACTCTGGGAGTAAAGTTCATTCAGCCAGAGTTTCACTTGTATGGGGCAACAAAACAACAAGTCCTACTGTTAATGAATTATTTATAGGCATGAGGTCCTTGGAGAGCTGGTCCTCCTCCATGAAACATAAATTGGTTAACTGGAGAAGGGTGACAGCCGAGCTGCTGTTTGGACCTCATTGGATTCAATTTTCCGTTGTTGTGGAAATATGATTCATGAAAGCTTCAGCTTACATTTAACTTGATGGCTGGCGTTCTCTCGTCACTAGACACTGCGGGTAACTCTTATTGTTGCACACATTACTCGATTACATTTTAAAGTGTGTATTAAAGGACCAGTGTGTAGGATGTAGTGGCATCTAGTGGTGTCGTTGCAGATTAGGATTGATTGCAAAAGGCCCTATGTAGAGCCAGTGTTTAGTTTGTCTGTTCTGGGCTACTGGGGTTTCAACAGACTTCATGGAAGAGAACCTGAAATGTCTAAAGGCTAATTTTACGGTAACAAAAACATAATGATTCTTATTTTCAGGTGATTATAGACGAAAACATAGTCATGCAAGTTTCCCAAGAAGTTGCATCAATCCACCTATATTATATTCATAGCGACCACCACCTTATGAACCATAGGAAGGGTCACCCTTGTTATGTCAATCTTCATCATGTTGGCTCCCATGTAGAATACATCAAGCATCTATTTGTTGAACTATTATCTGAGAGAAAACATTCCAGGCATGGCTGTGTGCTGTTCTTTAAAACCCTGCGAGGCATGACAGGATTCGTGGAAAGCAGACTGCCACAGAGATTCGTCTGGGGAATTAGCTCAGAGAGAATCAATGGTGAATAAAGGGTGAAACCATCCAGCTTTTCACCGCAATTGACACATGCTCCTGACAAATGAAGTAATCCTATTAGATTGTTACACCTAGAGACATCTCGTGCGTGTGGGAAAAGGTTGTGTGCTTGTGTAGACACGCACATATAGTTGTTTATAACAAAGTGGAACTGTGTACGTGTGTGTGCATGGTTTCAAGGCCTTTACCTGTGGCACTGATGGTAAATAGACCTGTCATTTCCTTATAAGCACACCCTGAATGTTTTGCTATAATGAGCCTGTCAATTTCCCCCTTTTGCCCACCACAACTGCACCTCCAATCCTGCTCCGAGCCCCACGGGTCACTGCTAGAGAAGGACTGTATAGACATCCTAATGAGAAGGTCTGTTTCATTGTTACTGATACCATGTGGGAACCACAAGCCTCTGCCCATCCCCTGCCTCATTTTTAAAGCCTCATTTCAAAGCTACCTCCCTTGTCACACTCATTCCTCTGCCTCAAAGAAAAGCTGTTTTCAAATCGAGAGGAAATGCAGCTTGTTAGAGAGGCAGGGAGACACGCCAGAGAGAGTCGAATACAAAGCTCAGGGGCAGGTGAATAAATTGCAAGCAGGAAACGAGAGGTTTTACTCTGCGGAAGATGGGAGCGTTGATTTGATAAATGCTGCCATTTAAGCTAGGTGATGGTGACCACCTTAAAGAGCAAAGAGAGGTCTGTGGTAAATCAGTTGCAGTAGGTTGCCCTTGTAGTTTAGAGAGGAATTGCCTTTGTTTTAATGAGCTGATTTGACATTAGCAGCATGGAGTATCTCTCAGTTCAAAGCCCCAGCAACACCTCCAAATGTAGATGTGTAGATGAATTACTGTAAATCAAAGGTCCTTATTTATTCCTCCCAAATTTGTGCAACAAAATAAGGCATCTGATGATACACAACATAAAGATCTTTGCTGTGGATCCCAGGCAGAGTCAGACCAGAGTGAAGGTGGAAAATGGCAGAAAGAGCTATTCATAATCTTTGACGTTATCCGATAATTTGCTTAAATTGCATCTGGTGGAAATGCACTTATACTTGCATTACGTCTCGTGGTTTCGGAAAGAGCTCCAGAGAGCTGTTTAGATAATTGGAGCTCTTACTCCTACATAGGTATGCTTTGCTATGTCTATGGCTGCATACACACACACACACACACATTACTCTGAGTCACGGTAAACTCGCTCTCTGAATTACAGTGTGAAAAATTGAAAGAGCGATGAACGAGAATGTATGGGGGAACTCTAATAGCTGGACATTCGCAGCTGTTTCACCGTCAGTTTGTTTAAATTGAATCTTTAAAACTTCAAACTTTTCCTCAAGACTTTGAAAGTACATGATGACAGTGAAGTTTATCTGCTCGTTGCTTCGCTGGAGCGTTATACACCTTCACTTACAGCCAACGTCACTTAAGTGTCATTGACCTCAAGCACTTAACCTCAAGCTGATGCATTATAGGCAACGACTGTGCTCTGACCTTTCCAAAGAAACTGCTGTTGTGTGGGAGGCAGTATGCGTTAATGCCTTTGAGGGATATTTGAGAGACAAATTACTTTGCCTGAATTGCCTAGTAAAGTATTCTTAATAATTTATTTATATGTTTATTAGATTTAGTGAAATTGCTGTAAAAATTGGGCCTCAATAAGGTTCAGTCTTCTTTTATTTCGGCATTCAATACCCAAACGCTGCTAATGAGGTATTACCATATTAGCTCCCCAGATGATGACATATTATCTCTAGTGCATTTCAAGGATCTCTCATCATATTTCCCCTCACAGCTGTCAAATGATTGCAAATTTCATTCCTGTGAGTCAGAGAGCAATTCAGACGCTGGGCTTAATTTTTTATTTTTATTTTTTGTCATACTGTATATTGATGAGCTTTTATTATGAGTTTCATAACGCTTGTCAGATTTGACAAATTCTCACTGAGTGGTTCTTCTTAGCAATTTATAGAACATCGTTTGCACGGAGGTCTTTCTGTTCTTTCTCCACACTGTAGGATTCAGTGTAGGTGGAAACTTTTATTTTGGTCAAGTACCAAGTGATACATTACCAAGGCTATAATCACTATTATTGATATAGATACTTCTCTGCACACAGCAGCAAATCATTTTACTTGAGATACATCATGTTTCTCAACTCCTATTGATGCTTGTATTGATACTCAAAACATGATTTAGTCTCAGCTGTATCAATATTTCAAGCATTGATCCTTCCCCATTCCCTCTACTCAGGCTCCATCCAACAGTAAATTAAGTGATACAGTTGTTTACTCCACTTTTCACCCTTACCGGTGTTTAAAGGAATACGCTGACATTTGAAAAAAATATGCTTATTCACTTTCTTGCTGAGAATTTATCGAATATTAAATATATGTGTTACATGTGAAGGTGCAGTCTGTTTACCGTGAGGCGCAGCACCAGAACAAAAAATACTCAGCACTACCCCCAAATGAATTCAACAACTTTATAAGAGCAGATATAAGAGTATCTTATATAACCTTATAAATAACCTTCAGTGAGAAAATTGACAAGCTTATTCCCAATGTGATGACATGGTGCTTTGAAGACTAGTGATTAATTAAAATTCAGGAGTTATTAGCTCCTGAATTTTACATTTTCTTTCCTGTGCTGTCGCTGTCACCTGAAAGCCATTACTTAGTATTTCAATTGTTGACATGATTTTGTCATCAGTGCAGAAGGCAGAAATGATACTCCAGAGTGAACTTAAGCACCGTGATAGCAGCCATACAGAAACCAGCAGAGGCCACTTACCCAAGAACAGAAATGTCATTTTGGAAACTCATGGCATCACTGAACCGAGACAGAGAAGAAATGGAAAGAGGAGTGGCTTGATTATTATTAACTCTCTGTGTTGGCCCTCACTGAATGGTGTAGATGAAGTTTGCATTAATTTTTTTATTTTTTTATTATTATTATTTTAATTGTTCTGTAGGTTAATGGCACGCAGACTTGTCCTGGACTCCTGCAAATGTTAGCATTTCAATGCTGTTGTTTTTTCTATGACACCATTATAGCAACATCATGTAACTTTTCCACCATAAAAAAGGCTTCAGTATCATTTTGATGTTACACTGATTTGTAGTAGTGTGAATATCGCCTCTGTTGTTCCCACTCTGTGCCTCGTATGCCTGTTCTCGCACTGTGTAACTTTTGGTTACGGGTCATCACAAGCGCAGTCACACACCACCAATGATGTCACTGATTTGGTGAGACTGGATCATATTTTATGTTTTATGGATTTTCCTCTGATGTCCGCCTCATCGCTCGTTATTTACAGAGTTTCCTGATGGACAGTAATGTAAACTGCTTCGAACTGTTGCTGCTGTTAGCGTTATCTCAGTTAAGTAGTGCTGCCCTGAATGTGAGCTAAGAGCACCAGGCGAGTGCTAGTGTTTGTACCACAGGTGTTTTGGACCACCAGGAAGAAGAGGAGGTTTAGAGGCCCGGGACATGGGGGAATACTGACGGGGAGCAGAGCTACAGTCTGTGGTTGTACCGCAACTAGTTGTTTGTTTGTGTGTGTGTTTTTTTTTTCCTGTGGTCAGTGTCAGAGGCATTTTTTATATGCTACACTGGTTTCATTTCAGGATATCTGAAATTAGGTGTAAAGAATCTGTCATGTATGTGGCTTCACAGCTACTATCAACTGACCACTGTCATTCGTAACATGCTGTATGAAATATACCCAAAACCACCAAATGCTAATTACAGACTGGTGAAAGAATTTGGGCATAAACACACAGGTACACAGGTTGATATTGTGGAATACATTATATTGCAGTGACATATTACAACCTTAATGTTTTAAATCATCTAAGAAGTACTCGTATCTCCTACAGTGTATGACTTCTTGTAGTAAAGCGAATAACTGAGCAGAAAGTTTCAATGGTTTAGATGCACAATTATTCTACAATGAAGGAGCACTTTTTAAAATAGCTATTCATGTACTCTGTGGTGTCATTAACGGCTAAAATCCAGACAATGCAGCCTTTGACAGGCCATTTCAGCACATCTGCTATTAGACATTATTGCCCTGAAAAAATGGACCACTATGATTTTGCATACACTTTCCCTTTGGTGTGTTTTATCTCAATTTAGCCGCTGCCTGCTGTGATCGGGATGGAGTGGCCTCAGATTTATTTCTTTTTCTTTTCTTCACAGAGAAGCCAGCGGTAATTGGCAGGCTGAGATTTTGACGAGGAAACAAAAAGGTGAAAATCTCAGCGTCTGCCGTCACACTCAGTCAGTCCTGAGGTTGCTGGGGTTTGAAAGTGATTATGAAAAACTGGATTTGACTTCAATTTGTGCACACACACCAGACTGTGATTTTTTTTTTCCCCCAATCATAAATGAAAGAAAGAAAAGATGTGGGAAGGGGAGGTCACTCTTGTTTGAACCTTTTTCTTAGCAAAGTTTGAGATAGTTGAAATGTTAACAAGTAATTGGTCTGTATTAGTCTGATACATCTGCAGAAACAAGAGATTAGTCTCTATCTGCTATGATTCACTTGCAAAGAATCCCAGTAAGAGTTACAGGGTCAACTAAAAGTTCAAAACTTATAGAAATAGTCAAGACAAAACATGAGATGACGAGTGATTTGTTCCATAGCTTGTTCCACTTTGTGAACTCTGACTTCTTCCCTGTCTCTGAATAAAGTAATTTCATGAAGTGCTGAGAATATGAGATCTTATTCTATTTAGCTTGTATTCACACTTCAAAACTTTAACATTTGCATGAAACGATTATAAACTATCATGAAAACTTTGAAACCTTGAACTTAACCTCCTCCCTCACATTCCGGTCTGTCAAATTTTTCCTGGCATAGTTTGAGATCAAATTACATCCTGACATCCTGGCTGAGTGTGTACAGGGCTGTGATGTACAAACATATTTCTGTTTCTGCCATCGGGTTATGTATGTGTAACTCTTCTCCTCCCTGGGTCTATTGACGCTTCCATCCTCTTGTGGCCACCATCACCCTTGTTTAATTGCTTCTTGAGTAATTGCTTCTTAAATCGGCGTCTAAGGATAAATGCTGTACTGTATTGTAAAGCCCCTTAAGGCAGATTTGTGATATTGGACTATATAAATAAAATTGACTTGACTTCAGTGTGTGTATGTTGCTGTAATGCTTATGCTGTGTGTTTGTGGTGGGTGGGCATTCATACAGTATGTGTCTGTTTATGTGTGTGTGGCTGCTAATCAGTGGAGACGGGGCCATTTTTCAAAAGAGCTGCTTCATCTGTCGGGTTCACAGCAGTTTAATTAACCCAGAGGAAACAACACCTTCAGACTTTATGGCCTTGTGATTTATCAGACTGTGCTGTGTACCGCACTGGCTGGAACATTTGCTTACTAATCAGCGGTCTGGTAAAATAGTTTTGAGCACATGACCGATTTTTATCATCATGTATGGCTTGCATTCTTGTTGTTGGTTTTGCAAGCAGGTGGATGGTTCTTCATCCAGAACTGGAAATATTTCGCTTCTGGCTGAATTGGCATGAAACGTGAATACTCGTGGTCAGATAATTAATGTTACAGTTCATGATTTTGCTAATGCTAGACCATTTCTGTAATGCTGCCAAGTACAGAGAAACATCTGTATGTAAAGGGCAGATTGCTACGAAATGTCCTATCCATATAATACTACAGTGTGTGAAACAGGGTATGGATTTTGGCGCTCAATGAGCTTTTCTCAATTAGCACCCATGGGACAAATTTTAGACTTAGTAAATTGGCTCATATGAACACTCTGGATGAAGGTGGAGGCGGCATTCACCAGTGTTAGAGGGTTGTCAGTCAAAACAACCACCTCATCACCCAACGACCACGGAGTCAATTTGAAAACAAAGAAAATCATGAAAACAAGATTCTCACACACCCACCATCTACAAACATGCTCAGATGACTAAATTACAGGCTATTTAATCAAGCAGAGTACAGCTACAATTACAGGCTCTCACCACGAAAATTAGGTTGACTATCTTTGCTGGAGTCATCGGTCGCTGCAGGTCTCAACGGTCCTCTGAGTTGGACGTTTTATTGGAACGTCTATTTTTCAAAAGGTCTGGTGTTAATACATGGTTAACTCACTGCAATGGCAGTGGTGTGAGAGTTATTGTGTGCTTGTTTAACATGCGATCCCAGGCAATTAGGCCGTACAGCTTTGATGCATGATGATGCAAAATGACAGAATTCACACGGTAGGAAACCATTGAGCCCTAGACATCTAGTGGAGCTGTCAGAGAGTTTAATATAGGAGTGGACATAGTTACAATGTACTGCTTCAACATTGTGTCCGATCCTTTCTTTATCTTCTTTGCTGTTGCTATTTTCCCAATACTGTATGAATCCCCAGCACGCACACAATCAGTGTCTGTGGTTAGAACCTAATTAAGATTCCTGCTGGTTACTAAGCATGTGCAGCAGGGATCAATTCTTGGCCCTGTCCATGAATAATATTGTCTTCTCCAGGCATAATTGATAAATACACCTCTAAAAGATCATATTTCAGCCATCTGTATAAATAATTTGTCACAACTGCGATTCCAGATAGTCCACATACCAAGAAAAACACGCTGGAAAAACAGCCGGAAGAAACTTTGTTTTGTTTTTTTTGTGGTGGTTTTGAACTATGATCCCTAATATGTTTGGCCTTATTGCTGTCTTCTATCCAAGTATAAGACATACATTGAAGTGACAGTGTGCGAATACTTGAGCCTGTTTTTGTTAAATTCATGGAAAGACAAGGCTTCCAGTAAGGGGTGAGAGATAAGCTTGAACACAAAGCAAATATTGACTCCTTACAATTCAGTCCAGCAACCGCCTTGACAGCAAATCTATGAGTTTCTGCAACTCAGGTCGCACCCTGCTCACATCCGCTTATCTCTAACCGTTGAACAAAATCAGTCTGAGGAATGAAATGTTGAATATGAAGAGACAAATTCAGCTTTGGTTTATGAGTGAAACTCTTATTTGAAAAGGATTTACACAAACTTGCCATGTGAGACATTTAAATTTTCCTGACTGGCAGCAGAAATGAACATCTCTGACTCTTACATTTCATCCATAGGCGCTGTGCTACAACAATTACTTCCCATGCGAGTCATTTTAATGGCTTCAAACAACCAGACAGGCTGTACCAGTAGTGTTCTCGAGCAATAAGCAAACAGCTCAGTGAACAGAGTGTGATTTCATGTTGATGTCACTACGCTGTATGTGGTTTATAGACTACTTAACAGGGCCAAAGGTTCAGTTTTCTGACATTAGTTGAATCATGGTGGCCTTTAACAGGCCTGAGAAGTGACTAGAGGTCTCCCACTGCTCCACTTTATCACTTTAACACCTTTTTAAATATCATCACAGACTAATAGGCCCCCTGCTCAGTGGTGAAAGTATGGTTATGAGTGTATGTGTGTCATGTGCATGCATGTTTAGAAGATCAAAGTATGAACAGGAGCGGAAAAAGATGGATTTGTTCTATTTATCTAAAAAATATGCTAAAATATTATGTTAAAATTCTGATTGTTGGGTCAGGGAATCCTTTGAAACAACATTGAGATGACTGAAACCTATGCAGCAGATGAAAGACCATATATGTGTGTGCATATATGCATGCTTTCAGCCCATGCATGCGAGTCTTTGCACGCAAGAGTAAATTATTGATAGTTTGGAGGGATGAGTGAAATGACTCTCCTCCATCAGCTGAGATGTGTTTCAATATTGCGTTTCAATTCCTGATGCTGGGAACTGAGATGAAGATTGCTTTTGCTGCTCTAGTTGGCAACATCACCAAGTCTCTCTCTTTCTGTCATTCCACCTTTCTCCTTGATTCACCTCCACACTTCATCTCGCAGTCCATTCTTGTTACAAATCAAATACATTTTTATTCATCCCTTTACTTTAAATTTGACGCTGTCACACTGTCAAAATGCTTTACACGGCAACAAATGGACGAGGTGTGTGTACGTGTGTCAGGGAGATTGAAAGTATGTGTGTATGTTATCTCCCCCCCGGCTGCCCCGAGGAATAACTGTCCAGAGCGTTCCTTGTGTCTGGTAATGGCATGCTGCTATCTCCCTCCACGCTGTGCTGAAAAGAAATGACTTTCCAACGTTACGGCTTTCCTTGACTGCTCAAGCCTGATTCAGCAGCAATGAATGGAGCCTCATCTACTGCACTTGACATTCAAGCCAATCTCTATTTTCATTAAAAGTGTCTCTTTATGACATTTCTGCTTTATTTGAAAGTCTGCAGTGATAGGGACAGGAAATGAGGTAGTGTTTATGCTGATTTCATAAGACAACCCTCACTCTGAAAATATGCAAATCACTGAATTTTATTTTTCTACCCTTCTGCCATATCATCACTAAACTTCCTGCCTCTTTTTGTGATGACTTTTCAAATGTGATGAGTGGGGTAGGGGCGGTTTTCCAGTTCAATTTGAGTACAGCATAATGACTACATTATCACTTCACCACAGTTAATTTCAACATAACTTGTTTACAAGTGGCTAGGGGCTTGACTGGCCCTCAGTGAAGCTGAGCTAAAGTGATACTGCAGTCTGAATTGCTGCTTCATTGGAACAGGAGAGAGAGACTACATTCAAAAATGTCAGCGTCCTCTTGTCTGGTGCCTTTCAAGTCAAAATGAACCTTCATGATGAGCTCTTTCTCTCCCTGATGTGCACTTCCTGTCTGGCTGCTTTGTGGATCCCCAAGCCCCGCTCACTCGTTCATTTGTAGAGAGCTCTCTCTGCCATTGCTTCTGCAGAGTGTTTTCTCCCTCGTTCTTTTTTCAAAGTGTGCACTTGTACGCTCTCCTGCCAGAGGGCTCTCAAGAATGGCTTAAAAGCAGTGGCTGCGCCGGGACCCTACAATCTCACAATGGTAAAACCAATGGGCATATTCATTGCCTGGGTCTGACAGAAAAAGGATATGGCTGTGAGATGGGGCCAAGATGAATAGGCCTGTTTTGGACCCCGGGAGAATACAGAAGGCTGGAGGAGCGATGTCTGGCTGCTCTACTATCTATCAGGCTAGCAGCTCCCGGGGGGCCATCACAGCAATCGATGGCGCTCCTCGATGCAAGGCTGAAATATGGGGGTCTCTCCACAGGCCTGGAGGTAACCTGTGCTGCTGTTGTTGCTTCTTGAATACTAACACCAATAAATGGATTGTGTTGATTCATTTGTTCCCTGCTTTCCCTCATTCCATGCAGATAAAGCTGTAAAGGCTATGGCATCTTTTTGCCACTTTGCAACAAATCACTAGAGCATATGATAGATTCAAGTACATTGAAATGAAAAGCTGCAAATAAATGTAAAAGTAAACTAAAGTTTAGTCGGGTTGACTGGGACTATTTTATACCAGATGAGTGTAATGGCCTCAGTTTAAATACGGTTGGACATAATACACCTCTGGTACTACAAATAGACCATCTTGGTTAAAATAAATGGAGCTGCTGAAATGCTGAGCCAAGTAGATCCTGACAACACTGATGACTTGTCTCTTTTTTTAAAAATAAATTGCTCCCACTACTCAGATGTATTGCCCTGAGGAATCCCAGTCTTTGCTCTGGTGTTTCCGAGACTCCGATAGAGCAGACTGAAACCTCCAGAGACACGAGCCCTGCGGGGTAAAATGCATGAGTGCAGTGTTTAGGTAATTTAGATATATTGATGGGGCAGCCTCATGGGGTGATATTTATACCAATGGTCCCTAAAGGGAAAGGTTAAAACAATATTGATCTATAATTTGGAAATGTTCTATATCTGCATAGCTTTAAAATGCATCAGTAATGGTCTCATTGTCATAGAAAAGAGCTACACAGAATTTAAGGCAATTTAAAACAACATTACACAGAAATTGTTTTTTGCAACTCCCACAGTTTGCAGTGTATTCAGTGTAATACCACTGACTAAATATCAGCAACTGTACATGTGCATTTGTTTCAATTGTGTTACATCCGAGTCAACAACTTTGCTAACAGACAAACATCAAGCAAGTGCAACAAAATAAGACATAGCAGCCGGCTAATATTACTTAAGCCCAGCACGGCGTTTGTCTTTCAGCCTTTTATTTCACCAAGCTCTCGTCAACAACTAGTCAACATGTCAGTCCCAGATTTACTCTTGTCTGGCAGCCTCTTGCTCGATCACTCTAACATTTCCTCTTCTTAGCTTCCTCCATCAATGTCTTCTTCGCATATGCCATTATGTTCATGGAGCCCAGATGCCCACTTGCCCAGCTCCAGTTCTGGCACAACAATATTCCAGGTGAAAAATCCCATTGACTTTGAAATTTTCATCTAGCACTTTCATCAGCTCAAAGTTTCAGTTTGTCCATTAGTTGCAATGGTTTATGACAAAAAAAGCTGCAAAAATTAAAGACATTCCCTCTGCCTCAGTTGTGTGTTTAGTAGTAACTAGCTATGTTTGAATGCTAATATGCTAAATTAAGGCTGTGAGCGTGGTATCCATTATCCTTTATAAACATCAGCAAATTAACATGATGATATTAGCATTCAGCTCAAAGTAACACTGTGCCTACATTTTCTTACAGCTGCGAGCATGGCTGCAACTCGTAGTCTTTTAACAAGGGCTCCTAAAGGGCAGAATTGTCCTTGTACCATATCAGACAGAAAAAAAGTTTCTCTGTGGAATAACTGCATTGAAGAAACATTCATATTTACAAACTCCTTAGCTGAAAGTTAAATCTGCATGACACAAATCAAGTGGAACAAAGAAGATTCTGAATAGAAATTCAGTTGTTTGAAGATTTTCAGTTATTTCCTTAAATTGACTCACGCATGTCTTCTTCAGTCTTGTCAAGTTGCTTACTCTGGAAGAGTCTCACTGGATTGTAAATAACATTTTTTTAGCTGATTCTGAGATTTTCAACCAGATTCGAGACTAAATGGCCCTTTTAAGTCTGATGTGTTGTTTTACAGGGTGCTGAAACTGAACAGTCCGGGCAGTTAGCTTAACGAATGCGGACAAATGAAGTCTTAATCGTTTTTAAGACCAAACGTGAGAAAAACGGCACTGAAAATATAACCTTCTTGCTGAAGGTAATAAATCCTGGCAGTTGGGCAGGTAAAGTGTGAAAGAAAGCTCCGTCTCCACTCTAATTGGACCTCTGGGGATGTAATGTAGACAGCATGCTTTGTTGTTGAATCTGTTGGGGAACCCACAGTTAGACCCCCGGTCTCTTTTGTGTATGAGTACAGACATCATACATAGCACACACTTTAAACCCTTGCACAATCCATATGGTGTTTGTTATATTAGCTCTCTTTGACAGAGACTATCGCGCACACTCCAAACATTACCCTCACAGTCCATTATCAGCAGGTATTGTGTGTGTATGTGCATGTGTGTGTGCATATTTACTTGCGTCCAATGAAAAATCTTCGAGGAAATCTTGCACATGCACTGTGCAGCAAAAATCAGCCGATAAACACTTGTCTCAGATGTTATAATTCCTCTCTGTGTGCATATTCAAAACTGTGAATCATGAAAAAAGAACGTTTGGACTGATTCAGATTCAAGAGACTAAATTAAAAATATAAATCAATTACAGAAACGTCTTGAAGGCATTCGTGCTATGTGCATTAAAAATTACAGCTTTGAGACAGAATTTTTTTTCTCTCCTAATCGCCACACAGCACCAGTTCATTGGCACAGTGCAGAGCTGAAAATTGGCACTCAAAGAAATCAAAGCGTGCACACAGCAGACCAAAGGTATGCAGAGCAGTTTTGAATCTTTTAAGATCCACAGAGAGACATAATGTAAAAGATAAGGCTGAAACTCTTCAGAGAACACTTCACTGAGTCCTGCGTTCACTAAGAAAAGTGTACAGAACAGATGGCGAAAGGCAGGTTGCTCACACCAGACTAACAGCAGCTGTTTTGCTCCAGTGTCTTTAATATATTTTCTTCTTTTAAGAGATGACCAAGGAGTCATGAAAACGTCTCTGATAAATACTTTAATCTAACGGTTTTCACTAATCCTTTATGTATTCTTCAGTGCTGCTGAACAAGAGATGGTGCAGGGAAGATGAAAAATAAACAGAGAGAAGAGAAAAGAGTGCTCTTTGTTCAGAGCTGTTGAAATCTCACCCTTTATTCCCAGCCAGAGCAGGGCCTTTGGCCTGTTTCTCAGATCTCAGTCCTCCCTGTTGCACTCAGAAACAGCCTATGAACCCCTCTCCAGAGTGAGGGTAAAGGGACACATATCCCCCTCTTTAATCCCGCAAATGAGCTCTGATCATACCCAATTTGCATTGCATCTGACAGAACAGAGACCCAACCGTCTGTCCCTGACTGCTCTGCCACCCACTGATCAATGGGAATGTGGAATGATCAGTTGGTGAGCGTTCTAAACGACACTCGCAGCCAGGGCTTTGGTTGTATGTGTGATTAATTTTGACAGTTTTGTTAAAACTGTTGTGTGTTCTTGTGTCGGCCAGATCTGACAGATTGTTTTATCAAGAGAGAGGGAAAAAAAGAGAAAATGTGTGGGTTTATATGTGTGTAAAAGTGTTATGTAATTCTGAGAGGTTGTTTTTCTTTGAAGAAAAAGAAACCTTGTGTTTTAGCGTGTGTTGGGGGCGGTGTATGTCAGGTAATTATGACTTTGCTTTATTTATCCACCAGTGTTTGGGCATTAAGCCTCTTTCTTCCTTTCTGTGAGGAATCTTTTGGCAATTTAACAGCTCTGCTGCTCTATTTGCAGAAATAACTAAAGATCTATTCCCAGCACCCACACATCTCTTCCTACCTTAAAACTCCCATTGCTACAGCTTGTCCAAGATTTATATTATTTAAAAATTGTAATTCCATATTCAGTGGCAAAAGTCTCATCAAGTTAGTGTATATAGAGACAGTTGTTCTGTGTTTATTAACAAGAGACTCTTGTCCTCGGCATGTCCCTCAGGAAATCCCAGCTGCCATCGTAAGTGCTGTTTAATTTGTCTGAAAAACTGAAGTGAACTCGGTGAGATTGACAACAACAGTGGCCACTCCAGATGTATATACTGCCCACAATGCATTACACTCTGGTTAATCAACATTTCAGTTTATACATCAATGTAAAGGTGCCAGGGTTAGCTCATTTTCATCTGTATGAAAACTGGACAATTAGATATAATGCAACACATTTTTATAATATAGAAATAGACTATAGTTAGAATGAAAGATACTATTGGACAGTCCTCTGTCAAAGCACATGCATTTCCGACACATAATGATGTTCTGACAGACTTCAAAGCTTTAATGAGATCCCAAAAAGCTTCGGAAAGAGCCTTCGATCAGTGCTATTTCATGCCGAATCCTTGAAGTGTTAGGTAAGATGAAAAGATTTTAATGCCGTTCCAGAGACACCCACGTACCCGTCCCTATTCACTCTGACAGTGCAGCAGGAGAGCAGTAAATTGTAGGCTAATGGATTTCTCTGACAAACTAAGAATGAAGTTGAAATGGGCACGGTCTCATCCATGAAAGGAAATGCCAAGTGCCTTTTTCCCCCCTTGCTACGTTTTATTTGAATATTTTTTATTAAAACGATTTAAGTTTCTCTTTGTAAATGCACTTTCACTATTTCACACACAGCTCAAACCTCCCGAAAGGAAATTTCTAACTCTAATCTTACTGGCCTCAGGCATCTGCAGGTTAAGAGACACTGGGTATGTGACATTGGCAGTGTTGATTTTTTTTCTTCTTGGGTTGCAATAACCAACAGCTTTCTTTATTTCAAGAAAGAGGACAGCTGATCAAGGACATGTGGAGCTCAGAGTGAATTTTCTCTATGCTCTGTGCATGCATAAGGGCAAAATGATACAGAAACCATCCATCCATCCATTTACTGTAACCGTTTAAGCTTATCAGGGTCACGGAGGGCCTATCCAAGCTGACTTAAGGCGAGAGGCAGGGTACACCCTGGACAAGTTTGCCAGCTTATGATACAGAAACCTTTAAAGATAATTTTTAATCCCCGTGGAATATCTGGATGTCATTGGCAGCTGTGATGATAACGATGGTGCGGAGAATGATAATAAAATGATCTTTCTTATCTGAAGTATAAGTTTCATGAGGGAATCATGGGATAAGATATTTCATATCACAGTAATGACATAATTTGCTGTAGGCAGGCTGGACTCCCATGAGTGAACAGGGAGAATAGAAAATAATCAACCTCCCCCTGTGACGATTACTCACTCTGCCAGGTATGAATGTGTCTGGCTTTGAGACGCGAGGTCAGCTCAGTTGGTGTCCCTCGCTAGGAGCAATGAAAACTTGTCTGGACTGATTATAGCCCAGGGAGTGTTTGGCCTTAGTTCACATTCTGCTGTCTGTGTCTGGTCAGCTCTCTGCCAGACAGAGAACTCAATCACCAAGTTTTTATGAGAACTTTGACCTCTTAACATTTCTGCCGCAGGAATTCATCATTTTCTCTTTGTCTTAACAGATAGTTGGCTTAAGCTGGCTAAGTAGCCGTATTCGAAATGCTGGTGTGTTTGTACAGTATGGTAGCTTCAGGTCACAGTCATCAGTGATGGACTTGTTTACGCACACATTCATATGTTGCATGCATACATTTTTCTCAAACTTGTTTTGCCTTCTGTATGAACACGCCAGAACAAATGTTCGGGGGCCTGACAGCTGTTAATTTGCAAAGAGATATAATTTCCTCTCACTTATTTTACACTATAGCATTTTACTATTCGAAACTCACGCCATACTTGCAACCCATGCATCACACACGAGAAATCACACATGTAATACATTGAAATAAAAGTGGTAGAATATGTAAAGCAGTGTGTGTGGTGGCACCAACTCTCCATACCAGAGGAACAGGTTCTTCAAAATAGGGTTCAGCAAAATAACTTCAAAACATCAGTTGTTTTGTTCACATACACTCCAACGGGTGATTGACCATGTCCTTCAAGACACAAGGGCAATCAACAGATTGTCAAAACCGCAGCCCTCCATGCCAGCGCCCATCTCGCAGCAACAAGATGGGAATTATTTTCAGCATGCAAGAAATAACCAAGAAAGGACTTAAAAAGCTGTCCTGAGGAGCAGCTAAAAATATCCTCTGACACTTACAATGAAAGCCACCACTTGTCCTTCTGGGATTCAAACAGGGACACATTTCCAGCTTTGTTTCCAGTGGCAATGAGTGCCCTTTTCCTGCTTTAATTCCAGAATTTCATTACTCACATGTATGCATATACTACATAAAGTCATACTACTAAATTACTAACATTACTAATAAGTTGCAGCATCTTTAAGTAGCTAAACCTTGCAGCTGTAGTAGGTAAATTTTACACTAAACGTGTGTGAAAAATATAAAGAGAATACTGACGTATTGACGTCCTACTGATGTTCTGTAGATTCATTTAGGTGTTTTCGGTTCTGCTGGTTAAACTCTGTGCACCCTTTTTGAATTTGGCATAGCTTTGATGGGAATTACACAATGTTACCCAACTCACTAATACAATGATATAATTGTGAATTACTCGCTGCACCTAAACAGCAATCCCTCCATTCCTGCTGCTTGTATTATGTCGTCAGGGAGTTATATAAACAAACTGTATTTCCTTAATAAAAGGTCAACCTTGAACCTCTCTCAAACTAGATGATGTTAGTTTTTAGTTTTTTAAAAGTAGAACACTTTGTCACTACTTGTCGCTCTTCTTTGCTCTTTTCAGGCCTTCATTTTATATTCTTTGCTGAGGCAGAACAGATGGAAGCTAGCACCAAAAAAAGGAAAAAAAACAATGGCCTTTCATGCCCAAATCCAGATAATTTTTTGGGTCTTGCTACAGTCAGGTAGACGGCCTGTTGCACCACAGTTGCCGAGGGCACCTTGTACTCACTGCAGAAGGTGCCACATCCCAGAGGTGTTAATCATACCCAGGGAGGCTGAGGGTATAATCCCCTGTTCCTCCTGCAGCCAGTCCGTCTGTCTGACACCCTTTTTTGTCCAATTACGCTTTACAGTCTTTGAACTACTTCTTTTTCACTGAAATTCGTGTGATTGTTAGACATAATAAGAGACTGAGAGTTGATTCTCACCACAAATCTCATTACTAAAGTAAAATGCTCACACTATGATATTACTGCTGGAGATCTGAGCTGAGTGGAAGTATAACCCCTGGTCAAGGTTGTTGTGATAAAAACACCAATAAGTTGATTTGAAGAATTAATTTCCTCTTTTTCAACATCGGTTTTGCATTGGCTATGATGGATTTTTAACATTTCTAACTGTCTTTCTTACTCTGTTTTTTAATTTGTGAACATCAAAAAGTGAAAGACTGTTGCATAATTTGTTTATTTTACTTTAGAGAAAGAGATGGATAGATAAATGACAAAAGATCCTGGTTAATTCTCAGCAGTACTTTATTTTTCTGCCAGTTTTACTACTTTTGTTAATAAGCTAATCTTCACACTTGTTACATTTGTACTATATGTGCAGGTTGTAGACATTTGCACTGCGATAGTTCAGAAATATATCTAACAATTTCTAACTGTGAACAAACCTATCTTCTTGCGAAATGTATTCGTTGTGGTTAGTAGCGACACTATTTTATCCAGCCACGTGTTGAATATGACCAGTAGCCATGGATGAGTACTTTTGAAGTGTACTCAACCACTGAGGTATGATTCTAGATCATCTCTTCATCAGTTATTGCTTGTAGGAGTAACAATATAATCCGTTTCAGATGCACAAACCAGATGACTTTCATTTTGTGGACTAGAATCCTGACTAGCCTTATAAATTTCTCAGGGATGGTATCGGCTGTCAGGCGGAGATGCACCGGCAGTCAACTGTGGAAAAGCCATCCTGTTGTCATTACACTTCCATTAACAGTCACATCGCCCTGCTGCCAGATGCACTGGGCTGAAACCAGTAAGACTCATCATCACTGTCACGAACCCATCATAGCTGACCTTCAGATATAAACCCTGTACACTCTGCAGACAGACGGCTTCGCCATCTCCGCAGTCATTACACCCACTCTGTGTGAAAGGCAATTCATTTAGTGTCAGTGCTTGTGTGTGAGACAGTGTGTGTTAATGTGTGACTAATGCCTACACACACACACATACATTTTGATCAAAGTTGCTACATTTAATAATTTTGATGAAACTAATTTGGCCTTTGCCATGTTGGCAGATTGGTAATCCTCCCAAATCAAGAAAAATGCTAATTTGCTGCATGAGATATGAGAGAGAATATGGGATTACCCAAGACCTCTTATTGCAGCAGTGTTATGGAAGTGCATGTTCGTGAACTGTACGTGCTCAGACTTTATTAAACAATTTCCATCACAGGGAAGATTCGTTATCAGAACCTTATTATTCGCACACTTCAACAAAAGGTCGACATATCATAGTTAGCCTCTTCGTGTTACTGAGAACATTTGCAAGTGATACATTTCCTTTTCTAGCAAATGGCTCATTGAGTGTGAGAAAAGAGAGTCATACACGACAGCAGCACCACAGGCACCGGGTAGACTATTGCAAAACAACAAAAATGCATGATGGAATCATAATATTTACACGTAGAAACCACATTGGATCTTGAACTAACATTATTATGAGGAATAAGTTAAGCTCTATTTAGCTCAATCATATATCATATCCTTTTTATCAGATCCTCTTCCATAGAGTCTGCCATGTTCTACCGTAGCCCAGAATGGATACACCAAACACAGGCTCTGGCATTTTGTGCTCTTCACACATTTAACAGTAACCGTAGTTTCTCTTTCACTTGGAATGGGAGCAGTCATCAACTACACTGCTAGACACCACTACATTCCAGTTTATTGAACAAAGTTTAGTCAGTCTAACACAGTTTGTGTTATATTTTCATAATTTATAAGTCTGACTGAACTAATTCTTCAACTTCAGTTAAAGGTGGTTTTCATTTAAGGTAGGTAAATAAAGTCATTCAAGACTTATGTGTCATTTAAATTAAGGGATAAATAAAAGTAATATATGGTTCTGTGAGATACAGGGAGGAACAGAACAATCACTCTTTAAGATTAAAGCATACCGCAGTTCTGGAAATAATATTACGTTGTTACCTGGAGTGCATTCAGCATTAATCGATACACTTTCAATATTATTTCCCAGCATGACTGAAATACAAGCACTCACTACACAATGTTTTGCCAAGAAGTTGCTCCACTCTAACTTTTGTGTTTCTTTAATAGCTGTTGATAAGTTGTTGCTGGGAAGCTGAATGAAAAGGCATTAATTGTGTAATTTGGTGAAAGCCTGGGAGTGAAAACAGACGCTTTAATGGTTCAAGTCCACTGAAATGTTTAGTTGAGTTGTTTGTTTTTGTTTTCCCACTATATTTTCTACTTTTCATTATGCTGATGCTGTACAATCATTTCTTTATGTTTGCCTGCTGTATAATTCTATATTTTAGTGCCCCACAGCAAGTAGGATAATATACTGTGGAGTCTTTCACAAAGATAATCTCTTAATACATATTTATGCTCATCAGTCTTTCTGAATTTAGTAGAGCTGCAGGGATGGAAATGTTCTACCACCAAAGATCATCTTAGTTCACTCATTTACAAATGAGAATGTGAGCTTATGTAACACTAAGAGGCTTTTCTGGTCTTTTCTTATGAGATCCTCTCTCAAAGTTTATTGGAAGATTTACAACTATAATTGATCATACAGTATTTATTGATAAGGAGATTATACATGAAGATAATCTGTTTTTATTTCATACAAAGCAATGTGTGTCTAGTATGAACTCTATAATTATATTCAATTGGATTGTTACAGTAAGGTTAAATTATAACAAGATTATATATTACACTGGGAGTATTATGGCCATTTTGGGCTCATAATGTTCTTTTAATATACTTTCCTTACTATAGCTAATGAAAACATTTTCTAAATATATAATTCTGTGGGAAACCCAGACAATCCTTTAGATCCACCAGAGTATAAATAAAAGATTAAATAATATATAAATACCGAATGGAGAAATATAATAAAATGCAAAAAGGAGCATTATCCCTGGAACGACCCCTGGCAGTCTAATCTTAAAATTCAGCCTGATTATGATCCGCTCTACAGCGAGCCATGTGATATCTGCAGTGGTGCAGAGATCTCTGAGCAGCAGCTGTGGGATTTAGACACTGCAGGGGAGGAAAGGTGCCCTACAGAAAGGAAAGCCTGGTCTCTGAACGAACAGTTACCTGAGATGACACATGTACGTAAGCCTACACAGACATTCAAGTACACACCAAAGCTTCGACACATGGTCACACACGATTCCACACCACTGTTGTGTCTAACCATACAGAGCCTGGTGCACAACAACTACTACTCACACACTATCTGATACTGCAGCAACATGTGTTGTGGTAGTGAACCAGCCAGGAAAACAACACTGATAAATACTGGACCAATCAATGTGCCAAATACCAATTAATATTCAACCAAACCCGGGCTGAAACACCATTGATTTTTAGACCAAACTAAGGTTAAAACACTAGTGATTTTTGGACTTGAAAAGGGATAAATACCTGTGGATATTGAACTTAACTGGAGCTGAAACATTAGTGATTTTTGTACTGGACAAGGGATAAAACTCTAATTAATCTTGAACCAGTGTTAGACTAAATCACCTGTGACCTTTGGACTGGAAAGCAGCAGTTAATATTGAAGAAAACTTGAGCTAAAAGTGACTTTTGTGCTGGACTACAGCTAAATTGCCAGTGAACACCAGCATGTTTCTCAGACATGTCAGATTGAAATCCTAAAGTTACTGTAGGGTGACGATTTTGTTTTACATGATGATAACTTTTTTTAACTTTTTTGTTGTGATAAACAATGAATGCACCAGGTTTTTAAAAAGGTCTGCCAATGCAAACATTTAAGCGAAGCTTTTGGGATGTTGGTGGTTTTGTGCCATGTGTTTGCTTTGGGTGGATGACTGCTTTTTGAGTGGGAGAATTTCAGTGTCCATATTTGTGTGTGTGTGTGTGTGTGTGTGAGAAGTAGTTTGAAGTGTTAAATACTAGCAGCAACATGATGCTCAAACCTGTGTGTCAACAAAACGTCTTCCAGTAACAGCACATTACTGAAGCTTCTTCTTGTGAAATGAGCTGCTTTCCTTTTCAGGCGATCATAATGAAATTCTTTTTTACTGAGCTATCAAATGTTTGTGGTGACATTAAAATACCACATACTGGCCGACAGGGACATGCAGATAATGAGCCTCTTTCAACATAATGTGTCAGACTGGAAAGCAGCTCTGAAACAAACATGGTATACGAAGAATATGTGCATGGCATTGACCTAAAATGCAGATGGAGTTTCTTTGAATCTATTTAAGCCCAGAGGTTTCCTGTCACTGGTTCTGTAATTTAATCTTTTGGCTTCTCTTAACAGCTTACAGGATTCAAAAGGAATCCGATAGGCCTAATTCATAAACATCACATTTGTTATTGGAGATCTTTATGGTATATTGTTACTAATGATAACATAATTAATCTTTGATTACCACAGGTAAAACTTCATTTTGCTTACAGTCAGAGCTTAGGTTGCTTTACGGCAAACAGCCGTGGAGCTGGCAGGGATTTCGTGCATTTGATGAATAGTTGCCTCCATCAATTGACTTGGAGCTTGGATCATGGATCAGTTAGCTGACAGATCTCTTTGCACCACCTCCACATTAGAGAGCAATGTGGAGGATAATCTTCACATTGTGTTGCAGATACATTCTCTTTCCACAAATCTTATCAATTGTAACAGATCTGTATAAACTCACATTTGGACAGTGGCTTTTTCCAAAAGCTTCAGTTGTAGTGTACCTGAAGCATTCCTGCTAAAATGAGACTGCAGCCTTGCATGTTGCTTTATGTTTAATTTGTTTCATTACTTATATGACCCTGAAGCTCATTCACAACGTATTCTGTGGGCTGATGAACCACTGCATATTTTAAGCTCATGCTTTTTAATATGTGCATGGCATTTAGCCATTAGCAAGTACTTCCATACAGTCTCCCGTCTCTTTTTCCTTTTGTTGTCACTTGACTTTCTGTCCGAGTGTTCCTTGTCTGTATGGAAGTGCCACTTAATGGCACAGAGGAACATGTTGCAATCAGTGTGATGTCTCAGCACTTGATTATGAAGGATCTTGTGAAGGTAATATGCAGATGTGCTGAAATGGCACTGGTAGGAGCTAAATCAGTGAATGGTCTCTTGTGACTAGTCTGATCACATACTTTGTCTGTCCAAAATGAATCAGCTCATGGAGTCGCATACTATTCTTCCCAGGCATATCTGAACTTGCTCTCCGAGGTATATAAAATATGATCATCAAGTTTAAACCACACTGCTGGGGAAAAAAGATTTTTTTTACCTTTTTCAGTCTCTGACAACTTACTGTTGCCATGGATAGACCTTATGAGAATCCACCTGGAGTAGTTAAGTGCAGCAAGTAAATGCTTTGTGAGCTACATCAGCTCTCACACAAAGAATAACACCTTATAGACACTGACGTCATTGTTAGGCTGTTGCTCTTGGTGACATTTTTCAGTTTTTGTTAGTTTGCGATATATTTTGATGCTCAAAAATCATCTGAGGAATCATAATTAAATTGGGCTTGACAAGAGTGATAATTATCCATTTCTAAAGGCCCTGATCTCTCAGATGGTGGAACTGTCTTACAGTCAAAGATGTGAGCAAATAAGCGGATGGAATATTCAACCCAATCGTTGACTTAAATACCAGTCATCTGTCAGCTTGTTCTCCAGCTGGCCTTCAGCCAGCCTGCTATCGATCTGGCAGCATGTTAAACTGTCACTGTGGGGATGGTTTTGGAGTTACAATATTCAGAGGAGGTAGTTTTCTTTCTTTTCTCTAAAAATGTGTTACCCAGGTATCCCTGTGCAGACATCCCAGCCCCTCAGTTCCACGGCTGACATTTTCTCTCCCAGCAGGACGTATACCTGTTTCATTATAGCCACAGTGATGGCCATGTCGGCCTCCTCTCCCACAGATTTCTCTTTGTGCCAAGAAAGGCTAATTGCAGCTGTTTTCAAGGTCAGATATTCAAAAGGAGTGTATTTTCTTTTTTAATGAAGTGTACTTTTGTTGGTTTCCTCTGCATGTATTTCAGTGTGCATGCCACGCTGTGGGTCCTGCTGAGAACTATTGTGGCTTCTCCACATGGGTCGATGTGACTGACTCAGGATGTTCTAGCCCACTTTCATTCTGAATAAATGTTGTGTAACTTACTGTTTCAAAGTGGCCAGGAGTGACGGCACCATGTTTTAGGTTATCAGTTGGACCTAGACAACAACAGCTGGAATCTACAGGACATGTACAGCAGCATCAGTATAGGCTGAGATAACATCCAAATAGTTATCTACAACTGCTCCTTGTATTGTTTTGTAGATTTGGACCTGAAGTCAGTGGTGTATTTACTCAAGTACTGCAGTACTTGCAAACAATTTTGAGGTAGTTTACTTTCCATTTGTTGCCGCTTTATAGTTTTACTGCTCTTTATTTAGAAGTATTGTTTTTTTTTCCTCCACCACATTTATTTTCCTGTCATAGCTACTACTTTGTACATTAAGATTTTTCATATGAAACACAAGATCATCTAACAAAATGACACATTTCTTTTAGACTATACCAGCACTGCATATTAAAAGTTGTCCAGTAATCCAATAATATCATATATGACATATCTGGCAACACAGATATCTCTTCTGTCTGTTTGTGCTGAATCGTCTTTCACCAAAGAAGATCTATAACAACTTAACTAAAACTCGAATCGTCTCTGGTACAACACAATCTTTTGCGAGGAGATCATGTCCACTTAAGAGTATATTGTTTCATATCACTGGCAGAAATGGCAGTGCTGTATCTTCTGTTTGGTAGTGCTTCACCTAGTTGAGTGTCACTTCTCTCCCCATAGGATGGCACAACCAACACAGAGCAGTTTTCCCACTGATCATACATAGTGGCCTTATTCTGCAAAATGAGCACTCTTAGTTGTAATTACGTGTGCATTGTTGATAATTGTTGGTCATTTTTAATTCAGTAAATAGTAATTAATATTCCAACATCATGATATTTGTATTTTTAAGTGGAGTGCTTACTTCCCCATAGCTGAAATCAGTTTCTGTATGAAGCTTTACCTTGCTATAATACAAGGTTAGAAGAATATTGTGCTTTGCCTCCCTTCATTTCACTATCCATCAGATGCTTCTTTCAGCCCTGCATAAGACTGTAGTAATGATACCCACTCAAACAATAAACAGATTACTGAGGGACAGTGGCGATGGCATCTACATCGAGTACAAATGGACGGCAATCCTGTTGCCCAAGGGGATCATTAAACCGCAATCAGCAGCATAGTCCTCGTCACCCCATAATCCACCTGCCTGCCAAGCTGCCCGCCAGCCACTAGCTGGACCATGCTAAGCGTGTGGTGATAACATTGTAATCAGGCAGCCCACTGCCCTACAGGGAGTAAAATAGAGTGGCTTGCAATAAGTCTGATGAAATCTGCTCCTACTGGGCCGCACTCAAAGCAGAAACACAAACACACAGATGCACTCATACAAACCCAGAAACGCAACACACTCACACGTCACATGTATGTTCACATACACACACGAGTACATATGTTTCTGGACCAGAACTTCTACCAGTTTAAGCCCAGTTATCATCCTGACCTTAAAACAAACCTAATTCTAAGCCTAAAGTCAGACAGACAGCAGTGCCAACACAGAGGTCTGTGGAAAAAATGTTGAAACTGGCATAACAGGAGAGCAACACTGTTCTACAGGGTGTCCTACAGGCCAAACACACATATGTTTATGTGCACACCCCTAGTAAATTACTTATTACATGAAAACCACTGTAGTTTTACCTCGTTGTGATGAAAGAGATAAAAAGATGCTGCCATGTTAACTTTCCAGAACAGTAAAATCTTGTCTGTGTATAAGATGTTATGCACTGTTTTGGCCTCATCAATCTTAGTCAAACTGGACAGGATCTTTAGAGGCAATAATAATGTTAAGTTCCTTTGTTATTCAGATTTTTTCAACCTTACATACTCTCCATACTCTCCATTTTGTACTCTTTGTTTCTTCTTTGTTGTTCTCATAGTGGCTATCACTGATGATGCTGACTAGTATAACTATAATCCATCATATCAATATAAGGCTGTGTGTTTGTGCACTAGAATGTGGCTAATGCAACAATGACTCTGATGCAAAGAAAGTGCAATTTTTCGACTTTTTTTCTGGATTTTAAATGGTAGCATTTTGTGTCTTTTGTGATCAGACATGCAGGCAGTAATCTTAGCATTTTAGTTTCTAAAATTGTATGATAAATAGCTGTTATAATCTGCAATAGAGCTTTTGTGAATACTCATTTTGATTGGTGGGGCAGGACTGTATTGTTCATGACAGCGGAAGCCATTAAAGTCATTTGACCAGCTGTCTCCACACACCATCAAGGTCTTGTTAGAATCGTATTATTATATTGATTTTGACGTGGAGCCCGAAGCTGCCTCTGCCCTTGCTTATGGCAGACGTCCAGGATCTGTTTCTTTTAACAAGAGAGGGGAACAGGGTGACAGCAGTCTGATGGCCTGGGAGGTAAAAGCAGAAGGCTTGTCAGTTTGAATCTTCAGACTGGCTGGAAACATCTTTTCTTGGGAGGTGAATAAGATGTACTTTTTGAGCTTTCTTTTATTATTAGCAGTTATTGTGTCCCCAAGCAATGCACTTAGCTGGCAAAAAGAACACCACGGATGAAAGTGTTCATTCTGCTACTACGGTAACTCCATTAAAGTTCAACATTTTAGAGACTGCGCTTCTTCTTTTTATTTCGAGTAAGAATGATACACTCTCATACTTGTTTGTTAAGTATAAATCCAGAGCCAGGAGATGATTGCTTTAGCCCAGGGTAAGGACTGGAAGCAGAGCCGAGACTGGTTCAATCCAGAACTGAACACAAACTAAAATATAAAGTTGACAAGTTGAGGTTTAAGTTAAAGCTGCATGCTATAAATATGGCACAGTGAGTAGTCATGTCATGTCTGAGTCATGTCAAAACAAACTTGCAGCCTATACTTCGCTGTAAAACCACTTGTTGTAAAACCAAGTTGTTGTCTTCTGTGTATGGATTAAAAAACAATATATAACATGTTAATTAGTGACTTCCAGACGTGCTGCTGTAGTCTTTATATTTGAAGAAACGGGTTACTTGTTTCCAGTCTTTATGCTAAGTTTATTGTGTCTTAGCTCTAGCCTCATACTTAAGTGACAGAAAACAGAGTAGTGTCAGTAAGTGTATTTGTATTAAGTGTTAAATGGCCAAGTTAGATAGATCTATGTGTGGATAACTATGATCACAAGATGTTAATGTAGATGTACAAAAACCTCTCAAATGGGTGATGACGCATGCATCACAGCACAACCTTGTAGCTTCTTTGCTTCATGGATATTTTTATTGATTGTCTGCTTTTATTATTTATTTCTCCATGGCCTTTTCCTTGTCCTTAATCTCCAGTTTGTTGAGGTCTAACTGCTCCCAATAAACAAAAAAAAAGTTGTGTCTCTAGAGAGAGAGAGAGAGAGAGAGAGAGAGAGAGAGAGAGAGAGGAATATTTTGAACACGTTGCCTTCCAGTAAATACGATACTTTATCATTTGTTAATTTTAATCCAAAAATAAAATACAGAATGTTACATTTATATAATCCTACTTCAAATAGACCTTGTGATCAGGATTGGCTGATACTGTTTCCAGTGATTCATGATCGGCCTCAAAAATCCTGATTCGAGCACCCTTAATTAAAACCATCAAGTATTCAGCCAAGCCATACTATATATAGTATTTTATATTTCCAAATGTATGAAAGGAAATCTGGGTTTTTTGCTGTGTCATAATCATTCATACCTGTATAACCAATGGTTTATGATTGAACTGTTTATTAGAGCACACAATTGTTAATAGATCTAGTCTCTTACTTTTGTTCTTAAAGTGAACCAGATTGATACATTTAGCTGTAAATTGAACAAATTGTGCATTTTCTCTGGGTGAAATCATGACTCTGGATCCCCTAGAATGTTTGAAGTCCACCCACCACAGTCTCACAAAATCCAGTGGGAAACACTGCAATTATCAATGCAAGTGTCCATCCTGGTAATGTTTTTTTTTCACCTTGTATGTTGTATTTTTTTGTTATTTTAGAAGATTTTGAGAAAGTACTGATGGCCATGCTGTGTGAGCCAGTGTGCAGAAAAAAACAACTTATTTATCCAGCTGGGCTATGTAAAAAAACACAGGCCATCTGATGTGCTTTTGCTTCTTTGTCCTTTTGTTCTTATGAAGTAGTTGAATTTTTTTCTTCTGTAGCACGTTTACTGCCAGCTCTAATCTCTCTCATCCAGCATTTTCTCCCTGAGGTACCTCTGCTGCAAATGATCATGTTCTTAGTCAAATTATCAAGCTTCTAAAGACAGGTAGAACACAATATTATTTTGTACTGTAGGACATAAGTATGATGCATCAGCTGTTCATACAAGCATAAATTATTTTGCGTGTAAAAGTCAGTGTTAATTTTAAACGACCTTGGATGCAGTGTGTTCTGTCTATTTAAGGCACTGAGTCTGTTGCGGAAGTAGTCATGTAAGCTTTGACCCAGCGTGGGTGTTGGATTTGTACTCCAGTGCAAATTACAAATACACTCATGAAGCTAAAAATGTCAGAAAAATGCACACAGCATGAGGGCATGTGCAGTACTAAACAGAAGAAGCACAGGAAGTTGTGTAGAAGTCTTGCAGTTTCTTCTTTCTTTTTTTTTAGCACTTCTTTAATGTGATCACTTTAATGTGCGTAAAACAGAAACATATGTAGCCACCTCTCTCTCTGTTCTCTCTCTGTGTTCAGGAGTTGATTCTGAGTTTATTTATAGATGCTGAGTTGTGTGGTAGATCTGCGTTATCTGTCTCCAAAGCGACCAACTTCTCACTTCCCACTCTCGGACACAACAAAAGCAGCTGTGCAGAGAGGAGGTGTCAACGTTGCAATCAAAACAACATCAACTTGTGCTCTAATCTGATTACTACAGTGAAAAGTGGGCAATGTGTTTCATCTAACATCTGTATCTGATAATGGGTTTGTGTTTGTCATGTTGAACCACATCTGAACCTCTGTTTCTATAAATGTATTTCATGTGACTCAGATTTTCCTCCGATCTAAATTTACTTGTGAAAGAGAGGCGCTGGGGCAGGACTTTCACAGAGGGGGATCAATGTTAATGGTAAACCAGTGAGAATGTCGTGACTGATTTGAGAGGAAAGGCAGAAAAAATGTGACTGTTTTGGGGTATCAGTTTTGCAGGAGGTTCTGTCTTTTTAGTCAACCAGCAAATGTTATGCTAAAGTTCTGTACATGCACCAGTTGTGTCTAATTTCAGCCTCTTGAAAGGGTCAATTTATGTAACTGTGGTGTTCATAGGCTCAAGTGAAGTGAGCTTAACTCAGATTAAATGAGATGCTCTTAAGATTGGTTTAAAAATGAATAACAAGTTTAAAATATAGGGCTACAAAAGACCATTTGAAGCAAAGGATCTGATCTTTAAATGCAGACTTTGAAGGAGGGAGACTCACTGCAGAGTAGAAACTGGCAGATTAAAACTAATGCACTGATGGTTTGTTGATATGCTGAATATAGCACATTCAATCCTCCTAAGTATGCCTTGCCTCAAATGAATACTAAAGTCCACCTCATTTTAACGGTATCTCCTCTTCTGTCTCTGCAGATTGAAGACATTGTCACTCTCATCCAGGATGAGACTGAAGGTGTGCCCATCAGAACTGTCAAAAGTTTCATGACCAAAATCCCCAGTGTTGTTACAGGTAAGAATTACAATCTGTACGTCGTTTGTCATTACCTTCCCAAAATGACCCATATGAGCGTTTTCTGATCTGACATCCCCAGCTGCAAGATGACGTTACCAGAATGAGTCATATTTTTATGATCTGTCGTAATTTGTCAGAAAAATGCAAACACAAGTTCTTCAAACCAGCATTGATTTAACAACCAACTCACTAAGTGGAGCAAGTTGATGCAAAACCAAAACAATGAGCTGAAAGATGCTAAAATGCTCAATAATTCTGTGTGTTCAACAGACTTTTATAAGATCTGCTTTGCAGTTTTAAATCACATGACCAATGTTGTTGTTGTTTTCTGGTCAGGACAGTCACATCCCAAAAGTTATTTTTGCTTCTGGATATTGTAATTTATTTCTGTTAGGTTGCCTATCGGGTAACACTTTATTATACAGGTCCATAATGTCCAGGAGGTTTCCTGAATAGAACTAGTGACAGTGTTTACTTGATGCACACAGATCAGATGGTCATGTAATTGTAACAATTTAACGTCAAGTTTACAATCCACACAGGACTGATGTTGTTTTCAGCTTTCAGTTTTAGGTTTCCCAAAGAGCACAAATAATAATGGCAGTGAATGGTGATGACAGTAGTGTTGGAACAGCTAGAACTCCAGCTGAGTCACACCCTTATGCCCAAAACACAATATGTGTTGTGGCTGTATTTCATGCTGGTTCTGTTGAGGCTGCTGCTCTGTTTCTTCTGCAGTGGATCACTGGAGAAAAGCTGAATAGCTGGAGGGAAAGTGGGAGGACAACATATGATTAAGTGTTTGGAAAAGAGAGTGTGGAAACTGAATGAGTAATGCTGTCCTCCTACTGTCAATGTGCCCTTAAGCAAGGCAATCAACCTCCGACTGCTTCAGCAGAGCTGGGACCGTAGATGTCAATACGTGTGAAACTCAGTCAACATTCGTAAATAAACACTTAAAATAGAAAAACATTATAAGCCAGCTGTACCTGACAGGTAGAAATTGAAGTCGGCCATCTTGCCTGCTGGCTTTAGTTGCCTGGATTGATAATCTAAATCACTTTAACAGACTGGAGCCACAGAGGGAGGCTTTGACACACCCAGAACAAATGATGGAAACAAAGAAAGGCTATTAACACTCGTCTCTTATTTTCTCAGTCTTTGCACTTATGGAAACTGCATTACTCCAATATGCCATAAGCAGAGCGTATCAATAAACACAATTACTACAGCAGCGGATGGATGTGCAGAACAGCTCAAATGTTTGCAGCTGAGTGCCGAGGGCCAGGAAACTAATGAATGATGAAGGATTAAACACCACCTCCCTCGGGACTCAGAGAAAACAGAGGGGAGGCACAGATGAGATGATACTCCATTTCCACTATAAAGTCTGTTTATATCATACGAATCACATGAAATAATGTCCTTTCTATAAATATCCGTCAGTGCCAGTTGAGATACATTTATCTATTATTTATTGCACTTTTTATTCCTTTATTTTTCAACACAACTGCTTTAGATGAAGCCAAATATGTTATTTTTCTGTTGAAACTTCTATTGAAGCCAGCAAAACTTGTTACATGTACTTGCAGTTTTGAAGTTTATCGTATACCTTCTTGTTGTTTATTTAAAGGTCCGACATTGTAGACATTCTTTTTTGATCATATAGCAGGTCTAGGTGCTATCTAAATACTGTCAAAGTATCAAAACACAGAGAAATGCACACAGTCCACATTCGGAAACTGTGCCTTTTAAAGGGCCATCGGCACTTATGTAAAGTTGTGATGTCACAGCTATACACTCAACACCCTGACCCATGTTCCCAGCACGCCCCACATGGACCCATGGTCACTTAGAAACCAGTCAGTCAATCATAAGAGAGGCTCGATGATACAAAATGCAACAGAAAACACTGTGTACTGTAACCCTAACCCTAAAGCTCCGGAGAGAAGCATGAGAGAGGACATGCAAAAGTATAAAGAGAAGGTTTTAAAACCACAAATATATCTTCTTATGGATATCAAAACTTGAAATTAAACACCAGAAAACTGTAAACTATGGGAGCTTTAATTGTATTCATCGTTTGTTATTCGCTTTTAAATTTGGTTTGAAGGGAGTAAATAACCAAAAAGTGTTTACATGTATATATTTAGACGGGGGAAAACTTTCTCCTTTCTCACTTTTTTCCCATCTTCTTCAATAGTATAACAGTCATTTATCTGTCTGACCTGATTCAGGTACAGATATTGTACAGTGGCTGATGAAGAACCTGTCCATCGAGGATCCAGGTAAGTTGAAAAATGTGCTGAATATGACTTTTAAACAGTCTCCCATGACAACAGAAATTCAGCAGGCTACACAGCAGTATTTACTTAAAGAATCTTCACAGTTTAGATTATAACAACTAAAAATAAGCATTAATATCAAAACATGAGTTGTCCTTAATGTGGCTGTCAAAAGTATCCTGAACTGCACTGTGAGATAAAATACAGAGGTACATTCATCCTAATGTTGAGAACTTACTTGCAACAGAAGTTTGTCACCCAACAGCAGTCCAGTTTGTGAAAGGTCGTTCACAGTGTGTGTTAGGCACTGCAGGTCTGTGATTATGAGTAATATTTTATGTCGTCTTAGAAACATAAATACTGCTATGTTTGAAAAAGGTCTTTGCAGGTCACATTACCACTGATTGTTGTGACTGAACAGACTTTACCTGAATCATTGTCAACAGAAAATCCAGTTTTCACGAGTCACAAGACAATGCTGTGCAGAAACACACAGAATGAGCAGGGAAATAAGAAGTGTATGGTTTTAAGAAAATATACTGGCTAGTTGTTGCTATGGATTTGTTATTTGTTTGACCTGACCTGAGGCATGGTGGTGGGAGAGCGGTGGTTATTGTTGGTACAGTAGCCCACAGCCTGGTCACTGAGTCAGTCATTGAGTCATCCATGTTTAAAACAGGGCTCAATCCTATAGCTGCATTTGAATTCAAAAGGATAGAACAGACTATCTAAATGCTAAATTCCAGCAGAGATAATATGTAAAGTGCTAAGGAGCCCATAGTGATCTGTACTCCTTGTTCTGTTTCTTTCACAGCTGAGGCCATGCACATCGGGAGTCTCATCGCAGCTCAGGGGTACTTCTTCCCTATCTCAGACCACGTCCTCTCCCTCAAAGACGACGGCACTTTCTATCGCTTTCAGGTGAGCAGGAGCATCAAGTGGTAATAAAAGACAGGTTACATGAGCAGTGGCTACATTTAGTTTCAATAGATCATTTTCATGCTACAGTATATTTAGATAGTTCAAGATGTGCAGCCTGCAACCAAGTGAGTCCTGTGAAAATGAGCTTTTAGGTACTTAATCTTAAAGGCTGGTGTCTGGTATAAAAGTGGGGTCATAGTCAGGTTTAGGGTTACATAGAAAGCTAAAATAGGTAATTGACATGTTGTTGAACCTCTTTTGTCACCTGATACTGAGCTGAATATCAAATGTTGCCAAGAGAGCACATTGATTTTGAAACCATGTTATAATAACCATTACACATACAGTATGAGGTCATAGCTGCAGGAGCTGAGAGTAGTGTTTTGTGGCAGCAGATTGAGTTTGAGTTGAGTCGACTTTTTCTCTAACAGCACTAGCAGGTCAAAGTTTTTCCTTGTCCAGTGAAATATCTCTACAAAATGTTGTACAGGCATTCATCGTTTCCTGACAGCATGGCGGTGCCCTGACTTTTCTTCTAGCAGCACCATCATCATCAATTCTCCAAAACTTTGGTTTATGACCTGCAAAACTAAAAAACAATTCCCATCAGCCTCAGCTGTTCTTTGTGTTGAGTGCAAATCTAGAGCTAACCTAAGATGGTGAACGCAGCAAACCTCTACATGCTAAATTCATGTTTGAATTGTCATTGTGAAAACGTTAGCACGTTGATGTTAGCATTTAGCTCTAAGCATGAAGCTGAAGATTTTTGGTCTTGTTAACACTACGCAGAATCTTTTTGCGACTTTTGAAATTAGGTATTTTTGCACACACACAGTAAAAAAGCTAGATAGTCTATTAATAACTCTTAATCATAAACGGATTATATTATTTCTCTCAGCTATCTCCAATAAATGCAAATTGCCCTTTTATAACAGACCTAAGCTCAGACTAATCCTTTCTTCATCCTGCATTAGTCCAGCGGGGTTAATCTGATTGTGGGGGAGCTAACTTTCATAAAGACCCCAATCAGCTGCTGAAGATTACTTGTTCTGTTATGAAATTACAGCACACCAATCTTGATCCTGATGACAAAAGGTCCTGTCCGCTGTCTACAGCTTCAGTACTGTGTTGGGATCCAGTGACCCTATTAAAAATGAATGCTGATCTGTTAAAATATTCATCAAGCGAGCAAGTGAGGGAAGCAGGTCTTGGTTCGGGCTGAGTAGGCGGCTACCAAAGGCCTTACAGAGAGAGACATAGTGTAGTAGAGGAGTACACTTGTCACGAGACAAAAAGGAAAGCAGAGCTTGCTGACATTTTGCTCCTCCTTCACTGTTCACAGATAGGACAGTGGCATTAAAGTCACAGATTAATTATGCCAGACTCTTTCATCCTGAATTTCTTAATTAAAAATGGGAAACAATGTCCTCAGTGGAGAACGGCAAGGCGGCACCTGGCGAGATTACAATGATCTCTGTGTAGCATCTTCTTCCTTCCTATTCAGTCTTGTTGGAGGGCTGAGTCTCCACCAGAGCTGTAGGAGCAGTTTAATTAAACCAGACGGCAGTGCACATTACCGTGCTTTGACCTTGGATCTCCTCCTTCAAAGTGAAGTGGAAGAGAAGACAAGAAGAGGGAGGAGGAGGAGGAGGAGGGCTGTTTTACATAACAGAAAAGCTTCATAAAGATAATCACCATTCATTAGCATTTCATTTTCCGGGCAAATTAAGCGCAAGACAAAGAGAAACACAGAGAAGCAAATTCAAAACAATTAACACCATGTAAAATCTCCCCTCACCGAGACAACCAAACATGGTTTTAAAACTTTGATTCAAAACCCTGCAAGCTATGTCAAATAACAATCCTATCAGCATCTGTTCTTTCCCTGCTGGCTTTATTGTTCTGCTTTCCCATTGTTTATTTTGCAGCTTTCATCGCTTCTCATTTTATTGTGTTGCAGCAGTACTCCCACGCCTGTTCAACACCCCAGGATGCCTCTTACTGGTGGAAAAGTTTTAGGAGTCAGCTGTTCTGAATCTGTTGAATTCTGATGATAATTTAAAAAAAAAGTATTTTGATTGCTCACACAGTGGTGAACGGCAATCATGTGCACTGCTGTGTCTCACAGACAAAACAACTGTCTCATAAAGGTCATCGTCATCACTCCAGGTTTTTGTGTGGAAGTTTTGAAAGTATGCCTTTACCTGTGTAGTTTTGACTCTCCGCCAGTCTTTAAAATACCAATCCATTTCATAATCAACATCTTTGGCTCGCCCTTTTTCATTTTGTTTTCACAACAGGCACCGTATTTCTGGCCATCCAACTGTTGGGAACCTGAGAACACAGACTACGGTAACAGTCTTTAAAGATATTTTGACATGTGATAAATCCTCCTTATAGCATGTCCTCATCTGTGTTTTAAAGAACAGTGTTTGGTTCAGACTCATTATTCCCACTCCTATTAACATATCTTAGAATAGTGTTTAAGTGGATATCCATAGTTCCATTGCAGGGCACAAAAAATAAGATGTCTCACACACAGATTCTCAGATTTCTAATATTCACTTTCTCTATCTATTTCTCATCACACTGGAAAATGTTTCTTGGTGCAGAGTGTCTGGTGTTTTTGGTGCACTTCCAAAATCATTAGAATACAATTAACTATACACAGCTGTAAGATTTACTCCTCTGTATTCAGACCTAATCTAGGGATGAATCTGGATCCCACAACAGCTCCCTGAGTACTGTAACTCTGCTCCAACAGTGTTAATCTTTTATACAGAAATAACTTTACAGCGTAGATAATTGGCTCAGTTTGTTACTTTACATGCACAGGTTTAATAATGACAAGCAGGTGAAGCTATGAAACGTGGCAAATCAGTTCAATATTTCACAATAGGGCCACGTAAATATGATGGTTTTCAAATGACTCATACTGGCCTTTAACTGTATAAACATATGGATGCCATCCGTGACCATCTGCTATGATTGGACATTTCTCCTTGATGACAAAAGTGAGTTTTTTAATAAAGATCATAAATAATAACAAAATAAATAGTTGATCTTGTTGAGGAGCTGCTAATAATAAAATTATTTCATTCTGGGTCTGATGTAGCATCCCATCATGACCTGAATTCTGTTTTTACAAGATATTTACACATTGGAAAGAATCAATATATTGCTTAAAGCTTTTGACCATAAATGGTATCGACTTATACCTTTTGAATACATGTACATATATACATATATAGTGTGTAGGATTTAGTGGCATCTAGCCGTGTACTTGCTGATTGCAAACCCCTTGCCTCACCCTATCTCTCCTAGTGTGAAGGAGAAACTACGCTCACCATGAAACACGCATTTCTGCCATAGTCTGTAAGTGGAGCCCCCTAAATCTTAATCACACCTGATCTGGCAGCGTTATACCTGAATGTAAATACAAATACATTCCACTGAGCAATGTACTGTAGCACTACTTTGTTGAAGTGGGGACCAGTCGAGGATTAGTCAATCACCATTCCACTTCCTGCCCTTCATCTTGTCACAGAGGCAGCCATGAGTTTAGGGCTTAGTGCCTCTTCACACTCCACCTCACAGTCCTAAAGCTACAGATAGGTGGACAGGCGTCCACTGAAACTGATTATACTCTCATACCGTGGGAGGTGAGGAGAGGTGAGGCGAGGCAGGTATATAGGGGATGAGAGATGCATGGATGAATGGGGTGAGCAGAATGTGTATACTGATAAATCCCAGTCTTCGATCGTCTCTGTCTCTTTCTCTCAGCTATCTACCTGTGCAAGCGCACCATGCAGAATAAGACCAGGCTGGAGCTGGCAGATTATGAGGCGGTGAGTGCCGGACTGTTCCTCTAAGCTATTACTTCTTAGTATTGATCTGTGCGTCAAGCTTGCGGCAAGAAAAACACAACTTCTTAAAGGTCAGATTTGTGTGTGTCTGTGATAATGTGAGTTCTAAATTACTTCTCAGAACAGAGTCAAACTTTAAACCTGCCAACAATATCTTACGATTTAATTAGATTTGTTTTAATGTCACGTTTATCCTTGGAGATCTTTGATCATGACATGTCTCTGTATCTCTATCTTCTCTCTAACAGGAGAACCTAGCCAGGCTGCAGAGAGCCTTTGCCAGGAAGTGGGAGTTTATCTACATGCAGGCTGAGGCCCAGGTCAAGTAAGTGTGCTCGGTTACCGTGGCAACACATGAAACTACAATGCATGTAGTGCTGTTATTCACACCTAAGGTAAAAGATAAACAAGGCAGTATAATCTCAATGTGACCCCCCCCGTATCATGAGCAGCGAGCGTTTGTGACGCTCCATTAACCCTCCTGTAATGGAATTTCTTACAACATTACCTATCCAGTGTTATCGTCGCACCGTGGGCCTACCGCTTTGTTTCTGAGCTAGATGACATGATTTGTTTTCAAACCAGCAATGATAGATGACGTGCTTTTGCAGCATTTGGAAAATTGAGACAGAAAAGGGGGGGAAAGAAAGATGGATGGCTGTCTTTAACACAGCCCTCGTAGATTTATTTATAGACATACACCAAATCCAAAGACTAACATATTAAAGTGAGAACGATTACAGTATTTCCAACATGGTCCCAACATCTTTCAAGACACACACAAGATATGAGGGTACCAACACGATCCTCAGTGTGATTTCTAAACAGCCCGTGGTCACACAGAACTACATGATCTTGATGTTGCTTTATTAATTTTTTTAATGACACTGTCAGGGATTTAACTATATATCGAGGTGTTTCTGAGGTTTTGCCAACCCCATTTACAAACATGACTGGGAAAGAATATTAGAAACACATTTCAATATTATGAAGTCCAAAACAACCCCACTACAACCTGTTGTATTGGATTACATTAGATTGTATAGGTGGTGTACCAGAGATTATTCAGACAAATGTAGCCATGTTGTGTTCATAAATTTAATAAATATTACTCTATCAAAACTAAAAGAACTCTTTAAAATGGCCTCTAAGTGTTAAACTACTACACATTATAATAAATAATGTTTATGTAAAATCTTGATCTGACAAGTAACCGGTATCTGTCAAATACATTTAATGAAGTACATAAAGGACAAGCAGAATAATTATTTAAAGTAAACGTACCTTAAAAAGTGCTTGAGAAAAAAAGTTACTTTCCACAATTGGTTGGTAGCAGCTTGTGATACATTTCTAAATAAAGACACTAGTGGATGCAAGTTTGCAGCACTGATCGATCAGCATTGCACATAAAAATGAAATCCTTACAGGAGATTTGTCCGCAGAGTAAAACCACAGCGTCACACACAGAGGAGACGGTGGACAGACAGATAACAGGTACCATGCCAAACCTGTGAGCACATCAGTATTGTTAAAAATAAAACTGATGGACATATAGGCACAATAATCTCCATCCCTCTCGCCTTCTTATCCTCCCCATCCTGATTCAGCTGCCACATCTTAATGCTGATGGCAGGAAAGCTGTGCGCTGTATTTCTCACACTGACTGATCTCATCTGCAGGATCGACAGGAAAAAGGATAAAACCGAGAGGAAGATCCTTGACAGCCAGGAGAGAGCCTTCTGGGACGTCCATAGACCTGTGGTAAGCCTCTGTCTGTGCATGTGAGATTGAAGCCGCCTACCTCATCTTCCATCCACATACTGTCTCTTTTCCCACAGCTCTCTTTGGCTTACTGTAAAATAATGTAGAAATACCTGAAATATAAATCTCAAAATCACCATTTTTATGTTTTTTTTTTCTCTCCAGCCTGGATGTGTCAACACAACAGAGATGGACATCAGGAAATGTAGACGCATGAAGAACCCTCATAGAGTTAAGAAGGTAGTGACGCTAACCCTATTGACATTTTCTTTTGAAAGTCCTTGAAGGTGATGGACTTTAAAAGTTGTGAAAATGAGAGAAAAAACAAATTTTTTTTAAAGGTAGTTTCATAAAAGCTTCCGCTTACTGGAAACAAACACATGAAGAAATACTATAAATGTTGATTCATTCAAAACACAGATTTGATTTAACAAATGTTTATGTTTTGTAATCAGCTGACATAAGCTGGCAAATAGCTTAATCACATCAACACTGCTCCTTAATGAGATTAACTTTCATGCATGCAATTATTTTTGAATTGCTGAATTTTTATCCCTCTAATTTTACAACACCATGCACGGTGGCTTTCTTGGCAGCTGTTTTCATGCCTTATCTACACTGCAGGAAATAATAAGTGCACATTCTATCTCCCTATTACCTCTCCTGTTCAAACGGACCAGTCGGTGTATGGTGTGGCGGAGGAGGGAACACAGTCTCAGAGTCCCATACATACTCCCTTGCACCATTGCAGGAAAGGCACCAAGGAGGATGTGGAGAAAGAGGTAAAAAATAGTGCATCGTTGAAGAAAACCCTTTGCATTATGCTGTATAACATTTACTCCACCAGCATTTGATTTCATTGCAGCAGAAGCATTGCAGAGAAGATTGACAGCCTCTGCTACCGGGTCAAATTTTTCTGCCGTAGTGCTTTCTAGCTCAAAGGGAGATTTCCGCCACATAACAATGATAGCAGAGAGAAAGTAAAATTACCAGGCTGCCAACCAACTGAATCATTGTCTTGTTTGTTTATTATAGTAATACAGAGGTACTTGTTTGCTGCAATCATACACTGATATTTCATAAAATTCAAGACACTATTTGCCATTTGTTCTCTTACAAAAACAGCATAAACAAACACTGACTTCTGTCATCTCCTCTTTCAGATCTTATTCCTGAACTCACAGCTAGATCGGCACCGTATGAAGATGTCCAAGGTTGCTGAAAGGTACAGTACAGGACGGCCTCTTGTACAACATGTGCAGCACATGTCTTAACTTTATCTTTTCAATCTACACATTATGTTAGCTGAGAATGAGACCACCAGCTTTTCCCATAAAGAGGCCGCCTCTCTGACCTCTCTGACCATCTATAATCAGCCGAATGACTTCTCTTTTGCTGTATCTGTATTACAGCAGTGGCAGATGGAGGTAATTTGGTTTTGACACCCCAACTGAGCCTGCTGTGATGGTTTAAGTTTGGCATTTGGAAGTGCAGTGTACGAATGAAACGGGCTTCGTTTTGGTTTGGGGATGGATTGGGTTATAGGTTAAGTGTGTTGTGGTTTCTCACAGGATTTCTCTGTTTTCCTCCCATCGGTTTTGCAATTTGCTATAGGGCTCCATGGACGAGGCACAGGTCATGTCACTCAGCATGCATGTCATGAAAAGAGAAAATAAGAACTGCCTTATCTGACCTTATACTTTAAAATGGGGTCTAGAAACCAAGAATAGAACGTTGAAATGATGAAGAAATGCTCTATGGACACTGCAAACATCTCCATTTTACAGTCCTACAAACTGTATCTGCCATAGCATTTGGTATTTTCAGCCTGTTGTCATTGAGGATCCACATTTTAAGGAAAACTATACAAATTGGTGTCTGTATCTTCAAACAAGAAAGAATGCAGCATGTTACTGCACTAGAACTGAGATTGTAAGTAAGTAAATAGATACAGTAAGCGTTAAGGTAGGTAGGGTGGTTTGAGGTCAGACATTCAAGTGAAAAGTACTAATATCAAAAGATGCTGGTTGTAACCATGGTAAGCTTCACAAGTGTTATTTTTATTGTGAGCTGATTGCATTAAGCTGTACACGTGTTCTTGTTCTTATATTGCAAGAGAGACTCAAAGCATATGTATGCATGCACATGTGTTTCTAGTCCTTATCCTTCCCCTCTCCTGTGTTTGCTTGACTGACAATTGTCTGCTCAGTCAGTCAGGACAGACATTAGTTCCCAGCAGAGCAGAAAACTGTGATTACTGCTGGCTGCTGCACTGCTCTGCCTCTCTGACCCTTTAACCTCCTGACTTCACGCACGCAGCTCGGTTTAATTGGCGCTCCACAGAGCGGATAGTTTGGGCGTATTTATCCATACACTACAAGAAACGACATGCCAAACAACATTAATCATGTTGGACGATAACATTCAAAACAACTAGTATCATAAATGTATTTAACTGCTTCACATCAGGAATAATTTGTCAGTTATAATCTTTTTTTTGGGGGGGGTCAGTAAGCATATGAAAGTACGGTGGGTTGGAGTGTTTCTCTGACAAATAGCCAGCTGTTACAGTAAGACTGAGCTGCTGTTGAAACAAGATAATTGCTAAACAAAAAAAGATAAATGTGTTGACTGACCCATTGCAGGTAGAAAATCACTTGCTAACATGTTGGTGTATAGCAGTTTGTTGATGCCTGCTTTTAGTTTAGTGCCTGAGCTGGTCTCTGCAGTCGTAACAGTGCATTTCATGAAACTCTTTAACTCTGTGCATATGGAAGTTTGACCAGACACGAAATATTGATTAAACCAGCACAGAGCTCAGTCAACAAGCCGATAAACGCACACTGGGAAGAAGCACTCGCTGTAAAGGCAGGCTCTCCCAGGATGACACTTCGCTTCCAGCTACATGTTACTGTTCTTTGGCTTGGAGGTTTCATGCTGAGGATGCAAACTACCTCTTTTGGGCTCAAAACATATATTTTACTCATAACTCTGTTCGTTTGTAACTGTTAAGGTATATTTTCTTGTCTGTAGATGCTCTTAAATCAAACATATTTCAGTGATTAAAGCTTAATTCTATTTTATTTTCTAAAACTTTGGTTGGAATTGATTTTTTTCCTGCTGTCGCTCTCCAGGGTCCTGATTCTCTCTCCTGTTTGGTCTAACAATGAGATGTCTTTGTCTGACATCCTCTATTTAATTGAGTTTAAGTTGTAGTATTGGATAGATTTTGGTATTTGTTAGTTTGCAAGCTTTACAGGCTTGACTCAAAGCCTTATTTCAGGTCAAAATCTAAACTTTTTCTATCAGAACAGATGTTCCTGCCAGCGAATAGGTCTTAGATTCTGAATTTACTTCTGAGCTTTCAACTCACAATTATCAGAACAAACGGTCAAAGTGTCACTTTTGGCCAGCTATTCCCTCAAACTCCTCTGTCCTCTGTCCCCTGTATTTGTCTGTATTTTAGTCTGATAAGCTACACTGAGCAGTACATGGAGTATGACCCGTTTGTGACTGCACCAGAACCGTCCAACCCGTGGACCAGCGATGATCCCTCCCTCTGGGATCTGGAGGCCAGGTACAAAACAGCAGTTTCACAGCCAGTGAACATTTTTCTCTTCATTTCATAGTTCAAGTACATTTCAAAGAGTCACATATAATCTGTTAAACAGTGTTTATAATATACAGGGATTGTGATAATCATAATTGAATATTGACATATTCCTTTATATTTTTTGTTATTGTTTATTTTTTGATTACCAAAACATTGAATTGCTTGTATAATTATTTACAGACCACAATAAATTGAATGTAAAACCCAGTGAAAGAACTGCCACGTTGACAGAAAATAAGGTGAATCAGAACATTGTTGACAGGTGACTGTGCTTGGGGCAAATTAAAAGTCTTTTCCAGTGTGCCCTCAAGCATTTTGTTGTAATCGAAAATATGCCTTTACTAGACTCTGAAATTATGTTGAATTATTGTGGAAAGACATTTCGCTTAACGTAAATGTCACTTTCAGACTGTTTGTGTCGCCTCACTTTAATTTCTGGTTGAAGATATTCTCAGCTGCTTTTAGTGGCTCCAGACAGAGCTGTGTGAAGTCTGTTAAATGTCCTCAAGTAATGTTACTTGAATCAGCTGAAGACTGAAGTGTGAACATAAACTGAAAATTCTTCCCCTTTGGTCTTCGCTTCTGACATTATGTCCATAGAGGCTGCTGAGCCCGGTTACATTGCCCACTTGCCCAGCTTCAGTTCTGGCTAGACACCAGCTCTGCTCCCCGTCAGCATTCTCCCGTGCCTCAAGGTACAGAAAGCTGATAGATACACACTGAGAGGAAGCCTGATGTTGCTCACTGTAAGGGCAGGCTCTCACGGGATGACATTTCAAAGATGACAAAGTGCAAAGCTTTTAGGACCTCTTCTTCCCAGTGGTGGTCTAAAACGCCTAAACACTAACATCTCCTCAATACTCTGAGCTCTCCGTAAGGGTAGCCCGGCTAACAATCTGAGCTAACATTAGCTAACAGCAGTTATAGTTTGCAGCAGTTTACTGTCCATGGGGAAACTCTGTAAATTACAGAATTGATGCCCAGCAGCCAATAGTTTGTGGTGTGTGACTTCGCATGGGTGGGTGATCGTACCAGGAGCACAAAGTTAGTGCAAGTTAGTGCAAGAACAGACGTATGGGGCTTAGAGTGGGAATGATGGAGACACCATTCACCTGAGGTCAGTGTAGCATCAAAATGATTAAAAATCATTTAAAATTATTTTATGGTAGAAAACTTACACAATGTCACTTTAAAGGTAGCATCTCAAGGCTACATTAGCCGCGATATCTCTGACTGAACTGTCATTGGAGGAGTTGGATTGTGGGTAATGTAGGCGACAAGGAAGAGGAATGTGTGTACCAAAAAAGAGACTTTATATATGGTTCTTATGCATCTTTACGACTGTCTTACTTGTCAGTTCTGTAAGATTATTTCAATTTTAATGAAAATCTTTAATGAATTCAAACTTTGCACATATATCTTTTGAATCATGACACAATAAACACGTCACTGTTGTAGAACTGGTGATCTAATGATGGTACTAAGTCCAGCACTGAATATTTATATGTAATTATTTTGAAGTTTTCAGCTCAGATAGAGGTCATTCAGCTTACTCAATCGATCCAAATTAAATAATCCATCCCAGTTTATGTGTTACAAATATTGGAAAATCTCAAATTACTGAGAATTATCATCGATGGAAATATTATCTAGAGAGTTTTGAAGTTAATGAACTGTAGTATTACCTCTTAGAGAAAGCGGTCACAATCTCCCAACAAGTTGCACTATGCTCTGCATTCCTGGCCTGCCTGAATTATGCAGGAATTAATTAGCAGACGCATAATCATTGTGCCTAATGTGGCTTAATAATTCAGATGAATTGATTAATTGCAGGAAAGGAGAAAATATATTCCCCGCAGAGATTAAAATTGGATTTTTGGATGAACGTTGTCATGATGCTCAGCTTTCCAGACACCGATATCACATCAACATCAACCATCTTCAATCGAATTTTAGGTTTTATTGTCTTATCCCTTCCTCTGTATTCATCTGTCAGCCCTCCTCACACATTTCTCCACTAATTCCCTGTAATTTAATCTCTTCTAATGTGTTTAATCTTGACATCCCTGCACAAGCTTCAGGTGGGCGTTTATACCGTGCTCTGTCTCTTTCCCTCCATCTTCTCCCAGTAAGGAGCCCAGTCAGCAGCGGGTGAAGAAGTGGGGTTTCTCTCTGGAGGAAGCCCTGAAGGACCCGGCAGGACAGGAGCTTTTCCTCAAGTTTCTGGAGTCAGAGTTCAGCTCCGAAAACCTGCGGTGAGGACACAAGATGCTTCAGAAATCATCCATTTTTATGTTATGGTGATATTTTTGCCAGTTCATGAAAGCTTTTACATTTGTTTTTCTTAACGTGCTGTGCTCCAGAGAGTGAGAAAAATCACGCGGCGCACTGCGATGGTCCATTTTACATTAATTATGTGTTGTGAATAAATGGAAGAAAGTGGCAGTTTTAAAGGAAAGTTTCTTATGCATTAGAAAAATTCACTTCACTGACATATGGTTTTGTGTAAATTTAAAGCTGCACTTTTTTTTGCTCATTCGTGACATTGTGAGGAGAGTATAACAGTTATTCGAGAGCTTTCAGTGCTCTGAAAATGGCAAGATAACATCAATTTCTCTTTGCCATCCATTTTTGTTCCAACCTGCAATTTCAATCCACTTTCACACCATAAAAATGTGAGGAAACAAATCACAAGTGAACGATTTTCTTATTCCCCATTGTTTGGGAGGTACTTCTGCACCTTGAACACAAAGAAAAGAGCGCCACTCACAGAAGTCTAAATGTTCTAAACACCAGTCTTTGGTTAGACCAAACTCAGAGCTGCATGAGCACCGAGAACAGAATCAATATAATATTTGTCTCAGATTAATTGTGCTGGTATGCGTGGGATGGTATGTAAAATGCATAAAAATAGAAGTTGAAGTATTAGTTTGACTTTTTGGCAATACACACATCCACAATAATAATCTGTGTTAAGGTTGCTGCAGTTAGCCTAGCTCTCTCCAAAGTTCAATAATACTACTGCACCAACATACTGCACTATACTGCACCTTCATACACGTGTGTACTTTTCATGTTGAGGCGAGGCAAAACATGACACTGTGGATTGGTGTGTCTATCACAGGGTTTGGCGTAATGTGATCATCAACACTAGACACTGATAAAATTTAGCAAAATTGCACTGGAGTTTGTCTCAGATTTAGACCATTTGTTTATCCTTACACTATCATCTTCTCATTTTACGGTTGAAAAGATAAGATAAACCCCTGAAACAACACTCGCCCACGTTCATACACATCCCAGCCCACAGTGTCCAGAGATAACATACAGCTAGCAAACCGCAGCAGCAGCATGGACAGTCACCCATATCCTATAAATCAGCAGTGGAGGAACACCTTGCAGTTGTTAGAGATGACCTGTCTCTACATATGTGTCCTAATGTGCAAGCGTGTCCTTTGATTTCACAGATGTGTTGTTTATTGAGTCACAGTACAGATATTAAGTCCATCCTTCATTTAGACACACAGAATCACAGACTATATCATGTTTGGGTCTTTATACAGTAGAGCAACATAAAGTGGGTGTGCTTGTGATGTAACAGGAAGAGTGAGCACCTCTAAAATCCAGAGAGAAGGTGAGACCTGTTAGGAATCATCATGTGGGAATGAACTGTGAGAGACAGCAGAGCTACAGAGGGAGATAAGACAAACACATACAGACGATATGAGACAGAGAGTGTACACCTCTCACCTCTTGGCTAGCCCACCAGTCTCCTCACCCCACTATCTCTCTTGTTCCTCTCTTCCGGATCTTTAATTGCTTTTGCTTTTATGAGGGAGCTTTTGGAAGAGCACTACTGAAGGGAGAGAGCGACGGTGAGTGAGAAATATATAGAGTGAGGGAGAGAAGCAGATCCCAGAGGTGTTTCTCTCAATATTGTTGAACCAGTCCACAGATCATTATAGATATAAACCAATTTTGGAGGCAGCCTTGCTTGTGGGTCTCTGCTGCCTCTGGTGTTTTTGAACTAAAAATGTCCATCTAAACCACTCAATAATTATCATACTAAATCTTGAAGTCACTGATAGTGAGAGAAATCCTTCCATAAGAAACGGTTACCACAGACAAATTCTGTGCGTTGTTCGGCATGATGATCACGTTGTTCAGACACTCTTTAGGTCAACTCGTTATCTGAGGTGAGTTTGATTTGCATTGCAGGTTCTGGTTGGCGGTGCAGGACCTGAAGAGGATACCCCAGCAGGATGTGTCACAGAGGGCGCAGGACATTTGGGCAGAGTTCCTGGCAGAGGGCGCACCCAGCTCCATCAACCTGGACTCCCACAGCTACGAACGCACGAGCCAGAACCTGAAAGACCCCGGACGATACAGCTATGAGGACGCACAGGTGAGCAAACACAAGACACGGGAAGAAAGGGAGAAGGAATAGCAATGCAGTAGTGTAGTGCATTGAGTTTAGGTGAATTTATCTCATTGGTAGATGTTTTTCACATATTCCACATTTTGCTTTGGACCCCACTGTAAAACCTACAGGGACTGCAGTTTTAATGAATGATGAATGACTAAAATGCCTTTAAAACCTCATTAACTCTCTCTCCCACACAAAAATATAAAATCTACAACTGACCCACGTGTATAAATCAAATGCAAAACAGAGAGTGTAGTTAAAATGCCATGCAGAGTCGATCCAAACCTCCTTATTCCCACCCGTCAGCTGAAAGGTTAATCTGTGTGGCTACACTTAAATTCACTAATATGCATAAATAATACGCCTGCTGCCTTTTAACATACAAAATATACTGGCTAAAGAGTGACCCTCTGCACACCTAGAGCCTGCTGATCAGACTGACAATTGCATGCTTTATAAAGGTAATTAGCCATCATTGGCTTAGTTGTAGTGTGTGTAGTGTAGAAGGTGTACTAGCCACTTCACTGTCCTCACCTAATATCCATCTATCCATTATCTATACTCACTCATCCTGTGCTGCATCACAGAGGGCATATTCTAATATACAGTATCACTTATTAGCCAGTTAAAAGTTGATAATACTTTTAAACACTGTAGGCTACAGTGTGGAAAGCACAAGTTGGAAAAGCTTGAAATAAAAAAACTTTATGGTTGCCCCCCCTGTAGTCTGATAAAAGTGCTTGTGCATACAAAGAATAGCATAATCACCTGGTTATACAGGACACACATTATAAGGAGCAAGATGCTAAATCACACAAAGTAGGTAACGCTTCATCTGTGTCATTATGAAACTGCACTGTGCAATTTTTCCGTGTTCAGCTGAACAGCAGGAAGCAAAGGAACTCTCTCTCTCTATATATATAACACACTGCATGCAAAAATGCTTCACATAAAGCATGCCTGCTAGCACCTGTAAATCTCACTGATTGTTTGATCCATGTAAAGACTGAATTTGTATTTTAATGGAGAGTTATTTGCAGAACTATTTCTTGACTGATCTTTATGCTTACCTAAGCTAATCAGCTGCTTTCTGTAGATATATAATTAACATACAGACATGAGAACTGTATCAATTGTACATATCTGCAGAACCTCTGCACAAACTTCCAGTCTAACTGAGGTCTGAAGTTATGCAAAAAAAAACAAAACAAAGAGATTGCATTAGTAAATTGCAACACTTGAATCTCATCAACTGACATCCTGTGTTCACATGCATGAAAGGTTAGATTGTGTTAAGCTTTCTTTTGCACACACACTAACTGTTAACACTGGCAACCACCTACGATGTTGGAGTGTGAAGCACTCAAAGTGAGAACATAAAGATTTAAGAAACGCTATATTGTTATTACAACATTATCATGTGTCTTGTTATCACAATTATCAACATTTCATTCATAAATATCACGATTGTTGTGGAGAAATTGCTGGAATCAATGGTCAATGGTGAGGTCAGGAATGAAGAAGTGTTCAGAAGCCTCTGATGTCTTATGCTGTAGTATTTATTGTCGCTTGATCAAGGAGAATTAGAGACACTCTCATAGTGCATCAGAAGTGCCTGAGTCGGTCTCACATTCTGCCGAACTCGTGCTGGCAGATAGACTTTAAACCTCGAGATAACACCAACACTATACGCCCCAAATGAGACAAAGAGAATGTTTCTACCAAGGACGGTGTTATTGTCAACATATTCTAGTCTGGAGACACAGATGTCTGTTTAACGTCAACGGCAAGCTTTCTATTATGTCTAAGCAGGCAGCAAGAGTCTCTTCGACCCTGGCCACCACAGTGTTGAGATAGACTGGCACCTACTGCTCCCAGTCAAAGCCAAACAATTAGTACCGCCGAGGACCTCAAGGCCCACACGTGACCTTGTGTAACCTAAGGATAGAAAATTCCATAACAACGATTATCATCAATATCGGCATATCGAACAATGCCTTTATTTTTCTGTGGAACAGGATTTCTCAGGCACATGCATGTATGTTCATGTAGGCATACTTCCTCTGGGAGTATACAGTAATAACAAAACTCCCCCGCCTTCTCTCACACTGCAGGGAACTATTCTGAGCATCATTCATAATGGATATATCACCCTTTTAATTTATATCTCTTCAGGTGATCATTGTCAGTGCTGCCTCTTCAGAAACTCTATCCCACACTGTCGTCTGCCCCATTTGTCTTTCTTACACGCTTCACCAATATCAACTAATGGGTTTATACTGTGGAGTGATTTCTAGAGAATACACTGCGCTGGGAGATAGATAAGGTCGGTGGAAAGAATTGTTGGGGGTTGGGTGGTGTCTATCAAATTTCCTCTCGTGTTACAGGCTTTAAAGGGAAGACTTAGAAAAGGATTTCTCCTGTCAGTTAGTTGGCAATATGCTCCAATGATCTTTCTCCCTCAGTGACTGCCTTGTTTAGTTTACAGGCTGAGTATGCAAGTTTTGTACATCATTAGCACGGAGCCATATATCACACATCCTCCATCTCGTTCAGGCGAACGCTTACTGTAGATCCACGTGTCATCTCTCTCTCTCTCTCTCTCTCTCTCTCTCTCCACTCAGGATCACATCTACAAGCTGATGAAAAGTGACAGCTATACACGCTTCCTGCGCTCCAACGTGTACCAAGACCTGCTGATGGCGAGGAAGAAAGTAAGCGTGTCTGAGTTTGTCATCATCTCGTGGGTCAATTTCTGTACATATATCCTATAAAATTAACTGTATGGTTGCACATAGCATGAACTGAACGTACTCACCAAGGTGGCTTTGTTAAAGGGGCATAATGGGACATGATGAAGGGTATTTTCTCACTTATTGTACCTCTAGTGGGATTTAGCCATGAAACAGGGCTGCAGTGGAAGATGGAGGAGCTGAGAGAATGCCACTGTATAGAGTAAAATGCTGCACAACATTAATTTAATTTGATGACTTCTAACTACTTTCGAATGGAAAGTTCTGTGAACTTGTGAGATGCATGCAAATATATGAGCTTTACACACTGAACTGTTGCTCCCTTTTTTCCCCCTTTTTGTATTTTTCTTCAGCCTGAAACAGAGCAGGGGCGACGCACCTCCCTGGAGAAGTTCACTCGCAGTGTGGTGAGTATAAATTGTTATGCCACGCACCACGGCTGTATCATATCCCAGCAGTTTTTAGGAGCAAAACTGGAGCAACTGGAGGAGGAATTATTACAGCTACTGCATGAGAGATTATTAGACTTGATTCTTTTAGTGTCATGAAGGATTTTTCCGACTCTCGCTCACCGTTATAATAATGAAAGCTACAAGATCAGTTTGTACTGTACAAAAGTTTTAATGTAACTATTGCTCGCGCTCAGTAATACAAACATTTTCATTGATGCCTCGACGATAACTTTGCACTTCATTGCACTAATTACTTGTCCAGCTTTGAAAAAAGAATTGCTTGCAGGGATATTAAAGAGGAGATGCAGGATAAATGCATAAAGGGAGGGTTCACGGTGTAAAATCACACTAAATACGGAGGATTGGGACATCTCTGTGCTCTGCGCTATTGGCTTCATTCATTCAGTCTATGCTGTGATTAATAAAACAGATTTCCTTCAAACACCTGAAGCCTTTGGTGTACACAGACCTGCAACCTGCAAACCCAACAGTGCATCTCTTCGTAGACACACTATATCAAAGGCCAAGAATCAATAAATAAATGTTATACAAGTCTTACTGGGCAAGCTTTTTTTGGAGACCACTCTCTCTTTTCTTTCATTTTTCCACCCACACTGCTCTTTCTAAATCCTCAAGAAAGCTTTTAACTTGATGCCATTTTGACAGCTGTCACCCTCACCTCCCTTACCCGCTCTCTGCTCCCTACCAGGGCAAGTCACTGACGGGCAAACGTCTGACGGGCCTCATGCAGTCGTCCTGACAAGGCGTGGATCAAGAGTAGATGGAACCATACCCAGAAGAGCTGCTTACCTCCGGGGAGCAGGTGGAAAAAGACCCTGGGGCTGTTTGGGTGTGGCCGTGGGAGGCGGGTGAGGGCGCCAAACGAGCCTAGGCTGCTGGTCTGGACCGCCACCACGTTTGAAAATCACCTCAGATCAATTGAAGAGGACTGACATCATGCAATAAGTCACCAGACCTGACACCAGGACAGTGCTGTCACAGCGTAGAGGATAAACAATGCTACTCTTCTTAGGGAGGTTTCCACTCAAAAGCCTGCTGCACCACGCCAGGCTTTGTTGTTTCTCTCTTGTTGTTTTTCTCTACTATCTACACTCATGTTAGCTGAAGAGGCTACCGCTTTACTTTCAGTGATGTAAACATGGAATGCTTGAATGCTGAGACTTAGATTAATGCTGTAGCTAGCTGTTTTATCTCACGTCATTCACTAGGATGATATAAGGGAAAGAAGGATGAAGAGGGTTCACAGTAAACATCTGCACTCTTGACCTGATCAATCTTCACATTGATGCCAGTCAGACTTCTTTGATGGTGGAACACCAACCATTTTTAGTAAATGAGCTTTTTGATCAATCCACGAGGGATGACACAAGATGAACAACCTCTGTGTGTCCAATGGTGGTTTAGTGTGTTAGAACATGTGTTTACATTTCATATAAACTAATGTCTGTTTTTATGCCTGTTACAGACTGACTGACTAACTTGTATAGTTTCTCCTGTAAACACCGTGACCTGCTCTGGTACGTCATTCCTGGAAAAAATGGAAATTATCTTTCAAATTTTCTGGGAGCACTGGGTGTTTTTGGAGTGTTTTTTTTTTTATTGGCTGAAATTAGAGAGTGCCATCAGCACAAACTGTCCAACAAAATGTGTCACAGTACTGGAAAAATCTATATTTATTTCTTAGATTATCTCGCATGAAAAAAGAAAAATATTAATTTAATAGATTTCCACTGCCAGTCCTATTGTCTATTTTTAGCAAGCATTTCTCAAACCGCTCTGAACAGACAGACGTGTAATCTTGTTGTCATAAAAAGGTAAAGACAGGTTGCTCATTTAAAAAAAGGTGTATGATGATGATGATGTTAGGATTTATTCTATTCTTCTGAACATTCCACTTCAGGCAGCCACAATAAGTTTTAGTGAGCTGACCATTCTTCACCTTATGTAAAGAGGACCACGATAATAAAAAAAAAAGAGGAATGCACAATAAGGAGAGAGATCTCGCCCGTTATTTCACGTGTGTGTATTAATTCCTCCAGGAGCTGCAAGGAAATTCACCTTTATATCACATGTCAAGTTTCCAAAGCAGTCCTGGGGTAATGGAGCCAAACAACAGCTTGTGAACAGGTACACGTTTGCTCTTTGTCTTCACATACTGCCCTCTAGTGCATTGGGAATGTAAGTAAGTAAATGTGTCTGGGTAAAGGGGAAATATTGAATTAAATCAGCACGACGGGCATATATAAATCACTAAATGAATGAATTTTATATTAAAATCATAAGCAATAGCCCAAAAAAGTAATTAATTTCAAACTAAAAACTCGAGTTATATGAGACTATGAAAATCAATTTGAAACTCATTTAGCAGATCCAGCTGTGTAATTTCTAATCCAATCACACGCACGGCTTTAAGTGGATGCAGCAGCAGCAGCACCTGCTGGAGTTTCAGTAAAAATGCATTCAATAAATATTACATTTCAAAATATCTCCTCCATGAACAATTCCACACGACGCAGCCTCATGGTTCATAAGTTTATTTCCAAAAATGCATTTCAACATTATCACTAATATCACTATCACTAAGGACAGGACAATCTGTGAGATGCTGTCAGGAGTATATTTTAAACACAACATGCAGAACATACACTACCAATGCTGTCCTGCAGAAACCTTGTACCTTCAGTTTGAGATCTGAACATTACTGAAAAGTAACACAAGCTGCAGCCTGTGTGAATATTATATCAATCAAATCAATTGATCAAATGTGGAATGTTTGAGGAATATCACACCATAAAAAAATGTAAAAAATGATCAGGTCTGTTGAAGCATCAGTAAAGTTTGTATTATTAGCATACAGCTTCTATTATATTAGGCTTCCTCCAAAACTATCAATTTTACTACTTGTATTCACAGCATTAGGGTAATCAAGTAGATTCTTCATGTAATTATTTGGATGATTAAGTAATGACATAAATATTGTACTCCTCTTCTGGCTTTTGAGCCATTAGATGCATAAAATTGTTTTAAAAAAATTTTTAGAACTTGCTGGCTACTTGATAAATATGTTGGATTCATGTTTGGTGTCAGTGTTAATTATTCCTTCATGAAAAAGTGAACAGACGTCAACTATTTCTCAAGGAACAAGGTTTATGAAGGACAAATGTAGAAAATTCACACAGATATTAATTTTTCACTCTTTTGTTTCTTTAACAAGGATAAAATCATTCAAGGACTCCACATATCCTGTTTTACCTCAGCAAGAGAGACTGAAATACAATCACACGTGTCAGAATATAATTAATACTGTGAGCACCTGTAACCACAGCACAGGTCTTAATACTAACATCATCCTTCACATGAGCTGACAAACTATGAAAGAAGTTTTCAAACATTTTGAAAGTATGATGGTGAACTTGAAGAATTTACTGCAGAAATGTTTTTGAGATTGGTCTTGCACTTTGGAAACTAAAAACTGAACCAGGTAACTTTGCTTGTTGTGTTGGTGGCCCCAAATAGGAGCAAGGCACAAATGTTTCCTTGCTGCTTAGAAGTTTTTAGTGGTATTTTACCACAGGTATGTTTACACAGAGACTGTAGTCTGTGACCACACCTTGTGGCAACATTAATTTCAACAAATGGGACTTTACATTCATTCTATTTTGTGATTCAGGCACATAGAATCTGATTACTGTTATATAAACATTGTGCCCAGACTGTGTAGCTGGTGAAGTACTGTATTAGGGGAAGCTCTATGGTGCTGGTTAGGCAGCTACAGCAGGACAGGAGAGAGGCTGGACTCCTTTAATCCCTGGAGACTTGTTGAACTGCACATCCAGAGTCTTTGAAGCCTTGGTGATCTTCAGGTTCCTCATGCAACCTTTGAAAGAAGTGCTGGTCGAGAGAGCTGCCTGATGAACTCCAGCTAAGACAGAGAAATAAAACAGTGAGGTGATATACAACATGTGTTGTATAGTACTGTTTATGTGTGTTAGAAGGCGGTCGTACCAGGATATCCTCCGACATAGATGGGGTTGTTGGTGTCACACGTGTTGGAGCGTGCGTCGGGACTCTCTGCTTGGCTCCGCTTCCCGTCGACCACCAGCGCCACCTTGTGGCGTAACTTGTTAGCAGTGACGGAGTGCCACTGGCCGTCGCAGAAGCCCTCTCCCTCGGGCATGTGCTCCGCTGTGATTCGTCCAGCTCCGTTGTCAACGTGGAAGAGCAGCTAGGTAGAGGGGAGGGAATGTGGAAACATGTATTGTTGTCATATTGTACCTAGGTACAGCATATACTAATGAAATCTGCACAATCAAACTCTCAAAGTAGATTAAAGGAACAGTTTGACATTTTAGGAAGTACACTTGTTTTTAGAGGAGAGTTAGATAAAAAGGTTGATATGAAACCGCGAGCCTGACTCACCTCTAAAACTCACTAACTTGTGTTACTGTTTAATCCATACAAGACCAAGTGTAAAAATGTTACAGTGAATTATGTGACAGACTATTTCTTGGCTTAAACATCCTCCACTGTTTGCCCTAATGTTACCAAAAGAGGCACCAATGTTTTGCGAGATTAGCTTAGCCAACACTGAGAAGTAAGGAATTTTTGACATACTGTAATGAATCATACATCGACTTTTCTGGAGCTGATGATGGAAGTAGCTAATGAGTGAGCCATCTTGTGTGCGTCTCATTTTTATTTCCATGTACAGCCAATCAAAATGTGTTAATGCAACTGTAAACGCAGGACGCTGAGCACATCTGGCAGGCGGAGCACATCTGGTCATTACACGGTAACATATCCCCTTGTAAAAAAGCTAATTGTTGTTTTTAAATTTTGGCTTTAGAGGTTTTGACAGGGGGTTTCATTACTTTTGGACAGAGTCAGACTGACTTAGCTTTGACTTTTTCATCTAACATAAAGGTGAATTTCCCAAAACATTCCTGTAATCATTGTTACGTACCTTGCCCTCGACGATTTCTAGTCCCAGTCCATCGCTGGCTTGGTTACTGACACCCAAAAGAACTCCATTGGTTTTGCTGGTTCTGAACTCTAATGCTATCGACACATCCAGACCCACTCTGTAAGAAGACACTAGAGAGAGAGAGAGAGAGATATTATTATTCACTTTTATAACAAGAAAAGGCTCGTTTTTTTTATGAGAATATTGAACTGGAATGGGGTTGTCGTGTCAGGCTGACAATCTACAGCATGCAAGTGGCTTGTCAGTGTCTCATCTCACCTGCTTTCAGGAAGCCGGTGCCTTCAAAATAGGTGCCTGTTTCAGTTGCAACAAAGCATCGCCCTACCATGTGACTGGAGGTGGGCGTGGCCATGTTCAAATTAAAGTCCTCAGTGATGGCCTCCATGCGACCTGGGCAGAAGAAGAGGAGGAGGAGGAGCGAGGGGAAGAGGTTAGAAACAAATCTAAACGCCTACTTTGTAGTATTAACAAAACAACAAACAAATGATCATTCTAAACAGATTATTGATGGTTACATGTGTGTGACATACAGTATGTACAAGTGTAAAAACAATATGAATTTGTTACCTGTAGTAGGTGATTTGGTGCTGACTGGACTGCCCACCATCCTCAAGTTACGGATACATCCATTGATGCTGTAGAGGATCTAGAAACAGAAGAAGAGAACGATTGGTTCAAAACTGACAACATCATTCAAATCATGTTGACTGATATCCACTTTCATATCCTGATGGAGGACGAACATTGGACATTAATAATCTTTTAGTTTAGTTAATGTTGCTGTGCGTGTGTATTTGTATGTGTCTTTTACCGGTCCTATTCTCTTGGTGGTGTAGTTTGTTGGTAATCCACCAACATAAAGCAGTCCCACCACGTCTAACAGGTCAGCCTGGTAAGAAGAAGATAAAATATTAATACAACAATCTTTAAACTCAGTCAATAAATGCATGGCTGGAAGATCTTTTTACTAGTCTGCCATGTAACCTCTTGCATGTGCAATCATATAGAAGAAAAGTGGTTTGAATAGAAAAAGAAAACCTACCTTCTTTGGACTGATCATTTGTTTACTGTATCGCACATCGACTGTAAGTAGACCTCTCTGCTTGAAACGACTCACACGGATCTGAGAGGAAAAAGAAAGAAGATGAACAGACACGAAGAGGAAACTAGTAAACTGCAAATATTAGATGGAGGAGTGATAAAGAGAGGAGGTACAGTAGAGTCCTTTCACAGGATCACCACAGACTCAAAGAAATTAGCATAAATTATACTTCAGGATCTGAAGTTCTGGACTGCATGAAGCAAGGACATCAGTCAGTAAATAACTGTTGTAAACCATTTAATACACACTGAGTATGTGATAATCATAAGTATACACAGAAATAAAGAGGACAAAATAAGTCAGTCGACAAGTTTCTAAACTATTGTCCTGTTACAAATTCAATTTAAAGTTTTGGCTGTATAGCAGGGACCCCCCTACTACATATATTATATAAAATCATGTTGCATATTAAATTGGGGCAATTTAATATGCAACACGATACAACTCTGAGGACCCCCTGTTAAAGACCCGGGCCATACAGAGTATATAATAAAGAATCTAAATAAATTAATTCTTAATGAACGGGTGAACAAATTGTGAATCTGTAAAACAAGCACAAGCATGGATGAAAGTCTGAACAGCTGTCCTACCGTGTGCCAGTTCCCATCATTGATGGAGAATGGGACGCAGCCCGATATGTTTCCGTGACCAAGATCATAACCGAGACAAACCTGCCCGTCCTTGATCTACATGCAGAGAGAGAGAGAGGGTGTCATGATGGAGGGATGACATTAACTTTGTGAAACAAACTTTTGAAGATGACGAGAACAAATTGGTGAAAAAATAAAACATGACACCTGTATGGCAACAAAGTCAGCATGGTTGATTCTCGCCATGTAGAGGACGAGACCGGACTCCTCCTTTGTCCTCAGCTCAAACTCCAATATTAGCCTGAGACACACACACACACACACACACACACAAACACAAAGTTTTAAGTGAGTCAGACATCTTGGCATTTTGTTTTCCAGCCCTGACAGATACACAGAACAGTGAAGGTGAACAGGCTGACTTGCTGCTTAGAGAGAATATCCAGTAAACAAATAGTCATTAGACAACATACTGTTCCCTTCTCTGCTCATCCATTAACAAAACTATTAGATCAACAGAGTACCTAAAATGTACATGAGCCCTCGCCTTGTCTCCAGACTTGATGGGTGTATATCTATATGGAATTTTCTCTTTTCGACATTGTTATTTTTGCTGCTGTCAGTCTGTTTTCAGGATGGGTTCACTAATTCAATATTCATACAGAAAGTTTCCCTGGATTTTGACCTGCAGAGATCTTATCCCGTCCAAACTATCACTCACTCACTCCGGTTTTCCTTTATTTATGTAGAACTGCGCTCCATAGTGTGGGATCTAAGCAAAAACCTGACAAGATACTGTACATACACACACACCCAAACTTGTTTTTCACATCTTTTGTGGCCACTGTAGTTTCTCTTTTACAATAAGGAGTGTGAAACCAGGTGGTTGCAATCTGCAGCTACACCACTAGATGCTGCTAAATCCTACACACGGATTGTTTAAGTGACACTTTCAATACAGGACTTTTACTTGGAAAGCAGTGTGTGGTGCTCTTGTATTGCTACTTTTAATCAAATAAAAATCTGAATCTGTCCTTCACTACTATATATTTGTAAGATTCTATGCAACTATATCTGTGGACATGTACATGTCCCAACAAGCAGCTGTGCATATGGTCAGTACCACAAAACAAAACAAGATGATTTATTCTGAATACATACTTCTCTCTGACTTTGGTGTCATCGAAAGCGAAGCTCATGTGGCTGTTCCTGGTCAGTCCGAACTGATAGGCCTTCTCAAGCATTGTCGGGGCCACAGCTGATGCACATGAATCCTGGAGATTGGACATAACATGTCAGTTACGCTGACAGGGTTTCAACACTCTGCTCCCATTGCCTCTTGTCAACAGGAAACCTTAACACCTGAGCAGACCACGTCAATCACACTAATAGGGTTTGTGCTTCTGATCTGCACGGGCTAAAGGGCTGTTTGGTCATCAACAACAGGTAGATTAAGAGTTTAGAAGATTAAATTGTAAGTGAGGTATGGAATGTGCGATGAAAATTCAAAACGAAATAATACTTGATATACTAAAACTATATCTGTTTATCATTCTATCAGTTGCATAGTGCAAATTACCATACTACATTTCAGTCCCAACAAGTTGCAGCATATGGCTGTTTTCTTCCTTCATCACCTTAAATCTGTTACTGCTGAGGTGGATTTGGCTGACACTATTTTCAAAAATCAATGTTCCTCCCACAGTTTGATTCTCACAAATCTTGCCCATATTTTCTTTTCATGTGAACCAAACGTCGCACACTACAGTCTATGATTTCCATTTGATTTGGGTTTCCTTTTGGCAGCGGAGTAAACGCCGTGTTCGATGAGTATTCCTGTGCCCCTTGTCGTTTCAAAGGTTGCACTTCAGCCAGTAACCAGAAGGTGTCAGTGTTGTAATACAAGTGAAGGCACACTCCAAACCTTATTCTCTCTTCCACTTGCCTCATACCTCTTCTTCTCCTTGTCCAAGTCTTCCTCTTCCCCTCCTGCCTTCCCATCTGTTTCTACTCTCTGCACCTCTCCACTCCTTTACTTCCATATCCTCTTTCATCTCTCTGACTCACATTTTCTCTCTCATATTCTTTCCTTTCCTGTGCTGTCCACCTCACCTCTCATTATTTCGTACTCGCTGCTTTATTCTCTCTACAACTTCTCTTCCTTTATCTTCACCTCTTCCCCCATCCTTTTATATCTTCTTCACCTATCAGCTTAACTTTTCCTTTGCCCTTTACTCTAAAATCATGTCTCCCCCTCCTGTCTCTCTCTTCTTTCCTCTACCCTAACTTCTTCTCTTCGCTTCTTTTATCACTCCCCTGCTTCTCCTCTTTCTCTTTTCACAAGGCTCGTCTCCACTGTTTATTTCTTCTTCTACCCACATCTTTGCCTCTCCTCCCATCATTCCCCCTCTTTTTCTTCCTCCAGTCTCATTCTGCTGCCTCCCTCTATTTTCATACCACACTACTCCTTCCAGTTTCTTTTACCTTTCATGTTTTTTCTCCTGTATCCTCCCCACTCCTCCTCCACCTAGTACTTCTCTCTTATTGTGTCCTCCACTCCAATTTTCACTTTCTTCTCCTGTTCTCGACTCTAAGACCTTTTTTACCACTTGTGCTTAATTTTCTCTTTCCACCCTCCTCTTCACTTGCTCTTCTGACTTTTTCTACCTTGTCGTATCTCCTCTCCTCCCGTCTCATCATCCTTTTCATGCCCTCCCACCTCATATCCTCGCTCCTTTCATATCTCACTGTCCTATCTCCTCTACCTTCACCCGTTTCTTCACGGGTAATTCCCAAACCTTTACGTCCATCTCTCCTTCATCTTCTCTTCTTCCCTCACCTGTTCTCCACTCCTTCACCATCTCTGCTCTCACTACTTGCTCCACCCTGCTCCCCTGCTTTTCTCTCTTGAATACCTCACCTGTTAAGTACCAAAGCTGCTTTGCCATACCTCCAGTGTCGGTGTGAGACAAAGTCAGAGAGAGAGAGCATTTGAGACGATTGAGTGTCTGTGTATGTATGTGTGTCTTAATCTCCCTTCCTTCTCTTGTTCTCTTTCAAGTGAAGACATTCCCCACATCGTGACCTTGCTTTGTTGCAGCTGACACTCACCTCTTATCGCGCTCAGTCCTCATATCCGCTCCTCCTCCTCAACCTCCCTCTTTCTTCCCATCTTTCTCAGTGTCTCCCCATCTAACAAAAGGGAGATGTCACTTGCTCAGAAGCCCTTTCCTTCCCTCTCCTTTCATTCGTCTCCCGCTTCCTCTCCTCCGTCTTTCCATTAAGCCAACAAAAGGCGGGCGCCGCTCTGTTCAGAAAGACTCTCCCTTTCTTTCCTCCTCTTCCTCCATGGCTGCACCTTTTCTCTCCACTCACATCTCTCCCCTCTCTGTCTTCTATACTCTTTCATCCTCCTCTTCTTCAATCCCTCTCTCATCCCCTCTGCGTCTTTCCATTAAGCTAACAATAGGAAGACGGTCTTCCATTCAGAATGGCTAGTCTTTGGTTGGAGGTCACACCAATAGAATCAGAAGTCATTTAGTTGGGATTTTGTTTAAGAGATTGTGTGTGTGTGTGCCCAAGTGAGGACGAGCTTGTAGCGGAGTGTGTGTGTGTGTCAGCAGAGTAGCCACCACTCTTGAGAGATCAGTAGTCCCTGCTCTGCTTATTGTAGGCTTCAGAGAAGCTGCTCTTTTGTCCTCTGGTAGTAATTAGCTTAAGCTACGAATGTTTTACTACTAAAGTCGTGACCCATTTAAAAGCTGTGCAATGTTCCTTATGCATATGTCACCGGTCCCTATATTGCTTAATAGTGTTTCAAGTGTAGCTCTTGAAACTACAAACTCTTAAGGCCACTAATACCGCAGAAGTAACAGCTGCAGGAGCAGACATACCTGAGCTCCATCTACCAAAACCACTATGTAAACTTCACACCTCAACACAACAGTATGTAAAAAAAAAAAAAAAAAAAGGAAGGCTATTCTTTCTTTTAATAACTAATGTCAAGAGCTCTTGGGCAAAGCACTTACAGTAACCTTCAGCTGTACAAGTAGAGCTGATCAGTGGCCATCGTTGAAGACTGTGGTTGCACAAAGCAGCTCTGATGTGAAGTCTGTAGATGTTGGAAAGCTTTACTCAACTGACTTTCTATAAATATGTTAGAATATATCGAAAAGAGAATAACTAAGTAAGAAATGCACTTTTAATGGAAGATAGGAATCTTTTCTCCCATAACAGGGGCACTGAGTTCAAAAGATGTTCGTGAGAAAGCTCTGCACATGTGACTTATCTTTAAAAATGTCAAGAATGAAAAGTTGTTTTAGTCGGGATTGACGTCATCAGAGTTCAATGTTCTTATATTCTATTATTCTAAATTACAAAAAAGACACAATGGTGAATGGAGAGAGTCAGAAATGTCTGAGTGGATGATTGTTCATGAACCCATACCAGTCTGTCAAGCGCTCCAGACATACATGACATGATTCTACCGCAGCACGATGTACGGTGAAAAGCCACTTCTGTTATTACACCATTTGGCTCCTATGTCAGTGAGTGTCACAGACAGAAGTGTGTGTGTGTGTGTGTGTGTGTGTGTGTGTGTGTGTGTGTATACCATGTCAGCACTGGGATCCTGTTTTTCAGTGGGCAGGGCTGCAGCAGCAGTAGGTGTGGCAGCAGGGGCGGCGGGGGGTGTGGCCTCCTGCAGGTCAGCAGTCAGGGAGTGGGAAGGAAGCAGATTAATGGCAGCCACAGAGCCAGAAACGGCGACAGTGTTTATGACAAGTACACAGCTGTCCAATCAGCTAGAAGCAGGCAATGATGTCATTAACATGAAGGGTCAAAAAAAGTTAATGAAGCCGGGGGAGAGATGTTTAGACTCCAGCTCCCTTTTTTTTTTACTCTGAACTGAAGCATAATTACTAAAGAACACTGAACAATATGTTAAGATTTATCTCTGGAGAAGAATGAGGCCTGTTTTCTAAGACAAAAACTCCTGTTTTGGAGCTGAAATCAACCTTGTGTTAGACTTTGTTATTGTCGCATTTCAGTGTGACTGAAGGAAATTAAAGAGCTGTGATTTAAAAGTCTAATTAGAGGCAGTTGTCATGATATCATCAATCAGAACGGTGAGTAAAAAAAAAAGAACTAAAAAACACTGAACCTTATTTTTCAGAGGTTCACTGCAGCCTGTAAGGTGCCCTTATGCAGCCTCTTCAACCTCTAAATTGGTGCTCACAACAGTCTCAAGAATGAGAAGAACACAATATGCCGTGGCAGATAAAGAAGCCTCTTTATTCAAGCGCATGCTGAGACTGTTGTTTACTGTCAGCTGTGATTCAACTTGTGATTACTTCAGTCTGACAATGTCCTTTTACTGCTGATGAAAAATGCATGTTGCAACCTGCGTGCAGAGCTCCGTCACATGGTGAGCACAACTTTTTCAAAACAGAATTAAAAATGTACTAATTGGTTAAATTTGTGCTTCTGGTGTTTCGTGACGGCGATGCGTTTGACTGAATGACATGCATCCAAACACAAACATGTCGAAAATGGAAAACTGTTCCAAGAGTCAACATGATCAGCATTAACAAAATACCCAGCAAACAAAACATGATAAAGATAATTACTGCAGATTGACTGTTAAAATGTAGATAGAGTCTACAGAGTCAAAGAGATATGGCTTCTCACAGCCTGTAGTCTACTGTATATCACAGGGCAGATGAACTTACAGCCCATAAAGCAACAAGCTACAGAGTTATAGCAATGCTGGCATCGCTCCTTGGCTCTGTGCTTCATGATCAATGTCCTTTTAGAGGTGTAGTTTAACAGGTAACGGGGTAACTGATAAACTATGACTGCTGTAAGTCTTATAATATATTCAATATATGGAATATATATTGCCTATTGCAATGCTAAGGGTATGGCGTGATTGACTCACTGCCTACCAGCCTCTTAGCATAGTAGCTAAATGTTAGCTGAAAGTGTTTTGGCTCCTGTGGGCTCATAAAGCATAAATGGCATGCACAGTTAGCCTAGCGTAGCGCCGTGGCTCTGCACTGCATGACAGGCTGCCAGAGGCAGAGTTTAGTGGCTCAAGGCTAAAGGGACTATAAAGAAGAGTTAATGGACTGTACAACTGCTATGTGATGAAGCGCTAAGCTAACACGGCGAGGCCACGGCTGCATTTCATCAGGGAGAAATAGGTGTGCGTTTGTGTGAGTAACAGTAAGAAACCAAAGAAAAATATAAATGTATGTGTATCTAAATATGTGAGTCTCTTGTGCATGTATGTGCTTTCTTTGTGCGCATCTGTATGTTACAACAGGCTGCCTTAACAAAAGTAATGGCCATTATATTACTGTATATAAAGACCCTCCGGTGTAATATGAATATCCCTTACTTACTCACACATTTCATGTATTATTAATACCTTAACACCTGCTGAAAAATATTCATGATTTAAGTTATGCCTATGAGTGTTTGGAAGTCCAAAGAGTACTAATGAGCCACTTACAGCAGGAGGACCTGGAGGTGGTGTAGCAGGGGCTGGGGTCAGTGGAGGCCTGAGTGGCTTTAACTCCTCCTTTTCCTTCTCGGGCTCCTCCGTTTCCAGCAGAGGAGGTAAAGGTGGCAGCGGGGCGAGGTTGGGGCACTGGCCGATTTCGGCATTCTCGAAGGACACAGGCAGGGAGAAATCTGAGAGACTGAGAGATGGACGGGCGATTAGATTTAAGACAGGAACGGCCACAAATTTACTACGTATACCTGTCATTAAACGATAGATATAATTTGAATGATCCATTTTAATTTGCTGCATACACAAGAGGTGTTCAGTACACTTACAGAAAAATATGCAACATTGCATCTTTAGGCCGAATTGACAGAATTAGTGTTTTTTAGGAGTGGAGCCATCGTCTGTGACTGAAAACAATGTCAACTTTCAGGATGAGTTAACCAACTCTCTTGTAAATAGGTGGCTGATGAGCTATTAACCATGTAAACAGGTCTTATATGGGCCTAGTTTTGTACTTAACTCAACAATTTGAACCAGCAAAAGACTGAATCTACAGTACTATTGAACTACAGACCTTCTGAAGAGTGTATTTTCACCAAAATTTGAGCATTTAATCTGCATTTAGTCTGACTGCACCTTAACAAGATTAAGGATCAAGGTACACACACAGTTCACTGACAAGGTTTTCATCATAAAAAAGGAAATATAGTAAGTACCTGGATATATTTCATAGGTTACATCATGGTTGGTGCTTCAAGAACAACCAAAAAAAAAAAAAAATGCACACAGAGAACGATGATGACGCACTGCCAGATAGATGTATATCAGGTAGCAGTTACAGCATCAGGGTGGCAGGGTGATAGGGGTGAAATGAGGTGAGTGATAGACAAACAGACACAAACATAAACACACAAAGATGAGAGAGGGGTGTAATTTGAGTTATGAGTGTGTTTATGATGTTGGACAGCTCTATTACTGCTGTTCAGGCAGAAAGAGACGCTGGCTTTATCATCATCATCATCAACACCGTCATCACGACCTCCTGCAATCATATTAACGACGCTTTAACCCAGCAGCGCACGAGGTCAAAATTAGGCCTGTTGTTCACTGCCAGAAAACATTATTGGGTAAACATTGGGACAACGAGGTGAAGCTGCTCGGTTTGAGGTGAACAGTTAAACTGTAAAAGGAAACTGAAGTAAAGTAGATTGGTCAGTTTTGCTTGTGTCAGTGTTTTAACGTGGTGGAACACGGGGGCAGAGAAATATCAAAATCAAAAGCTGACTCTGTTCTTTTGCCCCATATTTATCTTGCGATGTCAGAAACATATTACCCCATGATGTATCAAAATCAAAACAAATAGTTTCATGTTCACATTGTTACCAGATCTTTAGTAAAGGAAGTAGCCAGGGTCACAGAGTACCTAGAATCTAGGTTTGGTTGTTATTCCAGCTACAAAAAATGCGAAGAAGAGTGAATATTAATAATGAATTAAAAAAACACCAACCAACTGCAACCTTAGATTACATCATTGCCTGTGTTACAGGCCTTTAGAGCAACTCGATAAATAAACATCTGGCCGCATGTGTAGAGAGACAGATGTTACGTACACAGCGTTGACCATGAGGTTCCATATACATCCCTGGAATGGGATGTTGGCTCTGTTGGACGTCTGCTCCACCTCTGCAGGAATACCACCGAGGAAGATACGCTTCAAGCTCACTGGCTGATCGTTGGGAAGGGCTGCCTCTCTCTTGGCCTCCTCGTCCACCTGAACTGCAAAAGATCTGGTGGAAAACACCCAGAGAGACAAACCAAAAACATTCAATTGATTATGTAGAGCCAGAGTCAAAAACAGTGTTGCAGTTAGAGACTGAACAGACACACAAACACCAACCTGCCAGGTAGCCTCTCTATGCGCAGTGAGTGCTCCCTGCCATCATTCAGTATGCCTTGCTCGGGTCGTCTGATGACACGTCGTGGACTGTGGCTGCCGGTAAACACCAAGACCTCTAGAGAGCCTTTGTTCAGCATGACTGAGAGGTAGGGCTGGAGGAGTTGGAGATAAACTTTATTAGCTGTGGAAATCTGAACATCCAAACTACTCTCAGGACTCAGAGCTGGAGATGAAATGGATGAGGTAAAGTCCAGGTTGATGCATGAGAGGAGGGCTTTGAGTTTAGTACATAGCAACCACCACTACTGTATACACTATACATATAGAGTATATAACACTTAAAAAGCCAATTCATTGAACATTACTGACTGAGATATTAGACTGCATGTATTATGTACTCAACACAGGCAAATGAAAATAAGGAAGAACTGAGAGAACAGAAGTAAACATAACCATCTGCACAAATGTTAAAACTCTATGTAAGTGTGGGTGTATTTCTTAAAATACAGCCTTTATTTAACCAAGAAAATATTGTTGAGATTGATCTGTCTTCCAAAGACTCCGGGTCACGATAAAAAACACAAAACACGTAACACAAAACATCCCACAAGGTCAGAAATAAAGCAAAATACAATTATAAAATCGTAAAATTTTTAATAAGAATCTGATTAATATCGCTCCATAAAAATAAAGTGGTACTTGAAAAACAACCTGAGAGCAGAGTGTGAAAGTTTATTCTTGTTAGTAGTTTTAATTGTCTGTGACTGTTGAGTAAATGTCAGGAAAAATCTAATAAATGAACCTTTTAAGATTATTTTTTTTAATTTATTTATTTTTTTTGTCAAATTGAGAAAACAATTAAAAACCACCAGTTTAATAAATGAATGTGTCTGGAATACATCCAGGTGGGTAGCAGGTACCAACAGTTGCACATAAGGATCTAAATAATCAAAATCCATCAGGATCTTTCCTGTGCCATATTAGCACAGTCTAATAATATGTGCTCAGCTTAGATTAAACTTTCCACATCTCCTGGATGCTGCAATTCTTTGTCAGAAGAGGAGGGGAGGAGAAAGGAAGGACAAGGGGGAAAAAAAATGAACAGATAAGAATTGAAGGGAGGAGAGAGACAAACAAGAGGGAGGAGAGACCGGGGATTAAAGAGCAGCGAAAAGTCAAAGGGGAAAGGGGGAGATGAGTGAGGGAGGGATGCGAGGGGGTATATAGGAAGAAATTGGAGGGAAATAAGAGAGGTAGGAGAGGAGTGGAGAGCGGGGAGGAAAGGATAACAAGAGATGAGAGGAACAGAGAGGAGAGGATAATAGGGGGAAGAGATGAGAGGGCAGAGAGCAAAACAGCGAGTGAGATAGAGATGGGGAGAGAGAGGAGGAGAGAGACAGACAGAGAGGTGCTAGAGAGCAGTGGTGCAGGGTCAGGCTAATTTGAATTTTAATTCACTGTGTGCCAGAGGGCGAAGTGGGAGACAATTTACCACCTGAAAATGGAATTTCAATTTGAGGTCGGGGACAAATTGAACTGAGATGTAGCTACAACATGCCTCTCGCTGTGCCTTCTCTCTCTCTCTCTCTCACACACACACACACACACACACACACACATGAATTTATACACTCAAGGAAAGAAAGAAACACACACAAACATACAAACATGAAATCAAATGAGCAACAGACTGTGGAGCTAACATGCATGCAAAGACCTACACACGCACGCTAACCCATATTCACAAGAAAATCACATGTGAAACACTCAGACACACACATCTCACCTTCAATATTTAAATCTGAAGTTTTTACATGTATGATGATATTTTTGCTTTGGGTTTCGTGTGTGTGTGTGTGTGTGTGTGTGTGAGCGAGTTTTGCTGCGAGGTGGTGAAACTAAACCGTGACTGAAATCAGTAGAGAAAGCAGACACGGTGAAGCACGGTTTTTCTTGTTTGTTCAATATTTATGAACCTAATCTAATCTCTTCATTGTAGAACTGTTTTGTAACAACACACCTTGGAGCCAACAGAAGTTTATTTATGTTTTATATATACTGTTTGGGAATTGCAGTTTTCAATTTGGCACAGCAGACAGAGCTGGAAGATTTGTTTAGAGTTAGCAGCCTTGTGTAAGTCCATTCATATCTCATAAGAACTTGCATTTTATATTTTCCAGTATACTTATGAGAGAGGTCGGTTTCATGTACACCAACACTGATACCAGTTTTGTGATTATCAGGCTTTAATGTCACAACAATACTAATCAGAGCAGAAACAATTATTCACTTAACTGATAAGAAATATAATTAAAAAAAACAACTACATTTCTGGATTCCAGCTTCTCAAACGTGAATACTGAATATCTTTTGGACTGCTGCACATTTTTCACAATCTATCAATCAATGACTGATTAGATCAAACAATCAATTAATTGAGAAAATAAAGGGCAGACTAATCAGTAACTGTTAGCTGCAGCCCTACCAACAATATCAAGTGGCAGACTGCTGAGATAAGCTAACACTACGTAAGGATAAACTTGTGGAGAGCTGTAGCGCTGAATTCTGCTCAGGATGTGCAAATCAAATTTAAAAACAGGATAGGGCAGCACTGAACTGTAGCTCCAGTAGCATTTTATCTACCAAACTTTCTATCTGGACTGGGGTTATTTCTTGGGGTATGGATGATCTATTTCAAACTCAGATCTACTCAGCGCTGCTTTGGGATCAGTACGCTCCAGATAACATGTTTTATGTGCTGAGAAATTCACTAGAAACCTATTGTTTCAGGCAGAAGGATGAGCAGCTCTCACAGCCAACATCATGGCTGTCCCTCCACTTTGCTGATCATCTTTCTATGACTCCAAATGTTTCTTATATATTGTGAATGGTTGAACTGAATATTTTGGCTTCATCTTTCCTCCTCTTGCTCTCCCTCTTCTCACTATACTCGCTTTCATTTCAGCCTCCTCCTTCCTCCTTTTCTTTTCACCCCTCTTCTCTGTGACCATTCTCTCTTTCTGTCTACTATCAACTCTCCCCATCATTTCATTTTCCCTCTCTGTCCTCTCCCCTCCTCTGTTAAACCCCTCCAATATCATTTCTCTTCTTTCCAGTTCTTCTCTTTCGCCTCTATCCTTCCTTTCACCTCTAAATCTCCCTCTGCTATCCCTCCATCCTTTGTCTCTTGTCCCCTTTCTCTCTTCCCCTGTCTCTCCGTCCCTCTCTAAAACATCCATTAGTCAGGGCCAAGTTGAGTTGATGGTGTTTTTAACCTCGCTTAACCTTTCTCCACAGACAGACACACACACATACACAGACACACACATACGCACGCCCTGCCTGCCAGCATAGTTAGCAAAAATAGATTTATGCGGCCAACAACCAGTGATGATGGATAAGCTAGAGGTAACCCCCTGTCCTCTCTCTCACACACACAGATACACATTATGCTAAAACACACATGCACACACACACACTCACGTATGACTGCATGTGCAAACACAATACTCACACATCAAATACACGGTGTTTCAAGCAGAGATTAAATAATGGATTTATTTATTTTTTATTTATTTATTAGTGATTAGGATCAAAGAGGGCAGTATCACTACAGAGTGTGTGTGTGTGTTTGCATGTGTGTATGTCTATGTACTGAATGTGTGTGAGTGTTTTTAGCCATAAGACAATCTAATCAATATAGATGCCAACAAACTCAAATCTCATTAATATGCACTTATGGAAAGTTCATTCACTTAGAGGAAGGGTGTGTGTGTGTGTGTGTGTGTACACGCATGTGTGGTTTGCGTGGTCAGCTAAAAGCTAAGAGAGCTGCTATACGATGAATCAATGGCTGCTATGTGTACATGTTTTTGTGTATTTGTGAATGGACATTATTGCGTGTGTGTTCTGGATAAAAGACAATCCAGTTAACCAACAAATGCAAATCTCATTAATATGCACTTATGAAAATGTCATTCACTTAGAGAAAGAGGCGCAGTGTTTGGGTGTGTATGAATGTGTCAATGTGTTGGACCCACCTCTCCAGACTGCCTACGTCTCCTCTTGGAGCTCACCAGGTTTGAGTTCCGGGCCTGTAGGAAATGACAGAGTAAATGGATTAACACTTTGTTTTACGGGTCCCTTAGTTTCTAATCATTTCCTGGAAAAGGATTGATGGTTCTTTCTTGGGAATTTTCTTAAAGATGTACATATCTGGGACAAATTGAGTTTGGGTTACAGTGTTTTTATGGAAGCTAAACTGGCTGTCTGATGCGTCTCTGTGCCGGAGGTCTGCTGTTCACGTCACACATTTTGTTAGTACGTACAGCAAGTGATGATTGAAGGAGCATAAAACAAGTCATTTGTACCTTTTACTACAACTGATTTCATACCACAATAATAGGGTGCAGTTGTTAAACATGTGGGTTAGAATTTTCTCAATAGGATATTTAACACTACAGTACTGTATGTGCCAAAAGATGTCAATCAAACTGCGAGTATGGAATACAGCTGTCAGTAAAACCGGAAATTGTTTTTCCAAAGAGTTTTCCGACATCTTCCTGGACCTGTCAAATCTCAGTGCTGGGTTTCTTTTCATTTTTTTGCACCCGTATAGGTCCTCTGTTTCCTTTGTGCATTGCATTGCACACCAACTGCACCCTTTAAATTTAAAAGGCAGTTCGAAATTCACAATTTTCACAATTTCCTAATAATTATAAAACCAATAATAGTAATTAATCCTAACAATTATTATTAAATTATTTACATAATTTGGAACCAATTAAGTGACTGTGTTCATTTTTTACACTTCTAGTTAATCAGTTTTAATTCATTCTACTCTACCAAAAGAGTCTTAGCCCAGATCAGCTGAGTGCACAAAACGAACCTGCAGGTTGAGCGGCGAAGCTCCACCTACTGCCAGTAATATGGTCCCAGTGTCTTCCAGAGTGCTGAACGACAGGCTGATCTCTGTGCCGACTGCCAACGACAGGCCACCCAACTCCATGTATCCAGGCTTAGAGAAACTGACTGTGTACAGGTTCTGTGAGACAGACATTAAATAGCTGCAGTTTACATGGATTTTACTTTAAATTCTTTTTTTAAAAATCACAGATTGCAGATGACATCATTTAAAAAACAAAGTCAAAGCAATACAAAAACGAAAAAAGTTCATCAAAACTGTGACCGGACTAAATTTTCTCTGAGGTTTTCCTTTAGTCTTACAAGACACAACTTTTAGAAGCATGCTGCCAAAAATCACATGCGCTGTCACCCACTTATCATTACTTTGACTGTGGGTGCAAAGTGGAAATACACACACACAGAAACACTCATCCTTGTAGCATATGAGAGTGGTTGGTGATGGAACAGAGAGTCCTTCACTGTACACACACTCAGCCCTGGGCCTTTATAATCCTTCATACGGGCTTTATACACTCTGCGAGCATGACTGCACGTTTGTATGAATGGATGGCAATGGTGTTTAGAAATCATGGTGAAAGCCTTGTGTGGATTTAAAACTTCAATGACATGCACGAATTACACATGACATAAAAGACGATTGAGGAAGTGCCTATATATTAGGGCTGTACTGATTAATAACAGTGTGTGTGTGTGGAGAATAGAAAAGCCATGCTTTGAACTGCTCATTACACTTCTGAACATCACTCTCTCTTTCTGTAATACTGTACTGCAGATGGTTAACTTTACATATGTTACATAATACATTCAAACAAAAATTTGTGAGAAACAATAATTTCATAGCCTATTTTCAGTAAGTATGCAATCAGACAGTGTGTGCTTTAAGAGTTTAAATATACTGTAAAGACATAAACTTACCACTAAGTGGACACTCTTACCTCTACATTACATCCTTTCGTGACTCCAGTGTAATCTGAGCTGCTGAGGAGATTATATGGCGTCCTGGAGACTTCAATCTCCCGAAGACACCCAGCATAACGCTTCAGAGTGATCTCTGGCCTATGAAGAAATTTAAATAGTTTTAGTGAAGAGCAAATATAGCTGAAGACATTTCAAAATCCATGGAATTTCCTGTCTCTCAGCAGTGAAATATAATTTTTTTGAAAACAGAATTACTGCAGCAGTGAAGCTATTGCATCATGTATCCAGAAGCAGAGTGACGTCTGCACATCAACAACAAGAAAAATTATTTGAATATGCCGTTTGTCCATATTGTCCATTAAAATAAATTAGATTAATTATATCAGTCTTATTTGTAGCATGATTTTGATGTGATGTAATGCATTGTCCAGGTTGCAGCATTATTCAAGAGGAAAGGGTGAAAAAACGACTCTTAATCTTTGGCTGTGATCACACTGTTATTAGCAGTGTAATGCACCTTTGTAATTGTTTTCAGTGAATTAGGGCTTTATTTTTGTGGCTCAGCAAAAACTGTTGCTTGCAGTGCTACAAATAATTGGTAGAGACACTCAGATCTGCATCTAAAACACAATTTGAATATGATTATGGGAATGATGCCTGTAGGGCAGAGTCATAAATGTGAGAAATTCCACTGAAATGTTGCTGAACAGACAAACGTCAAATTCAGATTAATAAAAGATAGAGGAGGAAGTGATTTCCAGCCGCCGTGTGGAGGAGCAGGAGCCTTCAGGGGCCAGCCAAACAAACAAACACACTCACTGTGGGCTACACAGAATCATCAGCATGGCTAGCCTCATGCAGTGGGCAATATATAATAACATATACTACATGTCTGTTCATAAAATTTATTTATTTGTTCATTTACCTGGATGTCATGCTGTTAAGACAAAACATGATATGAAAGCATTAACACACTTCACAAAAATAGTTTTAATTCATGACTTATCTGAACTAGATTTGTCTATTCAACCTTCTGGCATATGGAGGATTTAATGACAGACTAGAAGGTGTGAAAAGAGTCCTAATTGGCTGTGAAGAGGCGGATTGTACTTGGTAAACAACTAAATCAGAAAAAACAACGCCTCAGATGCTTAATTTTATAGCAATTAAAGGTCAAAATACATTTTGGATCAGGAAAAACACATATGAACATAAATTAGAAAGACTTCTTCATCTTCAAAAACATGAAGGTCCTGTGTGAAGTGTTGTGTGTACGAGTGTCTAAATGTGCTTTTGAATGTGTTACTGTATGTGTGAGTGTACCTGTAGTTTCCAATGGTAGGCAGGCCTCCAAAATATATTTTCTGGTTTTCCTTGAGGTTCAGACCAGTAGCTGAACCCTGAGACGTCACCACTATCTTCTCCTCAGCACCGCTGTCGATGTCCACTACAGTCACCGTGGCTTTGTAAAGAGTTAAAGAGACATAAGCAACAAGAGAAAAGACAGACAGAGATAATATACTTTGAAATCTATTTTCTCTGAATCTCATTTGTTGGTAATTGTTGTTGTTGTGTGTACCTTGTTTCTTGTTCCGTGACATTGTGAGGGATTTCCAGTGTCCATCATTGTGGCGGTTATCTGATATGGCACTGCCAACTCCTGACCCGAGGTCAAAGTTCATCTTCACCTTCCCCTCTGACAGCTCCAGGGACATGAAGTCTTTCTACAGAGATATCAGGGGAGAAAATGTTGTGAGGTAATGACATTTGTCGTAAAACTAATGTCTAGGCCTTTGTTGTTCTAAAATTATTCATGTTTGTCAGTCCTGATCTTTACATGGGTTATAATCATCTTTGTTGCATGCATACCATATCTTCAGTAGCCAAATACATGAGCAGGGCCTCGGAGGAGAACGTGCGGAACTTAAAGGTCACGGTGGAAACATTGGGGTTCCACCTGGTGGGTCGTCCCACTGCGGCGTAGCCTTCACCATCCAGCTGAACTGTCCCCTCAACATCTGAACGCTGGGGGCTAAAAAAAAGACAAGGAATAGTGTTTGTTTCTGTGCCAACTGTCAAAGAGGTTTGAAATGTCACAAAAGAGTAGCAAATATGATGAAGCAACCTGTTGAATATTAAAAGCACCACAAGAAGTATTGCAATTTATGAAAAATGTGAGTGTTTGTATACCTGACAACACATCCTTTACAGTCTCCCTGTCGGTCTCTGTAGTTCCACAGCCCAATGGGTTTACCATCCAAGAAAGTCTCCCCCATGCAGCCTGTGAACGTTGACGTTCTCACTGCGTCTGCTTTCTAAAAGATAGAAGGAAGAAAAATTTAAAAAAAATACAAATAGACAGACAGGTTTTTGAAGTTGTTATACACAGACAAAGAGACAGACAGATACCTTGACAGTGCCGAGTATTCCTCCTACAAACAGGTAGGCGTTCTGGTCGACGTCCAAGATGGTGTAGGCTGTGGGCGAGTTGGCACTGGCTGGGATCGGCATCATACCAGCCATAGAACCTTCCAGAGGATATATTGATATGGTGCCATTCAACCCATTACTGGAGACAGAGAGAAGCAGAAAGAAGAGGACGGGTTTGATGTTATTTGATGAGTTTCTATATCTCCTAGCAGACACTTAGAATGACTGAAGATGTTCGAACAACTTGGAATCAGTTTTTATGAACTTTTGATGCTAAAGATGAAAGATAGAAACACGTAGTGGAACCAGTTTGTAGCAGTGGAACCTGGAACCTGAGCTGTACTGTGAAATTAATCTCCCACCCTGGAGTTTATTTTCAAAGCAGGAGCAGCGTTTCTGTGTCACGTAGGGGAACATTTTTAAGACTTATAGTCTGGGTGATCCAATTGGAAAGCACATTTGGGAAATCTCTCCAATGGTAATACATGGTGCAGGTGGGACGTCTAGAGAATGGCTCTTGTGTCGGACGGTCTACGGTCTGTGTACGACACCATTTCAGCTTTCACAGAGAAAAACTGGATCTTCTAGATTACACTGTATGTAATGATGTGCCACAGGCTGTCAAGGCTGCAAACTCTTGATTTCCCAAGTGAAACAACACGTTTCCACCGCAGCATGAATGAAATGATGTCCTGTGGTTGTTAGGTTGCTTTATTTTTTCTGTTACGCTATTGCTGGTTGTTTATAGTGAGGGTAAGGTGAATAGATCAGTCCTTATATATATATATATATATATATAATATTGGAAATTGGTGCCACAAGTCCATAACATGATGATACAGTAGTAGTAGGTATGCAACATGTCCAGTTAAAAATGATTCCTCTTTTTTTACATTATAAAATGTCATTGCTAAAATGTATATAAAATCCTTCATGTTGAGACTTATATTCTGTATATTGTACTGTATCTCAGTGTTTCTGTTTCCATCTCAAGCTCGACATGCTTGCATGTCATAGTCAAGTAACAGAAAAATGGGAAGAAAATACAAAAGAACTGCTTTAAAATCTCATAATAATTAAAAAAATATAATTAAGTCCATTTCCACTTGTATTTATCAATAACTGAGTTTTCTTTAATTAAAAATAAACATCTTTAAATGCTGTGTTTTCACAGAGCAGGGCCTGGAGGTAAAGTATGTGCTATACATTTGCATGTAAGTGTATCTATCTGTTTGTTCTATAATGGATCTCTTTTGTGATGCCACTGTAAACACTGTGAGTTCAATTTGTAGGTGCATGCTTGTGTGTACATATATATATAATGTGCATATTTTCCAAGGTGAAACGTTAGATGTGACTATTCTGTATTGAAGCCATTAGCATTTGCGTCACACAAAGAAAGCATGTGCTTGCATGTGTGTACAAACTTCTTACCGAGACGCCTCTATTCTGTGCCAGTTTCCATCATGGATGGTGTGATGGGGATATTCAACACGCCCCACACCTGAACCAACATCCCAGAGGAAATTCACCTTCCCCTTACGCATCTCTAAGGCCAGGAAATCAACCTGAGACACACACAAGACATATGCTGCATATACTGTATACAAACTGTTTAGGAAATATGGAAAGGGAGGAGAGAGGAGGAGAGATATAAAGAATAATATGGAGACTTAGAGAATTAGATTTCAAGTAGTGTAGTTCAAGGTCCAAGAACACTTCATCTTGTGTAAAATCAGGGACCTTATCCTTTAAATGTGATGGAAACATGATATAGTAAACATAGGTGGACATCTCGCAACTAATTCAGCACCTAATGAAGATGGTTATGGCAATGTTACCAGAAATTGAACTAGCTGGTGAAAGTAGCTTTGTCAGCAGTGGATTTGCCACAATTAGTTTAAATTAGTTATCTGCAGGCCTTTCAGTCCAACATTAACGTGCATGACTGTGACCGACTGTTACAGTACAGCAGGTAAAATAGGTCAAGTTTAGATTTGAATTTGGGCGAGATATGCACAGTGATCATCAGACCTGACAGGCTGTCTGATACACCTCTGGCTAGTGTATCCACCTGTGCAAAGAATAACCTGGGAAACATTCACCATAAAGCAGCAGTGTGTAGGATTTAGTGGCATCTAACAATGTGAGCTAACCTGGATTGCAACCCCTTCGCCTCACCCTAACCTTTCTAGCATGAAAGGGGAAACTATGATGGCTGTAAAAACTTGTGAAAAACGTGAAAAGGTGTCTGTAGTTGTTCCATTTCTGCTATATTCTTTTAATAAAGCCACAACCTCACACACTGTACCTTTAAGTCAAAAGCGTCCATAGCATTTAGACTACTTTTTGCTGAAAATTGTACGATGCAATGCACCTTGCCGTGGCTCCTGAGATGACAGGAAACAAGAGTTATGCAACACTGTTGGCAGTGAAGCGAAATGATTGATTAATAAATGTCCAAATAATTAATTTATTACTTGCTACAGAGAACCTTATAGAGCACTTATCAAGGAGGGAATAGCTAATGAGCGAACAGTGAAGCAACTTCAAACCCAGCACTGGTCTATTCGGAGGGTACAAAGGCTGAAGTTTTCTCCATCTGTCTCTATAAGTGGATTTTCACTGGATCTTGCTGTATTTTGATTAATAGTCTTATTACTTATGTATGAGTCCAAAAAATTAATAAGAGAATTTTGAGCATATGCTCTCATCTGGATGCTGTCTCTGATGCACACACACACACACACACACACACCACATTATTATTCATATAGTATTATTCACAATTAGAGATTATTAGGGAGTCACATTTGAAGACACAAATGACACACGTACACACACACAGACACACATAAGTACACACACACTTATCTCTCCAGTCTCTCCAGGGTAATGACGATTATTCATTAGCACAGATCACAGGGCAGCATCGTTATTATTCAACTAGCATTACACACTATTAGTGAAATATCAGAGGTGCACACACACACACACACACAAACACACACACACACACACACACACACAACCAGCATTATTATTCATACTGAATTCTTCACTATTAGAGAATATTAGTGAGAGAGACAAACACACACACATGCATGTTCAAGACTTCCCAGTCAGATGAAGCGAAGCAGTGATTTCTCAGGGGAAATCAGGCTAAAGCAGATAGCAACATAAACTTGTTGTTAATTGCCGATACTCCTTAGGACACACACACACATATACGCACACTTAAGGATTATAAGTGGTACCTTAAAACAGCAGTGTGCTACGTTTATACAGTAGGGGTGTTGGTGTGTATGTGTCCAGAAGTATTAATTATTCTCATATTAGACAAATCACTCTGTGTGTGTTAGCAGGCAGTGTGTGTACGGGTGTGTGTGTGTGTGTGTGTGTGTGTATAACGCAGGCATTTTCAAGTATGATAAATGCTACACAATATACAGCACCTCAACATTGTATTAAATATGATTAATGCTTTAATATGAAACCTAAAAAAAAAAGTGAAACTGTCAACTGGATTTTCGATTTTGTCAGCAATAATACCAGAGCAGTGTAGAGACAAAGTTTGACCATCTTTTCTCCCAGAGAACATAAAGACATATTAGTTACCCAAGCAGACTTAATGAATGTTATATATACAGCAATGCATTACTATCATGCAAAATGAATGCTGTTGAAAATGTGGATGAGAAAGTCTCTACATACATGATAAATCACAGTTAAGAAAACTAACGAGTTAATGGGACCAACTCCTGACAGATGGGATACAATGGACTGGTTGCCCAGCAGACATTTTGACATGTCATAGCAGGAAACTCACAGGTGTATTAATGACAGCTGTGTTGCACTGTTGTGTGTATTTTGGGCTATGAGTAAACAGTGTACTTACATATTTAGCTGAGCCCAGGTAGAAGAGCAGGTTATCCGGTGTGGTGGTTTTGACGTGAAGGGTGATGGTGTTGTACCTCCCTTTCCTGATATCGGGGCGGTAACTACGGAGACAGTCACCACCTGATGACACTGATACTTTGATCTGGAAAGGGGAAGAAACAGAAGAGAAATGACAAATTTTATATTTTATATTGTTGTACAGAGTTTATGGTTTCCTTTATGAATTTCTGAGCAGATGTTAATGAGGACAAAGATGAGGAACCAATTTTTTGTTTGTGTTGCCATGCACTTAATTAAATATATATATAGTGCTTAAATGCCGTCCTGAAATATGATCAGGCTGACAGTCGTACATGTCAGTGTCTTGACAACTTACTGAGTTAGCTTGTTTCCTGGCCTGGTTGATCAGTTCCTTGATTTGCGAGATGTTTCTTCTCAGGTTGTCCTGCAGCTTTTTGATTGGCTGCAACTTCTCCAACAGCCTGTCAGCCTCGTCCTCTAAATCTTTCACTTTAGCTCCTGCAGCGTGGACTGAGGAGAGAGAGATGAAGTACAGTGGTGATGCCGAACAGTACAGTAGTTGTTATCATTAATTCTACGCCGTGTATTATAGCTGAGAGAGCGCGGAGTGCTAGCATGTAAAGAGTGAGGATGGCAAGGATGATAAATAATGGCAGCTGTGGAAATCGCAGATATTATTCAAAGAGGGAGGAGAAATATGAAGGAAGAGCGAGGAAGATGGAGAAGCCTGTGAGAGCCGAATAATTAGCATAGCTCAGCATTCAAAGAGGACATTTTCTACACTATTTAGTATTATATATTGTAAAGGCTGAAACTGAAAAGAAATTTAGACAGGCAGAAAAAATAAAGAGAGAGAAAGAGAAAGACAGAGATCCATGCTTTGCAATGTGCAGAGCTCTCATGCTCAAGCAGAGCAGAGCCGATCAGAGGCATTATTAGAAGCAACTACTGTTTAGTGATATCTATTAAAGATAGTCATAAAACTAATGGGTGGTGCTCCAATACTGTTGCTGAAACCAGTTTATTTTGGCATACAGTAGATGATATTGATCAATCCCAAAACACCACATTAACACAAAGCTGTGGATGATACGGTGTTTAAGTGATGATTAAATATGTGTCAGCAAATCATTTAATAAGCAAAGTCTACAAATATCTAGACATTTGTGCTGTCAGGTAACATTACTCGCATCATTACTTGCTAATTACAAAATGGTATTGGTGCACCACTTATAATAAGAAGTGTTTATATTAAGGTAAATGAAAAATACATACTGATGGCTGTGGGGATTGGAAAAGAGAGAGGGACAGGGAGAAAAATATCAATTTATGTGGCTCTGAGACAATAGCTTCATATTTCCAGAGTTTAGGAATCTTTCTTTTGGTACAGAGTCTCGAGGTTTTGCTTTTAGTTTGTTTATGAAACTAAAATTCTTTGGGAGGTAAAACACAAACAAATTAAGTAATTAAGGAAAAATAGGAAATAAACAAACCAATTTTAGCAGAAAAATCAGTTCAGTGGCAAAACATTTTTCACAGTTCTTTTTCCTAATGATAAATATTTAGTTTAAGCCAACGATAAACAAGCCCCAAAAATTTGACTGTAATATCCAAAAACACAGAATTTTCATCAGCTTTTACTTATTACTACTGCTACTAGACTTTGTTGCAATGTAACTAGCAAACAATAAAGAACTTTACTGTTCTTCTCGGGGTCCTGGATTATCTGATTGGCTGTATTGACAGTGTCCTCAAGCTCGCTGTAGTTCCTCTGTAGCCCATGAAGTTGCAGGTTCAAGTCCCCGAGGCGCTCCAGGACATCTATGGCCGTGGCGTTAGCAATCCCTGCCACAGCCTTTGTGGTGGCTAGTTTAGCTGCCGTGTCTGTCAAAGAATGTAAAAAAACAGGCACACAAAAGCTATGCGTGTTAAATACACATATCAGTGGCACAGCAGTAGAACATTTGGACCAATAGATGGGTTTTTGTGCGGCTGGGTCAGGACAGGCACTACTGTGATAGTATAGTCTCAGACAATTTTGCAGGGATCATTTAGCCTTTTGTGTTATTTTGAACTCACTCACAGACATTATAATTCAAATTTAACATGTCGGGTTAATCTCATCCATTTACAATTTGTTACAGCTACATTTAACAGTTTCCTGCGTGTTGATCCAAACACAGCCATGTGCACCAACGCGGTTCAACAACCTCACATCACTGCAGTGCATTTCTGTGTATCTGTGAGTACTGACATGTGTCAAGTTCAGTTTACCGGAGGAACTGACCTCTGTCGGCACAGCGATATTGATCCACTCTCTCTTTATCTCTCTCTGTGTATTTGTGCAGTCATACCGTTGGGGATGGCGTTGAGCGTTGCCATGGTTCCGTTGACGGCTTTCAGCAGGTCTTTGGTTTTGTCTCTCGCTGCTTTGACTCTGCCCTTCAGCGTGGCCACGTTATCTGCATTCTCTACACACACACACACACACACACACACACACACACACACACACACACACGCACACACACACACGGTGAGGATGATGATGGTGGTTTGATTTGAAGTTAAGGCTGCGTACTGATAAAACACTTACCTCACCTCTCTAGTAAGAATGAAGAGTGACTGGCAGATAAACTGATTCAAATGAATAAAAACTATATCTTTTATATCATTACTGTAATCCATTTATAGACTACAGCTCTGAGTACTACAGTACAGTACGGTCTATATATATATATAGATATATATTATATATTGTACACACACACACACACACACACACCCATGGTTACCTTTGACGTCGTTTTGAAGTTGTTTAGCCTGGTTCAGCAGTCTCTGACTTTTCTGAAGGGCACCTTGAGCTGCTTCCTTTACGGGGACCTCTGGACCTAAAGCCTACACACACACAAACACACAAAATCTGTCACATAACTTGCCTTCACTATTAATGCTTTAATAATAATTTTAGATCCCACACATGAATTACATGTTTGGTGACACACAAAAAGGTGCAGTGATCTGCATACTACCTTTTTGTGAGATCAAAGCTCAACTACTTTGCATTGCTAAATGATATTCTAAGAAAGGCATTCAGCCGACATAACTCCTCCTTTTCAACCCCTCCTTTCACTCTCTTTCTTACAGCCTTTTCTTATTCTACCCTTTACCTCTCTCTTGCCAAAGGAAAAGAATATTAAAAAAAAAAGCAAACGAAGGGGGTGAGTTGAAAAGAAAAGAGTAAAATGTTGCCAAAAAAGGCAAATACGTGAATTGGAACAAAATGAAAACAAGTAGAGAGGAGAAGAAATTATGGAGTAAAGGGTAAAAGAAAATCAAAGACGAGGAATGTAACCAAGACAAAAGCAAACAAACGGAAAATGAACTAAAAAGATAAAAAAAAAATTGTGAAACGAGAACACGGAGGAAAGAAAATGAAAAATTCAAAAAATAAAAGAAGGTAAGAGCGAGGAAAAAAGGGAGATTTCAGGTGTGTGTGGTCATGATAATGAAAAGAGGGAGAGGGTAAAAAAAAATAAAAAATAAGGAAGAAGGACGGAGAAGTGCTTTGATCCCTCAGCCATGACTAATGGAGAGCCCAAGCTTACATTACTGTTACTGCATGCAAGACACACACAAACACACACCCACACACACTCTTGTGCAGAGAGTACACTTTCATCGTCTGGATAGCTATAGTGCTTGTACTTGGTATTTACAGTACATATGCAGTACCTGAATGGGGGGTAGATTACATATAACATAAATACACCTGTACAGCTCTTGGAGAATATCTGCTGTTTACAATTATGTTGCAGTCAAAGTATTGAAGAACATGGAAATTGGGCATGTGTATGTTTTTCTCATAATAAATTATACTATACTTACACTTCAAGAAACATCTATTCTGAATAAGAGAACGACTGTTGTGCTGTGAGCGCTCTTTCATGGGCTACAATGCTTGTACTATACAGTATGTACACACTACCTGAATGTGAGGTAGGTCACATACTCCCCACCCACACACTCTTGGTGAAGAATATCTACTGTTTACGATCGTGGTATAGAGAAAATATTTGAGAATATGGAAAAGAAGACTAATCAGGCACAGGGTGTTTTTCTCATAATAAATGATGCATAATAAGAAATAATACTGCAGGGAAAAATATTTCGAATAGCAATAAGAAATTGATATTTTTATTTCAAGTCAATAGGTGTGTGCATGTTTCTGTTTGTGTTGTGTCCTCTTACCAGTGCCAGCGCCTCACTCGCCCTCTGTTTGGCTGCCTTCGCTTCTTTCTCCGCTGCATCCACATTTGCTTTAATGTTGCTATAGGCCTTGAAGGCAGCTGTTGCATTGAAGGAGAGATTTTTAGCTTCGGCCAAAATACTGTGAGGGGAGAGAGGACAAAGGAGAGAAACGGATATGTCTATATTATTCTTATTATATTATTCTTTTTTATTATTAGTTATTTCTTCTTTTGATACATTACACACACTTTATTAAGTTCTGAAAACCCAAATGCAGAACACTCCTGAGACACACACGTTATTGAACTCAGTGATTATAAAGTCTGTTTGTACTTTTCTCAGATTTCTGCTGTGACAGCCTACAGTGGTTTTGCTTCTCGGGAGGCCATAACAATTATTTTCATTGCTTAATTATTGCCTTTGAAATGTTTTTATTTTGTCACATTTATCATTCAATCTTTGAGGCTGTAAAATGTGAAAAAGCATGGTTCAAAATAATCGATTAAGTTTACTGATATGAAAAAGAAACAAGCAGATCTTCACAGCAGAGAAACCGTAACCAGCTCATGTTTGATTATGTCATTATTCAATCTGTAAATCCACCCAATAATCATCTACTAGTTACAGCTGTGTCTAGACCCCTGTGCTGTACCATATACGTGTACAAATGTGTGGTGATGTGTTTATATTTACCCATCCAAAAGGGCAGCAGATTCATTCAGCTGCTTGGCGTGTTCCTCTGCATCGTGCACGTGATTAGCCAGGCTGCCGTCACTTAAACCGCTGGTGAGGCGACTGACTTTATTATCCAGCTGTTCATGAAGAGGACTCAGCTCTTTTCCCATCTCCTCCAAGTCCTACAGACAGAAAACAGAGGCTCAAGCTCACTTTGCTTGATGATGTGGAGTTCAGACTGAAAAGAAAGGACTAACCCATTAAACCGAACAAACAGACAAAGTCAAAACACAGAGATATTCTTCCACTCCTACAAAGTCTGATGCCAAAAGACACAAAGTTGACTTCAGGCAGAATACTGGACAGTAGATGGACGTCACAGGGAGCTCTACAGGTTGACTGTAGTACCTCTATCTCCTTGTTGATGTTGTCAGAAAGCTGGTTTGCTTCATTCAGTAGGCGTTCTCCTTCTCCGAGGATCTCCTGTGCTTCCTGCTTCACTCCGTTCACTGCTGAGCGCTTCCTCTGCAAAAAAAACAAAAACAGGATCAATAGCTGCACAAGACTATGATGTGACAACACCAGTTGACTAATAAATGTATTGCCTGTTCTATAACATGTCACATTTTAGTGAAAATGTCATCAAATTGCTTGTTGCTGATCAACCATCCAAAAACTACGTTTGGTCAGTTTTGCATCAACACATCTGGGATGATTTCACATACAAGAATTCATGAAAAAAGCTTCTCTTCTGCAACAACTTGAACCTTTTTCAGTCAATAAACATAGCTCACAATTACCACAACATGAGCATGATTGCTTCTATGCACAACCTCATTTCATGAAGGGTTTTTTTTCCCCATAATGCATATGAGTATAACAGAAGACTCATTGTCTGTCTATAGAGATGCTTTTGGTCTGAACTTAAATCAAAATTGAAACCTTGGTTCTCATGATGACAGCGTAATCATTTCAAGGAAATTACTCTTTTCTGTACAGACATTCTAAGAACCTCTTTATGACAAAAATGGATATTTCAGTCAGTAAGAGGGCACTAGGGATACTCAGTTAGTAATTTGATTAATTAACATAACCCCAGTATGTTGTGTGTGTATTCCGCTTTCTTCACTGCATAAAGTTTTTCTTTATGGAGGCAAAGACCGATACAAAGAGAGAGAGTGTACTCCGTGTGTGCACATCCTCTAGGACATGTATCATTATCTTCCCAATAAATGCTTGTTGATTTGCTCTGTTAGACATCAGTGCTGCCCGTGAGCTTTCCTTGATGATGAATCATATGAAGAAGGCTTTTAAGGAAAAAAAAAGAATAGATGAGTGTGAGATGAAGAGATGGTTAGATGCTCCACTCTTTGATTATTTATGAGTTTTAGGATTTTACAGTTTAAATACTGTAAAATCACCAGTAAAATAGGCTTAATACCAAAAATACTAATCAGTCAACAGTTCAAAAGTAATGTCATCATGTCAACCAACTCACATGGATTATATTAATATAACAATGCAGAGTATAGACAGTTAATGCTTGATGTCACCTTGTGAACAGTTGCCAGGGCTCCCAAGGCTTTTTTCTCTGAAACAAAGATCAATTTGTTGGATGTGCAGGGCAACTATTCTCCCCTTTGTGAGCCTTTCCGATATATGGTTACCCATGAGGGGTATAATTTCCACATTATGCCTGCGCCGAGCGAGTTTGGAGGGCGACAAAGACATGATTACCTGCACGTGAACTTGAATGTGAGGTCGATGAAATACTGTACGTGAGTAGTGTAGCAGCAGCTATTTAGGTGTACCGTGACAGCATAAATAGATCGTCTTATTGCAAAGGGTGCGTTAGATATATGTTTGCAACAAGTAAAGTATGTCACATTTGAGTTGCTTGAACTAGCTAGCTTGATTACTTATTACTGCTTGCAAGCTGCCTTTTGTTTAACATTTGTTCATTTACTTTTTTTTTACTGTAGTTTCACCTGAAAAAATAGAACAATTCAGTTGCCACCCATCCCAGAAACCTCAGGGTCATCTTTAATCCAGCTTTAAAATTTTAAAAGCAAACTACCACCACTGTGAAAGGTTGCTTTTTCTAGATAAGAAATATCACCAAACTCAAACCGTTCCTCTCTTTTGACCTGAAGATTGACACAAACGCCTTAATTTCCTCTTGGCTGGATTACTGCAATCCTCTTTAACACAGTCACCTTTGTCTCGCTTGCAGCTGGTGCAGAATGTGGCTGCTAGACTGCTAACTGGTGCCAGGAAAAGGGACAACATCGCACCTGTACTAGCGTCCCTGCATTGGCTAACGGTGAAGTATAGGACTGAGTTTAAGGTTCTGTTATTTGTTTTTAAAGCTTTACACAGCCTGGCACTCCGGTACACTTCTAAGCTCCTACTGTATGCCCCCTTTCCAACCTGAGATACTCAGACCGGCTACTCCTGGACATCAAGGCTAAAGGGGTGAGGGCGAGTATCCACATTAACAGGTTACCATTTTAAGTGTTTCCCTTCTGTAAACACTTGTTTTCTCAGGCCTTTGTGTGTCCTCAAGGTTTTATGTATCACTTTTTACTCTTTTATATTTTCCATCTGCCCCTTTACTTATTTATTTGCAAATGGAATAATATCCTTATGTTATATCTATCTGCATTTTGGGTTTATGATGTGATTTTATTTATGCTGTTTTATAGCACTAAATGTGCTTTATAAATGAACTTGGTTTGATTTAACTTGATCAGAGTGAATATTTTGACCCATAGAAATTGAATATTTTGCCTTTCATCAACTAAGGCAGCTTATATTAAAAGGATGAAGTAATTATAATAATTGTATGGATGGAATAGTATACATAACTGTTTAATTTTGCTTGCCACAGTAAAAACATTAAAGAATTTAAATAGTAAATCACAGGAATAACAGTTATTTAGACTATCTATGATTAACAAAACAGTGGCCATAAGTATAGAAATGATTTAGCATTCAAGCACACTGCTTTCTGGCTGTGTTTGTGCGTGTAGCCAAGTATGGATGTGTGTGTGTATTTGTACCTCCAGGGCTGTGAGGTTAGCTTGGTTTTGTTCAGCCAGTGAACCAGCCTGCCTCGTCTTTCCCTGGGCAGTGTTGAGTAGATCCTGGGCCTCCTGGAGCTTCCCCTCATGGTCTGAGAGCTTCTCTTTTATCTAGGGAAGCAGATGGGGACGCATTAAGTTCATGTCATTAATTTAGGGACACCGAAGACAAAGGAGTAAAGATTAGAAGTTATAATTACCTCTGCTTTCAGGTCCTCTGTTGCCTGATGAGGGTCGCCGAATAATCTCTTCACTTTCTGATACAGCTCCTCTGCAAGGCTGGAAGAAGAGAGAGAATATTTATATTTATATTTTGGTCATTTAACAAACTGTTATGGCTCACAAAAGTATTAAGTTAGCATATCTGAAAGCAACAATTCACAGAGGAGAGGTGAGAAGAGGAGAGTTATTGTGATGCGTGACCGAGCCTCTGCTCTGCAAAGACAATAATCACTCCATATGACTGAACGTTGAAATGCTGGAATCAAATTGCCGATGTTCTTCTATTGACCCCTCAGGCTGAGTTGAATTAAACTGTGGCAGTGTAAAACATTTCAAATATCGTCGCGCTAACGTGTTTGCACGTGACTGGGTGGGCGGGTGAAGCAACATGTGCTAAAGTGCACTGCAGCATGGCGTGCTGTATCAGTAACAGCTGCAGATAAAACTGGCAGAGAACGAGACTCCGAGGAATAACTAAAAACTAACTACTGCAGACATGAGCCTCATCAGTTTGAGTGTCTGATGAAGATATTCTAAGATATAAATTTTGCATTACATCCACTGTTTATTTAGTTAAACGCAACAGATAGCTGACAATACAACTATTGAGAGAGTACAGGAGCGACATAAAGGAACTTCAGTCATTAGATTATATTAAAGTCGCATTTCATCAATTTTTTACAGCTTTGCTGCTCAGTGAACTGACTCGTGGGATCAGTACAGCTTTGATATTTGGCATCTTGACTCTGACCTTGCCACTCTCCACAAGTAAACACCGACAGTAACTGAACTTTGTCACTTTGAGTACAACTGAGAGTCGACTGTCTGGGAAGTGTGCTGTTATCTCCAGATTAAATGATTATTATGTAGGATTTTCAAATGATATACACAAATGAGGCCTTTCATATTATTCATTATTCATACTCAAATTATGCCTTCTGATGTGGTCAGATGACACGTCGTACAAACTGCGTAAATTTACTATCGTAACCGGGCCCTTAAGTAAACGGCTAATATGAGAATGAGGTGTTAGATATAAGGTATGTTGCAGTGAATGATGTGAATGAAGTGCCGGGCTCGAGTTGATTGCCTGAACCAACTTCCAGCCTTCGCTTCATTTGATCCACCAAGATTAGCAGCGTTTAGTTCATTCCAAAGTTTTTCTCATCATACTTCGCTTTGGCAATAATTTCTGAAAAGCCTTCCCACAAACAGTTTAATAACCATAAGATTTCCATAGCGCCCCTTAATGATCCTTATTTTTCCACCGTCAGCATTAATTAAGACAACAAGGATCCGCTGTCCTCCAGTTGACATCACTCAGAGGACAGTTTCACACACTTCAAGTATATGAAAGTAATGATCAGGTTTGATAAAACTCTAATGAATCCTGTGAGGAATAGCATGAAGACTATTGAATATAACTAGTTAAAAACAAATAGGAGGGGTGTTAAACCATTATCAAACTGACTGCTACAAAATTACAATCATAACAATTCACTGTGTGAATTAAAAATCTAATTTGCAGCATGTGTGCAAACTTTTCAGACTAACGACATACTGAAAATATGGAAAAATATGAAACTTATATAACTGTGCCAGCTTTATTCATTCTGCTCAAGCATCCCTTTAACATCTGTTGATGCTTGTGTTTTTCTCTGCTGCTCTGTTTGAAATCTCCCCTCAGGGTTCAGTCAAACAATCAACCGCAGACTGACAGACAAGTCATTCAGTGGCAGTGGCAATTTCTCTCGGCGTCTCTTATTCTAATACTCTCTCCCACAACAACTCTGTGTCCATCTGTCAGTTGTTCTGCTCTCCCTCTGTGACTTTCCTTCTCGCTGCACGCTCTTTGTGTGCCTCTCTGTTTCTACCCCTACGGCCATACAATACTTTTAATTAACTCATCGACCTCGTCAACATTTACTGCTGAATGAGACAGGCGGAGAGAGAGGGGGAGAAACAAGGGATGAGAAGAGTAGATTACTAATTCCATCAAATGCCTTGAGAGAGAGAGAGAGAGAGAGAGAGAGAGAGAGAGAGAGAGAGAGAGAGAGAGAGAGAGAGAGAGAGACCAGGTGAGAGAATCACTTTGTTAAAACATCAGCAGAAATTCATAGCTTTAGGATATGTGGCAGTCAGATATCTGCGCAATGATATTTAATCCTAATGTCTCCTGTGTCAACAAAAAGAAAGGAAGGAATTGAAATACAAGGTTTTGCATAATTTAACCCTGCAGTGCTGCAGGTTGTTGCTGCCTCTTTTCTACCACTCCAGCCTCCATGAGCGCTGAGCTCCATTCATTTCTGTTTGATATGAAAATCAATTAGACTCTAATTGACTCTTGAAACTTCTAAAGCAGTGAGCACCAAGTCTGCATTCATTTTTGTCAAAGGTAGATGATATGTGACATGCATTTAAAATGTAAAGTTCACATGCCTGCTTTTTTGGCTTTTCGTCGTTTTGCTGGTGTAAAAATGTTGCACATAATCCACTCATAATACACTGAAATATTTCTAAAGCACTATATGTTGATTTATTGAGTTGAATTGCATATTGCATATGCATATTCCGCTTAAGTCTACTCCTCTTTCTCTCTCTCTCATTGTGCAAGTTCAGCGAAAGAGAAAGTCTAGTGGGGAAACGCGTGCAGAACAACAAGCAAGAACATGGAGTGGGATTGAATCCCAGCAGGGAAAAAGTCAGTCTGAGATACAAAAGGTGAACTCATTAGCATATGGGTACATGTGAACACATAAAAATTACATGAATCTCAAAAATAAAATAGGTAGGTGTGGTTCCATGCAAACAACAATGGGTGGAGTGAGGGTCCTGGTGAAATCAACCAAGCGGACTTAAAGAGGAAACACAAAAACAACAAAACAAAAGAGGAAAAAAAAGCACACAAAAGCAAAGATGCCCATTTTTTTCCCTCTCTCCAAACACTTTCCTCTGCATATTTTTTACTTTGTTCATCAAGAAATGTAGCTGCTTCTCATGCATGTGTGCGTGCTCACAAAAGTCTTTGTCTGAGAGAGGAATGGTCGATTTGCTAACTTTTCTCAAAATCTGTATTTTTCTTGTGTGTGGGAGAAAGATACATGACCCGCGTGTGTGTGTGTTTGTGAGTGTTCATGACATGTGTGTCCATACTCCATCTCCTCCTCGGCGATGCTCTTCTTCCCTCCCAGCTGTCGTTTTCTCATCTCGGCTAGCATGGCCTGGATCTCCTCCTTCATCTCCTTCAGGCTTTTGTCTGGAGTTCCATCTCTCCGCGAGAGAGTCTGGTTCAACTCGGCAGCCTTCAACTGGAGGTCTGGACACACAGACGCACAGAAAGACTGCTGTGAGGATACTGCAGATGGACAGATTCAGTTCACGTTGGTGCAGTCAATCACTAAAAAAAAAATAAAAATAAATCTCTTCCAGCTTCTGTTCAGCATCTCTGGAGGAGAGTGAAACTCCATTGCTATTCACAAACAGTAATTACCTTGTTTCCTAATTACACTTACTTTAGTAAACTTTTTGGCCACTTGGGGGCAGAAGAACTTCAAACTTCTGACAAACTTCACCTTTTTTTTTTCAAATCCTGATCTTTAACTGTCAGATAACTTTCTTCCTCAGCTAGTCACTACCTTTGTCCATCTGCTTGGTTGGTGCTGTGAAGGTAGTGTACAGTGTGATTTTAAAGGTTTTGCATCATTTGTGCAGGGAAGAGCAGAATACAGATGCTAGAGGCAGAGCTCCAACGAAACACTTGCCGGCAAGCATGGGTCAAAAGTCCAAATGAAAAGGCAATGTCCACAAAAACAAACCAAAGATTCAAAACCACAAGGACTAAACATTAGGCTCTTGACACAGGGTATAAAGATGAATTAGAAACAAAGGAACACACAGACTAAATACACAAGTGAGGGCTGGATAACAAGGCACAGGTGAAAACTAATCAGGGACAGGTGAAACTAATCAGTGCAGAACAGACAATTAAATCTGGTGGGAAACGCAACAAAGGCAGGAAGTGAAGCTGCGGACATGAGGACAGGGGATTATTACAAAATAAAACAAACCCAAAATAAAGACCGGGATTTGGCAGCAATTGGCTGCTGCAAACAGGGTTGAGGAGGGGCAGGGTTTAGAGTGAACCATCCAGTAAAACCAATGGCTAAAACAGTGAGCTAAACGCTGTGCCCTTTTACATTACACATACTGTACATATATACGTATAGTTATTTCTTTAATTGTTAATATAACAAGATTAAGAGTCTCTGGTCAGGCTAGTGGCCTTGTGAGGCCAGTAGTTCTCAACTACTAATTTTAACAAAATAAAAGCAAGCAGTATAGTATTACATTACTATTTACACAAAGAAATCATACACATACACAGATATAGATATAGCAATAGTACACAGGTATAGAGTTTACTGATGGATATTCTGTCTGAGGGATCTACTGTCATGTGTCAGCTTCATGGCTCAAACAGGAAGAAACACAAAATCACACTGTTTGATCTTCACTCATTTAAACACAGACACACTCGCTGAGAGCCAAACACACACACACACACACACACACTGTTTTAACACCATTCAAAGCCAGTCATTTTGGCAAACTTCATGTTTGCCCCGCTTTTATCAAATTAAAGGCAGTGAAATCTCAAACCAATCAATGATGAAACTGCACTAAAACACTCCAAAGCTCATTTAAATAATACTCAAACTGCTGGAATTTAATGAGCAGTGTGTGCGTGTGTGTGTGCAAGAGCAAAACAGAAAATGGTAAAGAGTGTGTTGTGTGTTTGAGTAATGTGCAGCAAGCTGTTTGTGTGTGTTATGTGTCTACAGTGATGGCTTCTCTCTCATTTGAAATGTAAACGTGGTATGATTAAAGCAAGTTGAAACTTAAATAGTGTGTGTGAGAGAGTGTTTGTAGGTGTGTGTGTGTGTGTGTGTGTGTGTGTGTGTGTGTGTGTGTGTGTGGGTGGGCTTTGTGTGTGTTTGTGGCAATGCAGAGTTTACTCTTATTTGAAATGTAAACATGATGTGATTAGAGCCAAGACAGAACTAAAGCCATCATGCTAATGAACAGCTGTACTGCATGTGTGTGTGTGTGTGTGTGCGCTGCATTTGTATGCGTGTGCAGTGAGTGTGATAGTGTGTGTGTCACAGCCATATAATTACATAGTGGGATTTAAAAGCCAATTAAACACTTAAAACGTGGATGGAATCATATTATGGTATCTAGTAAACACGGGCACACACACTGAGGGAAGGGTGTACAGTACTTTCTTGCCTCATTATGCGTGTGCGTGTGTCTGCGTATGGTTGTGTGCGCGCGCACAGTTATATGAATGTGTGTACATCTACGCCAGTGTTTGTGTATGTGGTGTGTGTGTGATAGCCACTAATTAAGTCTCTAATTACTACTCTCAATCATCCAGTGAGCTGCGACACTCTCTTTTCCTCACACACACACACACACACACACACACACACACACACACACACACACACACGCACGCACGCATACACAACCATAATCACACTGTGATTAGGCGGAGGGCCAGAGAGCTAGGAGCAACAACAAGGAGAGGACAGTTTCATCACAGACATCCACAATGTATTGGTTTTGTAACTTTTCTTTTCATCCCACAAGTCTCATCACTCTTATGATTTTCACTTGCCTCCAGTTCTCTGCTTTTTCGTGTCTCTCACCACCGTTTCAGTGAGAATTTAGCATTTGTCCAATCTTTTTTTGCCTTCACTGCGCAGATTACAGCAGAACACAGCAAGAGAAACTGTTTTTGATGCAAGTACATTCTGCTTTAGAACAGATACACTCCAGAAAATGTGCAATCATAGGCATATACAGTACTTATTGTCTGGTGTGTGTTTAATATGCACGCCTTTCAGTCTATCTACACTAAAAGATCTGTGTATGTTGGTGGAAACAGTCTTTACGTCTAGTAAGCTTTGTAAATTTCAGTAATCTCTAAATCTGTTTCCAACTTCAAATCAATTAACCCTCGTAAATACCAGACACCTCAGACGTAATTACTATTTCCACCAACAACAACAGTCTGAAAGCAGCACCTATTGAAAGACTGGGTAAATATAGAGGATAACACACTGGACAACAGGTCGTGTAGACTATAATTAGACTTTTTCTCGGGCGTTTTTGTACTAAAACAGAATTTTCTCTCATCAAACAAACAGTTTGCCTTGTTAAGTTATGCTGTGATTTGTACAGTGAAGTCAAACAGAGTGGACAAATGCTACATTTTCAGTCAAATGGTTCAGAGAAAGATGTGAAACTTAACAGACAACTGGACAGCTTGAATATCCACAACAGAACATGTGAGTAAGTGGATCTGGAGTGGAGACTGCTGTTTAAAAAGTCAAGAATGGACTCCACTTTCTACTAACTACACTTTTTGTTTTTTACATTCATCTTCAAGATTGCTATAGAAAGCAGAGAACAGAAACACCAAGGTGCCGTTCCTGGCCAAAGATGGCAAAAAGACGGCTTGAACAAAAGAACTGCACAACTAACAAAACATTATTTTCCATGAGGAAGTACGCTGACGGCCTGGAATTACTGCACAAAGTACTGAAGCTCCATTTAGACTCCAGTACCCTTCCTGACTGACATGTAACAGGAGGAAAAAAAAACAAAAAAACATCACAAGCTGGTCACACAGCCATTGATACAGGGGCTGAGGGAGGAGACTCTGCAGCTGCACCGGCAAAAAGATACTGAAGCTGATGTGAACAACTATCTGCTAGTTGCACATGCAGGGAGAGAGCGAGCAGAGTCTGTATGGAGCCACTTCTGCCAGAGTGAACCATCTGGAGTGTTACCGCAAAGTTCTGCCTCTAAGAGAATGTTTGAAATCAGTGGGAACATCACATCCTGTGGACTGACATCCAATCTTTGTGATTTGTGGTTAAACAAAAACATAAAAAGCTTGAAGAAATTTAACACACTGTAAATTTACCCTGCAAACAGGTTTTTGTAAGTGATTAACGAGGCAGACTTTTCCTTCAGGAGTTGATGCAAAACAATAGAGTTAAAAGGAGAGTGAATATTGGACTCACATTCATCAGCACTACTACACCACTCCAATAAAACACTGAAGCCTGGCTGTATGCACACACATGCTGAAAGTTGTGTTATAGCAACTGTTTCCCACTACTTGACTGCGGCACTGCGTGTCTCTGTTGCCACATACACCCTCCTAGGGTACTCGCACAGTTAGCACAGTTACTAGCTGCTAACAAAATAGAACATAGTGAGTCTCTGCACCCTATTATCCTGGTGGGTGACTCTTTATCACTATGGTTAGTGATGCTGCAGCCTGCTGGATCCGTCTTTATTGTTCAGGCAACGCTTTACACCAGCAGCTGGCATGGAGCGCCAGCAGCTGGCCGCCGGCCCATCAGCCATTGTGTTTAAGCTAAGTTTTCCATTAGTGGGCTAACAAGGAGGCAGAGAGATGTTCTGGTTGCTTCACTTCGAAGGTGTCTCTCATTTAAATGTGAGCCTGACAGAACAGGCTATAGTACAACAAAGTCTCTGCTTTTTGGCTACCAAGACTGAAACTAGTCTAAATAGTAATGACACTTCTTATTGTAACATTTCTTCTATATCCAATTTATATCCTACCTTTAAGTCTTTCAAAAATATGCTACATCTTTATTTAACTGCTGCTTTTTAATCAGTGTAATTATTCATTTCATTAGCTCTTTTTTCATCTTTCATATTATTATATATATATATATATCCCATTCTCCTCTAATAATAATAACCTAAATTTCCCACAGGGATCCCTTGCATTTAATACAATGTAATATAATGCCATGTACTCTAATGACAAATGAAACTGGTGAGATAGTAGACAGATAAATCCAGAAATCCCAGTTGACAGGATATGGAGGCAGTTAATGGAAGGGAGGTGGTGTTCGTTTCTGCTACCTTTAGCTCCCAGCAGTGTATCCCTGATGAACTGCTCCAGGTCCTCGGCTCGTTTATGAATCCTGTCAGCATCATCCTCAACCTGCTCTCCGTCAGCAGACACCTTAGTGGCCTATACACACACACACACACACACACACATATAAAATAATAAACAAGTGTTGAATAAGTGAACATACTGACTTCTGTCTAACGAAGGAAGGAAAAAGACAGAGGGATGAGACCTTGAGGGTGTAAAAGAATGACAGAAGATGATGGCGATACATACACCCAATCAATATTAGTGACTGTGTGCGCAGTTCAGTCTGTTTACCTTCTGTTTTTCTTGTTCGTGTGTGCACTCACATGCCACAACATACACAAACACAGAGAGGGATGAATTATTGACATAAAAAGAAAACACAAACTCACACATTAACCCTCACACACACACCACTAGCACGGGAGATGGATGAATCCTTGACAGACATGAAAACACTGAAATCCAACACACACACACACACACCGAAAGAAAGAACAGGTAATTATTGTTGTGACTTGACAAGACCATGCTATATCATTTTAGATAGTGGGTGTGAGTGAGTATGTGTGTGTGATGGGTTGTGGGTGATAGCATTGCTGTCAACAAATGTCAAGGCCTCGGTTTCTAAAAGGGTGTAGCTTGACAGCAAAAATGTGAATATTATTTTTCTCCACTTGTAGAGCCCCTCAACTCGTCTCAGCAACATAACTGTAACTCTAAAGATTGTAAAGTAAACAAAAAGTTTAAATAGATGTGCGTGTTCTGTATGAGGGCAGACATTTACTAAATATGTTTCATTTAAAAAACATTAAAATTGTTTTTTGAAATACTTTCAAGCATGCATGGATTCCTAAATACCAGTCAGAGGGCCAAGGGCCTAAGAGACCCTGGTATCTAGTAGGAAATGTATAAAACTCAGTCAGTACATGAGTTGATGACATGATGACATGGACACGATGTTTTATTCCAAACCTAAACTAGATCCAAGTGCTTTCATATTCTGTTATTATTTTATTAGACTGAAGGAATATGCACCATAAAAGTATAATGAAATATAATGTGAATTGACATTGCAAGTTTTTGACCACTACTTACATCTCACCGATGGTTATTCTGCTGATTTATTGTTGGTGGCATAAACAAGTAAGCGTAAACAGATATTTTGCTTACTAGCAAGAAAACTCTCCAGGCCGCCTTTAAAGTGGTGACGGCTTTATTTCCTAATCCTGAGGAAAGAAGAGGATCAATATGCCAAAAAACAGTTTTGAACCTTTCATTAGATCAGTTTTGTGCTTATATATTACATTTTGCTAAATTAATTTGTGTTTGATAAGATTACCACACTACAAATGTGGATCCAGGTAGTGTTGCATATTGCAAAAGGAACAGAGGGGGCCCATCAGTTTAATCTTAGCCCGAGGCTCCTGACAGGTTAACCCAGGTCTGGTGCCCATGGGACCACTTTTTCATAATTTGTCCATGATTAATTCTTCTGCAGACTAAACAATCCCAACACATTTCATATTCTGTTTTTCACTTTTGCGAGTTAACCGATCACTCTGACAACATGTTGGAGTGTCTGAAGCTGTTTCTGTACTGCTTTCGTGTCAGTCAGCATGCTGAAACTGGCTACTGGCACAATGGCTCCAATGCACAGCTTGCTAAAGAAGTTTGTGTCTTTGCTTTGTATATAAATGTTAAACTATGATCTCACTCCTTGCGGCAGTCTATATTTGCTCCATCTCGTTATGTTAGAGACAGACAGAAAAACACGGGTGAAAGGAGGATAAAGAGAGAAAAGAAGGCAGGCAATGACACAGACTAAAGTTGAGCCAAAAGAAAAACAAGAGTGTCTGTACCCTGCTGTGCAGCTGGTCCATCTCAACGACCAGTGATCCCAGGTTGGAGTCGGCCAGCTGCAGTAATCTCTCTGGAGCTCTCTGAGGTGACAGCATGTGCTGCAGGAGAGAAACAGAGAGATGAAGGAATTACATAGAGAAATGTCTGACACATTTTGGCCCAGGGCTAGGCTTTTGAACTGCCTGGCTCTGTGCTGTAGAGCTGAAAAGAAGAGGATGAGCAAAGCAGAGCAGGAGGCAAAAAGGAAAGAAAGATTTAAACAGAAAACATACCTGATAAAACTCAATATATTTTAATTGTGTCACGGTAAACAGTAATAACATAGTTCGATAGTGAGAACAAAGTTATGAAATGCTAATGAAACCGCAGTTCATAACTACTCACAATATACTGGAAACATGGTTAAACGTTAATCAAGTTTAACAGCTCAGTGTGCATCATGTTGTTGACAATGCAAATGCTGAACAGAAATGATGATTTGTATTTTGCAATGTTCCTCTAGCTAGTGCAGGTTGAGTGAGCTGAATCAAGAGTTTTGATCACGCAGGGACTTTAACATGTTGATCGAACGCTAATGGTAACGTTAGCCTAATTAGCTTCAGCTGATACTGACAGCTCGACAAGTAACTTAGCGTTGTAAGACTGCATACTGTGTGAGCCGTGACAAAATGGAAAAGTTGACAGATGTAGCAACGGTAACTAAGGAGGCTGTGGCTTAAAAAATGGTCAGTTAAAGACAAAGTGATGACTTGAAGGACCAGTGTGAAGGATTTAGTGGCAACTATCCGTGGCAACGAAACACACGAATAATGTAAAAGGCTACAGGAAAAAGACCTGCGGTGTATTCTCAGATTGTCAAGTGATACACTAATGAACTATTGATAACTAGTTATACATATTATATTCCATTTCTGCCATATTCTGTAAATAAAGCCCTAAATCTGACACACTGGACCTTTAAATTTATTGGAAGTATCAACATCTTTTCAAATTCAGACATGAGTTAAAAAAAAAATAGAAGACATCATTTTCAACCAGGCAGAAACTGGATGTAGAGATTTTACCTTGAGTTCCTCCGTCATGTTCTCGAAGCGGTACAACACCTTATAAGGTGGTGGGAGGGGCGTGGTCAGAGTGACATCAGTGATGATGCGATACAGGCGGTCCATATCACTGATCAACAGACCCGAGCACTCATCATCACAGGCTAGAGGAACAGATAGAAACACACAGTTAGACTCAGCTAGTGTGTAATGAGGCCAACTCCTCAATCAACGAGAGAGGTTTACAGATGTGTGTTTGTGTACAGATGTGTGTGTGTGTGCTTGTGTTTGACAGAGAGAGATGAGAGGAAGAAAATAAAGGAATTCATGTGTTTTAATAGTGAATGTGTGTTTCTATGCTTTATTCGTGAGTACACACATCGGTGTGTGATCGCGGTGACTGCTTGTGTTTTTGTGTTTAAGTGACTCTGGCATCAGAGAGACAGGGCTGCCGATGCATGAAATTCAGCACAGAGAGGCAAAAGCACCTATTATGAGCACACACTGCAGGCTAAAAACACACACACTAAAGCAAGCACACGCCAGGGAATTCACTCAGACACAAGCATACACATTTTTCTGTATCCTGTGTGTGTGAATTTCTCTTCTCTCTTATAGCCCAAGGCTGATTTATTGCAGAAATTAAAATTTCTGACAAGGGAAATCAAAGATAAATTAAATAAAATAAAAACTGTCTCTACTCTATCAATCTCTGACAAAACCAGAAAAACACACAAATACACTAAAGCATTCATGCAGGCACATGCATACACACTAACACACACAGGTACAGTAAATGTACAGTGCATTGTATGTGAGAGTGAATAGCAGCTTGTCAAACCCAAGCCATTCAAGAATCCCAGTGACAAAGTATCCACTGACTTCCACACAACTTGAAAACATTCTGTACTACACAGCGACAAGGTGTGACTACAGACAAAAAGCCTCACTTCCATCACTGTCTGCTCTCTGTGGCGCTGGTTGGTTTTCCGTCTCTACAATGTTTGGCAAAACAGGCCAGAGATTCTCAAATTAGCTTCTGTCTCCCCTTCTGAGGAGTTTACACAAGATGGAGTGTTTCAGAATCTTTGCTGAGATGATTCGGGCGTGTTGGAGTCTACTTTGTGGAAGTTTGAAAAGATGTTTTACTTCAAGGATTTGAGTTTTGAAGCCACACTTGTCACTGGCCACTCTAATTCAACACAAAGTCCATAGACTTGTGGTCAGAGCTGTAACAAATTAACCTGTGGTGCCACCCATGCCACAGTATTGTAGATTCCCAAAGAAGCGAGAAGCCCCGCAAAGGTCTGAAGTAAACCGCAGTGGATGTTATGGATCATCTTAGGCTCGGCTTATCACACCAGACATTCACACACTCATGCACAACATACAAGTTTAATAATACACACCTGTGTTCCGTATACAGTAACTTACAGCTGTTAAAAGTTTGGTTTAATCTTCAGGATAATCTAGGAAATAGTTTTTGAGCCCAGCAGCAGGTAGCGCTTCTCTCGTACTTTGTTTTTGGCAGTTTGTTTTTGGCATCATGATTGTTTCTGTATCTTTTTATGTTTATTGTGCTCCAACCTGCATCATGACAACATCATGAGTCCAGTAACTTTTGTCCAGGTTGGGTTATAGACACCATGTGTCTAATTCTGGCAAGGGGAAAGTAAATCTGCCTTTAGGTTGTACATAAAAAGCACATTTTGACTAAAATGTAGCTTAGCTCGATCATATCTAGACATAATGTAGATATTAAATACAGCACATCATGTGAATGAGAGTACCCATGATAGTGCATCTTGAAATTTAGCTGTATTTCGATGCAAATGATGTTATATGGTAGACGGGAGAGCTACCTGCATTTCTCTCATTCAAGACCGCCAACTCCCAAACTGCTCGGTTGCGTCTAATAGAATGGGAGGAAGAGCAGAGGCAAAGCGCAGAGTGCAATCACTCCTCAACAAGTGAACAGCTGTCTGATGGCTCCACTCTATGTAAACCATCAGGACTTGTGATTATGTCTGGACGTAGAGGCAACCGGTGTGGAGTCAGGGTGCACTGCAGCACTCGCACTGCCAATTTATGAACACACGTTTTGTGTCTGAACACATAAAGACCTGAACAAGCAATTTCCTCTCTGACCTGACAGCAGCAATTTCACATCAGCCTCCGTCTTACGACCTTTTCTTCTATATTCTCTTACCACTAGACATGCTAATGGCACCGAATTGGCCCCGCCATTATGGTCATATTAAGTTTAAATTAGCTCCAAATGACACTGAAATTATTTTCTAAATGACTTGAATCTGACTTCTGCCACAATCCTCCCGTCTCCCTTGGCAACAGGAGGAAAGGGCTGCTCATTTGCATTTCCTTGCCAAAATAAAATAAAAGTCACAACATCAGGTACCAGAGTGATGGGCCACCAGAGAAAATGGAAGACAATAGAAGAAAGAGAGAGGGTGGTCTGTAGGTTTACGTTAAATAAAGACTGAAATGATGATCCAGTATAGTAAAGTTAAGTTCTTTGGTTCTTTTGCTGTAGCTTCTGATGTTACCGATTAGTCAAAAAGTCTTGTCTATTGTCTATTTAAATTATTGGCACTAAGACTCATTATTCTTTAGACAGCATGTCCAGTAAAACCTGCAGCTGTTTTAACCTGCAGACACCTGAATGAAGAAGAGCACCAAAAAAACAGATTCAATAAAAGTGTTAGTCTTACAGATGATCCCAGCTGGTCCACACACATGCCTTTCCATGCACTGGTCACACGACTTCCCAGACGCCCCGACCCTGCAGCGGCATTGGCCTGTGACAGGGTCACATGGTCCAGGCAACGCCCCCCACGGGGAACACTTACACTCCTCGCAGCGACCGCCCGGCATCTGCGGGTTACCACGGTACCCGGTAGAACACCTGGACAGGGAGATCATGGGCAGGAGGAAAGAGTTTACTACTATCGTTGCTTGCAATTAGAAATTTCTGAATGAAGCATTTGTTGCTAAAACGCTTGTCCCAATGTCTTGGGGAACTTGATTTATTTGAAGTCTGTTAAAATGTCTTGATTCATTGATTCTAGGAATATTGTGATTTCATGTGTGTGTCTCACCTGTCACAGTATTTACCCTCATACCCCTCAGGACAAGCGGTGCATCGGTAGTCATCGATTCCCTCCGTTACACAGGTTGGACTGAAACTGGAACACAGAAAGAGATTTCCATAGACAAATTCACATAAATATATCACAGAGAATCACAACATGATACACGATTAATGATATGATACTTTGTAGAAAGAAATAAACACAGAAACTTTACTTGTTCTCTGGGTTGGTGAGGGGACAGGCGCAGGGTTTACAGTCGTCATGGAAACCGCGGACCACACCATAGAATCCCGGAGCGCAGCGTTCACAACGATCACCCTCCGTGTTGTCTTGACAGTTCTGCCCGCACAAAGACACACACATGGAATTAATGTTATATTTGTGAGGACACTGCAACTTCTTGGACTTAAATGTATGTAAGAGCGAGGAACTTCTCATCGGATTATTAGATATAAAAGAGATGCGGCCAACCACACATAATGAAAATGTAGAAATACTGTATGTGGGTACTGTTTTTGATGATAACCTTAAATTTGATGTGAACATTGAATATATTGTACAATGGGAGCAACTGAGAATTCACCTCCTTCTCAAACTAAATTAATTTTCTGTCAGTCTTGTCATCCTCTGTCGTTTCTATCAATCTTTTGAGAGTCTCCTGACATTTTCTTTCATCTGCTGGTCATACAGTAAAGGACAGGAAAAGTCTGAACGGTATTGTTCAAATCTTTTCTAAGATCACCGGAGCGAAACAAAAAGATCTCAATTCTTTCTGTAAACAGCAAGTCCTCCATGAAGCAGTAAGTATTCTGGATTCTTCCGGATTTGTTCTTGTTCTTGCCATTGTGCTTTACCTACTTGAAATCATTTATTCCCTCTGCTATCAGACTGCTAAATGTAGTTTTTCTTCATCATTGGCACTGTCGGTGTATGATTTATCTGATCTTCTTTATTGTGCTTAGCAAGTTTATTTATCAAATGATTTATAGATTCTTCCCTGATGTGTAGGTGTTAAATTCCCATCATCCTCCAGCCAACTTGAGTTCTTGGTGTGTGTGTGTGTGTGTGTGTGTGGCTGGTTTTAAATGCAGAGTGTGATTATGTGAGCATAATGTAGGCAGCTGTAACACAATTACAAAAAAAAAAAAAAAAAAAAACTTTGCTTATCCAGAAAGCTTTTCATCTTTAAAAAAAAAAAGCAAACTAATTTTCAAATTAAATTAACAGCAGTTAAGCTACACTTTTATCTGCATGTTGTATTTGAATATTGCCAGTGGCACAATGAAAACGACACACCAGATTTGCTAGAGCAAGGTAAAAAAAAAAAAAAGGGTCTATAAGCATCCGTGGAATAAAATGAATCTATTCTACTTCATGTATGTTTATATTTCTGCATATTTCAGGTCTTCTAATCAAAGATCGGAGGACAATATTAGACACTATTGAGCTGTGTACAATCTCTTGTATGTGTCTACTTGTCTCGATTCGACAATGAGTAATTGAAAAGACGTCAGACGGGGTCACCCATCATCCCCTCCTTGATTACTGACAAAATGGCATTGGGAAGGCTTGTTTTTTGGTGAGTGTGATAATTATCCTGGCACCACTGGTTGATTTACACCAGACACCAGATGAAGAGTCTAAAAAATAATTAATGGCATACTGCTATCATTACCCGCTGTCACATTTTTGGATAATAGTAGCACTTTTGATCAATGGTGTGTCTCGCTGTGAGGTGGTAGATTCAAAGTGTTTAACAACACGTTGACAGAAAGGTAAACTCAGTTCAACTCTCTTCGCTGCTTGTCTCTGAGAGTCTTTTTTCATACTGAGACACATAGATGAAACACAGTCATCACATGGCTTTTGTTGTCCGGGAAAATTTTGATTGAGCAGTTACAGTCTTAACATGCGTTCAGACTCGCACATTCGGACAGTCACTGGGAGATGTGTGATCGCAGCTTCTTCTGCAGTGCTGAGCATCTCTGCTGGAGCAGTGGGGAAGTCATTACTCATTTCTTTTCACCACCCACAGTTTCTGAGGCATTCTAGGGCCTTCACATGCACAGAAATATCTAGACTGGACTATTTTCTGATAGGAAATGTAGTCGTTCACATACGGTAATGAATGGTTTTTTTGGGCCCAGTCCCACTCCTGCATGATGAGGTGCTGTGAGACCGTGCACAGCAGCGGCCAGCTAGCTGTTAGCTGACAGGTGCGATCTCACACGTCAAAGAGTTTAATAAGCTTCCTTCCTCAAGAGCCGGCCATCTAAAATACTCATTTACTTTGCAGGATTTCACTCACCTGTTGTTATGAGGAAAGCCACAAGGGTACACTGACACACACAACCATAAATATATCCAAAATATTTTCATATCTAGAGATGTTTGTGTTCATTTTCAGCTTATTTTTGGCTATGCTTATTATACAGCTTTAACACACTCACACACCTACTCACACACACACACACACACACACACACAAACTTGTATTCTGACAGATAATATGCCAAAATACAGTGTTTTTATATAAATACACAGTCAATTTCCACAATATGGACACACACTACACACACACAAACACACAATGTAAATGATGTTACCTACTGTACACAAACACAAAGCCCTATCCTCTTCATATCCCCCAGGGTTCTGTCTTATGTGTTCATCTTGTTTGTTGAAAATGGGAACTTCAATCAGTGTAACAGGAAGTTGTCTCCTAACGAGGCAAGTCATTTCCATTAACTTCCTGTGTTCCTCGTTACTGCTAATTACCACAGAAACAAACTCGTTTAGCATTTTCAATTTAGCCGCTCGGTTAGAAAATGCTAATGACGCTGTTATGGAGAGCGAGATGGAAACGTGCGAGGGAAAAAAATGGCTGGGAGGCAGAGAGAGAGCGACAGAAATCAAAACACAAGAAAAGAGGGAGGGGCGAGGTAAAAAGAGAGGGACGCAAATTGGAAAAAAAAAAACTAGAGAAATTAAGGTGAGGTGAGAACGAAAGAGGGGTTTGAACTGAAAGTAAAAGACAGAGAGAACGGCGGGGTGATGAAAGAAGACAAAGGATGAGTAAATACATAATTGAGGATGAGAGGGAAGAGAATTTAGGGGATGAGAATACGAAGAGAAGGAAGTAGAAGAAAGGAGAGTGGATAAAAGACAGAGGAGAGGAGGTGAATAGCTGAAAAAGAGAAAATAAAACAATAAAAATAATTAGAAAGAAGAGAACACTGGAGGAGAGACGACACGACATTGCCATTTAAATTGGAGCACAACTATAGTTGAGTGTAAAGGGACACACTCGGCTGATTGGAGCCAACATTTGTCCATCATGACTGCACTGGTGCATGAGACTGAAACTGAAAGGACATTTCTTTAAGAATTTAAGCATTTTTAACAACTTTTAATTATTAGAAGAATACAATGTTCAATTAAGTTGGTAAGTAAGTGACACTAAATCTGACACTCAACCAATCTTTTGACAAAAAAATGAAGCTGCATTGGATGTTTGGCGGTATTATTGGTTTACAACTCCTCTTTCCAAAGAAAGGACAGTTGTAATATTGCTGCAGTTATTAAATGAAATAAAGTAACCGTCATATTTCATTATGTCCACGTGCAAAAAAAAAAAGAGGTAAATTTTCTGCAAAGGGGCTCACGAAAAAGGAGCTGCCAGCATCTTTCAGAGTTTGTTTACACGTAGTGCCGTGATATTCTAACCACATCAAGCCACGTAATTAAATGGCTCCTCATCAAATGTCCAAAATGACTCTCAGTTGACAGTTTTCTCTGTAAACAGTCACGTTGTCTCAATCTGCCAGGGTTTTTGTACAGATCAAATCTCAGTGATGACCTGTGGGCAGCATGTGACCCGCTGCTCCCTAAGGGTCAAAGTCTTCAGATGGGGGCTCCCTACAGAACTGACTAGATTGTGAAAAAGCTGGAAGTGACTAACTGGTTACAGGATTCATCACACAGGTCACCAGTTGGATCTATAGAAGATACGCAGGCAGAATATCCTGCAAACATACACGATCACAACAACCAGTTCACCTTTGTTTATTTCCCTCTGCATCAATCATTTATCAGCTTACTTGAATCTACCTGTTGAATATATTTTGTGTTAATGTGAGGTGAGATTTCTTTGACTTAGCGTGTTACAATTATATATCTTAAGATGACCTTCTCCCCTCTTTTCTAAAAGTAAGGATGTAGCTTTGGGTCAGATCCAGGGGAGAGGAAATTACACGAAATATGAATAAGCCTGGGGTCGTTAATTATTGCACAGCTAATTACAGTGCCTGACATTCCTCTCGACACACACATACACACACTTTATTCTCTCTCTCTCTTCTCCAAAAGCTACCTGGCATATGGCTGTATGAGGGTCTCCAGCGGCAGAACACACACACACACTCATTTACCTGGCATATGGATGTCTCAGGGTCACAGGTGGAAGAGTGCCCACTGCATTGGCACTGAACACAGCTGCCCATACCGGCAGCGGTGGGCACCCTGGACGCTGGAGCAGATGCCAGGGTACCGGCGCGAAGGCGGTAGAATCCAGCAGCACACTCCTGCACACATGGACAGACAGACAGACAGACAGACAGACAGACAGACAGACAGGCAGAGAGAATGAGACAGATAATAAAAGTAGTGATTTAGCAAAGGTGAAAGACATAAAGGCAAGATTGAGGTCCTGACAGCATTTGTTCCCACACTATGCATGATACTGGAACACACACATACACAGACAGATGCACACAAACACACACTCTCACAACTATACACATGGACCCACATAATTATCCCTAATTGTTATTTCTCTGGGCAACTGTTGACCACTCTCTCTCTTTCGCACACACACACACATACACACAATTAAGAGTTATTCCCTTCAGTAACTTTTGAACACACACATGCACACACTCTTACATACCCCCTCAACGCGCACACACGCACGCACACACAGAGACTAGCAAGGTAACTCTCTCTCCCTCTCTCTCCTGTTCAGTAATAATTAATGGAGTCCATTTAAAGAGCCATCTGTTCCCTCTGCTAGCGCTAAACGCCCGTTTAAAAATACTTTATTAACAACGACGGCAGCTACAAATAGAATGCCCATCTGTCAGCCAAGCCCTCTACGACCTGAACATTTCAGGTTTAGCTACCGTTTGCTTTTTGGCTTCCATTTGGCACTTTTTCAGCAGTATCTGTAGCTTCTAAATTATGTACACGGATCTTTTTTTTTTCAAGGCAATCTAGATGGCTGCTCCTCCGCACTCAAAGTAGCAGGCGACAAAGTGAAACAGAGGTTGAAAAATATAGTTAAAAGTTTGCTGGCAACTCATGTATTCCACTGAGATTAACACAATAATACCTAAATGACTCTCAGGCGCCGCCATCCAACAGAATTGCCCAGGACTGTTTGCCTCTGTGTATCATAAGCTGTCTCTCCAAAATCCTCATTAAACTAAAGATTGAGTCACCGCAATATGCTTTCTGTGGCTTAAGAGAAGGAGCTGGACGCAGCTGAAAGTCAATTGCTTTGACAAAATCACAGCTGAGTGGAAGAGACGCTCAGTGAGGCTTAATCCTGGCTAAGCAAAGCAGAAAAAATAAAAAAGTCTGAAAGGGGACACAGAGGCTTAAAACTCTGAAGTAAATGTAAATTGGAAACTTGTGAGATACTATTGAAAGCAGAGTGTGTGACCTCCATGTTTACATTCTGTCAGTGTGAAGGCGGCAGACAAAAAGCATTCGTTCCTCCGAGCACTGACAGAGTTCAGCTCACTCTGTAATTAATGTTTGTAGTGTTAGATTCAAAATGTTGGTTTTGAGCTTGAGCTCAGCGTGTCAATATTAATGCGGTTTCTTTTTGTTTGTGTAATATTTTCAATATAATGTACTACTTGTATGAATATCAAAGACATTACAACAAGAAAACAAAAATACATGTTCTACTTTTGATGTAGTCTGCCTTTGGCTACTGCATTGAAGTTTTTTCATCACACAAATTATTACAAACTAAGTCAGTTACATAAACTAGTGATGCATTTTCATATTGATCTTCTTGATCTACTTGTCTTGAAGTTTCTACCAACATATTATTTGTTTTTAACATGATTTTAGACTATCCATCCATCTTCTGTAAATGCTTTTCCTAGGTCATGGGGGGTGGAGCCAATCCCAGCTGACATCGGGCGAGACATGGGGTACACCCTGGACAAGTCGCCATAAAGACAAACAACTATTCACTCACATTCACACCTACGAGCAATTTAGTCACCAATTAACCTGCATGTCTTTGGACTGTGGGAGAAGCAGGAGTACATTGAGAGAACAGGGAACAGACAAGGGGAGAACATGCAAACTCTACAGAAAGAGCCGGGGTTTGAACCGGGAACCTTCTTGTTTGTCCACCAGAGCGCACTGACAAGTTATTTTCTCAACTGTAAAATGTCCTGCTTGGTTGCAGTTCTGTTTAAAGTCACTTTTTCAGTTACTGTAGACACATTTCTCTAAAAACACGAACAAAGGATTCAGTCACTTGTAAATGCTGTGGAACTACGTACCTGCCGACTGCTACAACAACTGATTACCTATATCAAAGTTTCCAGAAACACCTTTTGGAAAAGTTACCGTGTGTGTACTCGTGTGCATGCATGTGTAGTCGTGCGCTCACCTCACAGGAGAGTCCAGAGTATCCGATTGGACAATCGCACTTTTCTATCTGATGTGCTTTCTCGCTCTCTTTGGTTGGTCTGCCTTCCTCGGCCACTGTGAGACTGATTTCTGAAATACTGGGAGAGAGATAAGTCATGAATTTAAGATCAATGAGTATACACACATGTATGTGGATGTGTCACATACGACATCCAGAGTGAACTATAATCATAATGTTTCAGCTGTGGGAATGATATCTAATAAAGATTATACAGCATGAGATACAAATGAAAATGGAGGTTTTCCCACTGGTTATCCGTTATTCAGCTATCAAACTGCATATTTAATGTTGGACCACACTGTGTGGGGGTGCAGGCCAAAGTGTGTGTGTGTGTGTGTATGTGTGTGTGTTTTACCGGCTGTGTCTCATCAAGTTGCCGTGTGATGCCTTAATTAGGATGTAGTCCACATAGAACAAAATGTCCATGAAGTCCTCTCGAGTCATGGACCGACCATCTGCGTACTTCCACTCATGCTGTACACACACACACACACACACAGACAGTAAATACACTGACAAATCAATTTTACGACTGCAGTCTATTACCAATGTAATAAACAGACCCTGTTTGTATTGACGGAGAGAGCTCGCCAAAAATAAGTACAATCTATATTTGTTGGTATCTGACAGAAGAAGAAGTTATTTCTGAAAGTCATAACACAAATATTTCTTCCATTATTTTTCAATATCCCACTTTCATCCAAAGCCTCACTGCACCTCTGTCATGTCGATCTCGTGGCGGGTGAGCTGACCAATCTGGAGTCCCGGTATGTGGCGTGTTATCAAGACATTGCGGTTAGGACCGCCCTTGATGATGACCTGAGGCTCATAGGAGGAAGGACCGGTTTCATCTCTGGCCTCGTAGTACACTGCGTATTTCAACTGCCCACCATAGGCTGTGATCTAAAGAAAGACGCAGAAGAATTGATTACCAAGGCTGATCCAATTAAAGAATTAAAAATGCTGTAGAAAACTATTTAAAACTGCGCTTAGTCGACTAAAAGCGGACACGTCACTAAACACAAAAATATATATGACAAAATAACACAATCAATCAAAGGAGGGAGAGTTCCTACCATAGAGCCTCTGAACTGCTCGGGCAGTTTCCAGTAGTACGGTTCAGAGAGAGTTGAGGTGATCAGCTCTGAGTGAGCGAGGATCTCGGGGTGCTGGAAGCTCACTCCTCTCCTCGTCTCCATAGTGTTGGATTTGTCCACCAGGGGGAGCACTGTCTGCTCTGGCTTCAGTGTTAACTAGGACACAAAACAGTCATGACAATGTTGATGTGAGGGTGTGTTGATCCCAAAAACTGAATAGACACTTCCTTGGAATCTGTTCATACTGTATATGCTGCTGCCCTAAACTTAAGTGGGTGTACTCATTGTATATAAAGGGTGATACCTAAGACTTTGCTATGCAAGTACTACGATCAGTTTAAATGGTGGTAAATGGCCTCCTAATGAAGCTGAGTCAAACAATGCTAGCCATTCTCTAACTTTCGCAGACTTTAATTTCACATTTTGTTACAGAAAATATTCTTTCATCTTTCATCTATGGGCGCAGAGGATTGAGGAATATCCTAATGAGGATGGGTTTATGCTGCTCTCACAACTGGCACCTTTTATGCAAACATTTGATTGGAACATGACCAGATGCCTTCTTGTCTCCAAATACTGTCACGCCACATGTTTTACAAAAACATCTGTGCAGCCTTTCTATCATGAAAAATATAGTATAGTACAGAAATTCTTGTCATTTCAAGCCTGAGGATAATTATCTGTTATTAAACAGTCAGTGATCTTTACTCTTCAGCTGAATATGATGGCATTTAGTAGCAATCCTGCTGCTGGAGTCACAGCATGTCTTGTGTAACCAAACACCTTCACTCCCTCAGCTTTAGTCCTGAACAGTTTAATGTGTGATTATGCATTGCATGTACCTGCACAAATGTGTGACATTTCAGATATGGTATTAAAAGGCGTGAACAAAATAAATCAGCTTTTTATTCTTTTTGCACACTGGGTCCAGTGCAGCACAAAGTGACCTTCCTGCTATCTATTACTTGGTGCTAAGACTGAAGTAGCACCTTGTTTCAATAAGAGGACCCAGGTCAAGCTGTTAATAAGACGATCGCCAAGCCAGCGTTTTCTAAAGTTGACACGGTTTTGATTTCTCTAATAGGTAACGCCAACGTTTGCTGCTTTTTTAAGTTGCTTATTGATTATTTTCCATATTTATGGTCAAAGTCAGTTCATGTTAACGTCTTTGCATTCGGAATATAACTTCAAACTGATGGTGTCACTCTCTCTCTTCCTCCCTGGTCTGTCAATCACATTTGAGTTATCACTCAGACAGTCTGGAGAAAATCCAGCCCTAACTTTCTCATTCTCTACCATCTCATGCTTAATGTGTTGATATTTCAATATGATTTGAATGATATCAGGGTTTATTATTGACTGTGGGTTGTGGCTGAGTGGACCAATTTAAAAATAGATTCATCTGCTCGTGTCTGGATCTTTCCCTCTGCCTGTCACTGTAGTCCAGCAGCGCTGATATGCTGATATTGTGTGAAAAATATCTGAGGCATTATGGAAGAGTGCTCTGTGGTTGAGTGGACAGAATCTGGAATCCATAAAGTAACTATAGCTCGGACATGCTGGCACTACTGGCTACATATTGTAATAAAGAGGCAGTTGCACATGCGGTGGGAAATTGCTAATTTCTGTCTCAAGTGTTACTTAAAATGAATTTAATTCTGAACATTTATACACTGTAGCTGGTTTCTTCATTGCAATTTATTTGATAGAAGTATGAAATCAACAACCCTAACCGGAACAAAGTCAGAAAAAGGTGAGCTTTATCAATAAAAATAATAATTAAGAAACTACTACAACTTGGTTATACTAAGTTATGGAAATTAGGTATGGGGGATATTTTCACTCTAAAATACTGTATGCATGAGATGCACCTTGAGAGGGAGAAACTCCTTGTACCTTGTTAGTGTACAGAGTGAGAAATGATGGATTAATGGATTAATTAAATGATGGATGAATACTGTATGTATTCATTCAGTAGATCTTTATTATTCTCATGTAATGTTTTCTACTTTAGAATTCTGGGATTTTTCATGTATAGCATGCCATCAACTATCAACCTTGAATTTCTGCTCCTATGTAAGATCATTTGAACAATGTGTAAAATAACCCCTTTCAGACATGGAATATATAACACGCTGGCTTCATCTATCTGATGAAATAACAGATTTATGAGACATGGGTGCCTATTATGTAAATGTTTTTTATGCCATTCAGACACAACATTAAGAAAAGAACTGCAATGCACAATTATGCACCTGGTTGGTGAGCGGGAGCAGTGACAGCACACATTACATAACACATCACATATCCAGATTGCAACTAGTTGGATTTTTTTAAGTCTGAAAGCAAAAAAATACATGAAACGTGATTTTTATTTTATGCAAATGAGATTCCAAGGTGGTTTGAAAACCAATTCCAAACATATTTCTACAGACGCGTCTCAGTCCAAAAGATCTGACCACTCAAACCGGATTTGTCATTTGCGTTGCTTGAAACGTAACACGCATCCAGGAGTGGTGAAGTGCATCAGAGCAGCCGAGCAGATTCTCTGCTGCTCGTGCATGGATTATAGAAGCTCTTGTAATACGTCCACGATGCTGCTATTGAGTTGGTCTGGAACGCTACTTGACAGTGCGATTGTTTGGAGGGTGAGGTAATAGATAAACATGTCTCACGCTTCTGCATTGGAAAGCTGGTTTGCGTTATTGACGCCTTCATCGCTACACAGCAACTCATGTAGATGGGTTAGTCTGAACACGCCAATCTGATCTGATTACTTGCCAATAAGATTGCGTGCAGTCTGATTTGAGAAACAAATCTGATTTACCTGCAGTCTGAACAAAGCTGAACATGTTTCAGGAAGTCCATATACTATTTTTATTAATTTCTAGAGCTAACAGTTACTACTGATCGTTCAGCTTTGTCCTTTATCTCTCAGCTCAACACTGTGTGACTGCTGAAATCACCAATTAATTATCTAATAAGAAAATACTAACACTTGTCCGGGGCAAAACATTTCTCTTCTTTAAGAGTCGAGTCCTCTGGAAGGCATTTAACTTTCTTCCATATCATATCAGAGCCTTCATCTTATCTCACTTCTTTATAGATTTTCTTGTATTATATTAGTGCAGATCTTCACAGCAATATTTAACAACCAGTAAATAGTCATTTAATCACACAGACACACACACACACTGTCCTCCCATCAGAGATATATACCACAAAAAATTCTGTGTGTGTGTGTATGGCAGAATGTGTGTGTGTGTGTGTGTTCTCCCCTAACCTCTGTGTAATCCCATGTAGTGCAAGTTTGTGTATGTATGTTTGTGTACTGTGTATAGTGTCTTGGTGTGTGTATGGTGTCGAGACATAGTGTGTGCGTGTGTGTGTGTGTGTGTGTGTGTGTGTGTGTGTGTGTGTGTGTGTGTCCCACTCCACTCAGTGTAATCTCACGATTCAGTGGTTCAGAGAAAATCTCCCTCTTTCCAATAAACTCTATTTTTTCTGTCTGTCTCTCTCTCTGTCCAGCTCTCCCCCTCCCTCTCTCTCTCTCTCCCCGTCTCTCTCTCCCTCTCTCTCCCCGTCTCTGTCTCTCTCTCTCTCTCTCTGTCAACAATAAATGAAGTGAATGTTTGTCGTTCAAATGAAGCCTCTCGCCACACTCCATCAGAAAACTCTACGGTTGCCACGGTAACGCCAGTTTATCGCAGATGGCAACCGTTTCTGAGACGAAGGGCCTTTATTAAAAATGGGCTGCCACTCGACAATCGATTGTTAAGCTGCTGGCTGACTGTTTGAAGGTGTCTGATACACTTAAATACCTCTGTTTTTGACTTACAGCTGGTGTCCACTCTCATTTCGTTCCTTTGTATTGAGCCATCGATACATAAGCCAAGCTAGCCAAAATTTACAGCCGGCTTCCACACTTTTCTACAACAACTCTGTCATCTAGAGCTTTTGCCACGGCAGGTTATGGATTTCACCTTTGACCAACAAGAAAAGTAGTAGTAGTTTACTAGACAGCATGACTCCCTTGATCACAATGCTGGTCTGTCTTTCGGCGCACCTCTTCGGTCCAGATTGAAATATCTCAACAACCACTACATGATTTGTCACGAAATCAAACATTTATAGTTCCTGGAGCATGATGTCTACTGACTATGATGGTCACCTGACCTTCCCTCGAGCACCCTCAGCAGGTCAAAGTTTTAACTTACCCAGAGAAATATCTCAGTATCTATTGGATGAATTGGCACAATATTGTAAAGGCATTCATGGTTAACATTTGTGGTTGTAAGTGAAATGTCTCAACAACTTTTGGATGGATTCCCACGGCAATAGGGCTGCCACTTATATTCAAAATTTCAACATTTGTTTGAAGGTGGTATAATCGAATATTCAAACTGACCTGTTTACATTCAAATTTATTCAGCTTATAAGCACAACAGAAGTTTTCCTTGTGATCCAGTAGACAGGGCTCCACTATCTGCTTGACCTATTGCATGCCCTACTGACCTATCAGTCAACTAGGTTAGTCATGTTATGATGTTTGCAACAAAAATGGGAGGACACCAGTAAGCGAAGCCGCGATGATCTGACTACCAGCACGTTCTCTTTCGGTTCTACACCGTGGATGGCAAAGTAACTAAGCTGTTTGTCGACACACTACAGTAAAGCCCAATTCAGACTGGATTTATTTCTCTAGGGGAGGTGGGGTTATTAGTGGGTAATTTTTCACCCCAACCTCAATAATAATTACTGCTGCAATTATCTACTGTTTTTCAACAGACTGCCTGGTCCTCCTGTAATTTAAAGCCTGTCCAGAGCAGCAACCTTGTATTTTAAAGTAGCTCTCTGCGTTTGTTCCACAAGAGAGCTGCTTATTCTTATGCACCAACAACATATAGGCCTATTTGGGAACTAATGTGAATATGAAACCATGAGGACAGCTGGCCCATTGTAATGTCAGCACTCCAACATTACTAGTCTCTTTTGAGCCACATTTTTAATCTACATTTGTTTACATCTTGCCAAATTGGCACCATTAAAAGCGTGCGGAATTAGCTATTGGCAGTTCCTGTTTGAAGTGTACCCATGGATGTACAGACGGCTATCACTGGAGTAATTTGATCCTGAAGACAGAGAGACTTCTCGGGAAAGTTCAGGCAAGCAAGATTTCTAAACAGCTTCTTTGACATTTATTTCCAATGGACACTGGCAATAATGACATCCGCGTGTAGTGTAAGTCACACAGAATGATAATGTTTGTCCTCTCTCTCATAACTGGCTCAGATGAGAGTATAATATCTGATTTTTTGCCTCATGTCTCTCCCTTAATGCCTCCCTCATTAGCATTGGCAGTAGGCTGTTGTTTACTACCTGGGAGTGTGTAAGTAATGTATGTGTTTCCTAACCTTGTTAATTTACACTTCATTGAGGCAGAAATTACACAGAAAGCAACATTTCTCATTACTGAGAATTTCTCCTGAACCTATGATCTATAGAAATCATCACATAATGTAGCCAGTACATACATACAATACATACAAATGGCTGTTTGAATAATAAAACCATGTTTAGATCCAGCCTTGAACTATATATTGTGTAATAGACATCTCAAGAGTGCGAATATATTAATGAAACAATATTTCCACTATCTTTCATCATTTATCTTCCCACCTTCTTTATATTTCTATATTTGTAACCAACAAGCCATCAGGTCAGCTGCAAAAAAAAACTTACTTCAGTAGCATCATTGATTTTCTACGGGGCAAAAATCAAGTCAAATTAGATTCATTAAACTTTAAATATTTGAAAACGCTCTGATAATACATAGATGATGATTAATGAAGAACATGAAGCTTACAACACTGGCATAATGCAGAGTCAGTTGTAGGCAGCCAGCTGTCAAATGTGTTGTCTCAGCAAGGAAGTTGGCTCAGACAGCGTGTATAGAAAATACAGCTTACAGAAAACTACTGTTAGCTCCACACAAACACATCAGAAGTGACCGCAGACCGCAGACTACTCTTTAAAGTTATTGTTGACATCACCGGTGTTTTGGACGGAGCAATATTTCATCCATCACTTTAGTTAATCAATATACTTAATGGCAAACTTTTATTGAACTGATTTCAGATCAGCCAAATACTCACACCTGCCTCCGTTAAACAACAAACAGTGAAAGGAACAAGTAAAACAATTAAAGATATGTCTACTCACCCACATCCTGATGAGCCCTTGTGCCTCTGTGCAGTACTGCGTCAGTCCGTAACAGTAACACTTGCTGCAGCCAAGTGGGTTTCGTACCGACAACCCAAACGTGTCTGGCTTACAGCGGTCACAGTTGTCTCCTTCCACGTTTATCTTGAATAACAAACAGAAAAACGGAAAACACACACAGGTGAGTAAGCTCATGTGACCATTTAATAACAAAACTGTTTCAGTAGACACACAGTGGAGAAATAAAGTCATGTGACGACATTGAAAGCAGCTAAATCGACCCGGCTGATCTGAACACATGCACCAGTTATGAGAAACATGATGTAACTTTTTTACCGGCCTATATGATGTTAATAAAGTGATACTTTGTTGTCTTATACTTTGTTAACTTGGGCTGCACTGAGACGTCACATATTTTAGCTATTAAAACATACACAGAAAATGCATTTTATTTCCTGGTTGCACTGGGATAGAAATAAATATCTCACCGTGCTGAATTGTTTACATTTGGAGTAAATAAGCAGAAAGCTGACTGGTCTAAAATGGGATTGTGGACAGGTCTGTGTATTAGGCCTTCTCTCTGCTAAGAAAAGGCTTACAGCGCTGTCAACAAAACATCATCCAATTAACGTTGAGTTCTGTCAAAAAGTCCTGCAGGTTGGTGAGAAAGGATCGAGAACAACAGAGGAATGTGAAGGTACAGTGAAGAAACTTGGAACATCAGCTTTAGTACTCTTTATTATTAGTGTTTGTTTCATCAGGAGAAGATTATTATTAATTCAGTTAATTGATTTGTTTTAAATCAATCACATTTAGAATCCCTAAAAAAACAACAGTTCACAGGTCAAAGAAAGTTACTGAACAGAGAAATCCTCACATTTGAGAAGCTGGAATTGGTGACAATTGGTGGTGGATTACTCAAATATCAGAATATCAGCACTAGTTATTACATTATACATGTTAAGATCTAAAACATTGGGGCCACATTTTGATCTCGGGCATCTTGAATGTTTCATCCTTGATTTTAGTGATATCTGATGCTGCTAAAGCCATAAGAAAATACAGGTACATCACATGCTTACATAGATAGAGAGGTACACACAGACAGACAGACAGACAGACAGACAGACAGACAGACAGACAGACAGACAGACAGGTAACCAGCATAACATGTCACAGACAGCAGAATTGACAGAGAGACAGGTGAATGATTTGAGTGACAGGCAGTCAACCTCCTACTCGTTCAGAGTGACGATGACACCCAGTGATCTGAAGCCTCATTACAGGCCGTGAATCCTGTGTGTGTGTGTGTGTGTGTGTGCGCGTGTGTGTGTGCGTGTGTGTGTGTGTGTGTGCACGTTTGCCCCCAACATTTTGTTTTAAGCATTTGTCGGTCGAGGTGGGATAATGTGTTCAGCAAGTGACAGCAGATATAAAGGGTGTCTCCGGTCTGGGTGTGTCATATATTGAATATGTGCATGTGTTCATGTGTATGTGTGCACGTGCATGAGTGTGAGCTGTGACAGCAAGCTGTCGATGAGAGGTGTGTGTGAGTGATAATGTGATCAGCTTATCAAAGTGATCCTCACAGAGGTGTGAAATATCTGCTTTAAACGTGTTTCTATAGGTGAGGTGTTTCTGTATGTGTGTGTTTGTGTCACTATATGACACATGCTTTTAACTTATTTATAAACATAGAAGAAAAAGCACAATATGTGGATTTATAAGTATGTACAGTATGTATTTATTCATCTGTCTACCTTCATGTGTGTACCAGCATATGGAGGCCGCCACGCAGCGATGCCTGTCTTACTTACTGTGACATTTACTGAAATAATTACACACTAACACACATATAATATAAAAAAAGACACACACATACATAGACTCTCAACATAAATAGATAGGGAACAAAGAAACCATTAATCTAAACTATCATCTCCTGCTAGGATTCACAACCACAGATAGCACAGACTTAATGAAAATTGCAGTTGTTCAGCTGAATGTCAGCAGAAATTGTATTGTATTGTAAACAGATGATGAGATAAACAGACTCACGAGCTCAGTAAATCTGGAAAACATCCACTGACAATCAACTGAGCCTGATCAGATTCTGTATGCGTTGTACCAATCAGCAAATTATGTGGTGTTCAGATGATGATGGGACTTTTTAAACTAGCCGTATAATTCCCGTGCATGGCTTGATTTTGGTGGAAAGTTCTGCAGAAATTTTTCAAATGTTTTCAGCCCACTTTCCTTCTTTTTCTAGTTGGAAACAAAAGCTAATGACAGCCCAGAGTTTATTCATATGCAAGAGTGATTCATGTTGAAGCAGAGACCTGTCATCAATCTACTGACACTTGCTTTAAGAAAATTCACAAATACTCTTTCAAGGCAACAAGTGAATTAATATTGTGTCACATGTTTGAAAATCATGCAGTTTTCTTTGTAAATAAAGCTCAACCTACCACTGCAAGTGCACTGACAGGCAGAAAAGTGAATAAATAAAGATAAAAAATCCTTTTTAGGTGTGAAAACGTGTGTATTGTTGTGAGTGTATGCCGTACCTTGCAGCTACACTTTCCAGTTCGATCTGCGCAGGCACACACTTGTCTCTCCAGGTCGCAGGTCTGGCTGTCTGATCCTGAGATGTTACACTCGCACTGGGTGCACTGTGGGGAAATGTGGATGCAGACAACGCCAAGCTTCGGTTATCAACAATATAACAGGCTGAGAGAGGAGCTAGCAGAGTGTGTCCTGGCTTTATGCTTCACCAAACCATTAAACTTCAAACTCCAAAATGAAAATGTTGCCATTATCCTCTCGCTCCCACATCAGCGGAAATATCACTGAAGTTCAGACAAACAAAGTTGTCCAGTTTTGACTGTTTGAGTTCCAAAAAGTGTAGACTTTGAAATTTCACTGACTTCACAACAGGAGAGTTGTTTTTATTCTGTTTCCAAACCATTTCTCTACCTTGAAACTTCACAATCAAGCAGAAATTAAACAGGATATTTGATTGTGATTGTATGAATGCTCTTTTTGAAGTCTAATTAAAAGAAAACCTGCTGCCTTCAAACTGAGAAGACAAATCAAACTGACGGCCATGTAAAATTCAAGGGTGAATAATGTCACTACTCTGAGTTATTCCAGTTTCCTGTGTTGTTGGATTACACCTCTAGTCTCTATCTGGCAGATATATTATTTATATTTTATGTACGCCATGTTGTTCATCTACTCATTACAAGTGAGGAACCTCAGTTTACAGATATAAATATATATATATAAGCTGACGCGAAGTTTAATTCTTGCATGAAGATGACTGAAGATTTAAAGAAAACCACTGGTGTGATGACACGATTAGGCTTCTATCACTCAGCACATCCTTTTATGAAGTCTTTTTATGCTTTATAAAATCCACAATAACAGCATTCTCATGTCTATGAAAATCTCTCTCCCTTGTCCTAGTAGAGTCACACAGACTCTAAACCCCCAATCATCAAATCCCATCAGAGATTCTCTCCAGTGCCTCCTCTCTTATCGCAAAAACAATAAAAGCACACTTTATGACAATAATAGTAATATTAGCGGCGTTGATATGGATCATTCACCTGGGGAAAGTCTCTGTATCCAATCTGACATTCATTGCATTTCTCTCCTCTGAAGGAGTCTCGACAGAAGCAGCAGCCGGTGTTGACGTTGCACTGCTGGGTCACCGAGCCGATCACGCTGCAGCCGCACTCCTACAAGCACAAACATGAAGACGGAGGTTACATGTGTTGCTGTTATTGGTCTAAATGCTTTATTCAGACAAGCAGGAGCTTGTTTCAGCTTCCAAGCTGCAGAGTGGAGCATATTCGTTACTGTAAGTGTGATTCAATAAAGAGCCTCAGAAATGGTGAACACTTACAGGTGATTCTGAACAGTCTTTCACTATTAATGTGTTGATTGTCAGTTTTGTTGTTTTTGGAGTTGAAAATGGCTTTTTCAAGTTTTCCAACATTGTCTCTATCTCAGTGTGCAGGATTTAGTGGTGGAGTTGCTGAATGCAACCGTTTCGCCTTACCATCGCCTTCCTGGTGTGAATGAGAAACTACGGTGGCTGTAAAACGTGAAACATGCAAAAGACCTCATCTACATTCAGTGTTTGGTTTGTCCGTTCTGGGCTACTGTAGAAACATGGCAATTCAACATTGCAGACTCCATCTGTAGGTATAAAAGGCTCATCCTAAGGTAACAAAAACAGCTGATTATACACTAAAGAAAACATAGTTGTACAAATTATATTCAGTTTCTTCCATTTTCTGTAAATAGCGCCCGCCCTAAATCTTACACACCTTTAATAAATTTCACACTGAAGATGTGTGTATCTATTTTGCTCAGGTCTAGTTTGTTATTTGTTTAGTTGCACTTCACTAACTGCTCTGTCCTGTGTTGAACCTTTCTGCTTTGCTGTGTTTTACTTTGGTACATTTTGTTTGTTTGGTACCACTAAGATCTGTTGCATCCCCCCTTTTGTTGCCCTGATGTACTCCTCTGGATCAATCTGTTGTTAAACTGAGACATACAGTACTTTCATGTTCACGCCTCTAATTGCTAATAGTCTACTGCTTCTTCTAATAGTTTACTGTTATTGCTGCCTCGCGGCTCTTTGGTGAGACAGTTTCAGTGCGAAACAATTACTTTTTAAACACTTTGAACAAAGTCGTGTTACAAAAGAGAGAAGGAGAGGAGATGGGGATGATAGTCACAGAAATAAAGGTGATAAAGAGGAGGGAATACAAAGAGAAGGCTGTGTAAACAGAGATAATAAAAGAACGTATGGGTGGAAACAGAAGGAGCACACAGAAACGAATGAGGAGAGGACAAGACAGTGAGAGCAGGTGAAATGAAGCTATAGAGGAAAATCAGACTTATACATGTGAAAACTGCGACTAAAACTTGAATACTGGTGATTTTATTTTCCATTTTTTTTTACTTTGCAATAACAAATTACAGTAGGCACAGGTACAGTAAGATTTTGTTTTCCATCATTTTTAATTATTATTATGTTTTCATTAAAGTATAATCACCTGAAAATAAGAATTGTTATGTATTTGTTACCTTAGAATGAGACAGAATGGACAAACTAACACTGACTGTAGACAGGGCCTTACATGTTTTTTTATGCATTTTGCACCCAGCGTACTTTCTCCTTTACACAAGGAATAAGAGGGTGAGGGTGAACAGCACCTGCATCGCTGCTACTGAGTCCTTTGAAACGGCAAGTACACCACTAAAGAGTCATTTTTGTGCGATTGCTCTATTCTGTCGTGTACCTTGCATCCAGTGACGATATCATGGCCCCAGTGGTTGGGAGCACAGCGGTCACACCTCTCACCGATAGTGTTTGGAGGACAGATACACTGTCCTGTGTTGGCATCGCAGTTATTCCCCACATGACTGCACTGACAGGCTGCAGAGAGAGAGGAGAGAAAGTATGTTTTAAATGTTTTAATAAACATAAACATACAAACTGATTATTTCTTTTCAAGAAGTCAACAGTGACAGTTTTACTTTCACAGTATGACATGCTGTCTAGCGGCACCCAAACTGACACAAAAACAATGTCTGAGGACATGAAAGTGAGACGCATTTTGTTGAAACTTAAACCTGAGGGGAAACATTTTGGTAACAGTGTGTACTAGTTGGACTGTTGTGAATTTCTAAAAGAGAGAAACATCATCTTTATCATGCTGTTATTCAGCACCTTCCACAAAAGTCAAAGAGAAATGATTATTAGATTGATAATGAGGTTAACGTTATGTGCATACTGAGTTATGTGGACTGGCCATCATGCAATAACACATTTAGACAGAGCAGCTTCAGTTATGGGAATTTGAAAGGGTAATTTATTGAGTTACTGTGTAAAGATTGAGTTATTTATTGAAACACCCATAAACCCCTCTTGTATCATGTATTTAAATTTATTCACAACCAATTAACTTACTCCATCAATGCCATCTCCAAGAAAACACAACTGCCAATGCCGTAGTACTTCTCTTTCTTGCTAAGTGCACTGGTTGAATTGAAATGTTAATGCTTCCTAAAGGTCATCTGTACAGGAGAGTTGTATTATTTTGTTAATATTTTAATTGATTTAATGAAGTTTGCTGAGATTTAATGGAGTGACTGATTCATTCATGTTATTACAGTTATGTTAGTAAATATTTTTTTTTCTCATCTGTTACTCATGGACATTTTGGAAACCACGTTGCCCACAGCCTGAATCATACTCGTATTCTGACTCCCCTGCAGTAAATCCCCTGGAACATGAAACACAAGCCAGCGTATTATTTCTATAACCTGACCACTGCACTGTGGTAGTGATCTTAAGATGAATCAAAGCAAATAATTCCCAGTCTTATCTCGTCTTTCTGCCTCATGACTGGGCTTCTTGGCTAACGTGTTACTGTTCTCTTCTTGGCTGTCAATAGTGGTTAGCATCAATAATATATTGCATAAGGAGATATGCTATAAAAGCTTTTCATAGTTGTGCTTGGGGTGCGTGGATGCTTAATCCTGTTTTTGGGCAGCACAAGTTTGCTGTACCTGCTGTATGGGTTGGCAAGTTGTAAAGGATGTGATTTTATAATTTCAACATATTCCTTTATTTTAAAAAAAGACTGGTCTGGCATAGAACTTTAAAAATGACAAAGTATTTCAGTTCTTGCAGCAAATTGCTTTGAGATGGACATTTTCAGTTTCACCACTGATACATCTGATCAATACTGTGTTCCATTGTCTTTTTTGTCAGCTAGCAATAATAACAACTACTACTCTGAAACGATCAGGCTTTTACACTATTAAAAGCTGCCATAAGTCTAAGCTAGGAGTTGTATGTTGAAGTGGGCTTATTGTATGTAACTTCTGCTCAAGGTTTCTGAACATTAGCCACCATAAACTACTGCTCATACCAGACAAAGTAAGCCTGTTGCAGCAATTTATATTATCAATATCTAGTGCAAAGAAAAAAAGGATTAGCAAGCAATTCAAAATGATCCAGAATGTCCACACATCAATAACTCCCTTTATCACTGCCAGATTTGATTTGAATGGAAACTATGGAAGAACAATACTTTCAGTACAACCTCTCACTGCATTTCATAGAAACTATGTAAAATTTTTTGTTTGCACATTTACAAAAGCAATTTTATCTCCACTTTAAACACATCCAATAAATCATGTATACACGTACATGGCTGCTATTGGAAGAATAGTTTTCAGTAATACTGTGGAAATTATATTAGCTGGAACATTCGTCATTCTATAGCGCTGATGATGATAAAGGGAAATATAAAAACATAATGTCAATAAATGGAAATCTATAAAGAAACAAAATCAGCCACGCCCTGCTGTAAACTGCAGATGTTCTGTCTGATTTGCATGCAACAGGCAGTCGGACACAAAAACATGGATTTCCCTAAAAATTAGACTAAATTTGATTGAATTCGTTTAAATGATCACTTTAAACATTCTTCACATATGGTTATTATCAGCTGTTTTGTTCGTTCACCAGCCAAAATGAAAAATACATATTTTAGCTCCATAATTTATTGGTCATATCATTATTATTCTGTGTGTTCATATCAATCAGAAGCTAGTTTCTCTTGGCAACACTTCATCTTCCAGCCATCTTGCAGACACAGTAGTTGGTCTTGATTTTCTAATTTAACCATACTTTATTACTTCCCTCCTTCCTTCCTTCCTTCAATCTTTCATTTGTTCCTTCTGTCATCTGAATATATGTATGTGCATATATGTATGGGTGCTTTGTTTGATGTAGCTATAGCTTTTGCCAAGACACATGTTTCATAACCCAGGGGAAAATTGCAGAACTATTTATAAAATATATTATAATGTCATATTTGATCATCAGTGACAATGAAATTATGAGTGTGTGATTTGTGCCATGAAGTTACAGAATAGATATAAACTGTCCATGTGAAACTGGGAGAAATACCTCCACTGACAAACTGTATTCATGAATATGAAGCAGCACTCCATTGGCCGTGTTTTGCTATGATGATGTTTAGCTTTGTGAGTAAAAAAAAAAAAAGAATGAGCATTACTTCTAAAATTATAGTGTAAATACTAAAAACTTTTGTTCTTTGGGATGATATCATGGTTAACCCTCTTTTTAAAGAAACACTCCCATTTCTGCCTCCCTGTCCATGCTTACGTGTGCAGCCGCCCTCCTGGAAGTTGAAGTACCCCCGTGAGCACCGGTCACATTTTGGTCCGGTGACGCCCGGCTGACACCGACACTGACCATTTTCATCACAGTCGAACGACTTGGAGCCAAACGAGTTACAGTGACACGGGACACACCCTCCAACTGTGGCAATGCCGTGAGTCTGAGGCTGAAGAAACACAGACGAGACAAGGACAAAGGGGTTGTAAATGGTGTTGCGAGTAGGTTGGTGGAATTGGGGTCAAACACACTCAAGCAAGTCAGAAACAAGGAGGCCATAATGACACGAAATGCAAGACTTCCTTCACTTGATTCTGGGTTAAAGAGAGAGCAGGAAAGATGGGGAATAATTATTTTATTTTTCTTTAGAATTGATTTGGAAGCTAAATAAAAACTGTTTAACTGATTATGCGAGAATGCCTCCTTGTCGCTGCTTAGGAAAATAAAACATAGTGCGTGTTGGTTCATCAGACTGGACCCAGACATTCACAAACTGCCCCTTGAGAGAAAGTATGCCAGCCAAGAGAATTTTAACAAATCTTCAGAAGTATTGCCAGATAAAATAAATTTGAATAAAGTGCAGTATAGCAAAAAAACAAAAAAACAAATATAAATCAGCTTCCTGAATGAAGAATGTGGCACCATGATTTGCCTAAAAAAAAAAGAGACATTTGGAGAAACCAGCAATAAAAATGTGTTAAAGATTGCTCATTATGTCAGCCATGCTAGTAAAACCCTTACAAAGAACACACGTGATACACACCTTCATTTCCATGCACAAACTTCAGACCTGAAACCATCACATCCACAATCACAAAGTGTGTGATGCTTGATAACATGTTATATGTGTTATAAACCTGTAACACAAACATCTGTACGTCTATAACTTTTTTGCACGCCACGTACAACAGACCCATGCTACTTAAAACACACCACTGTCATCCGCATGCAGTGTGTGTTACCCCTGTCTTAGGCCTGTACGCCCCCCTGGCACAACCCCCCGTGCGGGTCGACCCTCCCCATCTCTGCTGCACTGCCTCCATGGATATGCGCTCCACCGGCCTCCGTGTTTCCCGCCTCTCGTAACCCTGGCGACGCAAGTCACAGCGTCGGCCCACGAAACCGGGGCGACAGATGCAGCGGCCCTCGACGTCACAGCGCTGAGAAATAGAGCCGTGAGGGCTGCAGCGACAGGGCATACACTCCTGACGCTCAGCGTCCCACCAGCAGTTAGGCTGGACCAATCACAGCGCACAGGGAGCGGAGGGGGTACAGACAGGGGACCAATGAGAATGAATGAGCAGGAGGAATAAAACCAACAATCTGAAAGTACAGGAGCTGAAACAGTAAGTAGATCATTACAATTATAGTTATTCTGACAATAAAACTGTGGATGACCTTTATACTACAAATATTATGAGTTTACATTTTATACAATAACCATTTTGAGTGGAAATTTCAATACACTTCTACAAACAAAAACTATTCATGCGTGGCTTTACCTATTACAGGAACATTGTGAAATATACAGAGCAGACTGAATTCTGCCAGATAATGAAGAGATACAAGGACATGGAGGGCTCTAAATTCCTTTTTTATATCATGTATAGTGAAACAGTACTTGCACAGAAAGAGTGCAAATATAATATCAAATACCAATAAGGTGCAAATCCAAAATGTACACAGGTTAACAGTAAAGGTGATTATTGGTGAGGTTCATATAGATATGTATTATTTATGTACAACATTAAATCTGAAGTTTATAGAAGAAATATAAAGGGTAAATACAAATTTACAACAACATTACACACATATGATTGGAAGAACAAGAAGAACGGTAGAATTAGTGCCACAAATGGTATAGTAGTGTATCTGTATATGTGCACACAGTATATGTGGAGAGAAAATGAGTAAAAAGGCTACACAAGAATGGAACCAACACATATTGGAAATGACTGTAAAGATTATTGGCAGATCTGTCAAAACACTTACCATGCACTCGTCGCACTGTCGTCCAACCACATTTTCTCTGCAGTGGCACTCTCCAGTGTCCTTATTGCAGACCTCAGATACAGAGCCATTAGTGTGGCACTGACAGGCTGCAAGAGAGGAGTAGGGTAGGAGTAGGAGTAGGAGTAGGAGTAGGAGAGGAGAGGAGAGGAGAGGAGAGGAGAGGAGATCAGTTAACATTTGCTGATGGTGGAGTTATTTCTACATGAGTACATATAATAACAAATATTGGTTTAACAATAACACAAGTTGGTGACTGTGTTTACTTCACACTACAGTAGACTGGATAAGAGCTCAGATCCAGCTTAAGGTCTTCTTCAGGATTAGCTGTCGATATGCGCTTTAATATCCTGCTGACTGCACTTTAGAGAAAATCTTCTCATCCCCAAATAGATTCTTCAGTCTAGTGGGCTGACTTAGTTTTGTCAGATTATATTTTGGGTATAAAAAAAAACACACGCAGCTCAATTGTGATTTTAAATGACAAAGCAAGGCTGCGACAGGGGACAACATCACATTTTCATTTATTTGTGAATGTAGAGTTGAAATGTTTGAGCTGATGAAAATCTGGTGTTGAGGGTGCGCAGGAAAAAACCAAATGCAGCTAGTGTGTCCTCCACCCAGACAAAGCTGCACTCACCAGGAATGAGTCAACCTCTTCACCGGCTTCAATTCAGCCAATGACAAACTTTTAACATTTTAAAACAGTTTAGGGTGAATACAAAAGCAATACAATAAAATTAAGCTCCTGGTGCATGGGTGGGATAACTACTGTCAACAAGAAAGGGAACTGTGGTGACTCATTTTAAAGATTTACCATATTTTGGGACCTTGCATCTCTCTCTCTCTCATTTCTGACCATCTCTCTACTAAATAGCCCTATAATACACTAAAACTGCAAAGCAGTTCACTGAAACTCTATAAGCCACAAGAAGATTCTCATCTCTGCCTCACGCTACATTTCTCTGGCATTGAAAATGATTGCATAACATTCAGTTCTTGGCCTTTGTCATGTGTGTGCAGTTCTGTATGCTTCCTGAATGGTTTAGTTACAGAAAAATATCAAAACTTATTCCCATGTGTGACCTTTCAAATCCTCTCCATCTGAGATACTTTGTATGACTTCAACATTACTCAACTTCATGTCATCAAAACCTACTAGGAAAAAAAAAAAGACACACCCACACACGCCAATCAACCCATTAGATATACAATTAAAAGCCTGAACATCACAGCTCCCATCTGGTGGGTAGGCTGTCAGAAGCGCACACGCGTACGCACAAATGTACACATAAAAACACATACACCTTCTGAAGAAATTAGTAGTACACGTCACATAGACACACGTGCGTACTAGCTTGTTTTACCTCCTGCCATCACTACTGTTAGATGTAGAAGAGACAGAAGAACAGACATGAGTGTGGGATGGGATAGTGAGAGAGAGAGAGAGAGGTACAACAGATGTCCACACACAGAGAAACATACATTGATTTCTACTTCACACACAAATGCAGAAAGGCACGCATTCCCTCCCACACACACACACACACACACACACACACACACGCAGATGCACATGCACACGTCTGATTAAACATACAAGAAAACATGCACGTATACGTCCGACTCTGTTTCACACACTCCCTCTCACACACAGTCTCTCACCCCCTAGCTTCACCCTTCGGGGACCATCTGGACTCCGTTCTGTCGGTTGCTACAATGCGAGCCTTGTTGTGGGATAAAATGTTGCTTTGTGTTGTGGATTACTTATTTATTTATTTTTTTCAGTTCTAGCCTTGATGGTGGAAATAACTATTTTTTCTCATCAATCTGTCATGTAAACAAACTGCAGGAGCAGCTATTGTGCATCTATTCCATATCATTAGCACTACAGTGGTGCCTTAGCGACCCATGCAGGTGTTATACAAGGTGCAAGGTTCTTTTATTTATCTACAAGTCAAGGTTGAATAACAAGATGAAAGTTGTAGTCTCTTTATGCTACTTACAAAATCTGTAAATGGACGAATAAATGATAAGTAATAAATATAAACTGTTATTTATGATGTAGAGGAAAGAAGCTGGTCTTCTAGTCTGGTGCTATGGCAGCAGTTAAGTATACATACAGTACAGTACATAAGGATTGCAAACTGAGTCCAAGATCAAGGTAAACAATTAGACCTAGTGAAAATCAGGGAAGCTGAAGGAGGAGAGCTCGAATGTTCTGTAATCAATGCAATAAAACGTCAATTATCTTTTAATATAAGTTTCCTGTTTGTTTTCCTGTTCATTGTTTAATGTACTCAGAAATGTATTAGAACTAAATTATGATGTGTTAAATGCTCTGTTTGGAAAAGCTTTAAAAAAAAGGAAAAAAGACTCTGAGATATCTTTAAATCAGTGCTTGTTGTGGTGTCCTACTGTTGTTGTTCGTGGTGTTTGTTGTTGTACAGTAAATATGTACAGTCTTGTAGTTGTTTTACAGATGGTAATTCCCATATCCTGCCCAGAGATTACAGATGTAATGGTACAGTTAAGAAACTGCACACTGTCCCAGTCCAAAAAAAGAATAAAAGCAACAGCATGTGGACAAATCCAAAGCTTGACAAGCCTGCCGTGCCTAGTTATGGTTGCTAAGCAATGATAGGACAATCTCCGTTCAGTGGACGGGGTTAAAAAGAAGTCGTTCAGTGTTTTGTCAGACCATGTAAAATATAAAAATATGTATTAAAAAGTTCCATCTGCCCACATGTAGGGCGTGTGCTTCACATGTATTATTCACCGAATGTTACGTGTGAGAAAATACAAACATATTTCATTTACTGTCAGCAATGACATGAAAAGCTGATGTTTTTTTAAGGTTGAGTGCTAAATTATTCTAAGATATGAGAAGCAGTCAGTGGCAGTTTATAATTGTTTATGACTCTAATGCTACATTTTCCTGGGCTTGGGCTCAAATTAAAACAGTTTGTTTTAGTCTTTTAAATTTACTTTATTACTTTTTGGGGGCTACCAGTCCCATAAAAAGCCAGAAGCTCAGCACAGAGGACTGTAGCAGACAGTCCATTAAGAGTGGTAAAATTAGAATTGTGAGATCCCCAAAGAGTTTATTGATCTACTGTATGAAGCATCTATGAAACATTCACTACGTGTCAGACACACAGGAAGCATAATTACATATTGAATTACTACACATCCACTTTTCTTCCAGCGATTGGACAAATGTGTGACAGTCCAATTCACATATCTTTTCAACAACTTGTAAACGACTTTTCCCCCATGTGAGAAATGGTCAGAGGAGTTAATTGTCTTGAATTTATTCCTCAAACAAATTGCTTTGTGGTCAAGTTTGCTTGCAAAATCAAACTATTCTCCATTCCCCCGGCTGAGTAAAACTGAACCGCTATTAGGGGGAGACACAAAATGGCTGCAGATGAGAACTCTGACATGAAAAGAAAAAGTAAAGGATTTTTACAGTCTAATAGTGCACAAATGGACTCGGCCTGAACTCTCCTGCTCCACTCAATAAAATTCATTAAGACTGGGAGCGATAGGGAGAGCGTGGCAGACGGGGAGAGAGAGACAGACTGACAGAGGCAGAGAAAGAGAGAGAGTTGTTGTGTTTTAATAATTCCTGGTGGTCATTCGTACAGGATCAATAACAACCCTCCAACTCCCAGACGCGAGCAGCCGATCAGCACTGTAGGAGAGCAATAGATCAGGCTGATTAATCAATAACCATTTAGCTGGGTGGAGAAGGGAAACAACTACAGAACAATGAACTATCAAATACACATTAAAACCGCCTGTCAGCCTGTCTACCTGCGTCTGTGCTTCTTGTCTGGCGGTTTTATCTGTCTCTTCATCGGCCTCGCCTGTCTGTCGCTCTGAGTAAGGTGTCTATCTGCTAAGCCGTCCTCGCTGCCAGTGCCGCAGTTTTTTCGTCAGGTTTTGATGAAGATTTTCACAAACAAGCGCCATCTGTACGCCTGCGTTCCCTGCCATCTCTCTCTCTCTCTCTCTCTCTCTCTCTTTTCCCTCTTGTTCAGTCTCTCCCGCCTTGTCTTCTTTACAGGTATAGTTTTTTATTCTCACTCTTAAACACAGCTGGCAATCAGTAGGCCGCTCCGACATCACACCTCCTACTAGCACAGCTGCTTGCCGATGTACAGTCATACACACACACACACACAACCGCCACACACTCCAGATGGCGTACTATCTACTAAATGTTTTAGCGAGAGGATTAAAGGTATCATTTAGCTAAAATTGAGTTTCATGGAGGAAATACTACTCTTCAGTGTAACACCCCTGCTGAGACACTGAAGCTGCAGTATTGGCTTTTTTATAATGATTTTTTTGAGAAGTGGATGATGTTTTCCCTCTTAAAGTCTCTATGTGTAGAACTGGTTTTTAATCTGATTACTTTAGCACCTTAAAGTCAATCTGATGGCATACTGTTCACAGACAATATCAAGACAGTCTGGTTCAATCAATATGTTGCTTTTAGAGTCCAACAGTCAGTCTGTTGCCAAAGTTATACATGTTCTTCACAATCTTAGAGGCTTGAAAGTCAGAAGGTTCATACAGTGTCTGAGTTGTCCCCTAATCAAACTCATTAATTATGTTATCATGAATAACATGACAGTGATACAGTAAAAATCTATATTTTTGGAATATACTATTCGGATGCATGTGTGTTGCAAAAGTTTTATGTCCTGTGTATCAGTTTGACGTGCAAACATCTGGTGTAAATGTTGGCGGAGGCCCAAGACAGATATATTACTGTTGTTCCTGTCATCCTAGCATAAGTAAAGGATCGGGGTCAGAAGGCGACCCTAAATGCTAATTAGAGTGACAATGGAGGAGGTCGAGAGAAATGTAAAGAGTTTCCAGATGTGGAGTTTGCCAAAAGTATATTAAGGCTCTATCTTTCCATGTTCAAGGAGATTGTCTGTGGTCTCCAACTGAAGATCAACTTGTCTTATGGACTACTTGCAGCTTTCAACTTTGAGCTCAAACTATAGCAAAAAATCGAATCTACAGAAAGATCTACATGTATTAACTGTTGTTAGTCGGTCGGTTACTTACGTTGGCAGTTTTTTGCTGTGATGGCGTCTCCATAGTAACCCTCAGAGCAACTGTCACAAGCTGCACCGCCATAACCTTGACGACAGCGCAGACACTGGCCTGTGATTGGATCACAGCTGCCAGGTACGGATAGGTCCAGGTTGCTGTGGCAATCGCAGGGTTGGCATGAACCGCCTGGCACAGTGGGCTGGCCGTAGTATCCATTGGAACATCTAGGAGGCAGCAGGGAGACACAGAAACATTGAAAATGACTGCGCTGAAACTGACTGCAACAACTTTGTCTCCTATTTTACAAACAAATATTTAAGCTATCACCTGAAAGACGCTAGAACTCAAGGATAATTCTACACATAGGGGTCAATAAAAATACATCAACAACTGATCACCATCCAATTTGGTATGCTTTCAAGTTGTAACATCAAGATGTCCTCCTCTTATTGTCATTCAGGGAATATAATTTTTGTCTGAGGTAATACTGCATCAAATATCGAAAGAGCACGTAGTGCAACAATATCTATTGAAAATACAGTTTTGTTCTGCTTTCATGCACTAAATTACACCAAAAATGTTTTGGTTTTTTTTCAGCTTTCAGGTCTGCAAGAAAATGTGCAGTGATTCACCTCGTCTTCTTTCTTTTGTTTCTAACAACTACAGAAAATGACTCAGATTTCAGCGGGTAAATATTGTCAAAATATCGTTTACCTCAGCTTCGATCTTGTATGACAAGAGCAGACACCTAAAAAAAACTAATTACAGCAGATCTCATACCACAAGAACTGAAAACCAATATCCAATCACAAAATAAACAAGCGATAAAGATAATCTAGCTGAATCCATGGGAATTATCAACATTATTACTGCGTGTATTTGACCAGTGAGACTGCATCGCCAATTGTATGTATAATAATTCATATTAAATATACACTCACATACACATAGAGAGCTTGAGGGCAACAGAGCCAAACCAAACATCAACAGATATGAAATAAGTTCGGAGATTTAATGTCTTCAGGCAGTTTGTTCCAGGACAGGTTATTTATGTTTTTGTGGTGTCCTTGGAAGGCAAATAATTTCAACAGAATTGGGATGCTAAATATATATTTTTCGTCCTTTCATGAGTGAAAATATATTTGTAAAAAGATGGCAAAAAAAGAGACGCCCTCTTGATTGGTATCATTCATGGAAAAGAAAAGATTAAAAATGGTTGTTAACATCTTCTCACCAAGCAAGCAAGGACAAGGGTACCCAAATGTCGCACCATTCAAAGGTTTTTATTTCTCCTTTTCAGCTGCTTTCACTTGATTAATAATAAAAGAAAGTTCAGATGCTGCAAAATATATTAACCTGAGACTGCTGCGGCGTGTCAAAAGCCACTGAAACCAAGTAAAAAAAGGCCTAAGCCTGTTTTAGGAGGAGAGGAGAGGAGAGGAGAGGAGGTGGGAGGATTTCACATTGAAAAGAGAATTGAATTTAAAGGAGGAGGGAAACGAAAGGACAGAGGGAGGGAAAGAGTCAAGAGCTGCCTGCCATTATTACCACTGACCCTCCTTGGTACTCAATAGAACTGGTTTATTAGCTTGTGTGTGTGTGCATGTCGCTGAAGTGTGTGTTTGTGTGTATTTGTACAGTATGTGTGTGCGTGTGTGTGTGTTTGTGTAGTGCTACAAGTGCATTCTTCTGGTCAAGTGGAGAATCGCATTGGCAGCAATCTCACTTCTTGGTAAGAGAGAAGAGAGGAGTGTGCGTTTGTATTTAGCTTTATTTGCAAGATGAATTCACACTTTGAAGCTTCTTTTATATTCTTTTCTGTCAGCACACTGTCAGAGTGTGTGAGTGTGTGTGTCTGTGTATGTGTGTGTGTGTGTGTGTGTGTGTGTGTGAGAGAGTGTTTGAAGGAGATATATTGGGGGGGTAAGACACCTGGTCAAAACCTTCAGAGTGTACAGGAAGTGGACAGTGAGCACAACTGGTAGAGAGTTCCAGAGACAAAGAGCAGGGCTGGGATCATAAAAGTTATGTTCTTTTATTTTTAGTGTTATAAATAGGGAGTCTGCACCGGGGGACAACAAGCTCTGCTCCTCCCTTGTACATTTTTTCCGCAACTTTTAAAGCCTCGTTCTCTGTGAAGGCTACTGTATACATCCTGTTAAAAGTAGAAATTGGGCCAGCTTGTTTTTATGAAGTAAAAATGTATTTTGAATAAACATCTTGTGGTTACTTTGCAATTTATTTTAAAGTTTTGCGTATTACGGCAGGGAAATATGATCAAATTAGGTCTTGTTTTTGTTTCACTATGACCAGCTTTTACAATTTCCAATAATCAACCTTGCTGCCACTTGAGGCTGCCAAAGCATAAAGTTCTGTCATGCAGTTTTAAATCACTTCAAAGAATAATTATGGCTTGCTGTCAGTGAGTGGAACCAGTGGAAGTATCAGCACCTTTCTCAGAAAAGAGCCATTTAAACGCTCTGCCTCTCTCTGTGTTAACATACAAAATTAGCTACCTACCTGGCGTTGCTAACATGGAAAAAAGTCGATTTTTAAATGCCCTAAAACTATATGCAAAGAGCACAAAATGATCTGCAAGAGTTTTGGATTGTTACTGATTTAGTCATGAATGTTTAATACTATAGAGAAATACTCTTTAAATATTGTTATTTAACTGTCCTGTTATAAACTTTATATTTAATTCAAAAAGCGTTTATTTTAAAATGTTTGATTGCCACCTTTGTTTCTGCAGATGTCTCTTTGTGTTGTACTGAATATTTAAAAAAAGACAGACAGGAAGGGTGAGGAAGACTGTGGCAGAGGAAGTGTAAATCTAAATATGGCAAGTGTTCACATCTCAGTCATTGATCTTTTTATGTCTACACAGCAGCGGCAATCTCCTCTCCAAAAGAAAAAAAAATGTTGTATGATTACAGTACAACTCACCATATTACTATATATCAAATTTTTGCACAATACTGGTACTGCATGATTCAATCAAGGCTTATGTATTTTTTGTGTTCTTCAAACTGAAATTATATTCAGTGTTTTATATTTGAACTTTGATCATGAGACACTGAAAATAACAATTACTACTGCTGTATTTCCTCTAGTCTGGCTGAACTAACACTGCATGAAAACTATTAATAACACTACTTCATCCATGTTCTTTCTGAATTCCTGATCAAACTATTGACTCAATTTGAGTAAAAACGAAGTACAAGTTCGGTTATAATTCGTCATGCTGTCCACTATGCACCTGCCTCGAAAGGGAGTCTCATGTCATGTGACTCCTCACTCTGCTTCCTGTTGAAGGAGTGTCCTATCAGTCAGACTTGGCTTTGAATGACACGTCATTTTTAAGGCTGTTGACATAAATACACCTGTAAAAGTAATATGATCCCCTCCAGATAGAAGAGCGATCGATTAAGTGCCTCATATCCATACATACAGTATTAACGGCAAGATGGTGTTGAGTCACCAAAATCCAGATGAATGTGTAAAATCTGAAGCAGCCATTAAAAGACCGATGATGTACTGGCAAAGCCCAGATAGCACTAAATGGCAGCTTACAGCTCAAAGTGTTTTAGTGGACTTATTTGTTAGGCAGCTGCATTTAACAGCTTTCAGCGAAATTCTAAATGGCTGTTTATGGACAGGAAATTGAAAAGCAGAATCACTTAGCAGTGAGTGGATAGTCTATTAGCATGGGAGGAATAGAGTAGCTTATTCTGTTAAAGCCCATAATACAGACAAATTGGCACATTACAATTAATTACCACTAACAACAACAAAAGCACTGTAGATAATGAAGTGTAATGGCAGGTAGTGCATAGCAGGTATCAATTAGACTAATAAAACAAGAAACAACCAACTGCTGATTACCTCCTTAATACTGTCATCTGTAATATAAAATATTATTTCACATTATTTCAGCTCCTATACGCTCTCGCTGTTAATGCAGCAACCAACAGTGCCTCTTTCTTTCTCCTCTCTCTTACCAGCTGTCCTCTCTCACTGACTCGAGGCACCATATGGCATCACAACAGCACAGACACGACCACAAGTACACGCACAGATGTATTCTGTATATTCAATGATAGACACATACATTTCTATGCACAAACATATCCGTATACATTTGGCAATCTCCCCAAAAACATCATTATTGAGTCTTTTAGTTGCAACAAAAAAAAACATCTGTACATTTGGATGGACATCGGGCGTACTTTAGAAAGAGAGGTGTTAAACTTGTCGGCATTAGACCATGTTGGTCCTTGGCTGGGTTGCCGGGTAGAGACAGACAAGGTTAGAAAATGGACTGACAATGAGTCAGTTTGCTTTCTGGTGGCAAATGAGGTTTATAAAAAGACTAAAAGGCAGACAGAGATTCTGCTGTGGCGAGGCATGTGGACTATGCATGGCAGTGAGCTGAGGCCCTGTGTCCACCAGCAGCTCTATTTTAACAGGCAACACACAGCAAAGGCCTGGATGAAGTGCAACTGAACACCTATTTAAAGTTGTGCTAATAATTATCAATGGAAATACCCACCTAAACATGATACAGCAAGACAGAAATTCAACGCGTAACCAGCTGATCAAAGCATTTTCATTTGTTAAACCAGGAAGGAGACCCTGCACAGGAAGTGATGCACAATCTGCAGAAATACAAACTTCAGTAAAATCACAAACATCCATAAAGTATGCTAACTAATCTAACACTTGTCTCTCATAAATGAGCAGGCTAAAAGAGGAGCAGCCAAGACCTCCCATACAGTTATTTTAAATTGTAGGTCAGGGGCCTCATCTTCTACGTCTGAACAGATCGTCGTCTTGTCTCAGTATAGGATGACATGCAGGATTTTTGGTATTACAAACACATTTTTCCTGACTTTACTGAGAAAAAGAAATTTTGATCTCATCTTAGGATAGAAAAGCTATTACAGAACTATTCAAACTGAAGAATTTCCTAATTTAGAAATAAATGAAGATAGAATAGACCCTGTTCTGAATTCAGACTGCCAAAAATGGAAGCACCACAGTTGTTAGGTCTGTGTGGCAATGACAGTAAAGACGGAGACAATATGAACACTGAAATGTTATAATTTAAGTCTACTCTATATATGATGTAATATGATGACACTTTAAATTTCCCGGACCACGTTTGCTACGTCTGCAGTCCTAAAACCTCTGACATGATGGCATGCACCACCTCTTGGCACCTCAAATCTTTATCCTGAGCTGATAACTGGGAAGAAAACTCCCCAAAAAGGTGTGATTCGCTCTCCTCTACAGACATGATTAATGGCATTGCTCAGACTCATCGAAGCTAAAACTGACCTGACTATGATAGACAAGAAAAGACAGGCTTTCATATCTGTAGCAAGCTATCCAGTTACAAGTGTACAGGACAGGATACAGACAGTCTCATGTACATTCTAAACCAGGGGTGTCCAAACTGTTCCACAAAGGGCCGGTGTGGCTGCAGGTTTTTGTTCCAACCAACCAAGAGCACACAGTTTGACCAGTCAACTCTCTGAAGACTGAGATCAGTTGATTAAATGAGTCAAATCTGGTGTGCTGCTGCTTGGTTGGAAAGAAAACCTGCAGCCACACCGGCCCTTTGTGGAACAGTTTGGACACCCCTGTTTTAAACACAGATACAGGCATGACGAGATGAGCACAGACTGAAGAATCCAGTTTGCACGTATCGTTAGTATTTCGATAGGAGGTCTGAGATAGCAAACAGCCACAGCCAGGAGTTTAGATTTTAGATAGATAGAGTTTAGATAGAATTTTTCCTATCTCTGAAACTTTCTGTAATGAGGTCTCAGGAGCATAAAGACTTGTTTCCATTCACTCACCACTAGTTCTAGTTTTCTATAGTCTAGTCATTATCATCCATTACCAATATGTTGGCTATACATTAATTTATTTGATATTTGGACATCAGTTTCTAATAAGACATCCTTTGTACAGGGTGTACCTAAAGGATTTATTAAAAATAAATATGTCTGTTATAAACCATTATTGAGAAAAATCAGTTTGACTGGTTGGACAGTTTGGCCACTTACCTGAACCAAAATTCATCCATTAATGACGTATTATCATTAATAACTACAGACCTGGTTAATAAAAACCCTTTATTAATGACTTACCAACATTTATAAATACATTATTACCAAATAGAACGACAACACAACTGCCAAAGTATGTGGCACAACCTGGCAACTGAAACATTGTTCTTATTAATAGCTTATAATAAAACAATAAAACACCACTAAATGATTTATGACAAATAATAAAACCATTACTTACAACGTATAAACCCTTAATACAGAGCAATCCACCAGAAAGTAGTACAGTGAATGTTTTTGGTAGAAAGTGTACCGTATGTGAGATTCTTTCTCAAGCTGCTGATGTTAGACTTTCTGACAAACCTGTCACTGAAGACCTTCACATACTGCTGCAGAAACAGGACAAAGCATTCCTTTCACTACAGGAAAAATATGAAACGTACAAGGTTGCATACCCATTTATGCAATAATATGAATACATATTAATTCAGCTTCATCAAGCACTCTGACCTCATTGCATACCTCAGCTCACACATGAGATATCCAGTTCGTTCAACATTCAGTCGACTGCCATCCAACAAAACTGAGCACAAGGCTTTGGGTGTAGTTTCTTCAGAGCTATAAGGTTTACCTTGACTGCTACAGTAATTACAACAACACTTTTGTTTTTTTCATCATTGAAAAGCCTAAAATGACTGAATAACTCATAATTTCAGATGTGGGCAGTTCCAGTTCAACACAAAGCAGCCAAAATGTTCTGGATTTCAGCGAGCCGCCTGGATGGTGAAAAGACTATATTTACTCGGGCTTTGTCACCACATGACAGTACAGCCTGAAGTTTTAACAAGACTAGCATCCAGAGAGACTTCTCATTAGTCCTGGGCTGGTAAAGAAGCTCACAGCTAATGGAACAAGAATGTCAGTCCACTAATAAATGTGCTGTGGACAGAAAGCTAGATGGACAATGAGACATGAGAGTAGAGTGCTCAGAAAACGGTTAATGAGCAGCAGATTCTGTCTTCAATTGGGAACGGCTGACTGCAGACCTGATTTATTTTCCAAATAGTCTTTTTAGGAACGACGACAACGGCTTTACTTTTAAGATTGCAATTAGGTCATGAAAGAAACAAAAAAGTTATTTAAATACTGATAAACTGTCAAAACAGATTTCTAGATTCAGATAAACAATGATGAATTGAGTCATTTCCAGTTCCATATGTAGTCATAATGAACTTAACTACACTTCCAAATAAAAAAAATATATATATAATATAATATTGTGTTTTCATGAGTGTGTTTTTCTTTTTGTTTGTGTGTGTGTGTGTTACCTGTCACATCGCGGCCCTGTGTATCCAGGCTGACACTGGTCGCACAGCAACTCCCCTTCTTCACCTAGGTGGCAGGTGGGGCTGAAACTATTGTAGTTGCCATGACGACGATGTTGTTGTTGTTGTTGTTGTTGTTGATGATGAATACGATAGCGTTGTCCAAGGGTGGAGAGAGGAAGAAGGAAGAAGAGGAAGAGGAGAGAACAGAGGCGAGTTAAGGCCATTGTTTGTCTCCCCATACCCACCCACACACACACACACACCTTTGTCCTTACTTTCACTTTTCAATCCTCACATTCGCATACACACTTAATTTCCTCACTCTTCCACACACCCCCGGATTTGAAAACACTCTTCCTGCCTACGAACTGTAACCTAAATGAACGGAGGGAGAGAGACAGACAGGGTAAAGTGAGAGTCTCTTTCCTTCGTTCTGTCACCCTCCCACTTCCATAAACTATAGATAGTTCTGCTAGCTCGGGTTCCAGGCCCCAGACTGACTGACTGACTGACTGACTGACTGAGTCACTAACTGCAAGCTGGCACGGTCACAAGCAAGCTTGCTTGGCCAGTGCATGTAAACAACACAAAATGTGTAGAATATATGTGTGTAATGGGGATTGTACAAAACCAGCGTAACGTAAGTCAAGGTGCTGTGGCAGTGCATGGTTTTAGTCTAAATCGCTTTCATGTATACAAACAAAAACCTGAACTGTACTGAACTATACACATTAGTCATATACAGCACTTGCAGAACATATACATTGGCAAATCAAGGTACTTTATACAGTTAATGTAAAAAGATTAAAAATTACTTTAAAGCACATTGAAAAATTCCCTAATATAATCAGACATATAAACAGTAAAATCTATGGCAGTAAAATTTAAACTGGTGACTATGCGACTGTGCAAATTGGTAATTGAGGTAACCGTATTGCTGGAATGAAGGCAGAGGGAAGTTGACAGTATCTCAACTCATCAAAAAAAAAGTTGGTTGCTTGGTGGTATCCTGATATATCAGGTCACGCCCAGCAACACAATTCCAAACCTACACAATATCAAATGTGTCCAAAGACTTCATTCAACAACAGACACACGACCAGAAAGCATTTGGAAAGTGCCTCGGCCAAGGCGCAATCATCCAAATGAGTTACTCTAATAATAGAACGTGTTTAAATCTTTTAATCTGCATCTGATCAAGATCTACATCAAAATATAGTAATAGACAATCATGCAGATTGTTTGGAGTATATCTAAATCCTGGGTGTGTTAGGGCTGTTTATGAGGATTAATTGTGCAAATTTCAAGTGACTCAGACTCTTGAGCTGACTCATGCATGTCATCTATATTACAACTGCACAATTTATAAAGAAATATGGCAAATTTGTCAAACAGGCTATATGTGGTAGATTTTTGTAAGAACAGTGGTGGAAATATACGTTTTAAATATAAATCGGGGAAACTTTAACTACATTTCCCTGAAATCTGTTAAGTTGATTTAGATCCCACTGACTGAAACGTCTTTGGCAGTGAGGTAATTAAGGTTGGATGGAACTAAAGAGGAACAGGATTCATTGAAAATCAGCACCCCGCTTCCTGTGCTGAAACTAATGTGTACATCACTTTATTGGATGTTCATAAGGGCTCAGAAATTACTGCTAGCTGGAACAGAGTGCAGAGGCTGGCTGGCTGGCTGGCTGGCTGGCTGGCTGGCTGACTATTTGAGTGATTGGCTTCAGCGACCCTAAGGGACGAGATGGCTATTCTGAGGGACTGAAAGGCGCAGCACCTTCAAGCTATTATTACTGCAGGGGTTAGAGGGAGGTAGAGGAGTGGAGAGCTGAGAGACAGAGAGAGAGAGAGTTGTATCTTTCTTTAGCTCTGAGAGTTTTGGCCATGACGTGTCACGAGTGCATGAAGATTCTCAGCTGCTACTGCCTGTGTGTGTGTGTGTGTGTGAGTGTGTGTGTGTGTGTCCACATTAAGTGACATCCGTGTACCTAACACACAGCATCTCTCTCTGGTCATTTGGAGAAACTGCAGATCCAAAATCACAGACATACAGTAAACTTTAACCAATGCTTCTGGATAGTTTGTTCTTACGATTATATCTTTTGTACACATTAAGTGTCTGTCAGAAAGTCTTCAAAAAAACAAGACATACTCGACACCAACACTTATGTTACTAGTAGCAACAACCGTTGGCTTGAGCTCCAAAGTAACTTACAGTATTAAATCTGCCATTTTGTCAAATTTCAACATGATTACATATTTGTAATCTAACTCTTAACTCTCTAACTGTCATTTAATTTACTGTCCAACTGCTTCCAGGAAACTATTGTGACACCTACATGATTTGTCTTAAACCTGCATTATTATTCATTATGTTCACCAGGGGGCAGTTCCATTGGCTGCAACAGTGAGGTCAGCTATGTCTTTATGGGGAAATAAACCTGCTTCCCCCCATTGATGTATTAACTCAGTAAACAGTTTTCTCATGAGTTCATGGTCTCAGTTGCTTGGTTCAAGTCTTCTTACATCAGCTGATGTTCAATTTGTAATTTATCACCCCATTTATAGAAAAATATGTAGGTTTACACTTTGTTTAGCTCATTGCATAGCTTTGCACCTACATGCATATTGGAAGAAGAAGAGAGACCACAACAGCTACTAAACTGAGCCTGTAGTGAGGCTGTTTGTTAACTACTGTTTCTAACTTCAAAGTTGATCAGGGCCAACAATGACCATCTTCCAAGCCAACAAACGGGACCTGGGGCAACTTGACTTGATAGTAGATCAACTTCAGAGCCAAAGAAGCCTCTTGGATGAGAGGTGAAACGTCTTCATTGATCTACAAGCAAGTTCAGTTGCCCCAGATTTAACCCTTCTTGAAGGAAGTCAACCTGGATGAATCTTGACAGACTTATTTAACTTGAACAATCGTGATTCGAGGCTGTGAAGAAGGAACAGAATGTGCAGTTTCTGAAACAAATGGAATATAATATACGATAAAGTTTTTAAATAACTTAATGACTTGTGGGAGGTTTGAGTTTTCTAGCCACAATTATGTTGATTCTGTCAACGGTGATGACATTTCCACCCACGGGGATGATGTTTCTCTACTTTTATTGACGCCTCTACCTGTGGTGATGATATTTCTTCTCATGTCATTGCAATTATATTCTTTCCCACAGTGATGAAGCCTCTGTTTTGTTAAAGACAAAAAAAAAAAAAAAGATGTAGTCTTGAGTGTCAGGAGAGGGGTGGAATACATAATGAAGAGACGGTTTGGAAAAAAAGGGACGAGGAGCCGCAGAGTCAGAGAGGTGCCGTAGTGTCAGCAGTGATTGACTGAAGCGTTGATTAAATTGTGTGGTCATGGCAGCGTTCGCCTCAGTGTCTTCACAACCTACTTGTTGCTAGGAAGACTGAGCGGGCAGGTGCAGGGCTGACAGTCCGCAGGTGACCCACGGGTGGCGTTGCCATAGTAACCAGGTAGGCAGGTGTCGCAGTGGGGGCCTGTGGTGTGGTGGGAGCAGTCCTGGAGGAGACACGGGCGGGTTCAAAGTTCATTTATATCAGGAAAAACAAACAAACCCTGTGATCAGTTAACTCAGGCAGTTTCTGCAATAATAAAAATCTTTCCTCACGATCCGTTGTGTTAATATTGTCGTTAATAATGCTGCTGGAAAGAAACAAAATACAATTAAATGAGTTTTCTTCCATAACATTTAATTTAGTGCAGTGAAGCGATCATTCCTTTTTTAATATATCGGAAAAAAATTTAGGTGTTAATACCAAGTTAAGACTGTGCAAAGAAGAACAACAGAGCTGCTCTATTTTAGTGTAATTAGCGTCACACTTTGCTTCTAGAGGTTAAATGTTAGAACGGTAAAAACAGACGGCACTGTAACAAGAAGAGCAGACATTTGTTGATACATTTTTACAAAATCAAAATTGTTATTAAAGAAAGATATCAAACCACTGCAGCAGCAGGGGGAACAGTCTCAAGGAGGTCAAGGTTAATGATATTTTTCAGGATTGCCATCATATTTTGTTACCATAGTAACCAAACACATGGGATTATTGCTTGATTATTGCTTCTCTTGCAAACTACTAAGGGTGTAACGACACACTCAGCTCGTGGTTCGTGGTATGGGCGTACAGGACAGCAGAATAAATGTAACAAAACTGTGCTTTAATGCGTGGCTCTGAATTAATTAGATTTATTTTCAGTATTATTCGTTGACATATTCATAACAGCATCATTTTCTTTTTCTTTCTTTTGTGATTGGCTTATTGCCAAGACAGAGCGCCACATGAATGTTTTGCCACTAACTAACGTCAGCATGGAAATGTGTGAGATGACCTCCAACAACATGACATCTAGTGTGAATCTGTCCACGATATGAAAATAAAACAGACGACGCTACAAGTCCAGTTTAAATCCTCCTTTGCCTTTTCTTACAGCGCTGCCTCGACTAACAGTAATATCACAAAATGTGAATAATTCCTTAATGACTAATTCCAAAGCTGCCGAAAAAATAAAGTTAATTAAAAACATTTCTTCAGCATGACATTTCTTTGGTGTGATGCTGAATAAAAATAGTAATTTTGTATTTAACATTTCAGTTTGAGATTCGGGGGGGGGGTCATATTACAAATTACAGTCAGATGAAATTGTGTTCAGTCCCCTGGAGAAAAAACTGGTTGTATATTTTCTTTTTCTGGACCAACACATCCCTGTTTTTATACACCCAACTACAACAACAGTTGCAGTTTCATCATTGCTACTGTCTGTGTATAAACATGTCAGTTATGTTCCAAATCATTTCCTCCTCAGATCAGATGTGTCTTCACACCCTGACACGTACACACTGTGTGTTAACCTATAGGACCACGGCATCATTCAGTCATTCAACTGTAGCCAGAAAACCAAATCCTGAGGGAAGGAGGTGTGCGTCCACCTGTCTGTCTGTCTGACACTGTGTATGAATATATACAGGAGGTGTGCGTCTGTGTGGTTGTTTGTGCGCACGTCTGTGAGTGATTTTATGTCAAGCTGTCTTTCTCTCTGTGGATGTATGCATGCGTATGCGTCTGCTTGTCTGTCTGTCTTTTTATGGCTCAGTGTGTGTGTACTGAGGTGTGTATATTAGTGTGTGTGTGTGTGTGTTCATCCCTCTGACATATCGCTGCATCCTCCTCATCTATAATAAAACATAACATGGTAATACAAAACCCACAGCTCTGTGTGTGTGTGTGCGCTGCGGTGTGTATATTAGTGTGTGTGTGTGTGTATTTAGTTTGATGCTAACTGACAGCTTAAGCCCGAGGCAATCTGTAGACTGGGGAGTGACGATGTGTGTGTGTGTGTGTGTGTGTGTGTGTAGTTCAGCAGGTTGCCGCGTGTGTGTGTGTTTGTTTATCGTGGACAGATGTAAATGTGTGTGTGTGTGTGTGTATGTGAATTTTTGTGCGTTAAGCTGCAGCTCCTCTGAATGGCCACTAGATGGCGATTCAAAGAAAGAGTAATTTAACGTTTTTATTCTCTTAAAAAAAAAAAGACAAGTTGACTACTTTAGATGTAAAAATGTCAGCTCATGTACTCGTGACAGGCAGGTTACTAATTATGTTACCTTGATGATAAATCGAGTGACAACTATATGAGCTAAAATAGAAATTATGACTCTCAACACTTCCCTGGCAAAAAAAAGTTACTTCATGTTGGTTTCTTTTGATTGTTTATTTTTGAGTAATCAAACGTCAACTTGTTGGTCATCTTACCAGGCAGTGTCCTGTGACCTCGTGGCATTCTGCAGCGTGTCCGTGGCAATGACAAGCTGCACAAAAACCATTATACAGAATCCCGTTGACCCTCCGAAAACCAGGAATGCATGTCTGAAACACACACACACACACACACACAGTTAGAAAGACAGGAAGACAGACACAGTTGTCTGTCTTTAAGCTGCTGCAGTGTGGAGTAATTACCCTGTGATCCTCTAATTAGCACCTCAAGTGTGTGTGCAACTGTTTGTGATACACTGAATGTTTCAGCGTGTGATTCTGTCTGTCTGTATGCTTGAGTTTTAAAAACATCACGTGTATGTGTGTGAGTACATGTGAGTTTGTGTGCGAGCGCAGCAGTAAGTCAGCTGCATTCTGAAACTAAACACTGGTGTGACCTTGTTCTTTCAGTTTTGCTTCTGAGGCTCTAAAAGAAAACTGAGACGAACCTTTTAAAGGCAGCGCTACGAGTAACACATTTAAGAATCAGGTATTCTACAAGCAAAATACAATAAAACCACGCTTTAGGGATCTCACTGATGTGTTTGATGTTGCTCATTTACTATAAATTACACAGAAATCCTGCTGACGCTGCTCAAAGTGTACCACAGGTTTTTATTTCCAAAAACGAATTTCCTTCCAGGGAGCCATCAGATCTGTTTTCACCGTGGGATGAAAAACTTGCAAAGACTTAAATTGTGCTTGAGATATTGCTGGTTATGTTATACCTGATAGCTCTGTGTTATTAATGGCTTTATGTAGAGTTCACTGTTTTTGCAAGCTTTGAAGTATAAACACTTTGCAGCGATGACTGAAAACAGGTTAGTAATTTTGCAGAACTTGCACAGGCGATGATTGCTGAGTTTATTTTGAAGAGTATTAATAAGTCGATTTGATCTAATCTGCATATTTTGTTGACATTTTACGTTTTCGGTAGCTTCACAGCGCTTTTACTTACATATTATTATTATTGTTTTTTTCTCTATTATTGTACTGTTTCTGATTCCTGTTAATTATTATTAAAAAACATTGAAAGTGCAGTAGATGTGTCTCTGTGTGTTTGCGTGTTTACCTCACAGGAAGTTCCAGCATATCCAGGAGGACAAGAGCAGATTTCCACAGCTGATGCTCTGCTCTCTCCCCTGGCAGAGGGATCAGCTACCTGCATTGAGAATGAGTGAAGTCTACGGACATACATACAACAGATACACACACACACACACACACACACACACACACACACACACACATAAAAATATCAAGCATAAACAAGTGGTACATTGACAGTCTGTCTATTTTTACAGTTAAACATACAGAAATTCAATCTCTCAGGCAGAATTTAGTAATGAGCTTCAACAATAAAGTTGTCATATTTACGTTACAGAGGGTTTAGTCACAGGGTATAAGAATAAGCTGCCTTAGAGTCTCAGCTCTGGGTAAGCTGTTTTGTTTCATAACACTAATACCATTTTGTTTGAGTTTATATTTGACATTTTGCTATTAATCAAAACTGCAAAAGTGCATAAGTGTGTGTCTCTCTACCTGTACACAGCGCTCGTTTCTGTGCTGTAAGAGGCCCGGACCATCACACTGGTAATGTTGGCTAACACAGACAAGAACTCCCTCCGACTAATCGACTGCCCGCTCTCTGAAACCTGGAAGTTCTCTGGAAGGAGAACTATGTGATTGGTGCTTGGTGAAGACGGGTACACCTGCTGGCCAAACCTTCTGTCAATGATCTTGATCCCGCCTCCCTGACAGAGAAAATAGAAAGAAACATTTTTAATTTGTTGTCTTTCTGTCTTCTTCTTTGTTGCAGTTCATCTTTAATTTCATAAATCTAAAGTGGATATTCCCCAAAACATAAATACTGTAGGAAAACCTCTTAAAGTACAAAAAAAAAACAACAACAGCAAGAGTGAATGATGAGTCATTAGGTAATGAGCTGCACTTTCTATTGACGTTCTGAATGGACTGAATGCAAAGTGAATTGAGCTCAGGCCTGGTATCTGACTATCTCTTGTTGAGTACAGATCAATGGCATGTAGCAGCTAACGCAGACTGACAACTACTGATGGAAGGAGAGAGAGAGAGAGAGAGAGAGAGAGAGAGAGAGAGAGAGAGAGAGAGAGAGAGAGAGAGAGAGAGAGAGAGAGAGAGAGAGAGAGAGAGTGCTTACCATGCCAATAAACCATTAAATAAAAGCTAATTGAAAGAGAGGACATGGAGGGAGGGATAGACTGACAGGAGACTGAGAGGAGTAGCAGGGCTGAGAGATGCAGCGATAAAGATGGAAAGAAAGAGAAGAGGGAGATGGACAACAAAAAAGACAAAGCCACCTCAGTTTTTATGAAGTTTCTCAGAGAGAGGCTTTTACTCTCTCACTTCTATTTAGCACACCTAAAAAAATTCTAATTCAGTTAGTTAAGCATAAGGTTGGCACCTTTATTTTTATATTTCTTACTGTGCAAAAAATCCCATGAAGACACCAAAGCATTAGTCGGTCTGTCAATACTTCACATCCTCCCCTGAGGTGTCCGCTCCTTCAGATATGGTTGACAGAGAAATGAGCTTCGGCAGGAGTTTCTAATGTGGGAACCAGTAAGCTGGCAAAGAGTGGTGGTACTCCATTTACTCATTTACTCAGTTCAACATTACTTCTTTCTGCCAAATTGTTGATTTATAAATGGTTTGTAAGGGAGGTAAGTAATATCTTGATCTCAACAAGTGGTTTACATCATAAAGAAGTTCTAAATATGACCAAAAGCTAAAACTGGGCCAGTCCACTTGATATCAAATTGGGCTCTATGTGGCATACTAAACAAAATTAGTTTGATACCTCTGTTCTAGATTTAACATCTTGTTTTACTGGTAGAAAAATCCAAGATATATCTGCATGAGTGAGCATTAACATGTAATCTGTAAACAAATTAAAGTAAATCAGGTTTTCATCTTGCTGTTTCACGCTAAATGAGAAACTCCAGATGAACATATTCACAGTACATTGTTATTATTCTCATGAAAGGCTCGGTATTTACTTTGCCTTTGGAACTGTGCTGATGGAGGCTGATAAAGTAGGCAGGACTGAGAGAAAAACATGGAAATCAACAAAGCCATACAGACAAACAAAGACAGACAGATTATTGTCTATTCAGATCCCACAAAGTTACAACCCAGGCACGAGCTTCTTCCTGCGCTTCACAAAGACCAACGCAGCAAACAATATCACAACTTGATGTAGATATGCAGAGAGTAAACAGTGCGGGGAAAAGAGAGAAACAAAACGAGACAAAGGCTGAAGGAGAGACAGTGAAGAGGGAGAGAGACAGTTGACAGTGTGTAGGTGGCTCATTATCGTCATCATTTGGAGAGGCTTTTTGTTGACAACAAGGCCGACACTTGTCCTCCTCTCCTCCTCCTCCTCCTCCCATCTCCTCCCTGTCTGTCGATCTCACGACACGTCTTTAAATAACACAAGCTCATTGGTCTGTGACTATCCATCACTCAGTTCTTTCCTCATTCTTCACTCCTGTTTCCTTGTCCCTTCCCTTCCTTCTTCCCTTCTTTACTTTCATTTTTTTCCTGTGTTTATTTCCTTGTTTCTTTCCTTCTTCCTTCCTTCCTTCCTTCCCTCCTTCCTTCCTTCCTCTTTGTTTCCTACTGTCTTGTCTCATTTTTTCTTTATTTTTGTCTTTCTTCCTCTCCTTCTCCTCCCTCCCACTCTTTTTTCTTCTTTTCTTCCTTCTTCCCTCCTTTCCTTTTCATTTACTTTCTTTCTTTCTGTTTGCCTTTTATGGCACATTCAGTAAATGAAAGGCACACAATTTAAAGTCACAATAAATGTATCTTTTACTTCTTTTCTAGTCAGTGCCTGAAAAGTTCCACAGGTTATTGCAGCGTATTACAGACACAGGATTTGACGTTTTTTCAAACTGTTCTAAATAAAACTTCCTCTTCTTTAACGCGTCATTGGTAGAAAGTTGTTGGTGGCTCATTTCTGCTGCTCTTGCACAGTGTGAACATGCAGAAACACAAACACACACCAATCTGCTTATGTGCCTGTTTGTGTTTGTGTGCGTACTTTACACCCACACACACAAACACAAACACACACTGTTGTTTAGTGATATAGGAGATATAAACAGTTAACTAATAGTGTTGCTGCTTTGCTTATTGCTGCCATACATCATATCACAACCTGCTCATTATGAAGACAGAAAGAGAGAGAGAGAGAGGAGGGAGACTCTCTATCTGCATTTTTTATTGCTAAGTTCAGCATTTCTCTGCCAGCTGTAGCTACTCCGTGTGTGCGAGTGTGTGTGTGTGTGTGTGTGTGTGTGTCTGTTTTTAACAGCTTTTATTTGCTACTTCATTTAGTGGTTTTCACTGGTGCAAAAGTCAATGGCTTGTGGGAAAAGATAAATAATGCTGCCGACACAAATAAACACATAATAACGCACACATTCACACTCGTGTTCCTGTGGGTTTTCTTCTGGTTGTGAACATTTCTTCCCAGTCCTAAAAAAAATAACATGCACGTGTTAAGTGTTAGCAACACTCCTGGTCGATGCCCTTGACCAAGGTGCTGCCCACAGAACTGGAGCTTGTTTGATGGCTCCGCACAGCCCACTGCTCCGAAGGAATCTCCCAAATTTAATGTTTAATAAAGCACAACTTTAAAAATCACAACCTATTACACACACCATATAAAACAGTGCATGCAGAGAAAGGTTGTTAAACAGCCCTTCATTAGACTTTATTAGAAATGCCAAAGCTGTATGATGTCTTTATCTCTGTGAGTGTTAACTTACCTCTATGATTAGGTCACGTTCCGAGGTGACTCTAACGGCCCTTTGTTCTTGTTGGTCTGTAGTATAGGACACAGTGTAGGCCACACTCCCTCCATACGCTGAAAGCTGAAGACAGAGAAACAGACATTACTATGTTTATGTTATCTGACAAACTCTTTAGAGTTACAGCACACTACTGACTTTATTACAGCAACACAAGCTGAGCTGACAACCTGACTCACTAGCCACCAAAAACTACAAGACCAACAAACTGTAGCAGTGAATTGAAAAGAGAAAGTGTGTTTTATTGTTTATTATTTTTGCTTTTTGTAAGAGGACGTACGTGTTAGTTGGTACATGAATTTTAAGAGGGCAAATAAAACCAAAACTACGAACCAACAAGGACGCAAATTTATGAATCCTACTATGGTGAATGCATGACCCACCCTGCTCTGCCTGAGATAGGTTTACCCTACCCAATCTCACTCCTCATGCCTAAACCTAACCAACCAAACCAACGCCGACTAGCCAATCTGAGGCAGAGTATGGTGGTCATCCTAGAAAAATAAATATCACACCCTGGACCGAGGTAGTGACTAAGATGGCTTCAACCGAAGACTTAAAGACAGTTTTACTTTAAAGGTATGCTGTGGAGTGTATGACCTTTACTAGTGTTACAGAGCAGTTTCTCTAGGAGTAGATTTCCATCAAGAACATGTGCTTGAGGACGTGCTGTCAGTGATCTGGAGGTCGCAGTAATGTGCCAATATACACTTAAACAAGACTGCTAGCTCGTAAACATGAACAAAAAAATGCATGTTTCAAATACTTTTAAGAAAAATTGACTTTGAATGTGGATTTTGTTTTGTTTTTTTGAAGGAAATCCATTCATCACATTTGTTGGATCTCAGGAATACAAACAATGTGTTTTGGTGAGCAACAATGAATTTGAACATAACAAGAAAACTTTAGTGAGTGCTGAAATAAAAGACTGACAAAGTCAATGATGATGAGAGGAAGAAGAAGAAGGGAACTAGTCACAAGCAATTATGCAAGATATTAACTGCAGTAACTTTATTAACAGTCACAAGATGGGAGCTAAATGTGCAAAAAAGTTGACCTCCTGTGCATACACCACTGTCTTTAGGTCATACAGTGTATCTGACTTGTTTTTAAGAATCTGTTGAAAAGTATTTCTGCAGAAAACGCAGCACAGAAATCTGATATAGTCAAATAAAGTCTAAAAAGTCTCATTATAGCATAAAAAGTAACTTAGAATGTTCTGAAAGAGTATAAAAGTCAGGTATGACGAATCTAAGAATTAGAAATAACATTCATTGAATATTTTGGTGACAAATCTTGGAGATGTTTAAGTACAATGAATACCGAGCACGCCACTACGATTTCAACAGCAACACAACAAATCCACCACAAATACGGCTTCTCCTACTAATGATAGTGTTTTCCTAAAAATAATAAACTGTTATTAATGTTTAAAAAGTAAGCAGAACAAGAATATGCCACAATCTTTGTTGTCTTGTGCGTTTCGGTGCAGAGTTTCTGTCGAGTCCACAGAATGAGCTTTAGGTGGAGAAACGCTGCGTCGGCATGATCCTGAAATTTATTATTCTGCTCCAACCTGAGCAGTAATGGGTGGGAGAGCGAGATAATAATGCCACCATAAAAACAGAGAGAGGGGGACATTGAGGAAGAGGGGGAGAGAGACGAAGAAATAGAGCTGGAGTCAGAGAGAGATAGAGAGGGTGTAAGAGGTGGGCTTAATGCCTCTATAAACCTCTTCCATTCTACATCATTACTCTCAGTTCTTAAAGCGAGAGGAGGAATCACCCATTTCACAGCTGACTGAAAATACACACACACACATACACACTAGTGGGCATGGAGGTGTACTTGGGTGGACATTTTATTGACTAACACTTATTCTCCATCTAACCTCATTTGCTGATTTGGAGTCCAGAAGACAGTAAAATCATAGTTTAAACCCACACTACACAGCCTACACACATCAGGCACTTGTGCCGCTCAGCCTCCTTCGCCATTAGCTTATCTGCACTCTCGTATGGACACTGCGCATTCACACTTAAGTCTCTTATACAGACAAAATTCAAGTTTGTTCCACTGCAACCAAAAAAGCGGCATGATGAAAGTCAAAGACACCACAGAAGAAGAGGTTTCACACAACATGACATGTAATGGGACAGTGGACTTGGAATGGAAACAGAGTATATGAGCATATTGTGCTCCTCAAATCGTATACATTTTAAAAGTATATATTAGTGTTACAGTGAATACATTCAAAAAAATAAATGCAACACTTGTTTCTGCTCCCATTTTTTTACAATTGAATCTACTAGCAAACTTTCAGAAGCAGGACCATGCCACTTCTGATATTCTTATGAATACCCTCCTAACCCTCTCCTCCTCCCACCCACGAGTTTCCTACTTTCCGTAGGGTCCTGAGGTATTATGGGAGATTCTGCACCGATTTTGTTTAACTGACGTATGCTGTTGTCTGTGCAGTCTTTGTTAGTGAAGTTGAAGTTAAAGATCTGAGACTTCTATGCGCACAAAATATAAATCGATGTTACTGAACACGAGCCAAGATAATCCATCCACTTGACAGGTGTGGCATACCAAGACTATGACACAGGTGTGCCTTGGACTGGTCACAATCAAAGCACAGTTTTATTTTGATGCTTGTATGCTTTTATTAAATGTTTTTAGACCTAAATAGAAACCTGGAGTTCCCTTTCCAGTTTATATCTTCTGATCACTTATTATAGGGCTGAAGAGGAAAATCTAGTCTGGATTTCACAAGATATGAGGCTAATATGGAGAAAAAAGACATTTGATATTCTTTCCTGTCCATAAAACACCTAATGATATCAAACACCAAATGGTTGCAAATGTCTCTAAGCGCTTTAACTCTCCTACTTGTATTAAAAAGTGATTTGTTGTTGTGTTCAGTAACCACTCAATGTGAATCGAGGAGTAAAAATATATATCTTCTGTGTATTCTCACTAACACCTTTACTCTGGTGGCACTTGTGCATTGTGGATGATTCTCTAAACACTTAGCACACCTGAATTTAGCAGTTTAGCTCCTTTGAAATGACTGACATTTCTCAGAAAACTGATTTCTCTGACATTATCCACTCCACCCGGACAACAATCAAAGCTTTTTGTCATGACAACCTGATGACCCATCTCTACCCTGTGGGGAGGAAATAAAAGAAACAAAATGCAGGAAAGAGAAAAGACCAACAGAACAGAATAGCACAGCAGGAGAGAGAAATTATGGAGAGGGAGAGGGGAATTATGGGGACTGGAAACGAAGGAACAATACACATCCACACACACACACACACACACACACACACACACAGCTACAATAGACATCAGCCGGATCCCCCTGAGAGCTCAATAAGCCTGTTATCAGCTCCATTAGTGGCCAGAATAAGAACAAAACATAATCCTCGATCCTCAAACCTTGATTAAAAAACTGATACAATCTTCATTGAGGTCAAAGAAAGTCTCACCATGGCCGTGAGTATATCAGTTTATGCACGTCATTCAGCTTAATACAAAGCAAAATCTCAACAGGAATATTTACAGAAAAAATTAAGCGCTGACTAAATAGGTTGCAGAGAGAGCGATTTTGTGCATTACAGGTTCTGTTGCAGTTACTCTGCGTGATATAATGCAAATTCCTTTAAAGAAAAATCCACCTAAAATACTGTTTAAAGTTTCGCAGACATACAATACAAATTTACATCCTCTTTGCTACTGCTGTTTATCAGAGTGAAAAGAAAGTGGACACACAGAGGAGGAGAGAGGAAGAGAAACGAGAGAGAGAGATAAGAGAATTGCAAAGGACGGAGGAGGCGGAAAGAAATGAGGAGGGTGAAACAAAAGATGGGATAAAATGCAGCGGGAGCAGTAGGAGAGTGACACAAAACAAGGATGAAATAAAGAGGGAGGAAAGGAGAGAGGAGAGTAAACGAGGGGAGTAAAGTTATGAGATTTAATTTGCTGCCTATGCTAAGGAGTGGGTTTGGCATGGAACGAGAAGAGGTGTGAAAATGAGTCACTATCGACCTCAGTCCTCCTCCAGGGTTCCCACCAGAGCCCTGATGTAATAAGACTTTTCCAAAAACTTTAAAATAACCAAGTCAGACCATTTTAATGACCTACAAGTGTTAGTCTATGCTGATTTTAATACTGTTGTTATTCTAAAGGGCAGATTTCTGCCACAGTTGAACTTTCCGGAGAGAACGGACAGATAAAACGTCCTTTTAATAGAAAGAAAAAATGTGTAAAACAGGAAAAAAAAAACATTTTTCTTCCTTTTATATCCATTTGTCCTTCTACACATAAAACAACGAATATTAATAAATTGAATCATCCCCAGTATCCCATGATTTGGTTCCCACACAATTAGTTTTCTTGCATGGCAAAGTTTTCTGATGTTACGCAACAAAAAGTAACATTATACATCAACACTGTTTGGGTCTCATACACTGAGGAGGAACTGAACTATGGAGATGTTAAAAAACACCAAACCGTAACTTGTAGATGTGCAGAAGTACAGTAACAAATTACTGATTGTACAGAGTAATAGCAGTCCTTAAACTGAAATAAGCTATCAGTATGCAACTTTCTTTTGTGCCTACCACATGCTAGTTTCTTCAAAGAAATATGTTTGCCAATCTGCATTCGTACGCCTCAATTTCTGGAGTACAAAAGCAGACGGTGGCAACGGGCGCTCTCTTCAGGAGATTGGGCAGAGAGAGAAAAGAGGGTGGGTGGGTGCATGGGGGGGGGGGGGGGGACAAAGGAAATCATCCTTCAGGAAATGAAAACCAGATTGTCACCAAAGCTTCAGAAAACAAACTCCCCTAAAATGACACGAACACACACAGACATACACAAGAGCACACGCACAAATACCCAGCGAAACAAAGACATACACACACAGAAACATAAAAATATAAACACACACACACACCTGGGTCGCCTTTCTGATGCCTGTGGTTATTTGCAATCGGTATCGAGAGTTTTCACTCTGTTTATCTACCGGACTCATACACACATACAGACACACAGATGAACACACAGACTGTTGTTTTTCCTAGCAGTAGGGTCAGATTGGCTCCAGATGGACCAATAGATGGTGCAACGCTGAACAACATACAACCAAACTGACCTTCTCTGTGTGTGTGTGTGTTGTGTGTGTGTGTGTGTGTGTGTGTGTGTGTGTGTGTGTGACTGATATATGTTGGCAAAGAAAGAAGAAAAGTCGCTGCTGAAAAGCATCGACAAAAAAGTGTTCAAACACTGTCTTGTTTGGTTCTATATCTTTGCGGGGAGCCTCTGTTGAGGCGGTGGTGCCACATCATGACTTGCTAAATCATTTCTGTATTAGAGCTATAAGCATGTGGCAAACAACCTATTAAAACTCTTAAAAATAAATTCAAAAATAAACCAAGAAACCAAGAAAGAATTTCAGCCAGAGGAATAAGTTAAGACTTAAAAATGAACAAAAACCATAAAAATGGAAATGAAACATGGTTTGGGGTCATCCTGCATGCTGCACAAGTGTGTAGGAGGCACTCATTACACTGCAATCATTTCTAAGAGTGTCCTTAGTTATAATGCTTTTGAGAAATACATCATAAGCTCACAAGAATGTTCACAAGACGGATTTTACAATCATCTTAGCCTTAAGATTTGGGAAATGGGGGCCTGGTTGCTTTGAACCAGGACACTCTGAGCAGGAATAATGGTTTTTCACATGGTGGATTGTAGGTTGACTTGTTACTCCCCTGCAGTTTCTCCTGACTGGGGGAATGTTTTGGCAGCTGCAGGATGGTCCTGCTTTCACGCTGTAGAAGTACTTGCTTTGGACTCCATGCCTCCAGAGCAGTAACCCCCTTTTGTAGTCTGCAGTGTGGTTTGGTTGGGGGTCAGTTCGGGGCTATGAACCCTGAGTGGGTGCTGGCAGATAGGAATGAAGCGGATCGGTTGTCAACCGGTCGTTTAAGGTGCTCTGCATGGGGTTTGTCCTCAGATGTTCGGGGTTACAGGCGGTCTTTTTTACTTTCCTCTCTCGAAATACGGGAGGCAAAGGCTACTTAAATTGTGGTGAAGCTTGGTTCAAAATATTCGATTAAGATCAGGCAAATGTAGGTAAAGCTTACCATCTGAATTTTTTGCACATATGGTTCAAATAACAGACGTTTCACTCCGTAAAACGTCATGGCAAACACACTTTTTCTACATGCTGTATTTGTTTTCACAAGTGCTGCAGTAGAAACGGCCCAGAAGCTTGACTGTGCCACTTGAAAAACAGAAAGAACCAACATTATTGAATTTTGCGGTGGTTGTGTGCAGGACTGTGACATGATAATTATCACTGCTGGTGGCAGAGGAGAGAAGGTTAGATGGACTCTAACTTAGTATGCACATCTCATCCAGGAAGATGACTAAGAGCAGCTCACTCATTTGCTCCCAGCCTCTTAGAGCCAATCAATTATTGTTCTGCACTCCCACGGCTCGCTGACTCTTGAAAGTCAACTCGAGCAGCCTGCTGTGTATCAGACTTGAAGTAACAAACAACGGCAAGATGACACCCTTTATTCAATACAGTCAGTGCGGATCCATTTCTGAGGCTGGGATGAGGCTCATGCGTGCAGGCATCGTAGCATCAACATCATGGTAATTATGTGATAATTATATGAATATGTAAACACAACACCATCAGCATCCACACTGCCTTAAACAGGTTGGATTTGTCAGGAAATGAGATTGATTACATTACAACCGATTACTTCACACAGTTATCGAGAGCTGTTCACAACTTTTTTATGCCCTTTCATGCTCTCAAGATAACGCACTTTGCGAAGGGGAACAGAAAGTAACATCCTCTAGGATGAAGGTAGTCACGTTGTTGACGAGAAATCTGGTTGTAGTTTTGCTGAGGAAGGTTCCTAACTGACCCGGAAGGAGCAGTTAGTCTGAGGAGCAGTGATGACGAGAGCTGAACGAATTCTAAATTGTAAGGTTCCTTTTTTATCTCCTTTAGCATAGGATACACTGGACCATCCTTTATGAAAGGAGAGGCGAGATCGATGTTCCATTGTAGTTTCACCACAATGCAGACTGTAGAAATCCTTTCATGATGAACTTTCTATTCTAGTCAGAGTATTCTTGAAGGACATGCATAAAAGTGCAAAAAAGGTTAGAAGTACCAATACCAGGAAACTCTATACACTTGTATTTTCCATGTTATTGTATTATCAACATTTCAGTTCTGTCTTTTTGTTGTTACTTCCTATGAGTAATTGTTGGTTAAATGTACCCTGCGTATATATCTGGTTTGGACAGGAAACCTTACTTGAATTGTTATTGTACTTATCTTCCATGTGCCCGGTTGAAGTGCAGTTTGATTCTTTTGTTGCTGTTTTCATAGTCATCAATGGTCAGTTCACTCAGTGGAGAGCAAGTGCACAGGAGTCCAAGATGTCTTAGGCTGAAATGTTTATTGAAGCATGTCCAAAAAGGATTTATCAATATGTTCTGTCCCCTCTAGCCAGTCCATATGCCCTCAGGATAGTGCCACAACTACTCTATGTCCATAAATTGTCATACAGTATAAGGTAGTTGCCAATTGGTTGATAGTCTACAAACAAGGAAACGCTCTTACCCTAGTACAAGCTACAAGTCAGGGAGTTTCTGTTCAGGTCAGCACATCCTGACCATGGTCACAGTTATCTGACTCTTTTCTATGTTATTTCCCGATCTGTTATGTCTAGGGAGTGAGACAGTCATGTCCTCTAACCTTGGTTACTATAATAATGATCAGAACGGCGCCTAAACACAAACATACAGTCACGGTCTGTGTTTCAAGGAGAGAAGTCAGCGTCTCTTACAACCTAACATTTAGTGCTGCAGTGACCTCGAGACCTGACCCTGTGTAACCCCGTATGTGGCATCCTGAAAGAGAAAAATCCTTCACACTTAACTTACTATATGAAAAGACACTCAGGATACTCACTGTGGCTAACTGAATGCTGACATGCACTGAGTGGTATATTTTGTTTGACATTAACTGTTTCTGTAATAAACCATCAGTCAATCAGGATCGCATTGGTCATTTATGTTATAATACATGAAATGATAACCAGGTGTAATGATTTTCTTTTGTTTTCTTGGCCGTGGGATTGCTTGTGAAGCTTTTGCACACACTCTTCCAGGAACACAAATGTGTGTGACGCCAAATTATTTGGTTGACGCAAACTGGAACAAATCCACTGTGATTGATGTAAAGGCACTTTCAGCCATGTAAGAGGAAAAAAAAATAAGAAAGAGGAGGGAGAGGGAGGAAAGTGAGGAAATGGGAGGGGAAATCCATCTCATGCAATCTAGACCAGATTAGGAGTGGCACTATACACAAACTCCTCTACACATATACAGTATATCTCTCTCATAAGTCATAGCTCAGCAGCTTGGTAAAATGCAGAAAAAAGGAGAATTTTCTTCCATGAAAAAGTATTTTACAGAAACACTTTAAAGACAGCTTTTATTCATCACAGCTTTGAGGTGTCAACCCATATAACCACGGTGAAGCCGGAGCATTTTTCTAAACACTTTCCCGCCTCAGGGTTGCACCTGTAGCAGGTTTTCCTCTTAAAAGCATTATTATTTTGTATTACTTCTTCTTTATAGGACAATAGAGCACAAGGATGACAAGAAAGATAAAAAAAAATGGTTAGAAAAAGTTGGGGTGGGTAGAGCCAGAGTTAGAGAAGGTGTTGGGATGAAATGTAATACAAGCTGAGCTGTGTGTTTGTGCGTTTCTGTCAAGTTTCAACAGATTTTGAGCTTTCTTTCATCAGCTGTCAGGAAAGGATGCGTTTCCTCGTCTCCATGTTCATCCATCACCCCCTTTATCTCTCTGCTTCAATCTCCCAGTACTCTCTCGTTCATCTCTGTAACTCCTTTTCTCCAAATGATGAGCATTTCTTGTTTTTGCACGTTTTATCTGTCTTGGCTGTGAATCTGTTAGTAAATCTGGGTACAAGATGGATACAAGGAGGTTAGGATGTGACTGCTTTGGAAAGTCTCAGATATTTACTTTGGATATTACATTTCTTTACCTTTGACCAGTTTACTGCTCAAACAAACATTCTCAGTTAAGATACTCAGCATTTCATTTCAGAACGCCATCTGCCAATGAAGATCATTTGAGAAGCTGCTAAAAGCTCTAGAACACCTACTAAAAGGTCCAGCGTGTCAGATTTAGGGGGCTTTATTTACAGAATATGACAAAAATGCAATATAATATGCATAAGTATGTTTTCAATCATGTATAATCACCTAGAAAATAAGAACTGTTATGTTCTTGTTACCTTAGAATGAGCCTGTTATATAGCCCAGAACGTACAAATTTAACACTGCCTCTAGATGGAGACTAGTTTTGTGCTAGATGCCACTATATCCTACACACTGGTCTTTTAAGGCAATTTTTTTTAACGCATCTACTGTTTGCAAGGTCAAGAATGAACTCAAGGAAAGTTTTTAACTTTTAAGCCAACATAAACAAGAAGTCACTCCTCAAATCAATCATAATCTCCAGAAGAGCTACTAAATGGACCTTGAGGTAATATTTTTTTGGTGGTAGTAGTATTTTTGAGTCACAGAAACACTCATGTATTCACATTCCATTACATTCATTTTTGAAGGTGGACACCAACTTTATAACATTTTTTATTGTATTATAAATACAGTACATCTGTGAACATTCACAAAAAGAAATGCATATTTTTAATATAAAACTTCTTTGAACACTTGGTCCACAGAGAACAAGCTAAACATCCAGCAGACGCCGAGAAACATTATCATTCCTTTGGCGTAGTGTTTTTGGCCACCTCATTTTAGCTCACTAAGGTTCATATTCAGCTGCATCTATTGAAAAACAATTTATTTTTATTCCTTCAGTTTATTGACATGAGAAGGCTGATATTAAACCTGCATTACCTGATTTTTTTCCTGGGCATACAGGGGCAGTGAAAACAAGTTGCAAACACAATACTGATACTTCACGAGCTCATGAAGTTGATATTGCAAACAACTGTTAGCAAAGAGTTGCAACATTAGCATTAATTTCAAGTGAGTTTGGTCTCAACTTTCTCCTGAGGGAAATATCTTTTTTTTTTTTTTTAGCTACTAATTGCTCCATTATGTTCACCAGCTGGTTGCTAACCTTGTGGGTCCGCTGTTTGGTGCTGAGCAGGTTACGTATTGTTGGCTTATTATAGCTTTTTAGTTGAAAACAGCTGCCTGCTGTAACTGGGAACGCAGTCGATAAGAGCCAGGAACAATGAGCTGAAAGATGTTAAAACAACCATAACTGGGAGGAGTCGGGTGATAATATTCTGTAGGTTCAGCACGAGCAACCAGTTTCATATACACATATTAATTTGTAGCATTGTTAATAAAAAATGGGGCAGCTTTATATATTTTTAAGTCAAATTTGGAGGCAGTTGAAGGTAAAATTGCCTCCTCCAGCCTTTAAAAGTAGAAATGTCACAAAAACTTCTTAAGAACAAGTTTTAAACATGCAGAGCACTTCATTTAAATAATACTTCACTCTCATACTTGCAACAAGGTTATATTTAGCTCTTCACACTGATCCCTACTTATCTCCACTCCACTGCCAAATAAACCAGAAACATTGTAAAAAATATTCTTTTAAACAGAGAAAACTTTAATGATAGTCACGGCTATCCTTAACAATGAGCAACCCTTGAACCTACACAGCCGATAAAACACCCAATGAGCATCAGTGGAACATGCTTCTGGACCAATGAGCAGCCACAGAGCGCACTAATGGGCCAATGAGCATCCTGCATTAATGATACAGGAGGTCATGCGTGAGAATTAAGACCACACACACACACACACACACACACACACTTATACTCTTATATATTCACTGCTAGCTTGTCATTACACACACAGCCTGTCACTTCAAATGATACACACTAACATGATAGACAGTGTGTGTGTGTGTGTGAAAGAGTTGCATAGTCAAGTCACATAGCATCTATCTCTGTAACACGATCAGAGATTGAAGCAAAGAATCGCTTTTTCATACAGTACTCGCACACAGCTCCGAGCAATCACACACACACATGCATGCACACACACACACACACACACACAGTGGTAATTTGTTTGTTTCCCATGTTTGGAGGCATTCGGTTCTGCTCCGCTGTCCCTAATGCCTCCAAAACACATCATTATCTGACTTATATAGGCCTGGGAGTGTGCGAGAGTGTTTGTGTGTGAGAGGATGTGTTTGAATAAGAATGTGTTTCTGTTTGCGTGTGTGCATGTGTGTGAGCATGTTTGTGTGTGTGTGTGTGTGCGCAATGAGAAAAAAAAAAAAAAAAACGTTGATTATCGAGTTCAACAGGCGAAACACTGTTTACCCTGAAAGACACAAAGCCAGCGAGAGACACACAGAAAGAGAGCGAGAGAGAGGGAGAGGGCTTGGGGGAAGTAGAGGGAGATGAGGAACAGGGAGGTGAAAAATGGGAATCCTGGAGAGATGGAGTGAGAGTTGGAGGAGCAGACCAATGAAAAGAAGCAGGGATGGAGGGATGGTTAAAGGGAGCGAGGGAGGGAGGGAAGGATAGAGGTTCAGACAAAGAAGTGAGATGACAAGCCAGGCCTGCAGGGTGTGAAGTAATGAAATTCTGTGGTATATTCCTCTAAGCCATGACACCCAGACTAACATCACAGTCAGTCTGTTGTTGTAGTAGGGCAACAACTCGACTTCAGAAACATGGACTGCAGCTATTTGCCAGCTGGAGTGATAAAGTCTAATCATGGCCGCATGAAAACCACAGCACAAATTCAAACTGTCGGAGCCGGAGCAGATACAGGGGGAGCGCGGCTGGGAGGGAGGTGAACATCCCAGCAGGATACGTTCTCACCAGACTCACAACCAGGGGATATACTTTTAGATCATACACTGGATCTGTTTATATATTCAGGCCTGTCCTAATGATGTCAGCTTTTACACGTTTGCCTGTCAACTCTATCATTAGACGGTAAAATGGTGAGAGCTGTTAACGCTGTGACGCAAACAGACAGTTTAAAGTAACCTGACAGTCAGATCACACATTAGACTGAAGCTCCCCTTTGTGTTTCTTATTATTATTATATTATAGTATATTATCAGGCTGCAGAGCAATGCAGAACAAAACTGCACAACTCAGACACTACTGTGACCTTGACGGGTCTGATTGTTGGTGTAACACCTTCAGAATAACAAGAGAAACTGTAAAAAAAGTTCTCTCTCACCATCTTCGCAGTCTTGAGCAGTTGAAATTTACGTGTATTATAAAGTAAAGTGTTTGGAAATCAGAAAGTCCAGTGCAATGTCTGTAAAAACATTTTGTTTGAGAGGTGTTATTCAACTCTAATAACTCTTAAAGCAGCAGTCTGTCAGTCATTTTTCTAGCATTTTAAACTATGTGGTAGACATTTTAAATCGTTGAATCCAGAGAAGTAAAACTGTACCCTAGCATTAGTGGAAATAGTCATAACTTCACCGAGAACAGAAATAATTACAGATATAATTAACTGATCTTTGAATGAGATTTGCTGTGTCTCCTCATATACCCTAGTAGTCAGCGTAGGTCTCAACTTCAAACTTCATTACTGTGCCTTGAAAAACAATTACAAACATTAACACGTGATTATTGTAAGTGCAGCGTAGGAGGACAGAAGCTTTGCTCAGTGGTAAATTGAGAGCACCGTCGTCTCCAAATAAAAATTTAAACCATTTCATTTTTCTGATTTGGAGAAAAACAAATTCTGAGTATATGAACAGTATGTGTTAACGTATATATATGTGTGTGTGTGTGTCAGCATCTAACCTTGTTTCCCAGGTATAGTCCAGGTGCATTCCAGTAATAGGCTGAGCCAAGATCATTCACAACGTCCGAGTGTCGGACACTCAGATATGGAGGGGTCTGTCTGTGAACAGTCCACACTCTTCCTCCTGTTTCTCCAACCAGGTGCCAACCTGTCAGAGTGGACTCCTGCAAAACAAGATTCAGGTTCAGTTAAAGATTTTCTTTCAGCTCCATCAAGCGAGAAACCTTTTTTTTATATTGACACGAGAAGGCTGGTATTCAGTTTAGACCTAGTACACAAAGAAACTTTGTGTGCAGCCATTTCAAATTCAACACCAGGAAATTGTGCAACGTAATGGAAGATAATTACACAAAGCTCTGGCCATTCTGTGACGTTATTCTCTGCTGCAGCAATGTGCAGGCTTCAACAAAGAGTTAGCTCTCAGTGCTCTCTTTGTATGCTACATTTTTCACCTTACTTTAACTGCAAGTGAGTTGCACAGAGATGTGAAATGTTAAAATATAATAATCAAGTGGACAATATAAACGTTTGAAAGGACTTCAGTGTGAATTTTAAAGGTGTATTCAGAGAGTTCTAAACAGAACTGACTATTATTCTTAAATAAGAAATGAGATTAAATCATGTCAAGCACTGATGCGATGCTCAGGTCATCTGACAGCAAACATATTAAAGCAAGTCACCAGTCATGTTCAGTGTAGATGGACAATCTGGAATCTGACAAGCTTTACTCATAACGCCCAGCTGGGGATAATGCTCCGCTGCTGCCGACTACATGTACTGGCTGTCTCAGTAGATGTGTCTCTCCGCTATGTATGTCCCTCCTGTTCAACAACAACAACTTGTCAGCTCTTAGTTTGTGCACTTTGTGTATCCAAGCTCTAAACGATGACTGGACTCTGGTTCTGTAAAACCCTTGAGGTTTGTTGTACTCCCTACTGGCTGAATCCTGCAAAACTGCTTGGGTTCACTGAGCAGCACCCTCAGGAGCAGAGCCTACTCTGCCAAATAAGTAAATAAACATTTAAACAATAAATGGTCCCCTAGCCACAGAGCGTCTCCAACAGAAAAAAAAAAAAGAGTAGTGCATTTTTTTTTCAGATTTGAATAATTTAAGCATTTGATTGGTCAGGTTTTTCTGAGTTAAGTCAAATTTATCTATCCTCTTTCCTTAGACGGAAACACAAGTGTGACAATCTGCGTTCTAAGAACAGACTGAAGGCTCTTTAGGAGGTTAATCTCTTAAAAGTTCACCTTTCTGAACAATTGTTCAGTTAATCACTGATTCAACTGTTTCCATAAAACAAAAAGACTTTTTGAAGCATCACAAAAACATCAATGATGAGAAATATCAACATCTATCTGTGTTTTGTTGTGCTAGTGCCCGTGTAGCATATGCATTCTTAAAATATAACGTTTTAGGATATTTTAAGGCCCTATACGATCGGAAAATGTAAAACTCAAGACAGGTTTAAAGGTTTTATACATCTGTCACATGTCAGCCAAAAAGTCTTGCAACTGACACCTAGAAAGAGTTTTTCTTTTTTTTCCTCAACTCCTGAAGGAGTGCCTGTGTGTGTGTGTGTGTGTGTGTGTGTGTGTGTGTGTGTGTGTGTGTGTGTGTGTGTGTGTGTGTGTGTGTGTGTGTGTGTGTGAGAAAATAGACAGCCAGACACACACACACACACACATCTGTCGGTGCAATTAACCTGACCTTGGTTTCCCCTTTTGAACACAAACACACACACACACGCACACACACACACACACACACACTCTATCGGTGTCTAAATCAGAGCTGTCATCCTGTCAACGTCTCCTCTCCCCCTCCTCTTCCACCCCGCCTGTCAGTCAAGAACTGTTTTCCTTTTTTCACCTCTCTCCTCCTTCTTGCCTCTTGTCTTGTCTCCACCCTTCGTCTTTCCAGTCTTGTCCCCTCTCCTCCTTCTTTCACCTGATTTTCACTCTTCTCCTTCTCACCCCTCTCCTCTCACCTCCATTGTGCTCCATCCACATACACTGTTCTGTGGAGTGTGAGTTAAGTGTGCATTTGGTAGATTTGTCTTTACTTTTACACCTATTAACTCACTGATACTCAGTACTGCATTTTAATGCAACAGTGACCCCACTTTGCCTTTAACTTTTGTTGTTCTATAAACTAGATTTATTTATTATTCTGCACTTTGTATTGGATGTGTTCTGCATCTGAATAAAACAGTTTTCCTGTTAACCTATAAACTTCTTTTGGATAATTACTGAACAGACATGCATATGTATGTACGAGAAAATCATGTAAATAAGCAATTAAACAATTAAATGTGCATTCTACTGAGGCCTGAGGCTGTCCACCAATAGAAATCAGGTATTAAGTTTAACTGACTGAGGAAATTTGTTTTGAGCTGCAAAGAAGCTACTAATGGACTTTGTGGTGAGATAATGTTAAGGTCAAGAATGAACTTTCAATCTCAAATTGTAACAATAACAACCGGGCAAGCTCTATCTGCTGAGGAAGATCATGTGATACGCTTGAAAGCTGCTCAGACCTGGTCACAAAAGACTGTGACACCGCAGGGTTAATCTGTTCACACAAAATAAGCGACATAAAGACTACTGGCAGGGCTACATAGTGGTTTACTGTAGATGGTTATCTAACACGCCAACGCTACTCAGTCACAAAAGCTCAGTGTTAGTTTGTTTGGTGCCTTGGACGCTAACTGAACAATAACTTCGTGCAGTTTATGCAAGAAACATATTTGTACCATCGATTCCTGTCTCTGTTGTGGAAGAGTTCAGACTCCAGCAGAGAAAGGTTGTGTAAAAATACAGCAGAAGACCACGATCGGTTCTTTAGGCTGTCCAGCTCTCCATTTCCTTAGAAAGGTCACCACTGTCATGTCATTTATTAATAATCAGTCAAAGGTGTGTCAGAGTTCAAACAGTCTTACTTCACCACATGAAGCTCATCTGCTAATTGCTCTGAAATGTCTCTGTTTTCAACGCTTTTATGACCATAGGGCCGTAAGGCTAAAGTAATCTGTGTCATGTCTGTGTAGCTGACCTTCTTTCAGGGGAAATATTCTGTGGTGGAAGGAAATAATGCAATTAAAAATTACATTTCTAGGAGCGACAGTGGATTGTTTAGATTAAAAACAAGTTGTTACTGTAGCTACAAGCAACAAAACACATTTACATCATCTCACAAATAGAAATATTATCCAAGTAAAACCTTTGTGTCAATGTTTATATGTGAAACCCAGATAAAGGGACGTCCTGATTGGCTGACAGAAGAAGTTTTTGTGTGTGTGTGTGTAACATTGCATACATTCTGATAGCTCCATGTAGAGGCAAAGCAGTGACTGGAAACGCCCATACAGGAGCATTTTTCGCAGCCACGTCGATTGTCACGTTGAAGATTGTAGAATCCCAATTTACATCGGTCGCAATTTTCTCCCTCCACGTTTTCCTGCAGGACAGAAAGGCAGGAAGAGAAATTGATAAGAAAGACACAGCAAGGTTTATAGTCTGCCCTCGAACTGACGCTATGAGCACAAGGCATGTTATTGCAGTGTTAATGTGGTGAACATAATGATGACAGGGCTAGAAAGGTTAGCGCAGAGTACTTGTCAGTATTTGCGGCCTTGTGTGTGTGTAAGTGTGTGTACCTTGCACACGCAGGGTGTTATACACGGGTCTTCGTTGACGCTTCCTTCCACAGTGCAGTTACAGCGCTGACAGGACGGGTAGCCCATATAACCGACAGCACACCTGGAGACAAATGAGTTTAATAACAATAATAAAGGTGGCAGTGAGGAGTATAAGAGAGGCCTCCCCATCATCAGAAGGTCACGCAGTCAATTCTACTAACAACCGCTGCATCCATCCTGCTCAAATTGTCTCTGAGTCAGACACTGATGGTTTGCAACACACTGCTTGCTTTGCACCACAGGTGACATGCATATATGTACAATCTCAGAGGAAATCTACTGAATACAAAAAAATAGAAACGATGCCGGCCTGATCTGAGGTCAGGTCATTAAAAAAAGTTTGGGGGAAAGGTTGTATGAGGTTTTAGGTTAGATTAGACTACATTAAACCTGAATTATACCCACAGGAAAGTTGAGCTGTTAAAGTGGCAAAGAGGATAATACCAGCTAATACAGCAATAAGCTATAATGATAATACAATAGGATACAATTTAAGATGAAGCACCTTGTTGACAGATTTAAAAGGTCAGACTGAAAGCTTGTATTTGTTTTGATTCGCAGGTTGTGATTTCTAACCTGGAGTTTGGAATGAGAAGATTTATTAATTATTTTATGTGTTCAGGTCAATTAGAGATGAGAAAGGAGAGAGCATGAGTATGTGACAGATGTTATCAAACGGCAATCTTGTGTTTAATGTGTCATTTATCCAGCGACTTCTGTACTTAGGTACAAAAAAAAGTGTGTGTGTGTGTGTGTGTGTATGTGTGTGTGTGCGTGTGCGTGTGTGTGTGTGTGATAATAAAAATCAAAGATCTTAATGAAAACTTTCTGCCAATTTTCAAACACTAATTGGAACAGACAACAGCTGAAAGGTTCTACTCACCTGTCACAATGTGTCTCTGTCTCTTATATGTATGTGTGTGTGTGTGTGTGTGTGTGTATGTGTGGGTACGTGTGTATGTCTCTCACCTGTCACATCGCAGACCCCCGAAACCCTCCTTACACCGGCATGACCCTGCTGGCTGGCCTGCCAATCAAAACACACACACACACACACACAAAGACACACAAACACACACTGTTTAAAAAAAAACAAGTGCGAGTGAAACTGAATGTCTTTGAAGTGGCTGCACCTAAAATAGTTCATATCTCTAGACATAAAAACAGTAAAATTACAAAGAGGAGTAAAATTATCTCTAATATAAATAGTTGTTCTGTTCGGTCATAGGTTATTTTTTTAAGTAACAGAAGCCCATATGAAATCAAGCAGGACTGAATTAATGAAATGTTGGAGTTGTTGGCTATGCATGTGAACTGAGGGTGCTGAAATTATTTATATTTCAAGGCATGAATGATATCTATAAAATTATGGACAGAAAAAGTATATTTTCATACTGGGCGTAGCCTGGCTTGAATCTGCGACGCATGATTGGCTGATAGAACCATGAGAGTCACATGAGCAGGGGATGCAAGGGTTCTCCTCCTCAGCGCTCACCTGTCCAGGTGAAGAAAGCAAACATTTTTACACACAGTTAATATTCACGCATTCAGTTAATATTCAGCATGATGAGCAACATGTGTGCATGCGTGTGCGACGTACACCCGCAGGTCTGTAGAATCCAGCCAAGCATGTCTGACAGTTGATTCCAGCCGTGTTGTCACGGCAACCAATACAGACTCCACCCCCTCTGTGTTGACCGTGGGTGTCCAGGCTGAGTGACAGGTCCGCTACTGTCTGATTAAAGTAGCACTCCTCTGACTTGCCGTGGCAGTTACACTCTGAAAACACACACATACACACCAAGTTGTTACCATAGTACTGTAATTTGATAGGATTGTTGAGTTGTGCCCCCACCATCGCTAAACTGAGCATGAAGCAGGACTGCTTCTTTTTTTTTTAATCCATTTACTTCTTCCATATAGGGAGTTTAGAAAAACATCAAATCCTGTTTTGAACACGGCACCCTGCGGTTTACACGTTAACCATGAGCTGTGTGTTATCTCCAGGGTCCAGAGAGAAAAAGTGGGTCTTTCATTTCACTTCACCATTTCCTACATCTACAAATTTACAAATAAGAGGAAAGCGTTCTGCAGTGTGATCGTGGACATGATTTTAAAAAAGGGGGAAAAGGATACACAGGGTATCTGCCCTGTAAGTTTTCAAGGTGTACAGCGTGAAAACAGATATGAATTTAAATATAGTGGGAGTGTGTTTTTTTTGTACTGTCAGACGATGAAATAAGATCCAGGATGGCCTGTGAGTAATAGATCCATTAACGTGAAGCTTAGCAAATGCCAAAACATTGCACAGCGTTTTAGAAGATTTATAATACTACGAGGAAGAATTTTACTTCTCTAAAAAGGTACAGTGAATCGCAACAATCGCCAGGTCAAGATGACATTACAACGTTATCTACCAGAAATGTGTGCTTTTACATATTTACACATTACAAGGAGAATAACAGTTCTGAATAACAGTGGTGGAAATCTGCGAAGGTCAGAACACACCAACACTGATCTCAAGTACTACAACACCTGCTGCTGGGCTTCCCCCTATTTTACTATCATGCCAGTCAGGACATCTAACGTCTCGTCACCTTGGTCTTGTTTTGTCAGTGTCAAGGCAGAAGCAGCACTTATCAGGCCGCTGAGACTACACGGCCTGTTAGGAGGTGTAGCCTGTGTGAAATAAAATGAAGATTACATGTTGTAACCCCAGTTTTATGATGACAGGTGAAAGCCTCTAACCTCATCGCTTTGCTGCTACATAGTTGATGAAGGTTAATGGATGCAAAGGTGACTTTTGATGGTTATATACAGTCTTATATGAAAGGCTGATCCAGATTGCCCCGGCAACAAAGTTCAAATCTGTAAAGACTTCATATAAGCTGCAGGAATATTAAAGGCATATCAGCAATTAACATGCCCTGGGTTCATACGCTACAGTACCATGTGAACGCCAGTGAAATTTGATAAGTGACTGTTGGTTTCTGGGTAATGTAGGCTTTGTGTTGTGGATAGTTGTGTGTAATTTGTTGTGTTATGTCCTTACTCTCGCAGATATGTCGAGTGTGGAAGGTTCCTGCCATCCAGGCCTGCTGGTGGTAACCAGGGCAACAATGATCACAGCTCTCCCCGCATGTGTTGTGTTCACATTCACAGCTGAACTTCTCACACACACACACACACACACACACACACACACACACAAATACAAGAAAAACACATTATTAGTGCAGAAGTTTCACAAAGTTGTCAATTTAACACTCATGAGTAACCGTGTTTAAATAAATGGATCGTCTGCGAGCTGATTTCAAAAAGAGGAAGCTAAACATGGTGACAATCTGAGTCATCGTTGGATTTGAATTCCAGTGGAGCCACTTTTTCTCCACAATCTGTCAAGTGCCTGGTGAAGGAAAAATATCTAAATCTCAAAATGTTGGGCCTTGGCTTGACACTGATTCAGATCGATCCTGCATGCAGTTTGGAGGCTGCACTGCTTTCTTAACCACACGCTAGCTTCCTGGATGACAGGAAAAAGTGCAGGTTACCAACCGGCTCACTTCAACTTTGCAAAGCACTTTGACATAATTCAAGTATCACAGCCTTCTCAACTTGCAATTTTGAGAGTTTGTCGTCTGTGACACGTGTAACCACATCTACCAGTGATGTTAGGTTGGTACTGGACACACTCTGAGTGGACGTATCACTGCAGCAGAGTGAGAACTCTGAGATCAGCCGGTGTAAGGCTACTCTTCAAAACATCCAAAATATATGAACAAAAAGATGTTTAACTGTGTGAGCATGAGCTAAAAACATCAAAATGTTCACACAAATGTGGGCTGCAAGCAGGTAATTACCAATATACATGATCTATTCAAAGCTTATCAAACAACAATGTATTCACAGGAGAGCCAACTGCAATAAAAGAACCTGGTCCACTTTCCAGATTGACAGTCGGTGGGCAAATGGGTTGACTATTACTCTCCCCGGAGAGAAATAAATTCAAAACTAAAGACAGTCAAAGCAGAATGTAGCAGGAAATTTGCCAGCTTCGAGGTTCAGTAATTCAATTTAGGACTTTCTGTAAATTGGTTGATGTGGAGAGGGTGCCAGACTAACTGAGAGGAGAGCAGTACAATAGCACAGCGAGAGCCAAGTTTGGATTTGTTGGCTCGAGTGAATTTGCCCCCTTTATCTGAGACACAACGCAAAAGCTCTGGCTTCAGGCTGTCTTTTTTTTTTTTTTACTGAGCTTGCATTTGAACAAATGTTTTGTAGACGATCATCAACAAATCATCTCGGAGGTCTTCACCTTTCCTGCTTCTTGAAAGTCTTCCCAGGACTTTATTGCATGGATGGACGAACGTGTATCGAAGTAATGGATGTAAATGTCTCGCGGCAAAAGTGGTGTAGAAAAAAACTAAAGAAAGTAAAATGCAGATGATAATGTGTGATATTTATGCTACAGCCAGTAAACACCATTTAAAATACCTCTTCTGAGATGGGAAGAAGAGAGGAGGAAAAAGAAGAAACTGGAGCCCTTTACACATCAGTGACATCACTTATTGTCAATGACATCATCACCAAGGGAACAGACACCAGTGTCACATCTGAGATAGTCCTCGTGGTTCAGCCCTAGGACATGTAAAGGACACAAGACTGTGTGTGTGTGTGTGTGTGTGTGTGTGTGTGTGTGTGTGTGGAGAGCGAGACTGAGAGAAAGATCAGGTGTCTGGTATCAAACACTCGACTGTTTGAAGTGACATGGGAGACGATGCTACACCGTGTCACCTGTGTCCCCTGCAGACGGGCTCACACACACACACGCACGCACACACAGAAAGTTTGATATAAGGCGGTAGATAAAAAGCCGGTGCCTGAGGGCGCTCTTTGCTCCTATTCACCAGTATGCATGGGCTCCATTACCTTGGTGCTATTGTTCAGTGGATGGAGAGAAACAGAGAGTTAAGTATTTTACCTTTGTAACCTTGTTGAGTGGGCAGGCTTTGGCATGGCCATAACAGATACACATGCCTCCGACTGAGATGTCCTTAATGGAATAGTAGTACTGGAAAGAGAGAGTGAGAGAGGGAAAACACATTACAGTGAGTATGACAGCGTTAATGAGCATATTCACACAGTTTAACAGGCAGCATTAGAACAAGTCTCTGCTCTCTTATCTCAATTGTGATTACACTTGAAAAGTAATGTTCTGACCTAACCACCGTCATGATGTTGGGGCTAACACCACTCCTGGTGAGATGTTTAACAACAGTACTGGTAAATGGCTGCATCTGTATGGTGCTCTCCTCCCGCTCTACCTTCTGAGATGCCGTCGCCCACCTTGATGGGGCTCTGCTTCTTCACACATGAAATAGTCCTAATCACAACACCTCAGTCGCAATTGCTGTTGCCTCCATTTTGGCTGATTTAGTTTCACTTTTAATGAATAAAATAACACGGCAACATTGCTGAGAAGAGAAGAGAAGAGAAGAGAAGAGAAGAGAAGAGAAGAGAAGAGAAGTGCATGTGCATTGAGTCTTACCCGTCTTGTCACAATGGTGTCGATATCTTCATGGTGATGGAGTGTCATAAGGTCGGCGTTCAGCGTCCTGATTCGCTGGAACACAAACCTGATGTAACGGGCGGAGGTGAAGTTCAGCAGGGTCGGGGAGGGGTCATCTACACTGGGACGGCCATTGATCAAAGATGTGTGGATCTATAGACGGACAGACAGACAGACAGACAGGTAAATACGGACGTGTAACAGCACAGTTAAACTAAGACATTGTGCTGAGACAAACATTAAAAGGTGCTTTTAGTTTCTTGCAGTGACAGATGGTGGGAGAGAGTGAGAATCCTCTTCAGTGAAGCCAAAGAGAACAAATGTACACAGATGAGAGGAACGAAGAGGATGAGTAGCAACAGTCTTTTTCTAACAGTTGTTTGTGACACATTCCTTCGTAAAGTCCATGTAAAGTGAGAATAAATTCTGAGTTTCTCAGACCAAAGAAGAAAGTGTTATTAACCATCTAGCCATTTGAATTATTAAAAATATCAACAAGTTTATGAAATTAGGTAAAAATGGGTAAAAATTAGTATCCTCAGCTCCAGGACTGTGGGGGCGTGTCCGCTGAATGTGCTGAAGCCACGCCCACTTGTGGGAGCAGTCAAGCAGCCATTTTGAAGCGACTGAAACGTGTCCGATGAGTTCAGAAAACGACATGACTAACTTTGAAACATGAATTAATCTCCATCTCTCTGCTAGGGGTGCAGGGGTATGCTCAGGGTGGCCTCAGCGTGTCATCGAGCCACTCTTTAAGGACCGCCCACAAAATCCTGGACTGAAAACTGGTGAAAAACTGTTTTAACCTCCAACTCCACATGTCAGTAATATATTGTTCAAAGTCTATTCACATGTTTTCAGCAACTTTTTTCCAACATATCTAATGTATTTTGAAATTTTGTTGTTGCAAACAGAATCAACAGATATCAACAGACCTGCAGCCTCATGACAAGCTGCCACCTACCACTGCAGATCAGTCTGTGACCTTCTACCTTTTCAGCCTTGTCTAACTGGTTTGAACCATCTGCTCAGGTTAACACAGGGTCAGCTAGACTAATACAAAGCAATTCAAGAATACACAATCACAATAAAGCGCTAACTTATGATTCCTGTGTTACTACAAACAAACAATTTACCTCTGGGTACATATGAATGCTCATTAGTGGACCAAGCTTAACAGAAAAGTCACTTGCTACAGAGTCTTACCCCCTCTTCCACACTGTGACAGAGCTCACTCAGGAAGTGCTGAGAGGACCTACACATGCACACCTGTTTTCACTCTCACTGATTGAGCAGGACCAACATCGGAAACAGACTACATCACACATTAACACAGCGGGACTGACCCATTTTAACACATCCTTATCTTACACAAATAAAACAAGCTTGTGTTCTGGTGTTTATACAACCCGACTGATAAATAACAAATTAACTCGACTTAAATTTTTCATTTGAAGACAAGAAAATTTGAATGTGGTAAGATAAGAACTAGGAAAAATGGAGGAAAGCATCTTTTCACAGACGTAAAGTGTGCAAAGGAACGTCGGGACGTACAATGGGACGCTGTATACAATTCTATGTAATCAATGAAAGTCTTGAGCAGTGTTGCAGAAGCTACTTAACTCGAGACAAGCTACTCTTTATTGGAAGTAGTGAGGCTTCGAGGTTACAAAGCTACTCACAAAGGTTTCTTCTTACATTGTACAAGTGTTTTTGCACTTATGCAACCCAGTACCGCCTCAGAATTAAGTCCATATAGGAAGCACCTCACAATGTTTTGCGATGTAGCGAGGTTAAAAGTAAAGCTGTGGAAGTTTGGGGTGTTTGATGGACGTGTAGCACATCAGCAAACGAGGCTTTCATGGAGGAGACCACAATTCGCATCCCGCCGCTGCAATTAACAGTATCATAGTTTATTTGCCATGACCACAATCTGCCTCAGACCTTAACCATGCCGTCATTGTCATGTGCAGAGAGTGTATAAAGCAAGAATTTAGAAAATGTTGATAACTAACATAATCCGTGGTTTACAGAATCGGTTTAGGGCTGTTTATGCGGTGGTATTAATCCCATCCAGAGCAGATATGTGTGCGATCTTTCACACCCCTGCCGAGCCCTGGTTTTCTTTCCTGTAAGCGCTGTCTTCAAAATCATGTCAACATGATTCAACAAATCAGCAGACAGCAGCACTACCCTAACGCTGCTGGAAATATAGTTAAACCAGTAGCATGACTACATTTTTCCATCAGGACACCTCATAACATGGACCCCCCGTAGATATTTTAATTTTGTCTACCAAAGAAATTGACATTTTGTATTGTATCTATGCTGCTCTACCCTGAAATCACTGTAGAAGAAGACTGAGCATGAATTCAAATTCTGCAATAATCAACAAGCATCCACATAACAAGTAGTGTGAGGTTCTGTCTGCCTGCCTGCCTGTCTGTCCATCTGTCTGTCTCACTAATGTGGCCAAAAGCAACATTTGGCATCTGCAAAAAAAAAAGTCTTACAGAGTGGGCTGACCGTGTGTGTGTGTGTGTGTGAGTGTGTGTGTGCGTGCGTGCATGTGTGTTGAGTGTGTGTGTGTCAAGGGGGAACACTTGATGGGTGCAAGCTGCACACTTGGAAGTAGTGAAGGAGACGGTTGTGTGTGTGTGCGTGTGTGATGAGTGGTGGGGTGACATTGTGAATGTGTGTGTGCGATGCTGTGACACATCGCCTACGACTCATTATGGTTTCACTGTGATCAGACGGCTAGGGAGCTGTCAACCCCACACACACACACACACACATACATACACACGCACACGCGTGTACACACACACACACACACACACCCTCAGACACCTCCGTCGTTACTTGCAGCTCTTGACATCTCCCTGCTCGCACCCCCTCTAGCGCTCCCCCGCAGGACACAGACACACATACAGTACAAAAAAACACAAGAAGACACACACCAAACACATGTGCATGCAAGCGTGCGCGTGCACACACACCAGCACACTTGTAAATGCATACACACATTCAGACAGACATCTACAATTAGTCTCTGTGTGGGAGATGTAGTTGTGTGATTAGTGCGCGCGTGTGTGTGTGTGTGTGTGTGTGTGTGTGTGTTCCTCTTTCTCTTCATTACTGTCAGTTATAGCAGGCTTGCCCTCTCTGTTCTTACAGGGTGCAATCACACACACAGCTGATCAAAGCAACATAACAGTAAACAGTGGTGTGCACATGTGCGTGTCAGTGTGGGTGTGTGTGTGTTTCCAATAAATCAGAATCAGCAATTAAAATTATATTAAGCACATATGAAAAGAAATATACCCATTTTTTTTTAGAAAACAAGCTCTGATCTGCTTATTAATTTGAAAACCTTCCTGCTCAGAATATTAGACTGATGCTTTAACGAGAGTTTACATAAAGATTTGACTTTCTTTTCTCTCTTTCGTCTGACTTTTGTGTTCATTTTATACAGTTTGACCACCATGTCCACTACTGTAGTACTGTAGCAACTTCTCTTCTCCTGCCGAACTCTGTTATTCTCTTCCAGTCGCTCAGTCCACAAGATCACTCTCTATACTGGATCATCGTATGCACCTTATAGCCACAGAGTTTCAGCCTTTGCCCTGCCCGTTTGAATGTTACTGACCCTGTTGTTGAATAAAGTCCAAATTAAACTGCCTTTTACCTTACCTGCTCTGCCTGTGGGTCCAGTTTTGCGACAAGAATTACAATTAGATAAATTAAATATTTGTAACTTTATACTTTCATAACTAATTTTAGAAAAGCCCAAGGCGCCTCACAAAGGTAAATGCATGCCAAGTGCACAATACTGTACTATAAATAGACCGTTTTTAGCCACCTACAGTAAGTCAGCAGTTCTAACCCAATTTAACTAAACTCAATTCAATCCAACCCAATTTAACCATACTTCAGAGACCAGAACAAACCCCAGTCATCCTGCATCTACCCAGTTAAGCCAAGTCTACCTACCAAAACTCAGTCCAGTCTAAATAGTAGACCAAGCACAATCCAACTCATGGTACTCATTGTAATTTTCCAAACCGTATACACCCTCAACCCACTCCTTCACAACTCGAGCCAACCCAACTGACTGGCACCATCCTAAATCAATCCAAAATTCAACACAACTAACAACTTCTGTAGCTGTTACCTCTCCATTCTCCAGTGGGTGAATCTTTGAGTAGAAAGTCGTGCAGATAACTTCATCATCTCTGGTGTAGGATGGAGTTCCTCTCCGTGGAGTAATGTTGAATCTTGTCAGGCACTCTGTCTCTGTAATGGCGTAGTACTGCCAGGGTTCAAATGTCACGCCGTCTATTGAGCGCTCTAAGATCCAGTTACCTGTGGACAAAAATATTGGTGAAGAATACGATGATGAAATGCTTCAAACATGGGATGCGGGGAGTAGAAAAGATCAATAGAAATAATGATGGCCATGCAAGACTGTGTTTAGGTCAGCCTACTTAAAATACATAGAAAATTGACAGAACATTCAATTCTATATATTTCATGATAGCTTAGGCCAAAACTGTGATATTCCACCTTCTGAATTGATTAAGCGTGACGTGAAGAGAGTCCAGTTAATGGAAAAATCAAATAAGCTAATTAAGTGGCACTAAACAGAATACAACAGTTACCAACACTATGAAACACAATTCAACTATCAAGATATGTGTATGGAACACAACATCAATCGACAAAATCTGGCCATCTTTATGCATTTTAAGATAATATTAATCCCACGTGGACAGTTCGCAGTGCGTTTCTTCAGTTGCAAAGGATTATTATCATTGCCTGATCAACTTCATCACAAGATTCAACACAACGGTATTCATGAGTTTAAAATGAAATGAGTATATGAAGGAATACATTTCAAATGAATATAATAACAGTTTTTAATTGCAGATGCTGAAGAAGAATTTCTAAAACCAAAGCGATTTGGTTCAAACACATTCGAAACATTAAGGTGTTAATCCTTTTTCAATGAGATCGGAGCAGACAGGTAGGGGCACGTGGACAATCTGACAGGCGGAGCGACAAGTGGGCATGATCCTGTGAAACTGTTGTGGTCATGCTTTACTTGCTGCTGAATCGTCTTTGACTTTTTTTTTCTACACATTGCCCAGTGACTACTGTGAGGCACTGACCACCATAAACTGAACACTGAACACCACAAACGTTATAACTGTTTGCTATATAACAGTTATGAGGACTTGAACAGGCAGAGCGTCATCGCACAACTAGGCTAGGCTAGGCTATAAAGTTCTGACTACTTTAGCTATCAACAATAGTCTGTGGTTGGCTTCAACACATCAACCTGTGATATCACCACAGTCGACTAACTTATTGTTATTTCATTTAACATTCCCCATTTAACACTTGTCGATATTTATATCAGTGCCGTTTCCACGGTTACCACACGTAGAGCAGTTGTTTTCCTGCAATCAGATTACTGCTAACCAAGCTAGTCATTATGCTATCTGTCTGAGGCTAAGATGTTGCTAATACTGCATTTTAGTTAAAAAACTGTTGGCCACATTTCACTCTTTTTACTTTTACTCTTGTGGACTGTATGTTTACTAGACACATTACTGTGTTACTTTCTGTGGCTGCTATGTTGTTTTTTTGCTAGCGATGCAGTGTCCCCGCCATGAGGCATGAGTACTTTTTCTTTCCTTGTTACTTTATTTATATGTTTTTACAATAACTCGTTTTTTCTGATTTGTAATCACGATAATTGAATCCGATATGCAATAATGTTTTCACAGTTTCACAACGGCCTCCTGTAATTAACCTCAAAGGTCAGCTGCTGTCATCGACTTTCATTGAAAGAGTGTTAAGCTTGCTGCAAAGCTGTGCACCTACACACGCATTATGAAAACAGAAGACAGTTACTTGGAGCAAAGCACAGTAACATTTACAGACGATAAATGATCAGGCTTGATGATGTTTTGGGTGCTGTGGTTTAACCTCAAAGAAACGTGCACATCAAGAACATGAAAGGCTAAGACTTCTTTATTGAATGCAATCTTGATCTTTTAAATGACTAGATTCTCTGTGGGAGGATTGTGTGTTCAAAAGGCTGTGATTACTGTATTTAGCCATTCATAACACAAATACTGAAAATAAGTCAGTAGCTGGCACTTTAAATTACACAGTCAATGTTTCATTTTATAACCAAAGTAGGAATGTCACGACCTGAAACAGTGCATGGCTGCCTAAACACAAGTTATGAGGCAGAATGCTTACCTGGGCGAGGTGAGTTGGCTGCCTTTAAGATCACATAGGCGATCTGGAAAACCTGGAAAACACAGAGAGGATGGAACAAATGAGATTTCGGACATTTATTAATCCTTTTGGGTCATCACTGACAGATGCAATGTCACTGTTTCATCCATAAAATGCAGCACATTGCATTGTGGGACAGAGATTGCAGAAAGTACCCAAAATGGCGTGGGCACTACTTTCTTTTTGTTCCAAAGTAGATATTTGAAATCAGAGTTGTCCTCTGAAGTAAATAAAAACAATGGTAAATGTGAGGGCTTCATACGCTGTGTTTATTATCTTATTTTCATCTAAATATTTAAATGATTCATGTTTTTCCATCTTCACCTTTTTAATATTCAGAATAAATGCTAAAATGATCAGATTGTTTTTTAATACACCACAATCATCTTTATTCAGACTGACATTCCTTCAGTTTGATCACCAACTAGACAGTAGGGCTGCGATCAATGATTATTTTCATTATCAATTAATGTGTCGACCATTTTCTCAATCAAGCATTTAGTTTGGTCCATAAAATGTCAGAAAATTGTGAAAAATGTTGATCAACTGGAAAAATTCACACTTGAGGAGATGAAATCAAAGAATTTTGACATTTTTTCTTTAGAAAATGATTCAAAATAATTTACAGATTATCAAAATAGTGGCAATTAATTTAATAGTTGACAACTAATCGATTATTTGACTAATCGTTGCAGCTCCACTAGACAAACAGACTGGATGTAGGTCAAATACTGACTCCCTGTCTCTCTTCACCACCCCGTCTTTCACCCCGTCCTTTCTCTCTGTGAGTCTATCTCTCTTTCTTCTCGTGATGTGGGAAGCAGTGTCACATTGCAGCAATTAGAATAGGGAGAAAGCTACCAAGTGTGTGTGTGTGAGAAAGTGTATTTCAGGGTAACCTTATAGCAGTCATTCAAACCCACTACAAAGAGTCAATGTTACCTGTATTCACACTGAGGACGGGGTGGTGTGTCTTTATGTGTGTGTGTGTGTGTGTGTGTGTGTGTGTGTGTGTGTGTGTTGTGTGTAAGAGAGCTCTCAGCAGTAGCTTGTAATATGGTGACAGCTTTGGGACAGCTAGGCAGCTCCAGCAGCTAAACATAGATGAACACAGCTAACTAATGCAGTGTGTGTGTATGTGTGTGGGGTTGCAGTGTGTCATATTCTGTTTTGATCAAATGCGGATCAGACGAGGGATTTTTATTTATTTTTTTTATTTTTTTTGCCTCAAAAGCTCAACACAGCATCAACAAATAAACACACCAGTAACTGTCCTGCAAGAAATCACACAGCTGCTAAATAAATGTTTATCTTCCATCCGTGACGCTTAACGTCAGGTCGGTACATTCATGGCGAGTTCGCGTCATGAACAGATCATAAGCTTTCAGAAGAAAATTTAATTGGCTAGTTTCTCTCAATCTGATTTCTATTTATTTTTTATTTTTTGTAGTGTAGCCTGTTTTGAGCAATTTTGAGTTTGAACTAGCTCAAACCAGCAGGATGTCTGCAAGTTTCATCAGGTTGCACTTGAGACCTTGTTAATGGAAGTTAGAATGAGGCAAACAAAGTGTTATCTCACTCGATATAAAAGGCATACTATAATAAATAAATGAATAAAAGAACATTTAAATCTCTATAACTTAATTTGCATAATAATACAGGATTATTATTAAGTCCAGCCTTGGTCGTCTCCCTTTTACGATTAAATTTAAATTCCCTTTTTGTAGTCAAAAATAATGTGAAAGTGCTTTTTAAATCTCTTATTAATATTTTTTATTATTAAATTCATCTTTGGAGATATATCAGAAATGCTCCTTAAGCGTTCAACCCTGAAGTGGGTGTGTGTTTATATGTTTAAGACTGACAACTGAGCTGACGGGCACAAAGTCAATAAACTCGTGCTAATAACTAAAGCTTATAAGTTGTTGCAAATGCAGCGAAAACGCCTCCTGTGTAAACCCGCCATGAGGCTGTCTGTGTGGCTGTGACAGTCATCATCAGCTATCACTTTATGCCAATCAATAGAGGGTAAAATGAAATGATTGGTGTAGCTATATGCAAAGAAGTTCTCTGTCTGCACAGGGAAAAAACAAAAACAAACCAACTAATTATTGCACAAACAGAGGCTGCTGTCATAAAAGCGAAAAAGGATCAAAGATTAATTTCTCTCTTTTGAGCGCTGGTTTTCATCTCAAAGGAGAACACAAAGCAGATCTGCATGTTCTAAAAAAATTTAGTTGGACTTTAAAGTGGTGAAGTTAAAGAATGAAACAATCAGTGACTCATTTATCCCCCAGATGACATGACGTAGACTCTTATCTGCACTTTGTTTTTTTTGCACTGATGAATAATTCTGTGATTCTGAAATAAACAACTGACTGAATTTGCTCATTTTTATATGCACATAACTCCAGATAGAAGTGTTGACATTGCAGAGGAGTGGAGGCAAATTATTCACCAAGTCTATAAAGGCTACAAATTTGCGTACATCTCCAGATATGACGAGGTTCTCCTATTTTTACAAAAATAATTTTAACACTCAAACGATACAAAATCATTTTCACATACTTGCTTTCACTGCAGCAATCTTACATATCTGACAGTAAATGATGATGGATAAGCCAAGAAATGGCTTTTGGCAGATATTTGAGCACAAAGGCCAAGTGAGCACTTAAAATGTTTATTTAAATGCCCAATCACCCCCTTTAAGCCCTGTGTCCAGTATGGTCTGCCTACTATTAAATGGGCTGTGAAGAATCCATTTTGTCTCAGTGTGATTTGGACACACAGTGACAGCGGTTTTACTGAACAGCTGGTGTTTACGGGCCATTCACATGGAAACGTGTTAAAATCTCTCTGGTCTGATAAACTGGCATCAAAATCCAATTCCAGTTCAGACTTCAGCTAATTATAGCGCGATTTGCACACAAAGGTACAAAAGACTGATCACAAACAAAGTGGACTAAGAAGAAAGAATTGAAAAGAATGATTAAAACATATAGCATAACATAAACTGAAGTGCTTTTTTGGTTTTGGGATTAATTTAATCATAAAAACACAGAAAGACGTGGACGCACACAGTTGGATATGTCATCAGAGCAACAGACCTGGTATGCAGACTTGTTAAAATTTACTGTCACTTCAAAAAAAAACGAAGTGTTAACATCTCGCTGGACTAAAAAGTAACTTTTGGCCCAGTTTGAAATAGTGTGAATCATCAAGCATCCATGACTGCCAAAACTTAGTGCAGGCAAACAAGCGGAAGTTATTCACTGCAGCCACAAAGTCATCTCATGTTGGGATCGTTCTGCTTTTCCACTAAGCTGCCACTAAAAACAATTTGTGGAGATGTTTTGAATGCTGCAGTATTTTGAATGACAGTTTCCAGGCAGCTCTGCAGCAAATACATTAAAAGGGAGTTCAGTATTTAACAGGAAAAATAATAAATATTTAAAAACAACTACAAATTATTGTGTGGAGAGGCTAGTGGAGTGCATCATATAAAGAGAAACGGCCTCTGGATAATGGTCTGGTGTCTAACAGCCAATTGAAATCCATTCTCTTTAAGTTCATCTCTGTCTGAACTGCCAAAAACACACTTGCACACACAAATAAAACACTCGAATACACAAACAAGCTTGCTCACAGACTTGGTCATAATTTGGCCTTAAGCTTTTTAAATAGGGTTCAGTGTGCATAAAACACCAGATGCTGCAATCTCTCCCACATTCTTGCTTTGGCTAAAGCTACTGTCAAACATAGATGAACAAAGTTTCATTGGGTACAGCAGATGTTTAATTTAGGTCCTCTCTGTTATGAATAAAGATATTCTTCTGGTGTTAAAAGTTCTCACCGCTTATTCTCTCGTTCCTAAATCTCATATACAGTAAAAAAGTTCAGAAAAAGTTTTCATTTAGTCAGTAGTTAGGCTACGTTTGAGTTATGTCTCTGATGACCATTTTCAGGAAATACGGCTCAGCACATAAAAGTTCCCCTACTGTAAAAGATCTATGTGCTGATTTATTTAAGCATATGACCAAAAGACTCCAGGCTCAAGCATTTGCCTTAGTAAGGTGCCCTTGACCAGGGCTCTGTGGACTGTTGACTGTAATTAAGTTAAAGAATTAACCTGTTGCAATAGTCAGTAACTTGGATATTAATTATTAAAATAAATGTAAATAAATATAGTATAGAACTGACATTAGCCTGTTTCATTGGTCTCTAATGTATTTGTGGTTGGTAAATGAATGAGACAATGAACGGACAACTGAGCTAACATTTTACTGTCTATCAGGAAACTTTGAGAAACACCAAAAGCTGAGGTCAGTTCTGAACAGTTTCAGAGATCGGTTTCACCAAAATCAGTGAAATAGTTGTTGTGTGACTGCGTGGCCATCATGTACTTCTCGCAGGAGTACCCGGAGCGGACACATGGGGCGCAGAGTGGGAATGGACAGGCGCACCATTTACCTGATTATAAGTCAGTGTAGCATTAAAATGATTTAGAATATGTTTATTTTATGTTAGAAAACACACAATGTAACATAATGTTCACAGTGTACCAATAGAATATATGTAGGAAAAAGACTATTTCAAATTTCATGTGAACAAGTTCCTGGCAAACTCAAGGTAGTAATTTCCCATGTGACATTTATGCATTTATGGTAGTCTTTGAGAGTGTTCGTGTGCGCCTGTATGTCGAGGTATTTAAGAGCTGCGAATAATGAAAGGACTTTGACTGACAGCTTCTTTCAGGATCCAATCACTCTGCCACGTCCTGCTCCCGCCCCCAAAAAGCTAATATGATTTGACCACATCGAACAAACTGTCCATCAATCAATCAAATTTGCAATACTCCCAATACATCTACTAGTAATTTCTTGATCTATATGCATACTAATACCTAAGCCTACGGCAACACCAGACTGCACACATTGAAGACACATAGCCGATAAACTTTTAGTTTGACACGGAAGTGAAAAAGAAAATGTTTAGACCTTAAAAAATGACCAGAACTTAGAAACTAAGTGCCCATGAAGTGGTTCTTCAACAGGTCTCTGGAGAGGACTCGTACTTTGATTGTCAAGTCAGATGGATCTACATGCAAAATTATAATTCAAGAAATCATTGAAAAGTGATGAAGAACATAGACGCACATCACCTGTCTCTCCCTTTCACACACACACTGGGGAACACACACGGTAACACACATGGACCCTCAGCTCCCACTCTTTCTCATTATCTAGTCGTTCTAACCAGAGAGGAGGCTGAACAATAACAAGAGAGGAAATGAGGGTTGTGATGTCACAGGCGATGACCATGCACACGCACACACGCACACACACACACACACTCCCAACCCACTGTCATTTTCTGAGTGAGATGACTGAGGGCGCAAGGGAAATTCAGAGCACTGGAGGGTAAATAGCTTTCCGTTGGACTGATCGGCACTCACACGTATGTACACACAAAACACCCACTGAAGAGTGCACATGTTCACACATGCACACACCGACATTCATGATATTGCATATACAGTACAGTCAATCACTGCAAATCAAACTTGTGGTTGATCTATTGTTACTTTGTTCAATATGAAATTATAAAGATGAAGCCTTTAATAAAGTCTCTGTATAAATATATATCTCTTTGAGCTGTGGTCTAAACACAAGTCGGCGAGACTGCAGTATTGCAATTAGAACAGTTTAATGCACTTTAATATTTCAATGTGCATAAAATTTCAAGATGCATAAAATGAATTCCAAAGCAGCCCAGTATTCTGAGGAATACTGAATGATTCCACACCTCACAAATTATTATAATGTTACGTACTGTGCCCTGAGACTGACAGTCATTTCAGCAAGGGCCCCAACGCGTCATAGGTTTATATTCATGTGGAAAAACTGTCTAGCAACTGTTCTAACTATGACGGGAGGTCGTTTTGTTATAGCACAACAAAGTCTGCACAGAGAGGAGGTCAGGCTGGATGGATGGGAGACTGCTGTTTGTTTCTCAACCATGATTCAATCTTGTTTTGTTTGCATGACCACAGCTGTTCCATAACCTTGTAACCATGGTGCTCTTTGTATGGCACAATAAATGTATATTAAGAGATGCTGAATATAAGCTTTTTAATTCCACTGTACTTATTTCTCAATGACAATCGCCGGAGCTAATTCGGTTTTAACAATCATCTTATAAAGGCCGTGTCTAAAGTGTTCACAGTCTTGTATTATGCATATTTATTTTAGTAACTGTACTGAATAGAGGAAATAATTACCCTTTTTTGTACTATTTGAGGTACCACTGTCGGTCCTTGCGTCACATTTTCAAAATGGACTCAGCACAACTGAGGACCAAGGTTCATGGTTTCAATCCCAGGTCAAGTGGCCGAAATCTTGACTTGAGCAGTACATAAAGACACGTTTCTCCATCCCTCATCTCAGACTCATATAGGCGACTTTTCACTTGTTTTAAATAGTAAACTTTATAAGTTATTATCCTAAACTGATAGCCCTGAAGATCCTTGAAATAGCAATTATGGAAACGGACAATAAGAGAGGGGCGTTTAGTCGAATGAAAACCTTGATGGACAGCTTTTTACTGAAATAAATACATGTAATACAACGCTGTGGACACCTCAAACACAGCCATTATATGAGGATGGCTGTTAAAGCTGCATCAGCCCGGTGGGTGGTCATTGAGAAAAAAGTACACTGGTATTAAAAAGCTTTTAAAGAACCTGTTTGTGACAAATGGAGCAAGAGGGAGATTTTTTTTTTTTCATTCTTTCATTCTTCAGGTTTTTCCTTATCCATCCATCAGTAATTATTTCATTCATTTGCTGTACATCTCAGTGTAAGCTTGACTCAACATAAGAGCAATGTGAGTATGTGTGTGAGTGTGCATGTCAGTCTCCTGCTGCACACACTAATATTAAGTTCAGAAATGACTGATTGAGAAAGCGTGTATGTGGGCACGTAACTCCAGTGAGAGGTGTGAAAATGTATGTGGGGGGGGGTGAGAGTCCATTTAGGAATGTATATACAGCTACACCAGAGTGGTGAAAGGTGTGATTGATGGGCCCGAAGCCATTAATGTGTCAAGATGGCTGCTGCTCTACTTCCTGTCCAGAGATAATTATATTCCTCGTAATCTGTGATGGCAAAAAGAAAAAATATATATACATAAAGCTTACCTCAGTCTTGCCTCTTACATTACTCTCTCTCTCTCTCTGCCTCTAAATCAATTCAATTTTAATAATAGGAGGCTGACCTGTAATATTCAAATATTCACCTGCTATATTAGTATTCAAATCTCAAAGGCAGAATTCAAAGCTTTATTTGTTTTATTATAATTTTGTCTTGTTTTGTTTACTCCAACGCGTTGCACTGACTGCTAATGCCTGTGACATCCAACAGGTCTGATTGCCAGTGAGCTGTTTTGACTGTGTTTAACTTATTAACACAGTATGGACGGATTATAATATGGAAAGACATCTTAATATTCTGGGAGATTCTGTTCACATATGGGGAAAAATGTTGAGTCACTTCACATTTGCTTGCTGGTTTGTCATTTTAAGGACCTTCTCCTGGTACCTCGACAATGTAGAGAGAAAGTGAGGGAAAGTTTTAATGTTAGAATATTGGCTTCAGGTTTGTGGTTTAAACTTTTAGGTAATATTAAGTGATATATTTATTTCGAGACATCTGAAGTGCTTTACAGTTTGCCATCTTTGTTAGCCTTGATGAACTCTTTTCACTGTTGCTTCATATCCTGTTTACTTATGTAGCTGGATTGTTATCATGGTCTTATGTTTTCATTTCTCTGTATGTCTCTTCCATTATCCCTCATTGTTGTTTCATCCTCAGTTTTTTCCCCAAATCCGTTTTATAACTCTCCACTGTTTTGATAAATTTAAGCCATCTCTGCAGTGCATTGTGAACAGAGACGGAAAGGATAGCAGAGCAACAAAGATCTTGACCCAGATTCAATCTCACAACACTCCACACAACATTAAAGTATGAATCTCAGTCCACTGGGATCACAAAAATGTACCTAAAGTTGACAAAATAGCCAAAATGTGAATGGCACATTCAGCTTGAGCAATATCATTTATATGAGGTGACTCAGTAGTTATTGCTAATTTGTTAAATTGGTGATTCTTTGTTTTCATGTCATGGCATTTCTGTCTAGAATATTGGCTTCTAAATTGAATCTGTTTTTAACATTTAGAGTAATTTTTGATGGCTTCTCTTAATGGACTGAGGCCTTCGCATGAACTAAAGTCTCTCAGCCTCATTAGATTTATTCTCATGACATCTAAATAATTATAATCTGGCAGTCTAATCTGTTTAATCACGCTTATAAACGAAACTTGATGTCCTAAATCATCCCATGCCAGTACACAGCCCCTCCATCATCAAGACTGCTGCCAAGCTTTCCAAATCAAAAACGGAAACCCAATTATTTAAAGAGTGACACCCATACTTATGAAATGATTGATAGCAAAGTTGGTTAATAAGTAATTCCAGCACTGCTGAAATAATAGCTTGATTCCTTGGATGATAAAGCACGAGACGACGAGACACATCCTTTGAAGAGCTGCACATTGTACCTTCAGATGATGAACTAATTGCTCTAATTGTATATACAGTGAAATTTAAGCTGACTTTGCCGTGACAACATGCACAGTTTGTGTAAATCTGAGAAGACAGTGGTTATTGAGCAGCACACTAACAGAGAAAAGCAACATGCTGGCAGTAAGTGTTGCAAGCTGATAATTATTATTTTGGAACAAAATATGAGGACAGGCCATAAACATCTATTTTAACAACTTGCTAACCTCCTTTTAACTTATTAGTCTTGTCAAATCTTACTAAATAAATGTGATAATAACCAATGAAAGTTTGCTTGGTGCGATGGTGCTTGTTAGATCTGGACCCAAATATTCAACGATTTGGATTTTCATTTGTTGTGTAGTAGTAGTAGTAGTAGTAGTAGTTGTGTCAGTTTTCAATTTTGGGATTTGGATATTCGTACAGATATGTACTGCTTGCCCTGCCTCTTACACATAAAGGCTGCATGTGTCTGCTCTTCTGACTTTATCAGCAGAATGTTTTATAAAGTCAACCCCCAAAAAAACACAACTCACGTTTTCATCCATGACAAGTTACCAGTCCAAATTTATGTCCAGTTCCAAGTTGTTAAAGTTAAAAGTTTAAAAATAACACACCATACGAACCACATCATTATATTATCACTGTATTATCTCACAGAAGGTCCTGGGTTCAAATCCACCAGCCATCTCTCCGGATTTGTTTTCTCCCTATTGTGTCGAAAAATTACCATATGGAGCATATTTCTATTAGTTTCCTCTGACACAAAATATTAATTCCATGAATGAAAAGAAATCATGTGTCCTGATGAACTCTCATCCAAAACTAGGCAGACTAAACAATGGGACCAATTTTCCTAATGATGTTGCAGCAACTTTCTCAATTTCAAGATGTTTAATACACACACAGTCTAAAACTGCACAACAACTTAATCTGAGTTATTATGTTTCTGATGCTGCTAAATGAGCCTTAAAAAATGGAAAAAGGTTTGTAGTTTGACTCTTCGCAGAGAGCGGAGGCTGTGGTCAGGTTTGATTCATGGCAGTCACAGCGGATTCCAATTATGACGAGTCACCATTAAAATCCTTTGCGACCGACATAAATCCGAGCCGACCACAGCTGTCATTGTTTGTGAAGAAGGCCTTCCATACAGCCACCTTCCAGTGCTACAGAGAGTGAATGTTTGAAACTCAGACAAGACGAATTTATTTCAAGTTTGGAGAAGTCAATACAATATCCTCAAGTATGTTATTACAAGTACAACCTACCTGTTTCAGGTCCAGTGTGATTGTCACGTAGTGGTACTCCATTCCATTCTTGATGGAGGGACTTTGCCACCAACGGTTGGTCCCATCTATGGCATATTCGATGGGATGACGCTCTGTACAGACAAACGAACACCGCACAGAGTAAGAGAGAGAGAGATGGCATGCCAGTTATCCTATTCAGATTTTAAATATCTAAAACATTTAGTCTTGAACCCAGCATTGTTCTGAAGGGAAAATGTTCCTCTCCACTTTTTCTGAAATTATGGCAATTCAACCATACAAGGCCAAATATTCAAAGTCACATTTTTCTACCTTGTAAAAGAAATAAAAATGGATTTACCTTCAGTTTCAGGTGATTTTATTTCACTTCTGAATCCACAATCTAATCATGGCTGCTTGTACTAGTCCACACAATAGCTTTAATGGAACAGGCTGGTATTCATTCATTATATATAAAAGGTCACTATTTTATTCTATGTATGCTGTGTGTGTATGGGTATGTGGATATTTGGGTGTTTAAATGTGTGACAGAGTATTTTTAAGCGACGATGTGATGTTTCAGGTTGATTTGCAGCTGTCAGTCACTGGGCTACTTGTGTGTGACATTTCTGTTAAAAACCATGGCAACTATCACTAGCAAAGTAGAAGCAGCTATATATCTGTTATCTGCTATAACAGCATCCTTCCTCGCCCCTCTTTTTTGAGTCTTACTTACACCTAAGAAAGAAACAGAATACATATTTAAGGAAAATAAATAAAGGACGTCCAAGATACTGAAAGCCTATAAAAAGAGGTCATTCATAAGTTAGTCTATCTGTCAGAAATCTGTCATGCAGTAAATTGGAAAGGAACAGTTCAACATTTTTGGAAATACCTACTTGAGGAAATATACAGTACAGTCATATATCTGTCCATTAAATACGAAGCTAGGTCTCGGAAACAGCGGCTAACAGCTCGTCTGGCTCTGTCTAAAAGTAAAAACGACAGGTTGTGGTTTATGAGGCGAGCTATTTCTTGGAGTGGTGACAACAAGACTCAGTCATCACGCTGGCCAAGAAATAGTGCACATAACTCATAACTTTCTACACTTTGTTTTTTGTACGGATGTACTGGATTAAAGATTATTTATTGAGCTTTGAAGGTCCTGGTAGGCAGACTGGTTTATCCTCAGACAAAACCAGGCTAGCTGCTTCCCCTTGCATACAGTTTTTATGCTAAGCTAACCATCTCCTGTGTCCAGCTTCGTGTTGGATGGACAGTGGTAATGATCTCCCCATCTAACTCCCAGCAAGAAAGCGATTAAGAAGATTTCCAAAAATGTGGAAAAAATGTATTTAAAAGTGAGTAATAAGTCATTAAAGTGATCATTCAGATCAAATACATTTTAGGTCTCAGAATTAATGGAGGTAAAGGTGTTTTAAAATGACCATTTCTAACATTTTTCTCTTCATTCTTTTCAAACCTTTCCTTCTCTCACTTCTCATTCCATTTTTCCAGCTGCATATCCAATCATTGTTTTTCTCTCATTCTGACTGACTAGCTGCCTGTCAAGTGGTAAGCTAACTAGCCCAATAAGCTGCAAGCAAAGTCTAATACTTTCTAATACTCACTAGCTGATGATTGTGGTTAGATGACTGGCTAATCACTGGTTACTAGTTAAATGACGGACTGCTTCACTGGCTTACTGATTGCTTGTATGACTGGCTCAGCCATTAACTGCTTCATTGATTGACTAAACATCTGACTGTCTAGTTGGCAGTTTGAATTATGATCGCAGGCTAATTTTGTATTGTCGTCTTGTCATGTTGCGATTGATTCCTCCGTTCATTTGGTAATTATCACTTCAGACAATATGATTGGTTAACATCTGGCCAATCGGGCTCTAATTAACTCATCTAGCATGATGAATTATTGTAATCACCAAGCCTATAAGTCTTGTGTGAGTGCGTGTGTGTGTGTGTGTGTGTGTGTGTGTGTGTGTGTGTGTGTGAATTTTTCTTACCGAATGGTTTTGTACTCTTTTGGTTGCAGGTTCGACACTGAGGGTTTCTAACAGGCTGTCCTGGTACATGTTCCACCAGCTTACAGAACATCTCTGGACCCATTGAACCACAGGTAGCATTAGCTGTTATATCTGCCATGGAGGCCAGGTTCAACACAGCGGGGAACAGCCCTGCAAAAAAAACACACAGGCAATTACATAAAGGAAGAGATGATGATATATGAACTGCTGTACTGTTAGTACTGATGTCCGTTAGACGTATAAATGCAGCAGCTTTTCTCTTTCGGAAGCAAACAAAAAGGATGTTAAAGGTCTGAGATTTGGGAAAAACATACGCAGAGGAAGTTTATATCAATCTTCTCATTTGGCTTCGAGTTTGACAACAACATTTCCAAAAATGTTACAACTTTACGACTTACTGAGGTCACAACCTTATATGGTACGATATTGCCAGCTGTGTTTGTGCATAAGAATGTCACCGACATTTTAGCCAATATGACGCCAGAATAAACAGCAGGGTTTTCCCTAACACTGTAAGACTTTTTTACAAAGCACCTAAGCCTAATGAACAGAAGTTTTGCTGCCATTTTTGGACACACTGACGCTGCTTCTGACCTCTCATCGTCTGCTCTCTGTGTCGAAATGTCGCTGTGGGTGGGAATCAAGCAGCTTAAACGTTCGTCGCTGTTTTAAAACATGTACTTGCATTATTGTACTATTATATCAGTGGTGTAAAGTTTAGTGCAATTGTTTTTATTCGTTATTGTGACAGGCTAGGATGATTGTGAAGCGAGACCGCCACAAATCACAAGGCCGACTCCTTTCAGAGCAGCTCAAATGATGTGTTAAATTTCCGACGTTCATTTCAGTAGGAGTCATTAAGAACATCCAACACATCCTGCTTTGCATACAGGTTTTGTTTTTGAAATCATTAAAATGATGTTGGTTGCTCTGTGTAGTCTTCTTGCGACTGTATGTCTGTTGAACTGAGGTTTTGAGTAATTAGCATGGATCATGAGGGGGAGGGCAGGTTTTTTTAGACCGTCCAAGTTCGTTAATCTGGGTGTATTTTCGGTGCAGTCTAATGCAGTTAACATCATTTACCCCCCACAGATAGCGGGAGCTCTATCCACTTTATCTTTGGATAAAAGAAGCATACACAGAACATTTTTTTTGGCTTGCTTTCAAACTGTGCAGACTTTGGGTAGTGTAATGCTACTACATCAAAGGACTATTCATTTGCATTATGTTGCTCAAGCAATTTTTTTTCATTCCTGTCCGTGGATATTTTTCACTGCCGGAACAGAGTGTAAACCTGGAGAGAACATATATTATGGAAAACAGAAAGATACATATTTTTTCCAGGATATTGTTGGAAGCCATCAATAAAGTTATACTATGCAAACATTACTTTTTTTTCCCTCCCTTGTGCCCTCATGGTTAGTCTGGAATTAGACAAAAAAAAAAAAATCTCCTAAGGCATGAAAGTGGAGCTCCATATCTCAAAATCTCCATGAGAAAACTACTCAATTATATTAAACTCTTAGAGCCATAAGACTGCAGCTGAAGGGAGTGTGCTCCAACCATGAGGGACTCACTAATGTAGTAAATATGGGGTGAACCTCCTACCATCTCCTACCATCCTGGGAAAAACTTGTACTTGCTATTAGGACGACGACTTTCATCATTTTCCACTTGTTTTTTCAATCAATTCATCTAATTAACTGTAACATGAGAAGCTAACAAAAACTGTGATTTATTGAGCTCAAATCGTGCATAACGTTATTGGATCATAACATATCAGGTATGGAATTAATCTGCAGATGCTCGAGTTCAAAGTTGACACCAACGTTTCAATGAATGTTCGTTTTTGAGCCGCGTCAAAGGCCAAAAAATGTAGCCTTCAACGGAGGAGGTAATCCTCGTTTTTAGCCTAGCGGTTGCTGATCACTTGCAGTTCCTACCGGTCGGTATAAAAAGAGCAGTCAGAGGCAAATCACTATAAAGACAAATTTCCAGCCATGCTGGATTAAATGTCTACTTCTCTGGCATATTTAGTTTTCAGTAACAGTCGAGGAAGAAAGGAGAGGGACGGTGATGTGTCAGAATATAGACTTCTGAGCAATTTAGCTCGCTTTTGTTCAATATATAAGACAGCTTTGTGCTTAAAAAGTACTTAAAAAGTCATAGACATTTGACTTGAAATGTCTATGACTTTTTAAGTACTTTCATAAAAAAGAGGCTGTTTTCAAGGTATTCAAATACTTTAATTTTAAATTTTTTAAAGAAAATAAGCAAATATTTATATGTGAGAATGTGGAACCAGTGAACTTTTAGCATTTATGCCTAAAAACAACAAAACAATTATAAATGTGGCTGATGATTAGTTTTCTGTGGACTAGTTGGTTAATCATGTAATCATTTCAGTTCTACTCGCTATAGAATTATGAATTATGTATAGTAATAAATGCATCACATTGTACACCACCTCTGTAGTCAGTGCACATGCTATAAAATGTCTGACTTATCCAAACAAGAATAAAGGAAACTGATCTCCTCATGAGAGCTCTAGATAAACTGATCATTATTTACATCCACATGTCATCACCACATAAACGCACCATGACAATATTTTTTTTTACAGCTTCGAGGCGTGACGTCCTCTGTGTCGTTCCCATAGTAAAAGCACATTAGTCTCAGAGTTAATGGAAAGCTTGTTGGACTTAAAGTACTGGAATGCTCAACATACTGCTCACATGGTTCACATTTCCTGTCTGGAAAACACATGCACGTACCATGTGTTACGTCACATCTCCCCGGTCCTGGTTTAAGGTCAACAGCTTTTATAGTTAAACAACATTCGGACTGATATACAAACATAAACACAGAGGCATATACATGTACAGTAAGTGTACACAAAGGAGACGAGACAGGAAGAGAAGATTTGATGGGAAGAGAGACATGCAGACAAGAAACACTCGTGAAAGTGTGTGTGTGTGTGTGTGTGTGTGTGTGTGTGTGTGTGTGTTCAGATGAGTCCAGCTGTTTGGCCAGGTGTCAACACTGATGAACTGTGAAGAACATCTGAGACACCCAAAGTCTCTCTCACACATGTGTACACATTCTCACTCAAATACTCACTGCGTATCGTATACACACTCACACTCAAACACACACACACACACACACACACTTCCAAACCTCTTAGTGATAATATCTGGGAATCTACACCACTGAGGAAGCCCAGATTTCCATAACATCGTTTCCATAAAGGAAAAGTTCTCACTGTGTTCAACGATGAAGAAGTACATGTAGCAATTATATTTACTGTTATGTGCTTTACTAATGTTGTCTTCAGTATCAAATTGAACCAGTGATAGCTGTTGGTACATTGTAAACAAGAACTGTCAACAGCTAAATCGTACTTTTATGGTGCCACATTGACAAAATGTAAACAAATGCAGGCTAAGAATAGCTACTTGTTTCCAGGGAGGAGGACATTTTAGCTGTCAAAATTCACTTAATGCAGCTTTAAGTGAACTGATATCATAAACAAACATACATAACACACTAATTAAATGGAGTTTTCTGTTTATGTGTTGCAATTTATGCTGTTGTTGTTGGTCACTTCCCATATATTACCACACATACAGTACAGATAAGGCTATAGTCACACATAAACCACAACAATCTTTATCTTAAAATGAAATAGTCTAAGCGAAACAACTCTCTGTCCCTCGGCCTGAACATTGTAATGATAATAAAGCTGCTTTTATTCGTGTTGTATCAATCGTCTTTTCAGTTCCATCTTTTCACTGTGGCACAGTTTTTGGATGCCTCAAGATTTTAAGTCTGATATTTGGACCACATCTCAAAGACTCCAGTCAGTGGAGATCAGGTTGAACTCTTTTCACTGCAGTCTATTGTTCATTTTATTCCCAATTTGAACAGCGACAGCGGGCAAAAAAGATAACGCTCTAAAGGAAAGCATGCAGGAACCATACATACTAATGCCTACTGGGATCTATTCGACCATTCACCTATCACAAGAGCAAAAAAAAAGTGTGTACCATGTTGTTGTCATGCCGCCAACATAAGAAATCCTGTAACCAGACTTAAGACCTTACAAGATCAAAACAGTGGCTTTGATGAACATATTTTTCATAGTCCTTCATCACACCATTGCTAACTGCTGCCTCCTGCCTCTGCCAGGAGGTCAAGCCAACATCCTGCTTATTCCTGGGTCTTGATCCACAACCTGGAAGAGTCTCCAACCAGATACAAATGTGTGTGGGAAACTGTGCGATCTCTAATAGTGTCATTTTACCTTGATTTGTGACAGCTAATACCTTAAGCTTCATATCAGTTCAGCGTGTCTGATTTACACAATCACACAGGATTCAAACTTCATTTGTTCCCAGTGTAACCACATGTTTTGGTTCGCACCAGTTCCATCTCTTTCAAGATCGCTGAGACATTTCAGTGCGGCATTAATCTCTTTGCACGCTCCTATTCCTTCACGAGTTTAACACACATTTCATTTCCTGAAACATCTTCAACAGGAGCAGCTGATTGCATAATTTTATGTCGTATTTACATTCTAAATGCACAAACTTCACCAAACCAGGTTGCACTACTCATTCATGTATGGTCTGATAATCACATTGAAATGCCATTTCTCTTCTCACTCATGTTTGTCTTTTTCTGGTCATGTGGAAAAATGGTTATTGTTTATTATCATGCTAAAGACTTGGCTCTAGTGATGGCATCATCAGACCACAACTTTGGTCAAGACTGACACATCTAACTATTAGGTTTGTGCAGACATTCATGGCAGCCCAGAGGACTTTGGTAATCCCGTGACTTGTTGGTTGACATTTCTTTAGGTTTTCAGTAAAATGTCTCGAGAACTATTGGATAAATCTGCGAGGGATTGAGGGAATATAAAGGAAAGGGAGCGGCAATAGGGAGAAGTCCGGTGAATCGGGGTAATAAAAAGTTATTTTCTGCTTGTTTCACAGTGTTACGTTCATCCCAAATAAACGCACCCAAACCGCTGCACAACCCTGCAGCTTATTCGCCACAATGCCTGATTCGGTCTGAATACGGCCTAAGCGTTTTGACTCAGACTCACTTCCTACCATCTAAATAATTTTTTGGGAGAATCTGATCTTGTGTATGACTCCAACTTTGGCTGAAGATAACACATTTTCTCTCTTTTGCCTTTTATGTTGAACAATAACGTGAGATAACAGCAGAGAAACGGAGAGGGCTGCCTAAAGACAGATTCAGGTTCAGATTTCAGATTCACTGAATGACAAGGACACAATGACTGTCCGCCTACGGCTCTAAGGCTACCGTACACACACACACACACATCTACTCAGGTTCATCACCTTCCATTCTTCTCTCTCTGCTCTGATAACCATGGTAACCTGTCTGTCTGTGTGTCTGTCTGTTGGCCTCTCTATCCCGCGTATACGCTCTGTTAACCAGATGTCTCAGAGGATTTACTGCCATACAGCCTCTAAATTATAATACTGTCAAAAATTATAAGTGCACCCAATGACAGCTGGGCAATGTCATTGCCAAAGAAGTTGTTCAACACCCCAACACTTAAAACACGATGGCAACATACCTGAGAAAGTTGGGAGAATTTGTTGAGGTGTTTCAAACTTAAGATATACTGTGTGTTTTCCAAGTATTAAAGACTGATGTGGGCCCATCAGTGAACAGTGGATGCATCTACCTGCTGAGGCATCATATCTAAATTACTTAAAATGTCTTCTAGAATTGAGTTCAACTTCACAGTCACAGAGGTTGAGTCAGGTGATAAAAGCTAAAGCATCTCTATGACAACTGGGCAAACTCCATCTGCTGATGAGAAACGTGACTGGAAACTCAGAAACAGACGACGTGTGAATCTCCCTCCTCTGTTTGCATGTTCATGTGACATGTAACACATATCAAATCCATAATGTCACCGTGTTAAGTGTCTGCTATGCAACATTTAACAATACACAATGTTCCTGACCTGGATGGAAGCAGATCCATTTAACCATTTTGGATTTGTTAAATTCATTGAATTCTGAAAGTGAACTTTGGACGCTCTGCACTTCCATCTACATATCTCAGGTTACACACGCACTACACACACAAAAATGTTGATATTACAGCTTCTCATCAGTGTGGTAAGAAGGACAATAAGATATCAATATGGAAGTTAAATCTCCACTTAAGGGGAAAATGTCCAGATATGACTGAATTTCCACAAGATTCAGGATGGCAGCAAATTCTTTTTATCATATAAAGGCTTCTTATTACATTATGAATAAAACTTTATTTGCTTTTTCTGTTATGGTAGATGATGACTCTGCACTGCCTGCCCTGCTGTGTATGTGTGTGCTTATGTGTGTGTGATGGATGTGTTATTGTTGAGTTTTGAGGCTAGATGTATGCTTGATGGAATAAGAAGAAGGTTGAAAAAGACAGGATCATCTCTCTCTGGATCTCTCTCTCTCTCTCTCTCTCTCTCTCTATCGCTCCCTCCGTCCTGACTAGTTGGGGATGAGGGGGCAAAAAAAAGAGAGAGAGAGAGCGAGAGATGGATGGAGAAAACGATAGAAAGATTGATGGAGATGGATGGAGGGATTCCCAGAGAAAGATAGAGTGTTGTTTAAAAGGGTCAGGGCCAGGAGAGGAATGAGGGATGAGACTGTGATAATCCTGTATACTCTCTCTCTCTCTCTCACACACACACACACACAGCCTTCACATAAAGATATCTACATAAACGAGTGTGTGCTTAAAAACACAGATGCAAACTAGTCAGACACACACATGCAAACAAACATCTGCAAATATTAATTATAAATATTAAGACCATGAATCTACAACCATGCAGATACACATACATGCACTAATAAATATGTACTGGGCCTGAATTGTACTGGAATTTGGGGCCGACGTCGATTTAGGGAATAATAAATTCTGATAGACATAATTGGCTTACATCTTGATACACGTTTACATTTCTATGTATGAAATGTGCACATTATCTTCTGTCTATGGTCAGCATCTTGACTCTTATTGACCAATGAAAAGGTGTTTTGTTACATCGTGTCTGTATGATAGAAGGAGGATGTCTTTGGGTAAATAATGTTTTGAGTTTTGAACCAAGGATAGAAGTCGAGCTCTGTGACCTCTCTGAAATGAGTCAGACTGAAGCACAGACGTCAGAGTCAGATGGCTATTGCCCACATAAATCCATTTAAAATATCAAACAGTTCACTGATGGCTGTGTAAACATAGAATTTTATTTCTGGTCCTAAATGTGTCTCATTACAGTGTTTTGTAAGCTAGTTTCCGAGAAAAAGAGTTTTTTCATCCTCCTGGAACAAAATTTGATATTTGGACGTATGTGGTGTTCATCCGAGTATTCATATCATAATAGAATAGATACGTTATTCTTCTGTCACTCAAGTTTTTACACATATAGGCCCGAAATACAACACACACACACACACACACACACACACACACACAAAGGTCTCATAGACATGCATCGGTCTTTGGTCCACGCTGGACTTGAACCGGCCACCCCCTGGTGCCCAAGCCAAGTCCCTACCATATCAGACACTTGTGACGAAGATGTCTAATGAAGGCAGGATATTCTACAGTTTAACAATACACTTTATTCTTATCAGTGCACTGAAAAAGTAAATAGCTACACATAAAAAAACACGAATATAACATAATTAATGGATCTAAATGATGTTTTTCTGCATTATGTCCTGTAAACATTTCACATTGTTGCATATCAGACAACACCAGATATATCTGTGATAGGCTAATATCCACCTACCAATATATGCTCTAATACACATGCACACCCCACCTTCAAATGTGTTTCCAGGCTAATACATCAAACAAACAATATGAACACTAATCAGTCCCGGGCTCATCCTTAGCTTTGTGAGGGCCTCTCCTAAAACTCATCTGCTTTATTAGCTCAGATGAGCTCTAACCACCTGAAATATGATTTCTCTTCTACCTCTGATCTTCACAAACAAGACAACCCAGGAAATTAGATTTTAACAGTTAGGATAGGATAAGAATTTGATGCATATCCCAAGTTGTGTAAAATATATACTTACAAGTGAAACTGTGTCTACTCCCACACTCTGCAGATCGTGGCTTAATTATGTTGTTTTATCTGCATATCAAACCTCTAATGACAATTAACAATTTTCTTGACAATCTGCCTGTGTCTGACCATGACCACAGAAAATTACCATCAATGTCTACTTCGGCTGCATTATGTCGAGCTTGTTTGTCACCAAGGCAACAGTAAGAAGTTATGAATCACACAGAAATAGTCGTAAAGGGATCATTTGTGTTTTTATCCCGAGGTCTTGCGATCAGAGCATAATTATCCTGTTATCTCGATACATGAAACTGTGTTTTAGATTAAAAATAAATAAATAAATCGTTTCTCAAGTCTTAATTTGGTAGCAAAGGGACAAAACTAATTTTCTGGCTCAAGATAACAAGAAAATTATCTCAAGATATTGAGATAACACAGTGCACGTACAGCTCAAGTACAGTACAGCATTCTCCTGATAACGAGTCTGATCACTGAGTACGACTCCACCGCAACAGTTCAGGACCTTAGTAAAATTATTTAGCAAAGTATTTAATTAAATCATAATCTCTACAAAACAATGTTTTGTTATTGCATGGCAGAGATAATCAAATCATGATAAGAGAAAAGAGGGTTTGGTTTAACAAGATAATTAAGTTGGAACACTAAATAAATTGGATTAATACAATTTGAACACCCAGGGCTGCCCTCAGCATCCAGGTGTAGCATTTATTATTGCATCAAATATATAAACACAATGTATTTGGTTCTTTATAGACAGGTGATCTGGAACATTCTGTGTCAGTGCTGTGTCTGATTAATGCAGTTTGTACAAATCAAATGACGTCAGGCCTTACATTCAGGCAATTTGAACTGAATCAGTTAATAAACACAAAGAGTAATTCCTTACCTAAAGACAGATATTCTTGAATATCTCATAAATAGTGCTAAGTGTCTTGACAAAGGTTTTTCAGTGATTGAACGTCAAATATGAATATGTTTTTCTTGAACTGAGTAAAGTGAAAGGGAAAGGGACCCAGGCGTCACTTTGAAAACATCATAAATGAAAGGTTTAAATATAGCGTGTGATCAGTCTTCATCTAAATCAAATCACAAACAGCAACACCTCGCTGCTGACTGTCCTGATTGCTGCCCGTCATAACATTTACTGATGACTGAAGCTCAGCAAAGCTCACGTCTAACACAGAGGTTTAATATCAGCGCGTGCACGCACACACACACACACACACACACACACACACACGGCTGTGTTCCCTGGTTGCTGCATGTTGTTTCTATGGTAACATAGTTCGTACTGACATGTTGGATAAATGAGTGACTTTTCTAATAGATGGTAAATTACATTTGCTGAACATCGACTGGCTTTCTTCTGTTGTGTCACGTTCTCCTTTATATGTTACAAAGTGGTTACCACTGATGGTAACCAAAGGCCAAGAAATTTGCAATTTGACAATTTCAAAAAGGATACATCATCTGGGAATCATGAATGTCTAACGATTATGGCAACTCACCCAATGGTTGTTGACTAGCCTACATTGCTATCTGCTGAGTCAAGGAAAGACCAGACCTACCAGTCCTCGGATTATACTTTACTTAGTCTGTAGATTTGTAGCTAATATACTTCTACATAATGTGTAGCTTTTGTTGTAAGGTGATATTACATCTACGGACTTTTTTGTCATATAAAAGGAGTTTTGTGAAACTGACACCCTTGAAAAAATGGTTTGAAAGATGTTGAAGGTTTTTAGCTCCAACTGTTAACATTTTCAGAGATATTACCCTCAAATGTCAGGCTGAGAAAAGATGTGGACAGACTCTACGTGTCTATGCGTATAGTTCCAGTAATGACACTGAATATTGACATGGTGAGCATTCTGATTCTTGAATTCCCGAAGCGTCAGAGTGAATATGTTACATTTCAAGCTAATATTTCAGTGTCCACACCACTGCTGTATATAAATATGTAATATAGTTTGCTTGTTATTAATAAAAGTTAGAAAAATGTGCATTAATCTATACTTTTGTTTCCCTGCCAGTATCTCTGGTTTTACATCTGTTGGCCGCTCTTCTATCATCCTCCAGGGGTTACAAGGGAAAGCTGTAATGAAAACTAAGTCAACATCCTGCTCTCTAAAGGACTTCCTGCCCTGGGAGTGTGTGTGTGTGTGTGTTCCCATAAGGAATGAAGCTCCAAAGGAAAATGCAAGCAGTCAGTCGGTCACACTGCTTTGAAAGACAGCAATGAATGCCTTATTATACAAAGAAAATAAAGGCGGAAAGTGCTTGTAAAAGAAGAGAATGTGGACTGATGAGGAGGGTCAGGACATCGCCCCGTCTCATTTCCCTCATCTCTCAATTAAATTTCATTTCATTGACTTACACCAGCATGACAAGATCTCCCTTCCTCTCCCGTTATTGCTCAATCCCACATACCACACACACCGTCTGCTACCGGGCTGATCTTTTTGAATTGCTGTAATAATAATGCAATGAAGACTGAAGCAGGCATACTGATGACAGCAAAGACTCTATGATCGCTTGTTATTATATCTTAATGTACATTATATTCACTACAACTACAAGCAATGTTCAGTCTGATTTGATTTGCACTGTTTTCATCTATAAGTCATGATAATCACTGTGATTAGTACTTTCAGTGTAAGAGCTCACACACTACCAGTTACACTTTTCATATTCTCTTACTGAAATTGCGCCCCATTTCATGAAATTAGACCCAAGTGTTGTCTTTTTCCAGATGGCCACACAGTCATCACAAAAAAAGAAGAGGGAGTGACATGTGGGCTTAAGTGTGTTTGTGTGTTTGTGTGTTTGTGTGTCTGTATGGTTGATCTTCGCAAATGCTGTCCTCTTCCAGACGGTCATAAAGTCAGACTAAACAGGAAAACCACCAAGTTGTAGACAGTTAATCCCCCCACTTACACACACACACACTCATACACACTCTCACACACACAAACACAGTTTCAATGAACTGACCGTGTCTGCTGGAGGCTACGGTGATCACTGTGCTCCAGACTGAGGGGGGTGTCTCAGTCTAAACTGTCTCCGAGGAGGCCGACTGGTTCTCTCAGCACTTTTATTAATTTTGCAGACTACAATGTAGGCGGAATTACAATGTATACCATCTTACAGTGCAGAAACGTGGGAGGGCTTTGGCATCATAATATTGCCTTTATGTTCTCAAGTGAATAGTATTTTACAATCAAACCCTTCATTTGACAAATGGCTGTTTGCCAAGTCTCACTCCCCTTTTAACTGTCAAGCTTTGCAATCGGTGGCAGAATTGTCACTTAAAATTCAGAGTAAGATTTCAAACAATGGGTGCTTGATTTAATAGAAGTACACAAAAGCAGGCTTCTCATTTTTAGCCAGCGACGTCAGTTTTGTCATGTAATAAAGCCTCATTTGGATGCTTGACAAGACGCAGAAAGGTGAAATATTGTTTCTTTCATATTCAAACAATGCAATGCAATCTTTAACCAGAGAAAAGGCTTTGATCATGAGGGCGACAGTTTGCCAAATGATGGTAGAAAAACTTCCCCAAATCCACTCAGGAGAAGGTAAAAGCCACTACCCCAAATTGCTAACATTGTTGTAGAAATTGGTACCAGCCCCTACACCCACACTGGTTTGCCGCTCCCATTCACCCTTTTAGAGTCACTGCATTATGCTGCAAACTCACTTTCATTCATGGATCTCACTGTATTTCACTCGGGAGCTGCTGAGTTATTTGTGCCGCTTAAATTTGGCATTACCAGGTCGGCCTGGTCTTATTATCAAACCGGTTTGAAAACCTGCTTTACGTCGACCAAAGCTAACTCGTGGCCTTAGGTTTCTGTTAGGGAAGTAGCAAACTAGCAACCAGGGATGCTTATCTTAAACATCTTACCTACTTAATTTAATCCGGCTCTTGAACTTTTGGTCTTGCTTTTTTGAGTATTGGAAAGGTGTAAAAATATGACACGAGTCTACAAACATTTGATGAACTCTGGATATGGAGTACGCTCTTATAGCAGGTTCCCGTGCACACATCGACAAAGCTTGATCTGAGTGCCTTGTTTTGTTGCTAAACTCTTATTGGATGATCTCAATTTGAACTATTTCATTTCAGTTACCCATTTGTGCTTCTCCTTTTTCTCTGTTTGCTGTGACACTCACAGGCGACGAAGAATATGGATGTAAAGTTTAAAATCTATTCACATCCATTAACCATGAAGTAAACACTATCGTGATACTAATGCCAAACTTCAGGGAACTGAAAGCTGCACTGCATAAAAACTTAAACTTGGACATGAATTGTGAAAAAAAAATCAAATCAAATAAAAATACAGGGAACACAGGGGCACAGAGAGGAGATGTTTATGCGCAATAACTCCTGGATAAGTGGTTGAAGTGATTTAGCTAAGCTCAGACCAGCCAGCAATAAATCTATCCTGCAATGGACCAACTGCTCTCTCACGCACACACACACACCCGGTCCATACCTGATGAGGCAGTGATGAGGACTTTGTTAAATCATCCACAAGCACCTCAGTGACACAGCTGTGCGAGTGTGTGTGTGTGTGTGTGTGTGTGGCGATGTATGATTTAAGTAGAAACTCATCGACGCTAGCCTTGGTTAGTACTTACAGTCCAGCCTGCAGCCAAGGCCACTACACACACACACACACACACACACACACACACACACACACACACACACACACACACACACACACACTGTCTAGGGGATATGGAGGATATGTTGGTGTTGGTAATGAAAACATGCCAGTGAGTAGATTTACAGGAGAGAGCAACTTGACCTCTGGCCCCAGAGAGATTTATCACTGGTAGAGGATCTAATCTTCTCATAGCTACAACCACTACATTCTGCTCACAGCCGCACAACGATACAGAATAGAAGAGAATAGAAGAGAATAGCAAATGACAGATTTTCTTAAATTAGTTTGGACGTTTATCTTTAGCTCAGCGATTATTCCTCCTCACACTGCTGACTGCTCCCTCTTTAAGTCCAAAGCACTTCCTGGAGACAAAGTCAGGGTTCAGTGACTGCTCAGGCTTGTCCAGCATGTACGTGACATTTAAGTTCAAGTAAAGCCAAATGCTAAAAACAACTCGACCACACAGAAGCTTTTCCCAACACCTACATGTACAAAATGGGGGTCACAAAAGTGGCCTTTGCAGAAATGACTGCCTAGTTGCACAGTGGCAATTCACTTAAATGGGCATGATTCAGAGTGAGTTCACATTTTTAGCACTGGGGGGGGGGAATTAAACTTCCAGATGGGCGAGGTAATAGAAAGTCTGTCAAAAGAACATCCTGCCTGTTACATATTTTCTCTGTGAACTTGGTCTTGCTAACTGAACATGAAATTTAATAATTAAAAAAGACAAAATAATCAGCTTAAACTGACATACTACAAATAAACAAATAAACATATGTATGCGTAAAGCTTTGATTACAATTAAACATAAAGACCACCACGAATTTGAAGCTAAATTACTTTTATGATTATGAGTGATTATGGTTGTAAAACATCCATATAATACGCCGGTCTCTCTCACCTATGTGTGTCTGACAATCATGATTAACTGCCTTATAAAAATATTCAATATGTCAAGTAATGTCAGATTTTTATGAGCAAAAAAAAGCGATTTTATTGTAATAAATGCTTATCAAATTACCTTTTTCCAAATGACCTATTGAAAGTCATTATATGATTTGTCATACGTGAGGAAAATCGATGTCCTCTTATGTTGGAAATGTATGCAAATGTTGAGCAAGGATAAGACAGGAGGGAAACCGGGTGGACAGTATGACTGTGGGATGACTAAAGGTCATACTATGTGCGTAGGACTTGTGTGTGTTTGTGTGTAAGTATTTTGCACACGTGTTTATGCGCATGTATACTGAGAGTGTGCACATCTGCCCATCTGCGAGCGTGTTTTATATTTGTCAGGTCAGGAAATAACATCATTCTCTAGATGCGGCCCCGATGGGGTCACAAGGGATTGTGGGTAATTGGAAATCCAGATGGACGTGCATGAGCTTCCAGGAAGAAACGGTTACCACGGAAATCGAAAAACTGAACACGCGCGCCGCAACGTTAATGTTGCTCATCTCCGTCTGTGCACCTTCTCTTCTTCTTTTACTTTTCCTATTCTGTTCTCATTTTCCTCATCATTCCCGGTCTCATGACCTCCTCCTCCTCCTCCTTCCCTCTCCTCTTTTCTCCATTCAGCTGTCTCATGAATGACGCTGGGAGAGACGGGAAACAGTGTTAAGCAATTGGCTTAAGAGTTGAGTGGGTGTGTCCGCGGGGACCAATCAACAAAGTATGTACAAAAGCTCCAGCCAATTGTCATGAGTAATATTCACCGTACACTCACACACAATTAATCCCAGTTGTCCTCTTTGAGCAACAACTCCTTGACACTACTGAAGAGAATATGGCTAGCTAGCCATCACAGAGACTGATGGAGGCTTTAGCTGCTGCCATTAGTCTCCGTTAGAGATGTAGTTGGCGGTTCTGCTGCGGAGCTTAAATTAGTTCTAGCACTTTTACAGTCTGCTGACAGCAGACTCTGCCAGCGATTTGAAAGTCGACATGGATAACATCATTAGAGGCCAACAGAAATACAAAACAGATGTTTAGACCTGGTTCTCTTTCAGGATTTGTACAGTAATCTGACAGAAATAACTGTGACCCAGTGGGGTTACACTTACACTTGTAAAATAGGTATTTTATGGGTGTCACTTTGTCACATTAAAATAATGTGTTCTGCTATTTGTAAGAACATCAAAACACCACTTAATGTGTTGATGTTGTGGTAATAATTGCAGTAATTCAAAGGGTGTTTTGATCTGCAGCAATTCAGTCCAAACTCCAGATTCCTTCAAAATGCACCCATGGACATCTGCTTGTGCACACATTGTCTTGGTCACAGAAATGTCACATCACAACCAAGCAGCAACCTCCGTGGCGGTGAAATGAAGGAGGGGAGTCAGATTTTTTCAGGTTACATTTTACATCTGTCACAATCTGACTCCCCTCTTATATTAAAAAAAAGGAGGGGAGTCAGATTGTGACAGATGTAAAATGTAACCTGAAAAAATATGACTCCCTTCCTTTTTTCCTCTCTGTTAACACTAGTTACAAATAACTTGGTGTTACTTATTGTACAGACAGACAGACAGACCATCTTTATTGTCCCGCATGGAATTTGTTTTCAAAAGCCAGTGCATATACAATAACCACACCAGGCTATACAGAATATACATAAACCCATAACATTTCATTCCACGCCTGTCACAACACACGTAGGCTATCACTCGTGCAGCGAGGCAGTTTGTTAAACGCTGCTATGGCAGAAATGACAAAACCATATCTAGCCTATGGTCTGACGGCAGTTTTATATGGATTGAGACGTGTTGTTTTTGGTAGCCTAATACCTTTAATTGTTTAATATAGCGTAAGAGGAGACTTGAATTTCTTTTAATGAAACTTGCGAAACGAAACTAAGTGAAATGAAATCCATCATAAAACCATCGAAATGTCGATTTACTGGGCTATACAGCCTATTCGTTATAGTCATTTGTCTTGCAGTAAACAGAAAAGAACGTGTAAGATTGTTTCCATTGATCATACTTAAACCAAAAATCCGCAAATTGACAAGAGAATGAAATGCTTGCAGTGCATGCGCGCTCACGCGAAGGGGAGTCAGATTCTGAGGGGGAGTCGGAAAATTCCACAACACCCGGCTACTTTTCCCCTCTCACAGGGAGATCAGAGGTCAGGGTCAGCTACAGTCCGGCAGTGGCAGGCGATCATAAAGAAAGTTTTAATGTCCTCTTGTTTCAAATTGCCACGTCATCACTTTAACATTTCCCTGCAGGAAAGGTACAGGTGAAACTCGTAACATTAACTCTGAACATCATAACCATGCAGCGCACAAAAGTGAATGAAAAAAAAGGGAATAAAATTTAGAATCAAATGGTCGAAACAGACATGAGCTAACCAGGAGTTCTCACACACACCATTAAATGATGGCTACGGATTTTGACAGAGCAGAACTACAGGTTGCTGACTCATCGTTTCTGACCGGCACTGATGACTACACATCTACTATTAGCTGGCCCCGGGCTACCGCTAACTGCTCTGGCACAGGAAATGTTCAGGTTAGATTGAGTGTAGCTGAAATGTGTGTTTGACAATATAGAATCCATTACAGTGTGTGTGAGGGCTTTACAGACAATGTCTGTGTGTGTGTGTGTGTGTGTGTGTGTGTGTGTGTGTCTACAGTGCTTTACAAACGTATTCAATCTTTTATGCTTAATGACATTGGGGATGTAAATTTTGGAGTTTTTGTAAGTGATCAGCACAGTAACTAAATCATTTTGAGTTGATAAACATTCAGCTTCTCGGTATACCTGTCCACATGAGAGATTAGTAAGAAAGAGCGACATTGAAAAACAGAAGGAGATAAAACTATGCGAGAGCGATAAGGAGAAATAGTTTCAACGGGAGGAAAAGTATGGATGAGTGAGCATTGACTGCGATGCTTATTCATGTTGCGGCGTGTTTGTTTTCACTGAAGTTCAGATGTATGGCTGACTATCCGTTACACTGACGCTGGGATGCTCAGTCTGCACCTGTGTGTGTGTGTGTGTGTGTGTGTGCGTGAGTGTGTGAGTGTGAAAGAGATCGAGAGAGCTGTGTGTGTTGGAGTATATAGCATTCATTACAGTGGCGCTACAGACAAACTGCTCCCTGGATAGACATTGATTTTCACCCAATGGATCTCACTGTTAGCAAACCTAATAGCTTGGTGGGTAATGGGTAGATGTTATGAATGAGCCCCTACGGGCAGGAAAGGAAAGGAAAGGAAAGGAAAGGAAAGGAAAGGAAAGGAAAGGAAAGGGATGAGATGGCAAAAAGAGGAAGACAAGAGGAGGTGTGAATGTATCTAAAAAAGGAAATAACGCTTTAAAGAAAATCGAATCAAATAATTGTTTTAGTCACTTTTTAATTTAAAATGCTGCTTTTCTTTCTCATACATGATAGTAAACTGAATCTCTTTGGGTTCTTCTCACTATTTAATCGTTTCATCAAGAAGATAATCTGCAGATTACTCATCAATCATCATGAAAATAATTGTTATTTGCAGGCCTGAAAGGAAACGTGGTGCGATAAAAGCTAGAGTGTGTGGAGAGGTGATGGGATTGAGAAAGGATAGAGCGATGAAAAAGAGAGGGTAGGGACGCACTTGAAAAGGAAAGAGAGGAATGAGAGAGAAGAATGAAAGATGAAGTGAGGAGGACAAACAGTGGCGAAGAGAAATGGAATAGATTAGATGCGAGTTGAAAGGGGAGCTGCTATTTACCATTACTGCTAATAGGTTTCAAAAGGAAGCAAGTCGTTAGCTAAATGGATAGGCCCTAAATGACACATTACCATGTTAAAGGCTGATTCCGCTCATTATTGGAGCTCTGATTCCTCCATGCATCACCAGCTAGGGCTGTGAGCTCGCCACTTGTACACAGACCTGCTGCCTCAGCAAACACACACGCACACGCACACACACACACCAGCAAAGAAGGACTAGGGAAAAGGTCATGGTCAGTGCTGGGTTCTGAATCAGTATGTAAATCAGAGAAACAATAAAAAAGAAATGGTTTTCCCATCAGAACACACATCCGATTTTATTCTTGGATTATGAAACATTTTCCCCCCACATGGAAAGTAAATGTCAACTGGGAAATGACTCGGCCCCTAATAGCATTAGAATAAAGCACAGAGAGTACCAGAAGAGAGACAGAATAGAGTACAATAGAATAGAATAAAGTGCTCCTACAGTATCACTTTCAATTACTGAACAGCTGTTGAGTCTATGACACACACAACATGCATGTCTGCTGGAAAACAGATGGAATTTCTGCATTAGACACACTACTGTATGTTGAACATGAAAAAAACAGTCCCACACCAAAAAAAGAGTAAGAAGATGAAGTAAGAAGTGTTATTAAATGTCAACCACAGAAACATGTTAGTGACTGCTGTGACTATGACCCAAGAACAAGTCAGTCCATCTCTAACGACAGTGAACACATGTTTTAGGCTGTATGTGTCAGTTCAGTGGCAAACTTAGACACAGAGCTGATTTGAAATTGTGCCCGAAGCTCCATCACACCCTCCACATATGCTTACACCGGTCAGGAATCTCCAGCAGTTAAACTGTGATTAAATATTGTAATCATTATTATCTCCTTCCCCCTCATCAACCTTGCCTACCGACTTACATTTCATCTGGTAGCTTTCGACATTTCCCAGGATGAATTTGCCGAGAGTGTAGACTTGTTTTACTCGGCTTTTGGTTATGCAGAGCAGCCTGCCAATAATTTGATGTGGGCCAGCTGGAAATTAGCTCCACCATGGTTCCACTATACCTTCAAAAGTTTGTTGAATGTGATTTCATACTGAAGTTTTACAGGTGTATGATACACAGGCTATAACTACACCAAAGCAATAAATGTAGATAATTTGGGGGAGGGTCTAAGATGAGTATACATTAAATCGACATTGTGAGAAGTTTGAAGATTAAAGGCAGGGTTACAGTGTGCCATTTGTTTTTTTGGCTACCAAGAGTTGAGATACACTATGAAACATGAGCGGGAGAGAGAGCAGGTTTCAACCATAGACTGTATAAACATGACGTAGCATCCGTCACCCATAGGTTTCTGAAGAGCTGTTTTGAAGCTCAGAGTTTGGTGGCTTAGACACATCACGATCTTGGCAACCCTGCCTCCACCACCTCCTGACTAATCCAAAATTGGACATGTGTGTGGGTGGAGCTGAGGTGGGTTGAAACACACCTGGTTGCTCAAACTGGCCAACTGTAACAGTACCCATCTGTCTATTTCTATGGCCACGCTGTTAATTATGCATACATTTAAGCCTTAATATAATTTGAGTTCTATAAAAATTCACCCTCAGTACAGTTGTCATGAACGGGGAAATTAGCTATAGAAACCAAAACAGTTTTTTGTACCAGGCTGTAAACATGTTTATTTCTGCTGTGAAGTTGGACATTTTAACATGGGGGCTTATGGAGACTGACTCGCTCTGCAGCCAGCCTCAAGTGGACGTTCAAGGAACTGCAGATTTTGGCACTTGGCTTGGCTTCCTGAATTGAAGATGTGAAATGTCTCCAGCTTGTCCTAAACATTATCTCTCACTCACATTTCAGACACACATATACCCACAAACATGTTGATTTCCGGAAGAACGGATATTTAGTGTTATTTCTGGCATAAAAAAAACAAATAAAAAAAAACATTTTCGTTGGCCTGGCGGGGGTTCCTGCTGGCCTTGGCTTGTACTCTTAGAAACACTCGGGACACCACTACATGTGTAAGAGAAGAGAACATGATGACAGAATACAACACTGCAGGCCTTGCTCCTTATTCAAAAACAACCTGTTTTGTGTTTTTGTGTTTTGCATTGCACTCTTGGCATTCTTCCTCCTTGTTTTTTCAGTGATTGATTCCTTCCTGTATGACTGCTGCACATCAGTATAAAATGGTCAAAAGGACCTTGACATTTACATATTAGAAATATGCTTGTTTTGGTATTATACTGCACACGATAGACTCTGAAATAAATGCACACGATGTTCAACATCTGGCCAGTATTCTACAAAAATACACAGCTGACCAACAGTGGATTCAAGAATGCACGTGCAGAGCCAAAAGTCACGCACGATGTTAATTTGCTTCACATTTGATCAAAGGCAACTTCATCGGATAAGGAAGAGTTTCCATGAGTTAGCTCCAAAATAAAAATCTGAATCAAACCTGAGCTGAACTTGGACAGGGATATTACACTGGTTAGAAGAAGCTAAATCAGATTTGGCTTGTAAATAAAAAACAGCAAATAGGGGAAAGAAAATGTATGTCCCACAGCAGAGCAGAGCCGAGCGAGTCGAACTAACAGAAGTCTTTGTTAACAGGGTCCAAGCCAGCAGAGGACAATGAGATGGTTGAGTTGCTAGAACAGCAGTGGGCTCCTCTAGGAATAAAAGTGCTGACGGACCACCCACCTCCCACCCACCGTCAGAACAAGCCTTGGGCTTGGCTGAATGCTTAGGTCGGCTATCCTCTGCGGGGCCAAACAAGGTCAGCAGAAGAAAAATAAAGTATGAGTCTAAAAAGATATTAAAAAGTGGAATATACAAGGTTTGATGGACATGAAATGTTTTCTCACCTTTCCTCCCAAATGTGCTGCCTATTGTTTTACAATACTGAGTTTAGCATTTGCTTCTGAATTTAGGATACATGATGTTTGTTTTTTTTATTGATCCCAACAGGGGAGCCTCTCATTAACAGGGAGGGTCAGAAAGTCAAAAATCACCCCTCTTTTCATACAGTCAGTGTTCCCTCACTGTACAGCGAGCAGTAAAATTATACTTCCGATGCATGAATCATCATGTCATGTCCTCAATAATGATTCTAAAATTTGAGGTTTTAACAACCAGAATATAATTTACTTTTAGGCAACTTTTAATGCTTAATTAAAATGAAATAAAAGGGATAAAGAATTTTTCAATTAGAAAAGAAATAAGTGAACAGTTCAATGGAGGCTATAACATTTGAAAACATAGTAAATAAACAGAATGTTACGGATGCCGCCGAAACGCCTATGACTGTCTGACCTTGCATGTAGTGCTTTATCGTGTATATAGTGTTAGGTGTGTGGTCGCCCTACCCTGATTGGTCCCAGCTGAAGGAGGCGGGGCCACCTGCATCATCCCTTCTTGGACACATAAAGGATGCTGACTGAAGCGACCGTCCAATCAGACGCTCTACGTTATTTAAGCTAGAGCTACCTGAGAGTCGAGGCGGCTTGTGTTTTTTGCGTGACACTCACCTTTATACCCTTGAATTGCTAGTGAACGTTAACCATTGGGTTAACTTAATTTGGCTACCTGGGGATTGGACTAGATAGAGTTTATTTTACTGATTTGCACTCAGTGAGGAGTATTTTTGTTAGAAGCACTAGATTTAGGGGTGCTGTTTCTCTGTGATTTTGGTTATTTGAAAATAGTTTAGATAGTGAGGTTTATCTTTTAAATTCATTTAGACAGCGTAGACTCTGATTTTTAGAGAGTTCTCTTTTGTTATTTTTATTTTGTCGGTTTGAACAGCATCTGCTTAAATAAATGTACCTATGATTATTCAACCAATCAGATATTCCAGAGATATGTAGCCATTACAGATAATACCAAAAGATATTTTAAAAAATGACACAGTGACGCTGGCAGTCTCAGAGACACTCAGCAACAAGATGAGTCATTCATCCAAACGTCATCAAATTGAGCTTATCTCAATTTTGGCACTCGGGTGTTTGTTTGTGTTTGGCCTCAATACTTTCCTCCTTAAAGCCAACCATTGTGACGTTATTTAAGCAGAAAACACATAACTACCCAGCTACATCTCTGCCAACCTCATTGTGCCCTGAACAGGATATGACTTTGTGGAATAATTCACTCCGTACCAGCCTTGTCCAATCACAGACCAGTGCGCAAAATTCCCGAGTGTCGCCGGTCTATTATTGCAGGGCTGCGAAGGCTCTGTGGCCGCCGTCCATACTCACACACACACACACACACACACACACACACATACAAACACACCATTTTTCACATATTTCATCTCGTGTCAGATGTGAACATTTGCTCTGCATTAGGCTCTCTGTGGGTTTGCCTTGGACCAGAATAATGGAAATACAAAAAATATAATGGAAATGTGAAATTACATACAGAATATGTCCCCCTCTCGCTCTCTGTGCAGGCACACACACACACACACATAATATTGATGAGAAAAGCAACTGGAATAATGGAAAAGCAAAAATGTATACACAACACATACCTCTTTCTTCCCCCTTCACTCTACTTTTGCCTCTGCCTGTGTTTTTCAGTCTCTTTGTCACACACACACACACACACACACACACACACACACACAGGTGTGTATAAATGTTAAATCCATAGCTAACCAGGCCAGTCTAATAGACTCGTATTCCTCTGATGCTTTATCAGCTCAATCACACAAACATTCAGCCCCAAAATAATGGCCTTTCTGTTTGCTGCCTCTTTCTGTGTGTGCATGTGTGTATGTGTGTATGTGTGTGTGTGTGTGTGTGTGTGCTTCTATCTAGGAGCTGTGCTGCAAAGAGTGTGTGTGCGCTGCATACAGATCTGTCAGTAAAGCCAGAAACTGCAATTGTTGGGATAGGAAGCCCTCGACTTTCACTCATTTATCCAGCTGTCAGTCAAGCCGGCTGTACGTATTTGATTTTAATTAAAAGTTACAAATGAGCAACAAACCGCAGACTGCCAGGTACTGAAGGAACATGCACCAGTTTTAGCAGTTAAAAGCGAGTCAACTGAGTTCGTAACTCAAGAGTGTATCTTGAATTTTGTGCTGCTCAAGGCAGGTTGCATTCATTTCTTTTTCTCTTTAGCCACGGTAGTTATTAATGATAACAGCCCAACTCTTCTCTCAACAGTCTTGATGATTTGAAATTAAATAAGAACATATAGGCTGTTGGAGCCCTTTTTGTATTGGGTTTATTTATGTGTGTAAATATGAAATGGTATTTGCACTGACGGTATAAGGAATGGACGGCATATGCGTGACATCACCCACAGCTTTCTGAAGAGTCGTTTTGAAGCCAAAATCTGTGGCGCTTGCTGGCTATGTTGGCAATACTGCCTCTTCCGCCTCCCGGCTACTCTAAAAAATGGCAGACATGGATCATCAGTGGACCTGAGGCGGGCTGAATGAAACCTGGGTGCTCAAACAATGTAATGTAAGTGTCAATGCTTCTATTATGTGGATGGACAAGATGGTGTACAAATAAATACTCTTTAATATGCCTGTAAGGACATTTGGAAATGTGGATTATTTGACCGTCATGCCACCAGTGAGTGCTGGGACAGTAGCAGCCCCTCAGAGGCTTGTAGGTTTTTTGTCAAAAGAAACATGTGCATCTTTTGGTAAACACACCTGCTCTGTGATCAGTGCTTCACCTATTTGTACTGAAAAAAAAAAAAACATACACTATTTCATATACAAATATAAAAATGGCTCCAACACAGGTCATGCAAGAACTCTGAGCTTTTACACTCAAGTTATGCCTTACAAAGTCAAACTTTAGTTTTGTGGATGAACTCCACAAAAGGTCACAAGTGTGTACAGCCTGTTGAACTCTGCACATGAGCTGTATCTACACTCTTCTGAGCATCTACAAATTTAGATCAAACTGTCTGAACTCTGCAGCTCAAGCACTAGTGCGAATCAAACTCGTGTCTACACGCAGCTCCGGAACAATCTTAGGCACTCTGACAGGGACCACACACCAGGCTGAGGTCATGATAGTCTAAGAGAGTAGAGGACGGTGACCCTGACAGGTCATGAGTGTGAGAGGTTAGAGGTCGATTTAATTTCGGAGGTTCATTACAAAATCATCACAGCTAGACGACAACACATGCAACAACAACCATTCTCCAACGTCTCTCCATGTTTCCTATACACACACACACACACACACACACACACACACATTTTGAAAACCATGTTGTGACCATGTGTTGAACAAGGATGTCATGGTTGAGGTAATTGGTAATTTCTGGCAGCCACTAAAACCAGCCGGTATCAATCTATGCACGACTTCAGAGAAACACCAGTCCAACAAAAGCCTCAGCTCAGACGTGCTGACCACAGAGACCCGAGGTAGACTCGCAAACAAAAATACAGCTTTTGAGACGTTATGCACAAACCATTTCCATGTCTGGGGGAGCCTGGTACTGTGGGGTTTTTCTGTAAAGGTTTTTGAGTTATAACTTCTTTCAATAAAAGAAGAAGAAGAAGAAATGCTAGAAACTGTAAATGACATAAAAATGTAGAATTTTTTTAGCTGTGTCCCCGGGAATTTTCTATCTAGATTAGGTTTAATAAACTGGCTTGAATATGAATGAGTTTTGAATTCTTTCTTTGGGAGTGAGAACATCATTATGAAGCCACAACAAAGCCAAAGAATCAAAGATTGTATGCAAACAAAAAGCTGACCATGTTAACATGTGCGAGCCATGTGTGCCACGGTGAATGAACTGCAGAAGTGGTTCATATTGTCTTGTATTCTTGAGAGAGATTACATTTGAATTGACTGTATAATTGACTCATACAAATTGAATGTGATGATTGCATTTACAGCTTCTCATTCTCTGCCTACAGGCTACAAGTTGACCTCTTCTCGTCTGCTAATTAAGGCTGCATCATCATCCTTTTTAGTGCTACCTCAGTGTCTGTTTGCCCGTCCTGTAAAACCACACTGAGACTCTTCATTAACCCGCAGAAAAATGTGAAATGGTAACCCTGAAGTGAAGTTAATTTTAATTACCCAGCTAATTATTAAGCTAAAACAGCAAAGCGAAGGTGGTAGTAACAACACTGTGGGAGATCTGAGGGTGACACTGTGTTTCTTAAACACATAACTAGTTAGGGGGTGATTTTTGATGTTACACCGCAATTAGAAAAAGCAATTTCAAAACTGCTATAAATTAATATCACAGAAATAAAAAAAGTATTCTGACATGCAATGGTTAAGGTTCTGTCGGGTTAACGGCGGCTTTGTGTTAGAGGATTAGATTATTAGTAACTACTTGGTTAAAGTTAGAGGACAATCTCAGTCAGAAGTGAGCAACAAACTGCAGCTTCCTGTGTCAAAGTCTGACTGACTTTGTGGCTCTTTAACAACTGCTTGCGCCATTGCTCCCGCTGGACAAGAGTCATAATTCTTACAGCTGTTAATGGTCTTTGCCACATAAATGTCATTATGGACATGTAACAGTCTCGAATAAGTCTATACATCTGCAAGAATATAACTTTAGATCTTTCCTTATAATCATAATGTCAAAAGTCCAAATGGTAACTTTCAGCAGCTAATGCAGCATGACTTCCGTGCATGACAGCATTAATGAGGCTTGGAGAAGGTATTGTTGTTTCAGTACAGATGAAATGAAGACACAAATTTCAGTTTAATGCAAGTTTCTTTCTGGGAAAGGGGAGAAGACAGACAGAAAATACTGTAGAGGGATGAACTACAATTACCAGTGTTTAACCTTGGTCATGAGTGATAAGTGTCAAAACTCTCAGAGTCTGAATGCATCAAATTCATGGTTTGACTCTGACTGGAGTCCACGACTTATACAACATAGCACAAGTTCATGTAAATCTAGGATTACTGACGTTAAATCTACAAAGATATGATGAAACTGATTATCACCTGATTCATCCAAAAACCTGATCTGCTTTCTCTGATTCAAAGAAACCATCTTGGTGCATCCCGCTGCTGAGCCACACATGCTAGATGAAACATCATGAGATCTGAGACAGGAACCACCCCAGACCAAAATCAACAAACTGAGAACTCGTTCCCAAAGTTTGCCTCGTAAAAAAACATACACAAACCAAACCCAACGTACGAAAAAATCCAAAATAGAGCCTGGGGGGGCGTCTGTCTTGTTTTATGGCTGTCTTTGAACTGAGTGTGTCAGACAGATTTCTCCAGTAAAAGACAGCTCGCTCTCAATGTGTTCGCCGCGGATAAACAGAGGTTTTGAACTGAAATGATACGAGCCGGAGCAAAACAATAAGACCTCCAGAAATCAACGGTGAAGGAGTAGTAAGACAAACAAACTGAGGCCAGACACTGAGCTCAGCTTAGCTATGGCCGCAGAGGTTGTCAGCGGTACTCCTACATGGGATGAAAGAGTGATAGTGGAGAGGAGGTGGAGGAGGTGGAGATGAGGAGGGGGGGAAATGTGCAAAGGGGCACAGAGGAGAGTGGGAAGGATGTGAAATAGAGAAACAGCAAAGCGCTGAATGCTTTTGATAGGCTGAGGTTTACTCAACAGTTCATCACCAGCCAAAATTAATACATCTATATAATACAGAGTAAAGAATAAGACAAATATTTATGTCCAGACTTAAAAAAAACAACGCAAATATCAACTATGGACTACAAATATTCCAACTTTTGTTGATTTGATGTCTCATCAGGTTCTATTCAACCAAATAACGTCTGCAAAAGGAGTGAAAGAGAGGAGAGAGAAGAGGTGAGGGGCAAAAAGAAAGAAAGAATACTGAAAAAAAATACAAGAATACACTGAAGAGAAGGAGAGTAGTAACTGAGGAGACAAAGGGAGGAAGAAGGAGATGATCAGGAGTCCAAGGGATGAAAGGAGAGAAGGAAAGAAAGAGCAGACAGGGGACAGGAAAGAAAGAAGTAGGCGAGAGGGGATGTAGGATTATGAATAGCGGAGGAGGGGAAAGTGTCTGCATTTGTGTGTGTGTGTGTGTGTGTGTGTCGGAGGGGGCTCATTATTGACACCATGTGTTACCACAGGAAGCTCCTTGGGAAAATATAAGCACCCAGAAAGATCAGAGAGCGAGACGGAGATGAGAGAACGGCATAGAGAAAAGAAAGATGAAGAAACGGAGGTCATCTCAAAGTCTTTGCAGCTGCAGACGTGTGCGTGTGTGTGTGTGTGTGTGTGTATAAGGGTCAGTAGCGTCTGTTTTAGCAGCTGTACATCTATATGACAGGCGTGCAGTGCTTCAGCCACAAGGTCACAGTGTCAAATCTCATAGCAAACATACACTCATGACTCAGATCAATCTATCAGAAACAGACGCAAGAAAATTCCTCGTAAAAACACGCAGAGCATGCCGGCAGCCCGCACAGATGTGTAGTGAAATCGCATTATTTCAGATAATCAAAATCTAAAGCGATAAATTAAAAAACGTAGTTCATAATGACGAGTACGGATGAAGTTGGTTGTCACACATTATGTTGGCCCACTCAACTTGGACTGAGAACACCATAGAAAGCAGTACCGGTGATAATATTTGTGGCACTCTGAGAATAGTCTCTCAGCTCCAAAACTACAAGTCATAAATTAAAATCGTAATTAAAATCCTTGTTCCACTTTGAGCTGAACGAGGCTTCACTGAAGACTCTGATATATTATACATAATACGTTTATGTAGTCTTTAAATTATAAGAGCTGTTGCAGTTTAAGAACTCCTATCATCTCTGCAGTTGAACTTTTTACACACTTCTGAACACACACAGACAAGGCCATGGCTTCAGTCCCCCAAATAAAGATATGAGCAGAAGCGAGAAAGTCTGCTGAATGCGTTGATGTTTGTGGTGTTACAAATGTGGAAACTTCAGCGAGTCCAAAAGGAAAAGAGAGATTTCCTGGAAGCGCCGTGTGCCAAAAGTATAAGTCCAGCTGACATTCACATGTCTGTGAGGGCAACAAGTTTTCCTATGTCTATGATATATGTAGAGTGTAAACTGAGGGAGTCAGAGCAGTCAGAGTTTAAGATTTCTTAAGCAGAGTTTACAGCTGCTCACTCTGTTTTACTTGATATTCAGAGTACGGGTAGGGTTGTAAAGTTCAGCGTCTTAAATACATTTGAATACTGCCTTTTTGTGGGTGAGAATACATTTTCTAGACAGAGCTTGATACAGTATGAAAACATCTGATTAATCTACTATCAAGAAAATGTCAAAACATTAGCTCCAGCCTCTCAAATGTGAAGCTTATGTGATCATAAACTGAGTGTTCATCATCAAATGTCTTTTTTTTTTCACCTCATTCTGACATTTTATAGACCAAACAATTAATCGATTAATCACATTAATTGCAGTCATTAGCTGACGCCCTGGGTGTTTGAGGCACATTTGCATGAGAAAACTGAATGTTGTTTTTCAGCTGTTTTCAGTAAAATAACTGAGTGCTCGCTCGATTTAATGACCGGTTAATACGAGCTTTGTAGTGAAACTCTGCAGGGGTAAACTACATTCGTCTCTTTTTGAAGTTATCGACCTAGTAGGCTAAAAGTAAAATGTTACTGGAGAGAAATTACCCACACGGCAGCAGCTGATATGTGAGAAAATCTAAAAAGGGGTCAGAGGACTGAAACCATCAAACTGCACTGGTCATTTAAATGGTCATTTATGCTCGCTGAAATCACCCTCTGCAATCTCCAAGTTGGAGCACACAGGACTTCACAAGATACTCCTTTTTATTTTCTCAACGTGGAGCGATGATGCTCTTCAACACATTTACTTGAATTAATTTCCATTATTTTTCATATATATGCAAACGCATGGGATTATTTCTGAGCTGAATGTTGCCTAAAATAAGAAATGGATTCAAACTCGCTGGGAGTTGTATTCCACCCGAAAAAGTTTGTCATCCAACCAACAATTTTTGTGTTCTCTCCTGCAAATCCATAGCAGTCGTGCTTATTTTTTGAGGCACAGTAAATAGTCTGGGTGCAGTAGCTTGTGCAAACACACATGCACACCTTGTATGAACTCACATGCGCACACACACACACACACACACACACACACACACACACCAATTCATCAACTCATGCCCTGTTTCTTTCTGTGTCTAAGCCCGCACTAGAATGGAGCTGGGCAGAGCAGCTATTGTGTCCCTGGTAGAATTAACTATTGATTTTCTCCTCAGCATTATCAATGCTGTTCTGACAACAAAACAGCGAGGAAACACTCGCACACATGGCCGCGCACACGCACACATGCACACACCGAGATTTTGCTAGATGCAAGATGTGCTTTGTGTGAGGAAGCACAGTCCCACAGGGAAAAGCACAAGTCAAATATTAACACGCTACTGTAATAAGAACACACTACACTCATACACAGATACACAATGATACATGCAACAATAATCAAATATGCAAGACAAACTGAGGCAGATATTTTGAGTCTCACACATGCATTAGGATAAACACTGTCCCATGAAACATTAGCCTGTGTTTATGAATCACATGTTTATGCATTGCTTGTGCAATCATAACGTAACCTTTGTAAACATACGTAGACCTATATTATCCTCAAATTAATTGGGATATATTGGTATAATTACCACAAACAAATGTCACCATGGTTATGTCAATTATTTTGCTCCAGTCACTGCTTGTGTTTTCAAACTAGAGACTCTCAACACCTTTTCTTTCTATAGGGAAGAGAAAGATGCCGCTCCCCAGTGCGTGTTTCTTTCCCCTTTTGCTGAAATCAAATAATCTTTTCATCCACTTTTCTCTCACACACTGTGCTGTTATAAGAAACTCTGAAAGCTTCAGTGTCATCTCTGTCTGGAAGAACTCTCCTCTCTTTCCTCTTCCTTTCTTATGTCTTGTGCCGTAAAGCAATATAGCCAATTTCCCACCAAAACTGAACAAATGAGGGGCTTTAGGAGCTGTCAATCAATTATTCACAGTATACTCAGTGTTTCAAAATTAATTGTGGTAATAATACATTTATATCAGGGCGCATTCAGAATCCAGACAGAATCCTGTGCTGCGGCGAGAATGCAGTTTTTTTCCATTCGTTTGAGTGAGGGTGGTCCGTTTTGGCCGCTGCGGTGCACGCCGTAGGGGTGTCCGCCAAAAAAGAAGTTGAGCCGGATCCAACTTTTGGAAAAACGCAGCCTGACATCACGCTGTGGTCGCCAATCAGACGTTCAGACTGGTCAAACCTCCACAGTCAGCCTGAAATGTCTCTGAAACTGAGACTATCCAGGTGGATTCATGGACTAAACTCCTACTACCTGTTGTGTTCTGACTTTGTTTATTTCATGTACACAGTTACCAAATCTGTGTCCGACTCACAATTTACACTGCAAAATAGTGACAGAAAGAAGTTTAATTTGATTTACGTCGGACGGCTGGAGAAAAAGAGAAATCAGTAGGTATCACTTCATCCTCACCTACTTCTACGCGATGGCAATCGAGTCCCTCTCTTTCTCATCTCTCCTCCAGCTGCCTGCCTTTCTTATTGACAGGAAGGACACACCACCGTTCCAACTTAGCACCTGGCTAATTTTAGCTCCCAGAGGATTCCTCTAAAGTACACAGAGACACACACCTGTTGGTGGTTATGTGATCTGTGTCTTTGGCACAATGTCATTGATTAATTCTTAGTTGCCTTGAAGGCAGTGACGACTTCACAAACACAGTATGACAGTAAGCTACAAACATATAGAGAAACATACGAGTGCTGCGATGAGCCTAATCACATCAAATCTGACTAAATACAATTACTCATGAACAGGTTACATTTATTTTATCCAAAATAATTCAATAAAAAAACGAGAATTTAATTTCAGGACACTTCTGCACTAAAGTTCCACTGACAGTTCACTGTCAGTTCAAATAGATGAAGACATAAAACTCCATGTCCTTGTACTTGTAGTACAGCTAACACTTTTCCTGTCTCAGATTTGGCAACACATTTGTCCAAATTCACTTATATGTTTTTTCCCCACAGTTCAGTGTCTCGCTCAAGGACTTTCTGACTAAAGCCTGACCAACACTGGGTTTCTGAGGCTGATAGCAACATTTGGTAGTTTAAAAAAAAATCTGCTAACAATATATTGGCAGACACATAAGAAGATACATACTTTTGCAGTTTCCACACTGTTTCTAAATGACCTTTCATGTTACTTATCGGCCGTCAAACAGATCATCAACCCTTCGATGAGCCTTTCAGGATCTGAGCAACAGATCGTGTTACAAGCAGTTCTGAAGCAATTACTTAATGGATTGATTAGGTGATTGACAACAACGTCAATTTGCTCGATAAACTGCTTACCCTCGTGGGGGGCTGGAGTCAATCCCAGCTAACATAGGGCAAGAGGCAGGGTACTCCCTGGACAAGTTGCCAGTTCATCACAGGACCAGCACACGAGACAAACAACCATTCACACCTACAAGAAATTTAGAGTCACCAATTAACCTGCATGTCTTTGTGGGAGGAAGTAATTGCAATTTTAGTGTACCTGCTTTTTACTCTAATATTTCCATGTTGTACTTCCTTTATACTACATTTATTTGGTAACCAGTAGTTACCAGTTACCTTGCAGACATTATTAGATACAAACCCAATGATGACTAAGTACAATGCATAGCCAACAGTGTAATCAGCTCTACCTCTACCATCTGCAACATAAAATGATGCTTACACATTAATGCAAATAAGTAGTTAGTAATTAGTTAGTAGTTGTTAGTTAGTAGTTACTTTTAGATTACAGTTTCATGGACTATGTAATGGAGTATTTTTACACTCTGGAATTGGTACTTCATATGTAAGTACTTCTTCCTCTAATACAGTGTGAATGAACTCTAGGAGTAACAAATACAGTAAGTGTGTAATGTTTGTATTTTACCCCTCAGCACTCATGTACCCATAATCTGCTTTCATTCTGCATGTTTTAACAAACTACATACCATTTTGCCAAGTTATTACCGCACAAAGCATCCTTCCAATCTTCCTCATTTCCTTCCTTTCCACCCTCCTTCCTCTCCTTCATATTTTCTAGGACACATTGATTATATTCACTGAATTTGGGTCCCGGGCTGAGAGAGTCTGAGAGGTTTCCCTCTGGTGTATTCCATCAAATCCATTCAGCTAAGCTCGGCTGCTTTCACATTAACATAGCAGACTGACATCAACATATTTTTCAAAAATTATGACATTGGGATGAATTCACCTCATAAAAATGTTGATTTCTCTGATGGGCAGAAAAACCCACTCTGCAATACCTCTGGTGAGTTCACATCACATCATATTCAGCCCGGCTTGGTTAGATCCACATTACCATAAACTTATAAACACATCTGTAGCTGCTCTGTGGAGACCTTTTATCAACAAATTAACTATCTTTTTATGTTTTCAGCATAAATCCTTCAAAGAAGAAAATATTTCATCAGGATCAGGCCGCACCTTTGATTATGCCAGAGTCAGATAAACATCAACAGGGAAATCAATCGTTTTCTTCACCCTTCCTGATGTGTTTGCCTTTTTTGAAGATGCAGCGAGGTTTCTGCAGGACAGCGATAATATAAATAAGTCACATGGTTTTAGCTAAATAAAATGTTGATTTCTCTGTTGGTTTACAAGCCTTGTCTGGGTTTTATTCCACACCGGTGTCTCTTGTGAATTGTGAGTTCATATCCATTCATGCAAATCAGGCTGCTAACTTTCACATTAATACACACATAACTCCAATGAGTCAACTTTTCTGGCAACTTCTAAGAACTTTTAAAATGTTCCCCGGTGACAGCCACACATTCTTGACATTTTACTATCTTTTATCGATAGAGTTGTTTGGCTTGGCTTCAGAGTCTCATGCATCATACTGACTCTAATCTGATACAAAGTCAAGAGTTCAAATCTTATATTGCAAGAATAATCATATTGATGTACAGTATATGAAAAAAGGTCTTCACAGGAGTAAAGTAATTCACACTGTCCGAGCTATGTTGCAGTTTGATTTGTTTGCTGCTGATTACACTGGATTTTTGTGCCCTTATGGTGATGCAGTGGAATTAGTATTCGACTCAACATTTATTGACCGATACTGGCAGCAAACCAATATGAAAACCCAGTTCAAGGCTGCAGCTAATGATTATTGTAACTACCAATTAAGCTACTGTTTATTTCTCAATCAGCCAGTCTAAAAAATGTCAGAAAAAAAGGAAAAGCACAAGATCCAAAAGCCCAAAATGACATCTTTAAATAATTTGTTTTCCACTTACTCTTACTAACAGTCTGACAAAGATGTTTAATTCACAGTGACATAAAGCAGCAAATCCTCACATTTGGAGGCTTTAAGTCACAGTTGTTTGTTTGGGTCTTTTTGCATGATAAATGGCTCACAGCCCCTGAAAAGTATTACTCGACAACAGTACATGAGCAACAACCACACAGTCATCACATTTAGATTCAAATATAGATAAATAGAACCAAGCTGGACCTCTTGACCAGTTTGTTGAGTCTTTTTCTGTCCCTCTCTCTGTATCGATATCAGAATTTTTTTACTCCCTAATATAGATATCGGCCACAAACAAGTATCAGCCACAAGCCACAACTGCTGCACAAAAATGTGGTATATTACATTTCAACACTTCAAACCAGTAAGAGCACCGACATAACAAAATATTAAAAAATACCATCTCATGTGAACAAACCAAAACTGAAATCCACAGCTCAGTGGAGGAACCTTTAAACGATAATTTAATAATTAAAATTGTCAATTTATTTTCCTGCTTCAGCATCAACCCAGTTTAACCATCGGTTCAGCAGTGAAGTCTGGTAAGTTGCCTGCAGGGTGTACGATATTGAACAATCTCTCTGCTCAACTCTTCTTGCAAATTTACTTTAATTTTTGTAACGTTACCAAAAAAGTAAGTATCTTTTTATAAACAAACGAGTTTCCATCTCTCAAGCACAAACACAGTCTTTAAACTGTCTAAAAAACTTCCACTTCCATTCAACTTTTCACTGCTTATGTCTGCTTCCACTAGCTCTATCTTCCTGCTCCAACCTCCTCCTCTCTCTCGTCCTCTGAACCTTCCGTCTACCTGTTTCACCCCTCCTTTCTCAATCATTGATGTCTCCTCCGATGCCTAATAACTCTTGAACGCACCCTCCTCCTTCCTCTCTCCTCTCTATATCAGCCCTCCTCCTCCTCCTCCTCCTCCCTTTCTGATTATCTCCCGGTGTCTCTCTGAGCTCTGTCACTGATAGAGAGCATGCCTGGTTGACACGCCTGGTAATGAGGCTCTTAATGCAGATGGCCTCTCCCGCCCTCTTCTACTCACTTTCTCTCTGTCACACACACATACACACTGTATGCAGAAACACACAAATCCTGACGCAGCGCTCCCCTCCCATTCTTCCTCCTCCCCTCCTCCTCCTTCTCTGCAGGAGGTCCAAAGCCTGGGTTAAACAGTAGCTGGAGATGTTTTGAAGAGAATAAAAGAAAAAAGCATGACGAGCGCTAGATTTGCCTCATCTTTCAATCGACAGTCACCAACGATAAAAAGCCTCGTTTTCACAGACACACACATGCAAACAAACCCTACACACACTCATGTGTTCAGACAGCTTTCTGATCATCGTCATGCATTGGAAGAATTTGTTTTCATCCTCTAAGAAAGTCCAAATCTACGGCATCTTTGTTATCAAGTGGGACAATTTGGCTAATAATAATAATAATCTGTGTTTTGCATGAATATTTTGACTCCTATTGTGCGCTATGTTTTATTGATTTTGTCCCAGCTGTCAATCCCCATCTCTGCCGAGGGCACTACTGTTCATTTTTCATTGTTGACTATGTCACGGCCCTCACACACAAAGCACATGATTGATCTTTAAAATGGTTGATCTAAAAAACATATATTTTCTCACGCTAGTGGTATCCAGTTATGCAGATTGATGTGGTTTTATGTGTCTGGGTTTTGAGATTCTTTTGAGATTTCTTCCTGCACAGCAGTGCGGTGGGTACAGGGCTCGACATCAACAGATGTTTGGAGAAACCGGCAAACAATTCTTGCCTTTGTTTGCCTTTAGTGGTACTGTTACTCTGAATAATCCACAGACTGTCAACAGTTTTCACAGGGACCATTTCTTTGACAGAGAATAGTTCCACAGAAAACTGTTGACCACAGGGTTTGCAGATTATTCAGGTACACAGGGACACTGTTTCATGTCGCTGTTGAATTTTTCAAATGTAATTTTCAATACTTTGAGCACCACAAAGAATAAAATCAGTTCATCTTCAGTGTATTTGGTTAGAGGTAAAAACCTTAGAGATTGATACCTAAAAACCAAAACTATCTGCATAGCTAGATCCCCATGAATTTGGGTGAACTGACCATTTAAGACATGTGGTGACTGATTGTACACTGAGACAGAACACAGAAACACCAAAGACAACTACAGTGCGGTTGTAAAAGGCCTGTAAATGTACAGCATACTTTTTTTCAAGTGACAACGAGGCTAAAACTGTCAAAGATTAATATAGATAACATACTTATTGTTTTCTAAAAATATAATTTTACAAGCAGAATCTTCTATACCGATGGTTTTCAAACTTTGTGCCACTGGTGGTACATGACCTCCTTGTACTGGTACTTCAAGGAATCTCTGAGATATTTTAAAAAAACATATACTATCATAACACGTATGCATGTAGCACACATATATATGAGCTCAAATGTGACAATAAGGTTAAAAGCGGAGGTAAAATGACTGGTTCCAAAACTCTGCAATCGTGGCTCCAAATGGGAAATATCAGGTAGAGAAGTGAGGATCAGGAATACTGCTTTCCAACAAATTAGCTCTGGTTGTTGGACCAGTTCCATTAAGGATTCAACTGTAAACAATGAATAATCTTCCTATTAGGGATGAACCTGCCTCCTGTGTAAACTAATCATAACGGTGGTACTTGGAGATATTTTCTGAGGTGGTACGCGGTGTAGAAAGTTTGAGAAGCCACCTGAGCCATATGGCCTATACATCTGCATACATGCCCCTGTGTGCAGGCGACATTGTGAGTGTCCAATAATACACTGGAACTATGTGAAAAGTTGAAAAACAAGACTCCCTGTGGGGTACACATACAGTCCACACTGGATAATCATTACGTCTGCTGGCTAAGCAGTAACTGCAACAGAACCTGATCTATTTCTGTTATGTATTAGTACATACTCTTCATTCACTTGATTTGTAGGGTTTAAAATTAACAACAAATCCAGCTGAGACATGTATTATTCTGACCCCGTCATGTCTCTCTGTGCTTTCTAATCACAAACAACCAAGCAGACACATCTCCAAACTAACTCACAAACATTTGGGCTCTCTTGTCACCACAGCTGCTTCTCTTACTCATTCACACGTGTGTTTAGTTATAATGGATCTTTTTCACAGTAGCCATTTTGACATGAAATAGTAGGGTCAACACAGGCGTTTCCAATGATACTAATTAAGGCTGTGTTCCATTTATTGCAGCAGAGACTTTCCAGTGAGTGCACCACAGCAGCACCCTGACTGTATCTGACCTAAATGGAACTGGACCTTAATTAGTGTCATTTAAGGGGGTTTTAACATAATTTGGCCTCTTACAAAAGTAAAGAAACCTTCAACAAAGCAGAGAGTTTCAAAAAACTGTGATAAAGAACATTATAATGAAGTTTAGGAGTTGTTTAGGACACTCCTATTCATTTACCTAGCTAGGTCAGGCAAAAGTAAGTTAGCCTGGCTAGCTGTTGACTGAACACACGCAAACACGCAACAGCCCCTGGCTGACACTGAGCTCATTCCTGCGGTAAATGACTCCCGCAGTGTCCCGGTGTTGATGTATTGATCGGTTATGTTTATGGTAGGAGGAGGTAAGCGGGGACTCACCTCTCTGTTGGGCATGGCAGCATTGCCATAGCAACGCGGTCAGAAGCACGAGCCGCAGCCGCTCCATGTCGTCCTGTGTTGATAGTCTGATATCGTACCGCGCGCGCTGACTGCACTCTCGCGCGGCTCTGCGGTGACTTGAATGACAAGAGGAAAAAGTTTCACACAAGTTGATCCAAACTCTCTCTCTCTCTCTCTCTCTCTCTCTCTCTCTCTCTCCTCCTCTCTACTCCTCCTCCTCCTCTTCTCTCCTCCTCCTCCTCCTCTCCAGGTTTAAGCCTGGGACAGAGGGAGGGGGGGCACTGATGGAAAACATATGGAAAGAAAAGGACTGTAACATGTTTAATTATTTCACAGAAATGTTTGGTGAAAGTTACAGAAATGTACTATTTCACTAGATACAGCTGCAGAGCTGTTATTTTATATTATTGTTTTGATATTTTGTGATGCATTAAAGGACCAGTGTGTAGGATTTAGTCACATTTGGCAGGGTAGTTGCTGTTTGCCTCGCCCTCTCCTAAAAACTATAAATTACACTACAGCGTACATAATATACTACAGTGCCATTTCTTGAAAATATTAAATTGAGGAATGTGAGAAGTAAGAGGATTAAAGGCAATGGAGTTTTTTTGGGGCTAACAAGAGTTGAGATATACATATGAAACATGTAGAGAGAGAGGGTTTCAACCATAGACTGTATAAAACATGGACGTAGTATCTATGATGATATAGTATCTGTATGATCTTTGCTCAGAGTGTGGAGGTTCTGGCAGCCGTCATCTTGGCAGTCCTGCTTCTGCCGCCTCCTGACTAATCTAAAATGGACAAATGGATCATCAGTGGACCTGATGCAGGCTGAATGATGCCTGGTTGCTCAAACAAACCACTTGTAATGGCACCCACCTGTCAATCAAAGTGGCCATGCTTGTAACTACATAACTTTAAGTCAGGTGAGTTCTATAAAAATTCAGCTTTACTGCAGTTGTCATGAACGGGGAAATTAGCTATAGAGACCAAAAGTGTTTTGTTTTTTTTACCAGGCTGTAAACATGTTTATTTCTGCCGTGAAGTTGGACATTTTAACATGGGGGCTTATGGAGACTGTCTTGTTCTGTAGCCAGCCTCAAGTGGACGTTTGAGGAACTGCAGCTTTTGGCACTTCCGCTTGGCTTCCTGAATTGAAAATGTGAAATGTCTCAAGCTTGTCCTAAACATTAACTCAGGTATTTTAAGCCAGAACCCATTTCAAACCCCATTAAAATTTTATCCATGAAATGATTTAGAAAGCTAACTCGCTGCAGAGGTTGGACCAGTGTTTCCCCTACAATTTATTGCACCAATGATGGCTGTGCCAGAACATGAAAAGTCCCACCTGGTATCGTTTGCTTGACTGGGGCTGGAGTTCTGTATTTGGTTGTCCATCCTCGTTGAAGCTTTTTCTCTTTTTAGGCGGCACCATGATCACATTCACTAAACAGCATCCCATACACTTGTGCTTGGGCTCTGCAGTAGTGGTAGTAAGGGACTCTGGATAGCAGTGGCACTGGCATCCAAGCATTTCCCAGGCGACAGAGATTGACTCACATTTCAGACTTTTTTTTTTTTTTTGCACTTCCACATTGGCTTCACTTCACAGCTTCTTGGTAGAAATGTGGTGACTCAACATGGTGAACCCTAAACCTTAGCTTAGCTGGTTGAGACTAAAATAAATTGAAATACTTTATTAACTGTTGTGTTTAATCTATAGCAGTGCATCATATTTTATCATCTTACTTATTATGCTTAAAAGTTACTCTATATGTGTCAAATAAATGTAGGATGGATACAACATTTGCCTCTGAAATGGATTAGAAGTAAAAAGTTGGATAAAATTGGAATACTAATGTGAAGTACCTTAAATTGTATAAGTGTATAATTTTTTTCCCCTAGTTTACATCCTGAGGTTTTTGCCAGCATATGGCAACCCTAAATTAGTGTAATCTGATTACTAGTCAATCAAGCTTGTGAGCAATATTATAGATTATATTATAAACTTTCCACAGCTGTTAAAGAACATGAACATGTGAAGGTGTGTGAGTGTGAGGCAGGTGCTAAAACATTGAATCTTTAAAATGTTTTTAAGGCATACAAGCAATGCAACGTGCTGCAAGTTTTGGGGAAATAAAAACTTCAGATGCTACAAAGCAAATGAAACATTGTATCAGCGCACCTTTTCTACCACAAACAAAGAACAGAAGGGTTAAAAAAAGAGCTAAGTGGAGCCCAGAATACTTGAGAAGTGAAGAGAGGGGGAGTTGGACAGAAGTTTGTGTGTCCACAAAGTTACACGATTGTTCTAGGGCTCCTCCTGCTGCCCTGCACAACTCACCACACTCTGGGGCAAAACTGAAGCACCCAGGCAGGAGTGAGCATTCATGCAAGCACAGCTAAATGTACATACAGAGGCATGAACTAAAGGAAAACTGTGAATATTTGATTCATTTGTGTAGAGAAGTTTGTTTGAAGCTTCCAAAAGATGTTCTAAAGTGGATTTCTAAAGTACATTGCAGTTATATAATGTTAATATCGTATTTTATTATTATTTTATTCTGCACAAACAATAAAAGAGAATTAAAAGTTTTTCCCTCCACTATATGCCTGAGTGTACTCATCTACTGTGCAGGCCATTGTACCTGTTTACTCCGTCACTGTTGAGAACACTGGTATATTATAATGTTACAGCTCACCAACTTGTCAATCACTTCATGACACACCAGTGCATGTGTATAGTTTATGTGTGTGTTGTTTTGGTGTTTTGCACACATTGTGAGTGCTACCCCCAAGACTCTTAGACCTTCACAGGCAGGAAGGTCTAAGGGAGGCTTACTCTGCAGACAGTAAGGCTGAAGATGGGCTCTCCTCACTGGGTTCGGAGCTCTGGGCAGCCCTGGAATGCTGCTGGATCTCTGTGGGGCTGGGCAGTGTCAAGGCTACACCTGGACTGGACAATCAGGTGAGTCACATCATGTGATATATATTTATTTATAGATAAAGTGCTTAACATATTTAAATATTTATGCAATAAATATATGAATATAAGTAGGTAAATTATCGGGAATATAGTTGAGAACTTCAGATAAAAGATGCTTTTTTGGTAAAGCCAGCACAGAAAAGATGAACAAACTATAACAAAGTGGTTTTGATCATCAGGTTCTTTCAGGAGGATGAGGAGACGCTGATTCTGACCCACAGTGATGAGTTGAACAGAACCTATCGTGAGGACAACAGATTGCCTTTTGACAACATCCCAAACAAAAATAATACAAGCCCGGACGACACCAGAAAAAACAGGTTGACTCTGACTGAGCAAGATATTCCCAGTATGAGGGAGAGACCAGCTCCTAACCTGATGGGGTCCACCAGCACCTCATGGCAGGAGAGTCCAGCTTTTAAAGAAACCAGAGCTACTGTAATCTCCTCTGGACCCAGTACCATCACCATAACATCTGCAGTCCCCACTGTAGACTCCCCTTGGTTCAAAAACACCAGAAGTTGTGGCAAAGGAAGAAGATCTTCTGGGATGCAAGCTGATAAAGAGAAGAACGTGAGTTTCAACCAGAACCACGGTAACATGAGAAGATCCAAGATGTTCAGAGTGAACACGCAAAAACATAGACTTTCTGAAGATGGAGACGAGAATAAGGAAGGAGTGGAGACTGTGGCGGGGACTTCTGAGTTCTTTAAAAGCCTTGAAGAAGAGAGGGCAACGATGAGTTTGGATAGTCCCGTTCAGATCCACAATACCGACACCAGAGGTCTGAATCCTAATGCCACCATCACCGCCTGGGAGGCTGGCTGGAATGTCACAAATGCTATACAGGTACATTTATACAGTATCTTAATTTACTCTTCAGGTTCCCATATTTCAGATGATGTACACCACTTCTATGTGGCAGCCCCTAAGAAAGACAAAAATATGATTATTCTAGGGAGGGGTGGAGTGGAAGAGGTTAATCATTTAATATCAATCCAGCTGCTGAACAGCAGTTCTCTTGATTCTCTGATAGCTATTTCTCACAGCTCATGTTTATTGCAGCTCCAATTATTTTCTTGCCTCAGTTTATACACTTTATTCCTCATTTTTCTGCAAAACATTATGTCTCTCCCTCTCCTTCCTCTTGTAGAAGACAAATGCAAAATGTAAAAGCCAAGCTGCCCACTAAAAAACACATTAAACCTGCAGACTATTTAATCCGCTGCCATTGTGTTTTAATATTACTAAACAATGCTTTGTGGTCTTGCAGGCTGTTTGTCAGACACTCTACAGTCTTCATAATCAAATAAAGAGCGAATCAAATTGTCACAGTCTGTCCTCGTGGCCGTAATGCTAATAGCTTATTATGGTGTAAATGCTGGGCAGTATTCATCTCCTGTACTCATGTAAATGTGTTCTTTCACTGAATAACTGTAGTGTAATTGAAAGGCGTCACTGGGTCTGTAAAGAACATTATGACATTAGGGCATCAATACAGTGCATGCATACACAGGCACACACACACACACACACACACACACACATATGCTCACAAATGAAAGCATGCATGCAAACATGTTCCTTCGGGAGTAGAGGTGAATTTACATCAAATGCTTTGGCGTCAAATTGCTGTAAACACACTGTTCATCAGTACATAAATACACATATCAACACACGATATTTAGTAGGTAAACAAGTACTTTATGTGCCTGGTTTATTGATGCTAGTCTATCTATCTGAGTGCCAGACAGAGTTCTAGTTTTCATCAGAGACCAAGTTTCTGTGCCTTGTTTGGCACAGAAACTTGGTCTCTAATGAATCATATTTCTGATTTAAATTTCTGATTCAAATCTACGATTTTCTGTAACCTCAATACTTCCAGCTGTATTTGAATCCATTTGTCCTTAAAACCATGATAGCTCCCATTTTGAGTGTTTTTGTAACTCTGCTAAAACAGTATGAGCTTCATTCTGTGGGTGTTGGGTTGGTTAATGTTTTGTAGGTCATTCATTACCTGCAGCGTACTGTAATGGGGAGTCAGTAATCCCTTCTGGTTGAGGTTACAGACAGGTTAAGTTCACTGGATGCTTGCAGGGTTTGAAATGTCAGACAGTGATGGATCACCACTTAGTAATAATAAAAGACACGGAATGATAATGTGATATATAAACATCAATCAGTGCAATAATAGCAGATCCATTTGCAAAGGGGCAGATGTATTAATGATGGAAAAAGAACAGCAGTTTTATCTCCCATCAAGGCTAAAAAGAAAATATGTATTTTCCGGTGGTGGTTTATTGATGCCAATATAACTGACTGTCTGCCAGCTTAATAAAGTTTTTATTAGAAAGCAAATTTGCTGCCAAAAATACAAACAGCTTCAGCTCCCGACTTGGGAATATCATGAAACTCAGCTTTAATTCCAACTTGATGGTTAATGAGGCAGCTCTGGTTTGTGTGTGTCTTCATCACGGATTAGAAGTGTGGACCTTTTGTTTCTGACGAGCAGAAAAACTGATTTATGACTGACTCTGATTATCTGTTTTTGAGCGGATTGAAAATCCAAGATCCAAGTTTAACATCCAAACAGGAGCCGTAGGGAAATGAAGAATGCCTCCATTTTGTTTTGGAACGATTGCTGTCAAAAGTTATTTGGTTCAGCCTGCTGCCAAATACATCCCAACACCCTGCAAGGCAAGTGAGGCTGAATAAACGCTGCAGGTTAGTGCATTAAAAAAAATACATTTTTGCAGTTTTAGTGTCACCAGTTATTTTGCAGATCACCGCCTTTATCATTATCACCATTTTCTCGTTTAACCGATTAATCGCAGAAAATAATGAAACATACTCATTATAATTTCCAAGAGCTAAGGTGACGTCTTCAAATCTCTTAACAGCTATACTGAAATCCAGTTAAACTGCAGAAAATTATAATCATTTTCATGATTTTCATGATTAATCTATTGCTTTTTCTTTTTGATTAACTAAAGGGGCACTTTTCTACACGTGAGGTTCGGTCATTGCAAAATCATCAAGGTTCAGACAGAATGGGCTCGAAATTAGGCTTAAAATCTTTAACAAAAAACCTGCCATACAAACTGGAGGTGTGAAGTTTGAAAGAAGTGAGAATTTTTGATTAAAAATCATGTGAAAATTACATCTGGACACCCTTTTGAGAGACACTTAGGAGTACAACATTTCTCCTGTTTATTTTTTAAAAATCGGCACTTCTGGTTATTTAAATGTCAAACCTGTCTGTTTATGGACCCATCTGTTCAAATCTATCCCCTCATGCTGAGAAAAGATCACTTTTTGTGCATGCGGCATGCACTTGCATAAAATATCATATATAACCAGCAATTGAAATCTTGCACCTGGGAAGTCCAGACAGGAGCAGTGAATGTGCAATAATCTTTATTTTTTCAGCATAGGTCCCATGCTGCTGCTAGCTTGGTGGTTCAATATCATAGCATATGTGCTTGCTCAACATTCCTTGAATAAACAGATTTTAAAGGTGTCTTGGGTGTCAGATGGAGCTGAGAAGAACAATCCTCTTCTCCGTCCTCTTCAGACCCAATCAGGGGTTTTTTTCTCTCTCTTCCCTTATTGTGGAGGTTTGTGATTGGGAGCTGCTTCAGTTTGTGCTCAGAGTGACCAATGACGAATTAGCTGGCAAAAACACAGAGAGAACGAGCGGTGGAAGGAGAAAGAGGGGAGATGAAATCAGATACTTGAGCGTCAGATTTCTCCTCAAACTGCTTTCATCCCCAGCAGCTCCATTTGAACATCAAAGCTCTATCAGCATATGCCTAACAGACACCAGTCACAAAATAGTAACTTGAAAGAGAAAGAATGTGTGCTTGTCTGTTTATACATCCACAATGTGTGTGTCTGCGGTGATGATGTGCTGTGATGTGTTTCCATAACTCTCTCAGTGAGTCTCCATGTTCCAACACTCAGAACACAGCAGCTCCTCTGATCTCCTCCTCTTCCTCCTTCAACCTCCTGCTCTTTATAGCCGTGAGGTCGCATCTCTCCTTCCTCCTTCTCTCGTTTATCGTCTTATTTCCTTGCCACCTCTGAGTCCCTTTCCCTCTTTCTCCTCTCTCTGGCAGTCAATAACATTTTTTTACCTTGGTGGCGGGCTAAAGCTCGACACTCCTCTCCCTTCTGCTCCTGCTGGTCTCCTGCATCCCCAAACTCTCCAGGCATCAGGCCAGACCTCTCCTCTCGCCTCCTCATCTTCTAGTCCTTTATTCTCTTTTCTTTTCATGTCCTCTTCAACTGCCTTCCTTATTCTTTCCTTTCCTCTTTTCTTGCAACAAAGTTTTAGTATTTTCATATTTTAATCATCTTCCTTTTTATGGAAACAAGTTTTAACTGTGTAAAATTAGATTTCTGCAGCTGACTTCGACGTCTAATATATTCTTTTTAATGTTTACAAGAATAAACACGCCTCAATTTTGAAATTTATATTTTCTTACACTTGTTCATTTTTTGCTTATTACTACCAATCTGCCTTTCTTCTAATTTACTTTCTGTACTTGTGATTGTGTTTTCTCTTTGGTTTGACTGAAAAGTTTGTACATTTTACATTTTTTTTCCAAGATAAGAAAACTTTTAAGAAAAATTTATCCTAAGGGAAATTGTTGTGCAGCAGTTGCAGTGCAAAGTGCAAATATAAAATATATATAAATAATATAAAATAGTGAGGTGAAAATAGGAGGTGATCTGCGAAATAACTGGCCAAAAATATAAACAGGTTAAAGATTATATTATTGTAAGGATAAACTGATATACATTTAAGAATTTTAATATGTCTCTTTTCTTGCCTTTAAGCAGCTGTAAAATCTGTGAACTAATCCAGTAATAAGTGATTTAGTGGAAAGAAGTTAGAAGAAAGATTTTAAGTGCATTTCTTTTTATCTTCAGGATTTTTGCTTTTATTTTGAAAGTTAGACAGTATGGCGAGAGCAAAGAGAGGCACAAAGATGCTCAGTCAGAATCAAACCATGTTCTCATGGTCTTTGTCTTAACGAGTTTTTGAGGCAACTTTTTAAATGTGGTCTTCTCATATCCCCTCACAAACATTTAATGTTCTTTCTTTCTTTTCTTCCTCAGGGTATCTTTGTGTTGGGTTTACCCTTCGCTCTGGTCCGGTCTGGTTATGTGGGTCTTGTTCTTCTGGTTGTGTCGGCCTGGGTCTGCAACCACACAGGGAGGATCCTGGTGGCCTGTCTATATGAAGAGGAACAAAGGTAGGGTGTCAATAGACAACCACAAAATCACTTTATAATCAGGTTACATCACTTTTATTACACTGCTTTCTATTTTCCTGATAGCAAAGATGAACTAAGCAACTTATGTAACTTGTGTGTGTCCAGGATGTTTTTTTTCTCAGAGTCATTGTTGACTAAGCGTCTGCAGATGGTGCTTTCTTCTCTATTTTCAGCAATGGCAACTATCATTTCTGACAGCAGAGTCGCTCTCATATGTATTCCCTCTATTCTGTTCAGACTCCTCGGGGGAATCTAAAGGCAATTGTGGTATGAACACAGAGTAGAGCGTGTTTAGAGTCCAAATACACATGCTATTCTCTTCATTCAGCTGTGGTGAGCCACAGAAATACACGGCTCCTGCCACAGCAAAAAGAAATGAGTGTGTTTTGTTATGTAAAACTGTGGTATTTGTGTTCTCTTTAGTCTTACTGGTTTTGTTCAGTCAAATTGAATTCTGACTGAGATCAGTTTAATTGAGTTTGATTTAAAATATAAAAAAACCCCCACCTCATTGTGTTCTATTAAAAACCGGGAACACAAGCTTCAGAACAACTAATGAAAAATGAAACATACTGTCGCTTTGAAAAACAGCGACGGTGGTCTGAAATATGAATTTGCATCAGACACAATTGATCACAATAAGAAGATGTTTGTATCTTTCAGTGGAGCTGCTGCCTCGGTGTCAAAGGTCAGAGTCCGACACAGCTACCAGGACATTGTGGAGGCCTGCTGCAAAGGATTGTGGCCCAACTGGCCTGGATTAGGGGGGTGGATGGTTAATGTAGCTCAGGTAACACACACACACATGCACACACACAGGTATAAACCAACACGCACATTCTTCATTCTGCATTTTGTTGTCTTGAAACTTTTCTTTAAAACAAATCTTTTCTCAGAACATTTCTCGGACTATTAAAACAATTTTATTTTAAGATTTTATTATTGTACAAATGTACATTTATAGAATAAAAGAAATACAGTAATATCGATACACAATCTTCTCTTTGCACCCTGTTTTTCTTCCAGGTCATTGAACTGTTAATGACCTGCACCCTGTATCTAGTCGTCTCCACCAGTTTGCTGTCTGACAGTCTGTCAGGGATGGCTGTTCCTAGATCAGTGTGTTCTTTGATGTCTCTGATGTTCCTGCTGCCCTGCCTGCTGCTGACTGATCTCAGACCTGTCTCCACCCTCAGCCTGCTGTGCTCCCTGGCTCACATACTGATCAGGTGACTGAGCAGTAGTAGCATCACGTTTGTTTTGACAGAGCGTCGCTGTCAGCTGATCAGAACCGGCTCACCAATCGTATTAAATCAAGACAACGAGGCGGTTTTTATAATCGTGATCGTGTAGCAGCTGCTGCTGGTTATGCTGCCTGCGTCCACCTGCTACACACTGCTGTTACTGGTTGTTTGATTTATTTCTCATGCCAGGTGTCTTGCATGAGAAAAGGGAAATGGAGATGGTTCTTGTAGTTCTCCGGTTCCTGGATCTCCCTAAACGCTCAGAGCTTTTCTTTGGCTATTAAGTCATGTGTAAATACACATTACTTCTGACAATTCAAGACTTGAGCACAGAGGAAAATATTTTATCTGGACCTTTAGCTGGATCATTTGCTGCTGCTTGGATTAATTGGGAATCATCCTCAGGAGCAGAGGTTAAATCACCAAATAAATGTAACCATCAGTTGCAGACACATAACGGTAAATGTTGGAAACAACATTTATACCATGCTTTAGGATGTCTGTGACTCAGTTTATGTATTTGTGGCAGTATATTTGGATTTCTGGGTGTTTCCAAATGAATAATAGCCAGACATACAGTAATATAAATTATACCAATTCTGTAATTGCTGATTAAGGATTATGTATACTGTCTTATTCAGAAAAGGCATAACATTGCTGTCTTCTGAAGACTAGCCATCCCAATTTGTGCTTAAAAGGGTTATTTAGCTTAGGAAAGAACAATTAATTGGGCGGCACAGTAGTTCAGTTGTTTGCACTGTCACTGCACAGCAAGAAGGTTCCTGGTTCGACCGCTGACTGGGCCTTTCAGTGTGGATGTTGCTTCTCCCCATGTCAGGGTTCTCTCCAGGTACTCCGTCCAAAGACATGGAGGTTGATTGGTGACTAAAATTGCAGCCTGCCTGTAGATGTGAATGTTTATGAATTATTACATCCATTTCAGAGGCTTGATTCTAGTCAGGAGTATTATCTTCTCTCATTTTCTTCTGTCTCTGACTCTCTGTCTGTCAGTCTCTCGGTCATGTTGTACTGTCTAAGTCAAGCCAGCAGCTGGTCCTGGTCCTCTCTGTGTCTGTCTGTGGACCCGGAGGAGTTCCTCGTCTCTGTGGGCGTCATCATCTTCTCCTACACCTCGCAGATCTTCCTCCCTCCTTTAGAGGGCAGCATGGAGGACAGAGGGCAGTTTGATGCCATGCTGGGGTGGACTCATGGTGCCGCCTGCGTCATGAAAACTATTTTCTCATTACTGGTGAGTGGGATTGCGACATTGCTGAGTTGATTGCTTGACCTCCAAAAGGTTGAGAAGGAAATAAAACGTATTTTTGGCTTGACGTTGAGCTGACAACAGCAGGACGGAAGAAGGGACACACAAATGGAGTGATTGATTGACTGATTGCTTTGATTGCTTCCTCCATTAGGCCGTGTTGACCTGGGGGGCAGAGACCAGCGAGGTCATCACGGACAACCTGCCCTCTGACCTCCGACCTCTCGTCAACCTGTGTCTGCTGGCGAAAGCCCTTCTGTCCTACCCTCTGCCATTCTACTCTGCTGCGGAAATACTACAAACCTGCCTGCTTGGAGGTTGAACACTAATGACAGATCTATTTTACATTCAAAGCACTGACTTTGTCTCAAAGTATACATGAAATAAAAGATCCTCCAGGCCATCTATTAAAACAAATGTACTTGATACCCATGAAATGTGTAATAGACAATGACTGATATGTAGATGAGATCAGGCATGACATGAGGAAGCTGTCGTTTCCGTTACACATTTCTAAATACTCTGTGGAGCAGCAGACGCGTGGAGAAACAGGCTCGTGGCTGGAGGTTTGCCTGTTAAAATCCCAGGATGATCAATAAAAATAGCATTGAAGACAGTGACATTTCTACTCCCTCGTACGACTCACTTTCTCTTGAGAATACTCTCTTGAGATTTCATTGCTCCGAAGGTCACCGGTACTAAACTGTGGTCATACCGGGCAGCTTCCAGGTGTTTCAGTGTAAAGAAAAGTCTTGCTGGAAGTATTTTGTTTTGATTCAGTTGAGATATTTAAATCCTGGACACTCGACAAGATCAAGAAATCCCTTTAATTCAAATTAGATTAGATAACTTTATGAATCCCCACAGGGGGAAGCTAGTTTAATTGCCCATGCACAGTGATAAATAAGAAAAACAGGCATAAATAAAACAGATCACAGCAGAAGACGAAATATATACCGCTATGACACTAGTAACATGCAAACTAACACATATTCTGAGATGTTAGTGTAGCTCAGAAGTCATCCTAGCCACTAAAAACAGAGTAAATATAATTAATCATTTAATAAGGCTCATCGTGAGATCACTAAAATAAAATCAAGATCACTAAAATAAGCAAAACACATGACATGAAACTTAAAAAAAAAAAAAAAAAAAAAAGCAAATATCACACGCCATTTATTTCCATTTAAGAGCTGAGTGATCAGGGAAACTTTGCTAATGTGTTGACTGTCAACACATTTGTCACCATGGCTGAACTTTTCCTAATTATTGACTGTCAACAGTCATGAAGTCATTAGATTATGATGCTCCCAAGTGAGTTTCATGATGTATATGATGTATATTTTCACTGGGCAAATGCAAAATGAATCAAAAGATGACATAGGTCATTGAAACTTAAAGCTTACAGTAAATAATGTTAGTTAACTGGTACTTGTACTACCTCATTAAAATGACGTCATGCTTTAAATAAGACCGATGACACCTCCACCTACATAAAACAATGAGTCAGAACAGAGCGACTCATAAATTAAAGTTGCTTGCAGGCTCAAAACAAACACTCTGTTTTCCCTTTCAACTTCTCTGCTTCAATCTTCCTCCAGATGCCGTTGTCTCATCCAAACACGGAGGTCGAGGTGTGTCACGTCCGGCCCTGCTGGTCCGCGGCGCCTTGCTGATGACATCATACCTACTGGCCCTGCTGGTCCCCAGGTTCTCCCTGTTGATGGGTTTGACAGGCAGCGTGACCGGGGCGGCCATGACGCTCATACTGCCATGCCTGTTTCACCTCAGGCTGCAGTGGGGTCGCCTCACTGTGAGGGAACGGCTGATAGATGTGTGTATACTGAGTCTAGGGGTCATTTGTAGTGTGTCTGGTGTGATTTGTTCAGTGAAAAGATTGGTGGAAGGACTGTAGGAGAGGTGGATGATGGTTTGATGGATGGACAATGAATAGAAAGGTAGATACGTGGACAGGTTCGAGAAGGTCATTTTGAAAAAAAAGGTCAGCTGCAGGTTCTCCTTTGTAATATTTTGTGTGTTCAGATTGTGAATCCGTGCATGATTACTCCTGTCCTTACAGCCTTAAATCAATGGAGCTAATGTCAAAAGGACAAATCCACAGAGAATTATTACCAACACTGCAGTTTCCCTTTTAGCATCCTTCAGCTCTTTGTTTTGGCTCATTGAGTCCACAATTTTACAGTTTTGTTCACTTTCACCGCTCTCCTCAGCTTCATTTTCAGTAGGCAGCTGTTCTTTAATACGTACACATGAAATAATAGTGCGTGCTAAGCTCATTTCCAACTCCTCCAAGTGTCCAAAAATGTGTTAATACAGGTTTAAGCATCTTTAAATGTCTTTTTTAAAGATATTCTTTGGCCTTTTTGAACCTTTATTGTATAGTAACAGCTGGAGAGTGACAGGATGAGAGAGAGAGAGAGATGGACGGAACAACATGCAGCAAATGGCCAGGTGTCAGGTTTGAGCCTCCAGGTGAGCTAACCAGCGCCCCTTAAAAAGGCTTTTTAAAGTAAAATATCAAATTTGTGCCAGTTTTACTCCTTATTCTTTAATTGGTGTTTATTTTGAGTTGAATCCTGAAACCTTCAGATGTAGATGTGTTTGCCTACATCAGTAGTTTTCAAACTGTGCCTCTTTGTCCCACTGGTGATGTGGAATGGATGACCAGCAGAAAAATATGGAGTGATACTAAGTGGAATAAATAGGACTTTTGAAGAGTTTTTTAAATGCTATTCCGCTGACCTTTATTTCACTAAAATTCAACTTGGGTCCTTTTTTTATTAGATGCTTCCTCTATCATTGTTAATAATTGATAAAAAATTCTGGGGTGGTACTGAACTTTTTTCTGCTTTTGAAGTGGGGCATGCCAGGAAAAGTTTGAGAACCACTGATGTACCGTCTGGAATATGTATCCAGATATTGGATTTTGTCTATGCTTAGACTGTAGATGAGAAAATCCTGCCATTACAGTGATAATAAGATTTACTTTTAAAACACAATTTAACGCTTAAATGAGTAAATTTAAAGTGACACTGTGCGTCGGGTCAGGGAACAATGCTCAACATAAACTGACGGCAGAAAAAGTAGAATAATGTGATTATCCTTTTAGGTTAGAGATTTAGATATTATGTGTATACAGTGAAAAAGTTTAACAATCTAGTAGTGAGTTAGTCAAAGCATAAAAGATCCTTGTGTCTGACTATCTGACTGAAATTAACCCTCAAAGCGTTCACTATTGGAAAAACAAGCAGTGAATCAATGAGATAGGACAGGGAGGACGGACATCAAATACTTTTTTATTGGAGATAAATAATAGAGGATGCTGATATGTACAGACATCAATGTAAGCTTTAAATAGACTTTGTATGTTGTGATCATCCGTGTTTGTTTTATTATTCAATTTTACCATGAGTGAATTGGACATTAAAATGGAAAATTCATCTTTTGAACAAAAGGGCATTTTCAATCTTTGAGAAAACTCAAGCACACATCAGTTCTGGTGCAGTGGTTAGCACTGTCGCCTCACAGCAAGAAGGTTACTGGTTTGAACCTCGGCTGGGGCCTTTATGTGTGGAGTCTGCATGTCCTCTCCGAGTACCACAGTCCAAAGACACCTAACAGGTTCATTGGTGACTCTAAACTGGACGTAGGTGTGAATGTGAGTGTGAATGGTTGTTGGTCTCTTTGTGCCCTGTGATGAACTGGCGACTTGTCCAGGGTGTACCCCGCCTCTCGCCCGAGGTCAGCTGGGAGCGGTTACAGAAAATGTATGGATGGATATCAACTGATGAAGACTGTGTGATGACAGCTTAAACTATCAAACTACACCTTCTTCCAAAGTCAAGAACAAACTTTCATGAATACTTTCTATATAATGAAAGAATATAATATGAATATAATAATCAGAATTTCCATTATGTTATTTTAGGTAATGATCTTCAGGTGTTTCTTTTTTTAAACCACCTTTTCCATCTATGTAACGCACATACTGATCATATGGAAGAGGACATACATAGTTACCATGGTGAAATGTTATACACGGTGCCATGTGAACTGAGTGATGAAAATTGATCAACAATACAAAACAGTAATTAGTTTGTCAGCCACATGTTTCACATTCACATGTCACCACAAATTATATTTTAAATTATATAATATAATTATTATAAAACAAACCATCCAAACTTTAAAATCTAATTTCAATGCCAAGAATGTTCCAGTAGGCTGTGAAGTTTAGTTATAGATTGTGTAATTCAAGATTGAAGTAAAGTGCAAACTTTGTTCCAGTCTGTGGTGCTGCTATAAGGAGACAAGGTAATTATGGTCATTAGTGGAACAAGTCTAGTAACAATACACTTTATTCTATTTTTGAAGATTTATGATTCATTATTGTTGTGCAGCTTTATTGTAAAAATGTTCTGTGATATAAAATGTGTGAACTTTATCTTTGTTGTGAAAGTTCTCTAATTAGCCTTCGGGGGTAATAAACATTACAAACTATTATACAAACTATTATTTATTTTATTCTCCTTTGGGCTGGAGAAGATTGATGTTTGTGTGATCTTATGTCTGGATTCATCATGTTAAAATATGTATGGAGGGAATGTGTGTGTGTGTGTGTGTGTGTGTGCGTGTTTGTGTATCTTGGCAGGTGGGAGTAAGTTTAGCTTTGGTTTTGCTTCTGTTTATGTGCTTCCAACGCACTGTGGAAGTGGGTTGAACCAAACTGAGAAATAAAGGGAAAAAAAGAAAAGTAAAATAAAGAAACAGGGGGGAAAAAAAGAGAAAGCTTCAGAGATGGTTTCATTTTTCACACTGTTAAAAATATCTACTGAAAATGTGAAAAGTGAGAGGAAAGAAAAATGAGCAGGAAAAAGATAAGACTGAGAAAGGGCGAGAACAAGAGAACTGAATCAAAGTTGAATTAAAGAAGGTCAACAGAAAGAGAAAGTGGGAGAGAAGAAATTAAAGTTTCCAGTTTCTCCTGTGTGGGTTTCATAAGTATGGATGATTCACGCTTCTGTGGGAACGCTGTATTCCTACTAGTCACTAGTTAGACATGTAAACACACACACACACACACACACACACACAAACATGCACCTACACACATATCCACAACAATAACCTCACAAAATGAAGTCACACTAAAACATTAACTGGGATGATTGTTTCTGAGCTGAACACTGTCTCTGACAGCAGAGTGGATTTGCATTGCTCGTCTCTATAGCTCAATAAAGTTGTTTTTTAATCAAGTGCAAAGAAGAACGAGAGGCAGACAAAGAGAGTTAAAAGACAGGGAACAGAACTGTTTTGTCAGGCCATGAAGGCAGGAATTGTTAGAAAAGCACAACATACAGTTAGATCAACTAGATCATTTAAAGGTCCAGTGTGTCAAATTTAGAGGCCTATATTTACAGATTATGACAGAAATGGAATATAAAATACACAAATATGTTTTCATTAGTGTATAATAAACTCAAAATATAAATGTTTATGTTTTTGATACCTTAGAGTAAGCCTTTTATATTGACAGACGCTGCAGGTGCTCATCCACGGAGTCGGCCATGTTTCTACAGTAGCTCAGAACAGACAAACTAAACACTGGCTCTAGATAGGGCCTTTTGTTTTGCACGTGTTTCATGCGAGTGCCAACCTCTGTGTCTGTGAAGTGAAGCTGAAGTGCCAAAAGCTGCAGTTCCTCAAACGTCCACTTGAGGCTGGCTACAGAACGAGTCAGTCTCCATAAGCCCGTATGTTAAAATGTCCAACTTCACAGCAGAAATAAACATGTTTACAGCCTGGTACAAAAAACAGTTTTGGTCTCTATAGCTAATTTCCCTGTTCATGACAACTGTACTGAGGGTGAATTTTTATTCAACTCACCTGTTCAAATTATATTAAGGTTTAAAGTTATGCATAATTAACAGCGTGGACGCTTTGATTGACAGGTGAGTGCTGTTACAGATGGCTTGTCCGGATGTATAAAATCAACATTAGCAAAAAATGACTCTTAATATCAGCAGACATGATAAACATGTGATTTGTGGTCAAATTTGATACAGGGTTGTGATGATAAAGTGTTTGTTTTCCCACACCTATTTCTTTCCCTTCTTTTCTTCTTAGTGTTATTCCACTGTTTTCAGGTTTTCTTGTTTGGGTTCATCTTACAAACTGTCTGTCTTCTCATGTTACAACCTCTTTCAACTTTAAAACTTGCACACACCCTCTCACACAAACACAAACACACACAAACGCAGACCTACACACACACACACACACACACACACACACACAGCTGACAGAGTGACAAAGTCTTTAAGCCAAGACACCTGTCAGCTCCTTACAGACATCATTATAAGTCATGCGTGTGTGTGTGTGTGTGTGTGTGTGTGCGTGTGTGCGTGTGTGTGTGTGTGTGTGTGTGTGTGTGTGTGTGTGTGAGAAACCGAGGTCAGTTTCATATCATGATGTGGCATGTACACAGCATGTCAGTCTGTCAGCTATCCATCGCTTTCTCTCTCTCACACACACTTGCACACACACACACAAACACACCTTAAAATGGCCTTCCAAACAAGCTGCCAGCTCAGGCATCCTTCACACTCCAGCAAACATTTTTTGGGTGAGTTGACGGTGAAATGAAGTCTGGGATTCTGCTACAAAACCAGTATATAAATATATATATATATATATATATATATATATATATATATATATATATATATATATATACTGGTTATAAAATGAAATGCTATTTTAGATGCATGTATGTATGTAGCCAGGTTACATTTAACCCTTTTTTAACCCACAAATGTGACAAACTGGGGAAAATAGGCATTATGGTGAGACTGTTTCCACCCCAGCCAAACAGAGTAAGATCAGTTTTCACCGGCTGTGCAGCAGTAAGATGGGGATAAACGAAGGGACATGTATCACATTACGTATGAGAAGCAATGCTGCAATACGTGCAGACTACGTTTATTTCTGGAAAGTAAGTATTGTAATAAGTAATGTAATCAACACTGCTGTAATTTATAACACATTCAGGCCAGATTTATTTAAACATGCTGGGGCTTCGGCGTAAAGTAACCTCACAATGTCGACGCCAATCCAGTCAGACAGGATAATTCAGAGTCTGGAGTCTGAACGACACTTGTCAGCGTGAGCCTCTTCATTGTGAAGCTGTGGCAGCAGTGACCTGGAGGTAAAATCTCACCCAAATCAAATTCTAACAAGGTTGCAGTTTTAGGGTCAGTGTGACCTCGAAACTGTTGCTCAACATTGATGCATGGCTGGATTTCTGCAGTGGCACACTGTCCCTGCAAAATGTTGCCCGCTCGTGGAGAATGTTTACAGCACATTTACACGTCCTGTTCTGAAATACAAATCAACAGAGCATTGCATCTATTGTACGGAGGCAGAGAGGAATAGACACCGATCAACCATGACATTTTGACCACCTGTCTAATATTGTGTACAACCACCAAAACAGCCCCGACCCATCGAGGCATGGACTCCACTAGACCTCTAAAGGTGTGCTGTGGTATATTGCATGAAGACATTGGCAGCAGATCCTTTAAGTCCTCTAAGCTGTGAGGTGGGGCCTCCATGGATCGCACTTGTTTGTCCAGCACATCCCACAGATGCTCGATTGGGTTGAGATCTGGGGTCTGTGGAGGCCAAATCAACACCTTGAACTTGTCGTTGTGTTCCTCAAACCATTTCTGAGCTATTTTTACTCTGCGGTAGGGCGCATTGTCCTGCTGAAAGAGGCTACTGCCATCAGGTTGCAGATCATGTACACCCTTTTCATGAAAGGGACACTGCTGGTTCACCGCTTTTCCTTCCTTGGACCACTTTTGATAGGTACTGACCACTGCAGACCGAGAACACCCGGCAAGAGCTGCTGTTTTGGAGATGTTCTGACCCAGTCGTCTACCCATCACAACTGGGCAATTGTCAAAGTTGTTCAAATCCTTATGCTTGCACATTTTTCCTTCTTATAACATCAACTTTGAGAACAAAATGTTCACTTGCTGCCTAATATATCCCACCACTGACAGGTGCCAAGGTAACAAGATAACCAATGTTATTCACTTCACCTGTCACTGTTCATGTATTGGTTTATCTTCAACATTCGTATGTTCATCCACTTGGTAATGAAATGAATAAATTAACAAGAGGTAGGTAGAAGAATAAATGCACAGCAAACAAACAACACAAACGCCACACCTAAAGTGAATTTAACAACAAATGAAGGACTGATTACTCATTTTTCCAGTAGTTGACCTTTAGAATGGCCGCTGAATATTAAACACCATACAGAGGGAATAAAAACAGTACATGAGGTTCATATTTGATTGAATGAAAACCAACAGTGACAGAAGAGAGATGTACTTTCACTAAAGCAACTCTAGCGGTGTCTACAAAACACTGATATCCATGCACAGAAGTTATTTCTTTTGCTTTCTTTTACTGCACTGCATACAGCATTAAACTACAAGCAAAATAAACACAAGCAATTCTTCTGGAAGCCATACAAAAAAATTAACCAATGTTCCCTCTGTGCTGATAGTGTCATGACCTCTGGGCCAAATGATTTATCACAAAGGAGATCTAATATCTTGTTATTCGTCATTGCTACAGTTGTCCCCAGAATTGTATTCAATATACCTGGAGCTGTACTTTTCAATGATAAATGATACTATTTATATGCTGGGTTATTGCCATACCTTTTGGTTTAGTGAATTACAGTAGGCAAATAGTGCTTAACATGTGCCCTTTTTGAAAAATCGTCTCTGAGTGTCCAGTGTTGGCCCTAATGCTTTGCCACCTAAGCTCTGAGATCTTACACAGGTACAGTATTTTTAGACCTCACTGGCTCTGATTTAGCCGGAGCGTGGGTTGGGTTGTGCCATGTCGTCTGGGGTCAGGTTGGAAGGTCGTTTCAGTCGATCCCAATGGAGTTAATTATGTACAAGAAGTATGCACTCACCACACTGTGAGCTGCTCTAGATAAAAGCATCAACTGTTGTGACATGTGCCAATAACGGGGGCTGTCCTTCAGCTGGGTGACCCTGGTTCAAACCTCTGTGAAGGCAAACATGTATCCAAAGCTTAGGCCACAACAGCTTAAATTAAAGATTCTATATTTTGGGGAAATATGCTTTGGTTTGCTTGGAGATGATTGATATGACTCTTGTATTTGTATTAGGGGTGTTGTGATATACCAATATTGACAATAATAATGATATTTATAGAGACACTGTAAATATATGATAATATTGTGTACATTTTCAAAATAGATATACAAGTAGATATTGTAGTAATATTGTTATGGTGTATTCTTTTGGTCACAATAATCGTATAGTGAGAATTTGATACCATGGCAGCCCTATGCTGTAGCCAAAATGATAAGCAACCACTAGCAGCCAGCTAACTTAGCTTAGCATTTAGACTGGAAATAGGGGGAAACAGCTGTCCGTGCTGTGAAATCGACTGAATCTGCCCTCCAGCACCTTTAAAGGTTACTAATTTACACATTCATATCTCATTTATTCAATCTGTACAAAATTGAATGTCAGCTGGTCCTGGCCTATAGTGATGGTGAGCCAGAGAGTTCAAAATGGAGGAAGCTGTGTTGCGCCCACCACTTTTATTTTTCCCCCTGCTGTCTGAATATAAACCACTCCACATAAGAGACAGTTATGAGACAGTAATCAGTGGTACAAACTAAACTGATTGTTCCATTCATGTCTGAGCTAAGAGCGAGCTGCTAACTGACAATTAGTAAGCTGTTAGCAAGTATATTAGCTTAGAGAGTTTTTTTTCCCACTCTTCGATAGCTCTTCATTGAATGAAATCATGTGCAATCCTGAGAATGAAATACCAGAGGGGAGTAAAGTCAAAGAAGCTTGTGAAGCTCGTCTGTGTTCACCAGGGTGAATCTAAACCTGTGACCGGGGTTGAATAAATCATAAATTGTTTTTTTAATCGTTTTTTATGTCAGCCATCTACATTGCACCCTTATCAGCACAGGGCTTTTACCACTGGAGGCATGGAGCCAGGGTCCAAAATTAGTACCATCATTTAGCCAACTGCTGGCAAGTAGCTAGTAGATTTGATTCAGTCAACAGCCAAAAAACAAATCGATTGAGCAGCTAGTTAAATTTCAGCATTCAGTAACCATTTAGGCGGTGGAAAAAAAAAAAGCTTAATTTTACACCCTGCATGAAACGCTATCCAAGACAACAACACCTGCCTGACAAAGCAAATCAAAAGATCCTGCAGTAACTGAAAGCAACAGAGGGGATGATGAGGAAGGGGAGAGCGAGGGGACGAGAAGGAAGGCAGATAGGGTTGAAGATAGGAGGATAGAAAAGAAGGAAAGGAGAGATCACAAGGCGAAGATGGAGACAAAGATCAGCGTAGTAAAGTGAATTAGCTCCAGTGGATAAAGAGCTCTGTGCTCTCTGCCAACTTTGCTAATCCACCTCACATCTGGCTGGCACAGACACTGTGTACATACAGTACGTATGTGTGTGTGAATGTGTATGTGGGAGTGCCATTGTAGAGTAGTGTGCATGTGTGTATGGTTGAATTTGTGTGTGTGAAAGTCTGCATACCGATTCAACTCACGGTCATGCGTGTGCCCTTATATTCTGCGTAGGTGTGTGTGTATATGAAAGTATGCAAATATTATACAGGCCTATATGTGTGTGTGTGAGTGAGTCAGCCTCCCACTTCTTCAGTCAATGCAACCTTTTTGTCAATGTTGGACAGAAAGGTTGCACAAAAAGCGGTACAAATGTCCTTTTGGCACAAAGGAGCCTGTAATGTTTGAGTCCAAATAAGGAAAATCTGAAAAGTTTTAAAGGCTTTAATGCAGTAACTACAACATATGTCAAGTAAAGTTTAATTATTTGTGAATTATCACAAAGAATGCCTCATGGACATAAAAAATCAATCAATATGTCAATTTCAAATCACGATCTATTGAAAATACAGTACAGTATGAGGCTAGGTAGTTATAATAGAGCTGGGGAACTATTCCAAATACCAAATAAAAGGTCGTTCTGTAGGAGAAAAACATCTTTTGTGTTTGTTCTCCCAATAGTCTGGAGCTCTGTATCACAGGTTCAGACATTCAGATGGTGCAAGTCCATGTAATGTTATGTCAGCTGGAGTACCATGAAATTGGAACAAATGCAGGGTCAGGCCAAGGCTAGTGTAGGCATATTTTCCAATCCAGGTTCACGTTTCAGCTTCTGCAATTTAGGAGAGATACACTTGAACCAAAACTACATTTGGTAAAATCAGGGACAGACGTGTTAAAAGCATCTGACAAGAAAGAGGAATTAGATTAATGTGATCAGTACTCTGCATGTGAAGGTCCGCACTCTTTGTAATGTTAGTTTGTCTAAGTGTATACATGCAGACAGTTCTTTGCTAAGTTAGTGCTATCCTTCCTTATCTTAAGTTTATGTCTTCTTTGAGTTTCTACACTTAAAACACAAATCTGGGATATTACTATTAAGTACTTTTCTGGAGTAATATATATGTACATCAACCAAGCCTGAGGCAGGTATTTACTGTTTGTGTTTGGGCTTTCTTACAAGCATCTTCCCACTCAACAACTGAAATGTCTTTCTGTAAATCATTCCTCCAAACTCACTGTAACCGGGCTCAGCAGCCTCTCTGGACATAATGACAGAAGTGAAAAGACCAAAGGCGGCTAAGAAGAAAGAAGGAGAGGGTGACCAAACAAGAAGCCGCCAGACAAGAGTAAATCTGGGACTGGCTTTTAGTCTTTGGCGAGAGCTTGGTGAAATTAAAGGCTGAAAGACAGACGCTTCTTGCTGTTGGACTAGTAAGTAATATTACTATGTCTTGTGCTGTTGCACTTGTTTGATCTCTAAATTCTGGATTGAACTTTAGAAGACGGGGAGCTCAGAATTTAATTTTTCCCTGTACAGTCCTTTAAAATAGCTTTCTCTAGTGGTGGACAGAGAGGTATAGTTCTCTCAGTACTTAGTACTGACAGCGAAGGTCAGCAGTCTTTGTAATATTGGTTACAAAGACTTACAAGTATCAGGGTATTCATCCTTGTGTTTTTATTAGATTGTGGCCTTTGTTTTAATTTTTATGCTTTAATTCTCTTCATCATTCTCATTACTTTAAAGTTTATTCTTATTTTATGGTATGTAAGTGTGTTAAACCTGCTGGTTTGGAGGGAATATATTAAACTAAAGGGATCTAGTGGAGCATGCTAGGTGGGCCTGTGAGCACTCAACTTTGCCTGCACATTATAATAAAACCACTTTGGTCAGCTGCTGCTGTCATAAATATTAACGAGTTATGGGCAGTCCTACAAGTCTATCAGTGCTGTACCCGCTCATTCATCAGACCAACTCATCTGCAAATCCATCCCTGGCAAGACTCCGCTTTATCTGAGCTCACCAGTCCACATCCCCTCCACCACCACCACCACCACCACCCTCCTCTTCCTCTTCCTCTCCTCCTCCCTGAAGCTCACACCTCCTTTGGCTGTAACCCACTCCACTGTGCGCCTGCCAGCGACTGCAATGAGTTCCAGAATCCCTAAAATTGATCTTTTCATCCCAGCCATATCCTTTAAAAATAGGCTAGTCAAAACACTTTCTGGTTCCTGCACCTGCTGCTTTTCTTACATTTCTAAACCACGCAGGCCTTTTCTTTTCCCCACATCATCATGTGCTTTGATAGTGATCTGCTTCCTTTAGTGTACACTTGACTGTATGTGGTTTGGCCTCCGTCATCAGTCTGTCCCTATTTTGTCCTCCGCCCTGCCCCGAGCTGGACTGTCACTGCAAATAAGAATTTATGCCCAGCTAACCTACAAGGTTAAACAAACATAAATAATGAAATAATAATATTGCACATCACTGGCGGTCGCATCATAATGAGAGCATTATGATAATTAAAGGTCCTAATAAGCCTGGGTCATATTTAATCTCTCTGAGCTTGAGGTCCACAGATGTGGAGGATGCCCCGTCACAGAAACACCACTAATATCATCAACACAACAGAATCAGTTTAATCGTTCCTCTAATGGTTTTTTTTTGAGGTTTTAAATTTAATTCAACAGTTCTAGTTTGTAACGTCTACTGATCCCTCCTGAAAGTCATTAATCAACGTTTTAATTTCCTGGATTGTCTTAATATTCTGGCAGTTAGATAAAAATCGTGTCGTCAAGCTGGTGACAATCAGCTCTTTCATGCCAGAGGCCGAGGCAGGATCAATATATAACGTCCAGAGCTAACGCGTTTGTTGTTGACTAATTTTCTGGAAAGAATGAATTATTAATAAAGATTTGAAAGTTTTTGGTTTGCGGAAGAAAAAGTCTGAAATATGAGTCACTCTTCACGCGAAGACACTTCTTGGTTAAAACCTGTGGTTAGTAACTGAATGGAGAGTCATTTACACAGGGTACACAGGATGTGTCATTTCCATTTTCAAATGTGAACGCAAGCAGAAATTATTCCAAGATGTGCTGCTGAAATTGTTTGGACACCATACATACATCCTAAGTAAGAGAACATATTTGGCCAAAGCGGGTGGTTTTATATGAATGTAATTCACAGGAAGTGAGTATTATATTAAAGTAAAAAGCTGTCACTTAAAAAGTTCAGTCATGGAAGTGAATAATTTTAGTACATGTATTATACAGTGTAGGTTAGAGCTCAAAGCACACGCGCCCAAAGAAAACACACAAAAACAGAAGCAACTGAAGAAAACAAAGAAACGTCTCCACTTTGTCAACACATACGTCACATTTAGAAGAAAATGGTGCGAATACATAAAACACGAGCCAATTAAACGCAACATAGAAAAGGTTTCTGGGGACACGCACACACAATTAACTGTGTCAGAAAGAGCCAACAATATTTATTTTAGTTTTAACACTTGATTCTGATATTACTGCAGATATACACGAACACTGGCCTCTTGTTTGTCTTTCTTCACTGGTTTTCCACGAGACAAACAACAGAGACATAAATAGAAACAAAGAATACAAAAAAAACCGATGTAATAATAACTCGTAATCACAACTTCATCCCATCATACAGTCAATATAAAGCGAGGTATGCCGGGCTTCTATCCTGCTCCGAGCAGAGGAGCACATCAATCATGTCCGAATTCACTCCGCTGACCCAGTACACTATTCAGGTCTGTGTGTCAGGATAATTAATAAAAAGACTCGACATTTTTTAAAATAGCTAATTTTCTCATAAAAGACCAGGAAATTCTGTCTAAGCGTATACATGCAGGCAGTTCTTTTCATCATTTACCAACACTTAATTCATCCATTCATTTCCTTCTGCTTATCAGGGGTGGGGTTGTGGTGGCAGCAGGTTTAGCACGGCGTTCCAGATGTCCCTCTCCCCAGCAACGCATTCCAGCCCCTCCTCTTGGGGGATCCCAAGGCGTTCCCAGGCCAGATGGGTTATATAGTCCCTCCAGTGAATTCTGGGTCTGCCCCACGGTGTCCTACCAGTTGTATGTGCTGGGAACACCTCCAATGAAGGTGCCCAGGAGGAGCTCCTCACCCTATCTCTAAGGCTGAGCCCAGACACCCAGCGGAGGAAACTCATTTTGACTGCTTGTATCTGCAAGCTTATTCTTTCGGTCGTTACCTAAAGCTCATGTACTCTACATTCTCTATTTTTCCTGTGAACAAGACCCCGAGACTGAAGTGCAAAACCATATAAAGTAATTAATTAATAACAGAACATGAAAACACTGGACAGCAGGCGAGAGGAAGACCAGTTTGAATAAATCTTGAGTTGCTTTTTAAAGGCTTCAACAGAGACAGTTCCACAGCGTTGGAGCCACAAATTCAAAGGCACGATCAGCTCTTGTTTTCAGCCGTGCACAAGCAACAACCAGTAAAGCCTGGCCAGAAAACCTAGGTGACCTTCTGGTGATATAAGGATGAAGCCAATCCAAGATGCTGTTTGTACCAGAGGCGATTTGCACCCCCAGGAAGAGGAGGTTCTCACGTCCAGGGCATGGGCGAATGCTCACGGGGAGTGGAGCCGATGCCATGCTAGAACCGGAGCAGGATAAAGAAGCTAAGAAGAGAAGAGAGTGATGGAGCAAGAGGCCACCACATGAGTAAAAATGGGAATGACTTTTAGTCGTGAGCGAGAGCTTCATGAAATAAAAGCCTGAAAGACAGAGGCCGAGCTGGGCTTCTTGCTGTTGGACTAGTAATGTTGGGATGGCTGGAAAGTGTTGAGTGCCTGGAAAGCAGAGAGCTTGAAGCAAAGGTTAGTTGTAGACCATATGATCATAAGTAATATAATTAAAACAAATACGAGTACAACGGTCCATATTTACGATAGTGATATTGCACTCTGAAACTCAGCTAGCTAAATCAAACAAATACCAATTTCTACCAACACAATGTTGCTTTAATGGCCATGAGCACAAATGCAAATGATTAATGTTGCTGGGTAAATAAGCAATTGTTTGCCGACAAGTTCACCTCATCAACTTAAAGGTGATGACATGTCAATGTTGTGTTCAAAAGTTTCCAAGAAATCACAATTTTTCTGTGGGAAGGTTGCATTATATTGTACACTGCATCGGGTAGAGAGAATAGGCTTGCTTTGCTCTGTTTGTTTTCCCCACAGCTAGATTAATAATGTAGCTATTCACAAAATTATTCATACTATTCAACCATAATCATGAAGCTCTACTACCTGCCCTGACTCTTGCCTGACCCCAAACTCCCCATCAGTGTATGCTTTGGTCTTTGTGTTGCTCCAGTGAGCTTTTCAGCACAATACACTGTGTAAAAATTACACATTCTCAACCACAGCAACACACTTGAATCCTACTTAAGAAGCACTGTAGTACTCATTAGTCATGGCTGGCTACTGGAAGAGTACGTTCACCCTCCCCTGATTCTCTGCTCGTTTTTATTGATTTGTGAAAACACTTGTGTAAAATGCATGTCCTCATTTTAACCTCGTTCCAGAATATGTTTTTTCTGATGGTGGGTTGCTCTCAAATGTAATTCATGTTTTCACTGGTGCCACAACACACCCGGCCAATTACTGAATTACTGTTATTACATTACGAACAGGTACATTTGAAATCTAGCTTTTCCAGTTCTGTGCCGTGGCAGCTGTGGTGTCGACAGACAGATGATGATTAAAATTAATATCATCAGACACAGATCGCGTACACAATGACCCACATCTCGCACACACTCTCACACACACACCACACGCACTGATTAAGTCTAGCGTGTGTCAGAGTGTGTGTATTTTTTGTGTATTATGAGGTCAGTCATTAGTGATATTGGTTCCCAGCAGCTGTGGGTCTGTTCTGTTTTAACAGCAGGATACGGGATGATCTGTGTGTGTTAGCGTGTGAATAAAATGAAAATAAGGAACATCCTGAATAGGACCCCTTTTGCTTAATTGCTGCTGCATTTTGCAACGATAAAACTTCGACATCACATTGAATTATCTACGTACAATATGTAATTTCTGCAACGAGGCTGTCTCTCACATCAAAACGATAACAAAAGACATAGTTTGATGGCGTCGTGAAGTCGCGTGGGATCATTCGTGTTGTCTTTGTTGTTAAACAATCACCGTTGCTGATGAAAAGTCTGTCTGACGTGAATCAGGCAGAAATCGTTTAATGCATTAAAGGAGCAGTGTGTCGGATTTAGTGCCATCTAGCGGTGAAGTTGTTGATTGCAACCAACTGAATACTTATATCGTCAGTAGGTATCGATCAAGGAATTGTGGGACGGCATTATTTCTTTTCTATTCGTGAAGGATGGCCCGGTGTATCCTCTGCTAAAGCAAAGGAAGCTACTTCTATTAAGATTTAGAGAATTCAAACAGCTCTAATCATGGCGCCTACGTAAATACTTCCAGGTCATTGCACTCAGTTAGGAACCTTACTAGTTTATGACATTTACAAAAGTAGTAGCAGGTTTTATTACATACACTTTGTAACTTTTGCCCTTTGTAAAGTCATTGTGTATAAAAAATGAAATGAATTGTGGTATATAGGGGAAGCATTAACAATATACATCCCCACTGAAGTACCTCTATATCAATTAATGTAAATTATTGCTGCTCTCAGCTTCCTGGTTGAGCTGAATGTGAAATGTTCATGGGGGTTATAACCTTTGAAGTGGGTTTGTCTGTGATTGGACCTTCATATTTTTGCTGCCGGGCAAAAGAAAATGGTATTTCAAAAAAAAAAAAAAACCCTCATTCGGGATTAAAGAGGAACAATTCCATATTTAGATTTTAAAGAATGAAAGTCCAAAAAGTCTTCATGGCGGTATAAATGAGTTTCTTGGGTCCGGGGTTCTCACAGGGGTCACTGGATTTATTTATCACACAAAAGACTATGCAAGTTTTCAATTAAAATTTTATTTTCTGAAAATGAAAAGCCACAATGGGAATATAGAGTCCACATCCGAGTGCTTCAGTGGAAATAGCTCTGCATATTGTAGTTTCTTCTGGAGATAAGGCTAATGTGGTCATTCTTGGGGGAAGTAAAGACTCTATGGTAATTTCCTGTAGAAATAGCAGCTTCCATGGGATGTAACAGTTAGTGAGATAGATGGTCCAGGAGAGAGGTGGGAAAACTACAACTCAGCATTTTTTACTTTATCTATTAGAGCGGTAATATAGCATGATCAAGTGTGGGACACATTCACTCACACTCTCTCTATGTCTTCCTCCTTCTTCCTCCTCCTCCCCCTCTCTCTCTCTGTCTGTCCATTATGTTGAGTAATGAGTGCAGAGTTTCCAGTCCATCCAATACCCACTGTCCCTCTTAAAGGGACACACCGAGCACCAGGTGATTCATCCCGATGGTGTCTTTGATGTAACGTGAAGAGGGACAAAGACACCAAAATTGGTCTGCAGGGTGCAACAATGAGTTATACACTGTACAATTGTCACCCAACACAGACAGTTACCTTTAATGCAGCTCCTATGAGCTGCAGAGTTTTAAGACGTGATATGACTTCTCGTGACTTAACTAACACGCAACCTGTGCATTGAACGGACGTGTTCTCAAAAGTGGCATTGAAACTAAAATCTTTAAAAGTTGTGGTGACGCTTCCTATGAAGACGTCTATGAGTCCGACAGCAAGAAGCCCAGCTTGGCGTCTGTCTTTCAGCCTTTTATTTCACCAAGCCAATGACTAAAAGTCAGTCCCAGATTGATCGGTTGCTCCTTGTTCGGTGAAAGTCCTTTGGTCTCTTCGCCTCTGTCATAATGTCCATAGAGGAGAGGGCACAACACTGGCTCCGTTCCCCATCAACATTCACCCCCATGCCTTTGGTACAAACACTAACACTCCCCCGGTGCTCTGAGCTCATAGTCCAGGCAGCCCAAATAACCAACTGAGCTAACATTAGCTAACAGCAGCAACAGGCGTAAGGGGCATGCCATATCGTAATGGAGGTTACATCTATAGTGACGGTTAAGATAGTACATCAGAAAGCAGTGTATTTTGAATATCCCCATAGAAAGTCTTCAGTTGTAATACTTTAGATCATGGTCTTGATTGATTCGGCAATACCTGCGGTTACCATGGTAACAGCAAATGCAATTTACTGTACAGCAAACACTCAATGAGCAGCTACGTTGTCAGGTGTACATCGGAATAGCTACTGGTGTATCCTGTTAATCACTCATGAAGGCAATTTGAACGCAGTGAGCAGAAATGACGGACTCCGCCACATACAGGTGATTACAGAATATAAATACTCTACACTGGATGGTTATTTCAGAAAATGCTGTCCATGAATAGTTTCATAAAGATGAAAAAAAGATTATAACTTTAAATGACATTTTCTTACAATAGTCAGCACTTGACCAGCAATTTGTTTAAGATCTTCTCCTGGAGTAGATATAGACAACTGTGTGTCATGGAGCTGTGAGTAAGCCAACATTTCAACATTATGTGTGTACACCAGCTGAATAATAGTTCATGTGAATGATTTGTCCTCCTCCTCTAAAAACTGTATTAGTCACTGAAGTCATGTGGTTAAATCTCTGGCTTGAAGGGAAAAAACCTGCCATAAATACATTTTGAATTAAATGAAACATCATTAAGTCAACAGAGCTGATGTAACCAAGCTTATCTCTGGAGCAAATTTCATAAGAACAGACATGTACTGTATTGATCCACTGCAGTTATTTGTAGCTGTGCACAGTCATCTGTTAATCATCATCACTCCTTTATTGTGATAGCAGAAAGAAGAGGAGCATCTGATAGATAGATAGATAGATAGATAGATAGATAGATAGATAGATAGATAGATAGATAGATAGATAGATAGATAGATAGATAGATAGATAGATAGATAGATAGATGTTGACATGAATATGAACTCTCCCCAGTGAAACAACAAACAATGCAACTATTAGTCTTAACCCAGTATGAGATCTGTACGTGTGTGTGCATCTGCACTTTTTGCACGCTGCCAGCTAAATGCCTAAATTGTAACCGCATGTGTCGTGTGTGTTTCTGTGTGTGTGTGTGTGTGTGTGTGTGTGTGTGTGCATGTGTCAGTTACCCCAGTGTGCATAAGTGGATTAGAAACAATGAGCGCTCTGTGATGAAAAGACAATAGACGTGCGTTCCCTCTGCATCCCTACATCACTCCCCCTGCCTGGATGCTCTCTAACGAATACTGTGTCTCAATTTGCGTACTTCCATACCAACACTAGCTGTTTTACAGCTGTGTATGCGTTATTGTGTATCAATGATATGTCTATAATACTGTTATAACCCTATTTCCAACCTCTATTAAGACAGGACAGATCGAATCTATCACGTGTGAGCACAATGAGGTGATTTAGGGAGTTTAGATGTTAGGACACATGATCAGACAGGCCAAGAGAGTTCAACTCAGCCAACTACAGCCAGAATACATAACATAACTGCAATTTCTATCAAGTACAGTCACATATATAGGGCATTAGTGCAACATGTGTTATTTGTTTATAGATCTGAGTAATTAAATGTATCTAATAACTTGAGCTTGCTGTAATCTTTTGAGGTTTTAAAGTGCTGCACTCTCCCACCTTGATTGTCCATTTACAGCTGTTACTCTGTTAACAGGAGTCTCATATGAGCGGGTACATCACTGATTAAACGAGCTTCGGTGGATCTGTAGTTTTCATGCATGATTTCAGTGTTCCTGTGTTGTTGCTGTGGCTGTTTTGATGTACAGTATGTTGGTGTTCATGTTTTCTGTCTGCTTGTGAAACACCGCAAAATGTCATCTACTGCATATTTAGTTATATATGTAAAAGCAATGAAGGCCGCACAGCATTTTGTGTGGCATCATTAAATAGACTAAGTTTCTGACTGACTTCCAACGTCCCTGAGAGGAACCACTGCTGCTGGAGATGAAGCAGTTGCAGTGAATGACCCAATATACAAATGTAAGATGTACGTATGTTTTAAATTTCGGGGAATTGTGGCACTGATGCGCTACACTCCGTTGCAGTCCGACAAAGAAGAAGAAGAAGAAGAAGAAAAAGTGCTAAAATGTTGCGATGGTCATAAGCAGCAGCCGTACTCGAATTGAGATAATACTACCCAACACTACTCCCAAAATTAGTGCTCTACGCCGGGAAGTACACAGTGTACTACATAGAAGTGTACTAACAGGAGTATCCGAATTGAGACACAGCTCATATGTCTCTCTGTGTGTCGCTGTCTTTTCATTCTCTTCTCTCAAACACTCTCTGTTTATCGGATTGTATTTCTGTTGACCTACCTCTGCCCATTTCTGACTAATTTTCTGTTTAACTCCCATCCAAACATAACCAGATCAACCTGTATTTGTGTGTGTGTGTGTTTGTGTGTGTGTGTGTGTGTGTGTGCATATTTGTGTGTGTATGACTGAAAAAAATAGAAAGAGAGCAGTCCAGTGGTTATTAATCAGTAATTAGTGCTCGGCGATGTGTTGAGGATTAATTTACTGATTCTTCTGCCTCCCATCTGCTGTGACACGCACACGCGCGCTCACACGCGATTTTAGGCAGAGTGAGAAAATAAGACCAATAGAGAAACACACACACACACATGCAGACACACACAAAGCCCCTCTGTCTCTTGGTAATAGTCTTGTCTGATTCCACGGTGTGTTCGGCTGATCTCTGATCAGTCTGGTCCAGCTGGACTCGGCCTCCCTGCGGCTGCATAACAGAATCATCCTAAACTCTTTCTCAGACGATAAGCAGTGTGCTGCCTGCAGACCCACGCAGCCTCTCTGCGACATCCTTGTTTCTCTGTGGGAACACTAAGAGGAGGAGCGGAGAGAGAGAGTTTTAACTAGGTCTTCATTTACAGGCGCTAACGGGCAATAACAAGAACTTGATTTTGAATAAAACTGTTGTTAAAGTTGTTATATCAAGTTTCTTTTTTGCCATCTCCGCTGTTCACTCTGGGGACATGTTGCTATCAAATTTGATGTTGATAAAGCTTGCACTCTTGACATTATTATATCCATTTCAAACACATAGAACATTAAATATACAAAGGATTATTACAACAAACTTTTGGAACAGCACAGAAATAATACACAAGGTACATGGAAAGTACATAACAATATACTTAAAGAGAGCACAGGAATATCAGATCATCCAAATTACTTACACATAACCAAATCAAAAGAGAGTGCCAGTGAATTTAATGATTACTTTGTGAATGTTGGCTATAATTTAGCAAGTTGTGGAGCCAATAATCATTAATATAAACACCTTCTTTCTGAAGAAATTTGAAGAAAAGGAACTAATTGACTCAGTAAACAACTTCAAGAATAAAAAATATCCGCTGATTGTAACAATATTGCCAATATAACCACTGACGCATATCTGTAACCAGTCACTCCGAACATGTTTCCCAACAAAATGAAAATAGCAACGGCCATGCTATGTTTGGGATGTTTGAGTTGTGGTATGGTCTGCATGCAGTTAAGACAAAGCGGTACATATGGTACAAAATTGAACTCCGTTAACTTACAACTGCTTTAATTTCTCATGTAATCAGTGCTGAAATGATGAGCTCATTCATACACTAAACTATTCAATCAACAAATATGATGAATACAGCAATTTTGAGTGCTGATTAATCGTTTATTACTGCAGTGATTTCAAACATATTCTGGTTCATGATTGTCAGATGTGAGAATTTGCTGATTTTCTTTGTTTTATATCACTGTAAATTTAATATATTTACATTTAGTCATTTAGCTGACGCTTTCAATCCAAAGTAACTTACAAAATAGGGAAACAATCAAGGTACAGTGTGACAAGGACATGTTAGTGCAGCAATAAGTACTACTCACATAGAAGGGGGATAGATTTAGCATGTCCAGTTGTTGGTAGTGTTGGAGAGGAGGTCCTCTCTGAAGAGCTGAAGGTCTTCAGGAGGTTTCTGAAGGTAGAGAAGGATGCCCCTAATCGTTAGGAACTGGTAGGACGTTCCACCAACGGAGAAAAGTTTGGATTGTCCTGAGTGTACGGGTGTCAGAGCCAGGCGTCGTTCATTGGAGGAGGTAACATATGTCTGTATGAGGTCATTCAAGTAGGTGGGTGCAGAACTGGAGACTACTTTGTAGGCAGCATTAGTGTTTTGAATTTAATGGTCGCCAGTGGAGCTCGATGAGCAGCGGGGTAACATGTGACCTTTTGGGTTGATTGAAGACCAGGGGCACCACCACGTTCTGGATCGTCTGAAAGGGCTTCACTGTGCAGCCTACATCAGGATTTGGGTAGCATGTTGAGTCAGGTAAGGCCTAATTTTTAATAATAATTAAAAATCTCAGATCATAAAACATCTTTTGAATTGTTTTTAAAGGATTTCAGTTAATCTAAATAAAGTAAACCTGGACGCCTGTCCTATGATGTTTCCTGTGATCTTTTCTACGTGTCATTACCACATGAATCTTGATTAACTGATGATGTTCTTCTTATTTTCACAGAAGTCACATTAGTCTGCACATAGAGACAAAAATAGTCGTCCGCAGCACAAAAGAGCTGAACCTCTTGGCGCGCGCGGTTCAGACAAATGTGCAGTACAGTAGCTACACACATCAGAAGAAAACCACAGCAAGAGTTACCCTTTCTTCTCTGACAGAAGGATCAGGACTGCTGTGCTATTGGTCAAGCATCAGCTTTGTGCGCAGACAGCCTCAAAAAGCTCAACACAATTCACCTGCTGTTTTGCAGCGGTTTTCATGAGAAAGGAGACTTGTTTCTTTGCTCTGCCTGCCAAGCTGCCCACGGCTCTGCACTCACCTTTCACTGGAAATGACGGATTTCTCAGTGGTCGTCGCTTACAATGCGAAATGGCCTCAAAGGAGGTGAGGCAGCGCCGAACAGTGAATTTGCCACACTAAAAAAAAAAAAAAAAAAACACAAGAACAAGACGTCTTCAGTATGATGAGTAGCCATGATTACATAATTCTGTTGAATGTAAATAAAAAAGCAAATAAACCCAAAAGGAAGTCTTATTTGATGAATGCGTATTGTATATAAGTATTTGCACATACAAAAATATTATTTATATCAGTGTTGGATGCCGTTTGTTTGAAACTATTACAGCACCAGCTTTCACTGAAGCAGTCATATGTTAATTACCTTGCTCAAGGGCACCTCAGCAGCACATTTACAGCCAGCAGACAGTGTTTCTACATTCACCCGCCTCATGTATTGTCTTCTCGACAAAAGAGCGCCAGAGCGAGGCGTTGCTCTTTGTAATGAGAGCTTCTCCAGAGTAATGAAACTTGTCTGGAACAAAGAGAGCGGTTCTAATATCAAACTGTGTCCTATTACCATAATAACTGACCTTTCTATTGGCTGAGAAGTGTGGGGACATAGCCTCAGCTCTGGCCCAATCCAAACCTATCGTATTGATAACAACCTGGGATGAATACCCGACATAATGGAGTGCAGGCGAAAGGAGGAAATAAGGAGGTGGCGGGGGTGGCGTGGGTGGTGGAAGACATGTCTTTACAAGGGAAAAAAAACACAACAAAAGGGGAAAAAGGGTGCTGGGGAGGTGGGGAGACGGCAAAGAACGACAGGCTGGATGGTGAGGAGGGAAGACGTCAAGGGTACGAGGAAACGAGAGGAGAGGGGAGGGGAGGGAAGGAACGAGTGCAGGGATGTTACAACAAAAGGTCTCATGTTGAGAAACACTGGTTCTCCCTCACTTCTCCCCCTCATTATCCCTCCACAGGACAGAGGCGGAGGGGGGGGGGGCGAGGAGACGCTGGGAGAAATGACATTTTCATTTGTTCTTTTAAGGGCTCCTTATTATCACCTTTCAAGAGAAGCCCTCTCTTTCTCCATCTCCCTCTCTTCGTCTCTTTCTCTTTCCTCTCGCCCCCCACAACAGATTCAAATAGAAGTTTTTATACTCTCTCTCTCTCTTTTGGTATCCCCTGTGTCTCTCTACCTCCTTGCTTGTTCTCTCTCTCTCTCTATTCTGCAGTATAATTGCATGGCTGATTAATTATAAGGGAATCAGTAAGAGTGAAAAGAGGAGTTGGCATTTCAGCCTACAAAGAGAAAGGAACCCTGCACCTACACGCACACACACACACACACACACACACAACCACCACCACCAACAGGTTTTTTACCTCTGCATTGTCTTGCAGGAGGCTTTTTTGTCTCGTTACATACAAACACACTCACTGTCATACACACACTTTGCAGTTTTCTTCACATTTTCACTTCTCCGGGTTCTCGGCAGCTCACAAAGCATAAATATGGTCTCAGAACTGCAGCGGGAGTATGTTGAAGACCACGCGGGAGATCTCAAACCTGATGCAGGACCACGTCATGCTCAGTTGTATCTAAATCTAAAAGAGAAAGAGGCACAGTATCTCATCATAAAAGCTACAAGACTACACTCGCAGTAATGTTTAACACCCACTGAGGAGATCAAAAGTTCTCCCATATTCATTTTCTATGGCATGTGAGTAATTTCCTTCTCGAGTCATTGTGATATAAGCAGCTTGAGACGGGAACAGCAACGTCAGGAAAAGAAAAATATATAAATGAAATGAAATTCACCTGGAGACGTCGTGATTTGACAGGGAAACAGTGATGCAGTGGGCCAGGAAGTTTCTTGTCAGCCCTGGAAAAGATTCTTTCGGAAGAAGTTTCACAATCAGAAATGAAGCTCTGCTTGGCACAAAGTCATGCACATTTAGACGTATGATTATTTACACAATGCTTGCTATTTGCAACTTGCAGGTGAAGACACGCCCATCGTGACAAGCGGCATTGTGCAATTTATTTGCTTCCAGTCAGATAAATCTCAAAACACTGTTTACACGTGAAGTAACATCAGCATCAGGTTGTTGTTTTTTTTTTACAGGTCCAAAACAATAGAAAAACTATCTAAATTATTTTTCTTATTATTTTCTTTCTTTCTTTTTTTTTTACCAACCAATCTCCAGCACTGAGACTTTAAACATCATGATTTTTTTTGCTTACAAAGTCCACATCTGAGTGGTGCTGTATTGTGTGATCAGCTGTAATGCCAATCAAGCTGTGAAAATTTGAGGCAACAGAAATTACTTTTATAAAAAACTCCCAACTGTACAGGCATAACAGCTTTGGAAAAATGCTTTTGGAGAACCTTCACATCTTCGACCCAAGGCTTTCTTTTTAAGTTGAATTTAATGTTGAAGGCATTAATAAAAAGCCATCTCTTGGGTGTGAGAATGCAAGTTTAGCATGGACAGGAGCCCAAAACTGAGAGTAAAAGATGCTAGAACAATTTTTAGCTTGTTCATTGTGGACATTAAGTCTGAGTGTCTGCAGTTGGTTCTCTCATGAATATTCATAACTGTCCTGGCCAGTTGGCTGGTTGTCATGAGCTGTGCTTCATTTGCCAAGCCAGTCATCAAAACTAAAACCTAATGATCGTGGCATTGCATTAGGAGTACTCGGTCTGTACGAGTAGTTTAACTCCGTCATCCAGTCAATTTTTCTGTCAAATACTTCTATTTTGGAACACGATCTTCAAATGCTCCCAAGACGGTATCATCGAAGTCTTAAAGGTTTGGCGTGATACGTGTTTGGTTTACAGCCTCCTTCTTCTATCTGTTGCTGCACCGTAGTCAGCTCTCGCGGCAGATACAGTCAGATATGTTGAGACCAAGTTATCTGACATTATAAAAACCTCCTGACAAAAATTCAAAGCAGATGTTTGAGTGTGGAAAAACCGGTCGTGTATTAAAAAGGCCTACGTGGCTTGGATGGGAATCTCAGAGCTCAGGATGACTGTGTACCCCGTAGGGGTGTTTTACCTCTTAGCTTTGCCTCTCCAAGTGGATCAATTCCAGAGGATTGATGGAGTTTTTTTTTTTTTTTGCTGCAGATTGATGTTGTCGATGTTACTGCAGAACTTGGATCCTGGGGAGGCCTGATCCCCCCCCCTCTATCTCTCTGTTCCAGTTTGTTGTTGTGCCTCAAAAGCAGCAGCTTTAACAGAATAATTTGGGCACAGATTGTAAACATCCTCTGACTCATCTCTGGGTCAGGACCAAGTTGTACTGATCTTTCTGTTTCTGCTCACTCGTCTCTGTTTTTCTCTCTTTTGTTGATGTGTGCATTAATACCTGTGTGGTGTATGTATGTGTGTGTATTTTTATCTGTGCACACACATCCCTGATGTGATTTGATCAGACACCAATAAGAGCAAATCTCATTAACATCAAACTGCTTTAGTACTAATCAGGTTACCGAGCAACCACCCAGCCAATGGCAGCTACTAATGCCATTAAGTCAAGCCGTGATTGGATTGGGATCTTATTTCAACTTCCTGAAGGCTGCCAGCGTTTTAATCAATAAACAGAACTCCAGTGATGTCACAGTCCGTTAGAACGGCGAGGTGGTGATGTCACAGCACATTAAGATTGTAAAGATGGTGGACGGGATGCGCGGGGTGGAATGAGGTGTTTTATCGGATTGTCGAATGAGAGGAAACTCCACCTACACTCCTGAGAGATGTGTGAGGCCGCATACGAGAAACACAAACGCAGCACATCTTTCATGATAATTACATGGTGTTGGCAAAGTGAAGGAAACTGCGTGATTGCAAAGAAAAGGGAGGAATGGTCGAGGGGGAAGGAGAGAACGCAGTGAAAAAACAAGACTAACTGTATTCAGACAGAACAAAATGCAGAAATAAACAGGAGAAACAAAACAACTGGAATTTTCTGGTGAGAGATCAATCAGAGGCACAATTGGTGGATCTGTTGCTAGCTAACTTACAGCTAATGTCAACTGGTACACTGGCTGTTGGTGGTGAAACAGCTGTCCAGCGGTGTAATGGTGGTGGTGGTGTAGAATGACACAATTGCATTTTGTCTGAATACACAACCTGATGGTGGCACCGCTGGAAAGGTCAATGGCTCACCAAAGTCATCCTGGAACTCTGAATGTCTATATGAAATGTTGTGCCAATCCATCCTGTAGATACTGAGATATATCACAGAATAACTCAAAGCTTTGACCTGCTGGTAGCACTACAGGGAAATTCATTTTAATAACTGAAGTCATCCTCTGTGGACAATAAATATCTGTATCAAATTTCCAGGCAATCATCCAACATTGTCACAGTTCAAGCAGGGTAACCAGGAACAGGACACATGCAGACAACAGAGGCAGACCTGGTACAGAACAATGGTTTAATTATAAAAGTGAATGTACAAAAAGTGAAAGATAGTCAGGCAGGCTCAAAAGCAGGAAGGGCAGTCCAAAGAAGCAAACAAATCTATAAAGGCTCAGGTTTAATCTATAAAAACGTCTAGTGAACAGGCAAGGAAGAAGTAGTAGTGAAAACAAGAGTGGGAAACAAAACATGAGCCCAAAAAACCCAAAACCATGACAAAGAGTTGTCAAGATATTTCACTAAATGTCAACTTCATGGTGATATCTAAGAGGAAAGGTCACAAAGTTATTAGGGTTCACTCTCTGGGAATCATAAATGTGTGCACAAAATGTGCCAATCCATTGAGTGGAAGTTGAAATATTTCAATCTGGACCAAAATAGGCTAAAATAGAGGAATGGACTGAAGGACGGAGTTTTACTTTCATGTTTCAGCAGGAAAATTAATTAGAATTCAACATTGAGGCTTCTTCCTCTTCAGAAATATTTTATTAATTCTGTCCAGTAGATTAGCTGGTCTGTATAACTGAGACTAAACTAATCCTCTTTGCTGGTTTTATGGATTTCACTCATGCCATCTTGTGTTTTCAAATAAACCCGAACGCACTGTCATACACGACAGGGCAGAAAATGGCCGCCTTATCAAGCTCACTTACTGAACCTGTGACATTAAGTTAAAACAAAGCATTCGAGACAGTTTAATCCATTTAACCTGGCCAATCCTGTTGCGGTCACTCCATTCACTGCTTGATTCTCTCCAATTGTCTCAATTTAAAGGCGCAGCCATGCTCCTGTCTCTCTCTCTCGCTCTGTCTGTCGCTCTCTTTCTCTTTCTCCCGCGTCTCTTCTGCCTCAGATCGATGGCGAGGGCAAAAAGCTAATGACCCATCTCAGCAACCAATTCACTCAGCTCTGCCACACTCAGTACCTGTCTAAACCTATGAGGAGAGAGGAGAGGAGAGGAGAGGAGAGGAGAGGAGAGGAAAGGAGGGGAGAGGAGGATGGTTTTATCTAAAAACCTTTTTCCTCCCCCTCTCAAACTGAGCTCATCAGTTGTAATGATTTGTACCGTTGTCGTGTCCAAACCTCTTACTTTGTTTTATTTCAGTAACTGTTAGAGGAGTGAAGAAGCAATCTCATATACAGTATTTCATAGCAGGTGCAGCTTTATTTTCCACGGGCTCAGGCACGTTCCAACAGGCTTGTCTATACAGACAAATCAGTAAGCTAAATCACAGCCCAAAAAAACGGCGTCATCTCAAATGTGGCGTCTTATTTAATGCCATCCCATGATATCACGTTGTCTTTCCTGCCCCAGACAACTGTAGTCCCCACCCGACTGGGAGCCACCAGTATTTTAGCCATTTTAGCCTTCAGTCTTAGTCTTTGTCACATTTTAGTCATTTTCATGCTTCATAGTTTTAATCTAGTATTAGTGAACTAAGTCATTTTAGTCCAAATGTTTTCCGCCTTTAATATAATTCAATTTGGCTAATACAGGCTACGATATACATTATGTATGCATATACAGTATATGTATGCATTTCACATGTTTGACCAATAAGTTTACTTGTGAAGCCCTGCATGTTTCATTCACAACCTTTGAAGCTAGCAAACTAGCTATTAGCTAATATATTAAGGCTCTCTTCAGGCCTCGTGGCCAGTTGCTGCTGGGTTGTGCAGGTTGCTTTGGGTTTGTTTATTTGTGCTGAATGTAACTGGCTTTCTCGACACCAGCGCTCCTTCCCTCTCGTTCACTGTCGGACACAAACCAAAGGAAACTTTTTCTAGTCACTGTTTTGCAGTGTAGACTGCGAACCAGACACAGATGTAGAAGCTGGTACGTGGAAAAAAAACAAGCCAGAACACAACTGGGAGAGAGTATCAGAGTTCAGTCCATGAATCCAGCTGGATGGTGTGCAGTTTCAGTGAGATTTCAGGCTCACTGTGGAGGACTTTGACCGCACGTGGTGGTTACCGGGGTGCTTTGTTGAGAGATGCTATGGCAGAAGGGACAAAACTCCTGCCATAGCGTGCCCATTTACAGGCCCATTTACTGTGAAGAATGATTTAAGGGGGTGGCTGGGGTCGTGTGCTATACTGTGTGCTCTGCGTGTAATGGCTTTACTGTTGAGGTCTGAGAGGTTGGGGGTGGTGAGACTGATGATTTTGGACGTGTGGTGTGTGATGCGTGTCAGTTTGTTCCTATTGGAGGCGGTTAGCATGTTGAAGAAGCAGGTTACAGAAGGTGGGGGTGCAACATAAAGTGCTTTAAGTTTGTGGATGGCAGAGCGTTTGTGGATGTCAGTGGTGTGTTGATCAAAGTTCAGGGCGAGTCAGAGGTATTTGATGCACTCCACAAACTCAACGGATTCAATATTGAGGTTTATGGGTTCATGGATGGGGCTGTGAGCTGAGCTGCGAGTGCTGAAAGTGTGGATAATTAGTTGTTTTGTTTTCGTCAAAATCCAAACAAACATTTTGTCATAATTTTTATTATCCAAGATCCATTTTTAGCTTGTCGACATCTCGTCTTAGTCATGGAAAGAAAAGATTGTTGAACATTTTACGTTATAGTTTTAGAAATTAACACAAAGAGCCACTGGATTATTTTGAAGCCAGCATTAATCAGTAGGAGTTCAATCAAGCTCTCATGAAATGTAATGATGTGAAAATATTTGAAGTTTTTACCTTCACCCTCTCTGAAGCAGAGATCTTTTTCTTCCTGAACACACTGATGAAAAATGATGAACATTTTCATGCATAAATGGTTATTTTGTTACAGTGAAAACAAAGTTTCCCCGCCTCTGTCTCTTGGCCTTCCTCGCTCTTTATCCATCTATCTCTCTCTGCCCCCCTCCCTAAAGTTCAGCTTCAGTGCCTATCACATCTAAATTCATTAGTGCCTCAAGAGATGTGTGTGTGTGTGTGTGTGTGTGCATCATCAGTGCTAAATGATTATAAAGCATAGTTATTAAAAACTGCCATAATTACCATGCCTGTAGCAAAAACACTCTGATACGAATTTACCTCCTCTCCTCTCCATGGGCAAAGACACACACACACCATCACACAGATACTTATAGTGTACATGTAAGCACACACAGTTACGGTGACACACACACAGAGACACATATGCACATGGAAAAGCAACGACACACACACACACACACACACACACCTCTCCTCTGGCAAGAGCAAACTCTTACACAGGCTCCAAAGCTTGATGTAATTTTTCATGTTCCCTGTCCTTTCTGGCCTGCTGTGAATGTCAATTATAAACCTTATGACCCAAAGTTTGGGGACTTACCTCTTCTTTATATTCCACATGATCACCAGGGAAACACGTCATCTATTCAAGCAATGTTGGTGCTGCTGTCACAACATCTGCTTCAACATTTACAACCACTGATTGTAATATTGCATTTTGAAATCATTTGATCATTTAAAAACAAAAAGATAAGACAGGTTGTATATCATAAATTAATGAACGGGTTTAGTAGAGGAGTGTGTTTACACTGAAAAAAGGTGAGAAGATTAAGTATACATGAAAAAGTCACAACAAAGAAATGACGGTGCTGCTCACAGATTAAATACTTTTTTTAAAAATTGTTGACAATGATGAGTATTAAGACCACCAACAAGAAAAACAATAATCTGAGATTATGAGAATTAGGTCATGTGACAAGATAGAAGTCCTAATATTTTTAGAATCAAGCAGAAACCAGAAAGAAAAGAAAAAACTTTAGAAAGAAAGAAAAGTGATTTTCAGAAACACTCCCAATAAAAGAAAGTAGGTCACATGATATGCTAAAAATATTTTCATTTTAAATATATTTTCACTTTATTCTCCAAATGTAGAATTACTGGACCTATTTATCGTTTAAGACGACTTGTAAATGATCTAGATAACTGATAGCAGTGTTTTAAGGTCACAGTTTGATTGATGTCCAGTGGCATCAATGGTAAAGTACACTGATTTCTTGTATACCAGCTGCAATCAATGTACTGTAACAACTAGAATACACTTATTGTATACAATTAGCATGTGTTACAGAATCAGGGCACAGCCGTAGATTTTACAAGGTAGAAAAAGTTAAATAGAGCCTCAGTCTGGTTCATTACAGTTCAGCGTTCGACAGGATGGAACATGTTGAGCTGAAGCATGGTCTAAACTGGTTGATCAAGCACTGCATATAGTATGAAAATATTCCAATAATGCAGCCAGTTTGATATGTTGCAATCTGTTGACTCTGGCATCGGACACTTCCTAACAAATGCACACACCCAACTCCCATAACCAGCCCTGGTTCAAAAGCTGTTGTTAACCACATTCACAATAGTTCATTCACTGTAGTATTAAGGTCCGATTTGTAGCTATTAACGGTGCACTGTAGAGTTTATGGCCACTAGTTGTGCTATGGAGTAATCATTTTACATGTGGATTTCTATTTTGGTTGTATTGTGCACAAGCTCAAGCACAAACATGCAGCATGCAAGCCATATTCCTGTACTGCTTTCACACTTTTCTTCTGATTGACGGGCGTGGCAGTAACAAGAAAAGAATTTGAAACATCCACGCATCCATTTTTTTAAGCGTATTTCCTTATCGTGGTCGTGGGTGGCTTCCCAGCTGACAGTGGGCGCTGAAGGCTTTTCTTGAGTTTCAGTAAGAGTTTGACTTCCTTCTATGGTTCATTGTTCTGATTGGTTGAAGTTCACCTGCGATAGACAGGTGGTTCATCCAATCTGGCCTGTATTTTTTGAAAGTGCCTGCCCTTTTTCCAAACAGTTTCTAGCGCCGACTTCCCAGAGTGTTAACAAACCATCTGGTGTGCGGTCGGGTTGTGTTCTGCACCCACATGAGGAAAAACATTATAGCGGCCTCCTCTTTTTGTACTCCAAAAATCACTGCAAAATGAGACAAAGAAAAACAAACAAACACTCAGACAGGTCGCTCTCGCTGAGTCCCTCTGTGTCCCGGCTTCAAAATGCTGAATTGGCAGAGTGGAGGCAGATAGAAGCCAACTAGAACCAATGGTGCTGGACTCTGTCTCTGAAAAGCTACAGGCGATGGTCAGCCACGCTTGGCCCAATAGATGGCCAACTGTTGGCTTAGTTTGTCAGGGCGCTTAAGGACTTTCTTTATGACTCAGAGTCATGTGAGTGACTCACAATAAAGGTGAACGGTGTGTGAACCCACGGAGAGTTTCACAGATGATGAATCGATCTTTCGAATAAATAAAAACACGGATCTCAGCTTCATTCTTTTGTGGTTTATTCAGTCTCCTGGAGGCTCTGTGTTTTTGGTTTATCTGCTCTGAAACAGACACAACACTCACTCACACACACACACACACACACTCACTCCCACCATCCACCTGTCGTTACCAGCTGGCAGATACACCTGGTTCGCCGGCATCGGCCAAAAAAAATGGAACGTTACCATAGCAACCATATGGTGTTGGCCTGGCACGGTGGGCATTGTCATGGTAACAGCAGAACAGACAAGTGGGCAGTGCCAGCCTTATAGGCCAAGATGGACCGGACACACACACACACACACACACACACACACTCCTTGATAATGCTGATTCTACAAAGCTCCACACCACACTCCATAATAACACCTCTTAAAGTAATAATCTCTCACATTAGCACGTCACTCAGTGTCAGGTTTCACACTTTCTATCTCCCATTGATTTACATCAACCTGTAGCCAGATCATGAGAAGCTTTTATGTCTTGTCTGTGCTGTTTTGAACAGCCGGTGTTGGTCTTAACCTGGAAAAATCCTCTCCAGCGACAGCAAAATGCAACAAAGCCGAACACTGATCTTCTGAGATTATCACTTTAAATCAGGTTCACAGCTTTTAGTAAAGCCAAGCACTGTACAAAAAAAATACAGCCAACTGTGTCTTCCTTGGCTGAATCTGCGAGCACTGTGAGCAATGTGAAAAAAAATGGCAAGTGTGGACTAACCCTTCCCCTTCATGGCTCAGTGGATAGGCTTGCATAGATGGGAATAGTACGTGTGAAGTGGCCAAATCATTAAAAACTGTGATTAAGAAATTTGAATATTCTGCACAGCAATACACAATACAATTTAAAAAACAGGAGAGCGATAATTATAAGAGAAAGCTCCTTCAGCAAGACACTTTTGTTCAGCAACAAAGACTTGATGTTCTGGGTTAAATTTAACATCCTTGGCCATATATTTTATCACATGGCTTTTGTAGGCATGCACATACATTGGCAGAAGAAGCACAGAATAAAAATTGGAAGAAAACATGCTGCAGAAATTAAATTCAGCTGCTTCCTATAAGGCTTCCAATATGTGGACAGACTTAGTGGCCAAACTGCAGTGTGGGATCATCTCCAATTCATCTAAGATATCATGCTCGATTGTGTCGCTTGCAGGGACTCATTTCTTTGTGTATCACCAGTGTGACGCAAGCAAAGCGAGTATGCAAAGCCAGAGCGGCTTACGAGCGTTTGTGTGACTCGATACGCGCTTGAATGTGGTTTTATTTTGGGGGGGAAAGTTTGCTGGAAACATACACGAGCTGATGAGATGCAGTTGAGTTCTTCAGGAAAATCACTGAAGATGTGATTTTTTTTAAAATGTAAAAATACACCACAAACTGAGATGAACAAACATATTCCTGGTACTGGTGCAGAAAAATATTCTTGTGTTAAATCAAAGCTGTTTATTGTATCTTTGATTCACAGATGTTGTCACAGAACAGCAGGCAAGTCGAGTTGACAGACAGATAAGACGATATATTAATATCCTGTCAATTATTTTTTTCTTTTCGAAACATTCTGATCTATCTATCTACCATCTAAATCCACAACATTTAATATTATCATGACTGAACAGATGATAACTGCTGTCTTCATCTCAATCTTTTCTTGGCTGAGTGTCAGGCTGCATTCAGACACGAGTTTCCTTCTGCTAGTTGTTCAACAGCTCCGTAAACATCTGTCCACACCAGCGAGCGACAACACCCAACGTTACGAGGAAGGAAGGATGAGCTGAAAAACTGGCTTCAAGTATGCATCCAAGTAAATGTGTTGTGAGTGTGCCGAGTATGCAAAAGTGCATATTTGTGCACCTGTGTTTACACACCGCCACATCACGTTGCATACCGCAGACCTGAGTATGCATGAGAAAAAATAACGAACGCAAACTTTCTTTTCCTATCTGTGTTTTTTCATAGCAGCACGCACACACACACACACACACACACACACACACACACACACACACACACACACTTTCCTCCCATAACTGCGACCTTGAGACTGAACATGAACATGCATATCTCTCGCACACAGACCCCAAATGGTTTAACTCTGTGTATTTGTGTTAACGCGGAGCTTTGCCAACTCTGTCTACAAGAAGAAACTATATAACTCCTCTCCTCTCCTCTCCTCTCCTCTCCTCCCCTCTCCTCTCCTCTCCTCTCCTCCTTGTGGGTGACATTATGGATACGTCATCCATTCTTTATACTGTCCTTGGTGGTCACACGATCTTCATCAGCGGATAGGAGTTTTCGCGGTTGTCATGGAAACGGATGTGTGAGCCTACAGGTGCACTTTTAGGACTTCTCGTCTGTGATGTCGTACGGTAAATTGTAACGTGAACTTAAACTACCAAGCTTTGGTCTAGAGCTTTCAGAGGAATCACGTGGTCTTCATCGGTTAAGGTCAATTTTTGGATAACCTTATGTGTTCCTAGAAGTGTTTAATTTAATCTTATTTTATTGTAACAGCTTCTGAGCTCTGGAAAAAGTTTGTCCAGTTTGTAAGATTTAGGAACATATTTACAGAACATGCCATAAATATTATATAATATACACAACTATGTTTTCATCAGTGTGGAATCACCTCAAAATCTACACGACGCTGTGAGTCCGCCATGGTGAACAGCCATGTTTCCACAGCAGCCCTGAACGGGCAAACTAAACACTGGCTCTAGAAAAGATCATTAAATGTTGCTGTTGTTGTATGTTTCATGACCACCGTAGTTCCTCCTTCACTCTACTAAGGAGAGGGCGAGGTGAGAGGGTTGCAATCACTAACTATACCACTAGATGAAGCCACTAAATCCTACACACTGGTCCTTTAACACAGCTTTGAAAGGAGACCTGAAAGTGATGAAGGTGGCACTTTGACTTCAGACTTGAGTTGGAGAGCTTTTGGTCATTGCTGGATTGATCAGTCTCAGTTCAGTCTCACCTCACAACATGTTCAAACGTGTCTATGATGTGGATGTGCTGGAATATGTCTTAAATACTTTTCTGCTCTCTCAGAAACTGAACAAGAATTATGAAAAACGAAATACTTTTACATTTTTAGATCTGGAAATGAAAGAGCTTTTGAAAAGGTGCACTAGAAACTGACTTTTTGGTCATGCCTGCTCAATAGAATTGTGTTTGTTTTGTGTATTTATTAATTTTACGGTTAGTGTTGTCGTTTTTTTTCCTTTTCTTTCACTTTTGGCTGTTGTATTTTGTTTTTATTCCTCCTGCCTGTGCTTTTCAGGTTTTTTGGCCTTCAGATGTAAAAGCATATTCACTCTTTTCCTCTTTTTTCTTTTTATTTTATCCTCATCTGACGTAGGAGGGGCTGCCATTCTTTCCCAAACACAGTTTGACGGTTAATCGGTGCTAAACATGCCTGCGTTCCTCTGCCATGTGATTTTTAAGGACTTTTCTAAGCTGCCTTCTTTGAATGGGTTTATCTGTGAATTGCTTTTTCATTATTAAAGAGTACAAGCTACACCTTGTGTAGTGGCATGCTACTTAAACAAGGGCACTGTGTCCTTTTCCAAAAATAATCTTAGGACCAGTGTGGAAGCTGAGGTGAATTTTTAGCCCTCAGTTATGCACATTAATTCTCAATAATTCATCCTCACCACCACATACAAAAACATCCTCCCACTTGTCATTTAACTCACCTCCACCTTCATCTAAAGCTGCACAAATCAATATTTTTATAGAAACAATGGATCAACATCACTATATGTCATATTCAGCTTATTGTTTTTGTTTACTCCTACGACTTCATCATGCTTGTGTCCAGACGCAGCAGGCAGCTGTTTTCCAGTGGAAAAAGCTTTGCTGAACCCACTGTGCTCTACCTGCTACAGACAAAGATAGCCAACACAAAGTATGAAAAACTGCAGTTCCCCAAACGGCCACTTGAGGCTGGTCATAAGTCATAAGCTCTCATATTAAAATGTCCAACTTCACAGCAGAAATAAACATTTACAGCCTGGTACAAAAAGCATTGGCCGCTTTGATTGACAGGTAAGTGCCGTTACAGGTGACTTGTTTGTGCAGCCAGTCTTCATTCAGCCCGGCTCAGCTTCACCCGCGCTCCACGTCTTTGGAGACAAGATGGCGACAACAAGAGCCACCACACTCCATACTCCATAGATACCTATGAGTGAAGTCACAGAGACTTCCATGGAAGGATTCAGCTAGTTACACCTGTATTGTTCTTCATCCAATTTAACCATGTTGTCCATCCATCCATCCATTTTCTGTAAACGCTTCTCCTCATCACGGTCACGGCGGCTGGACAGAGACAAACAACCACTTACACTCATATTGCAACCATGTTGTGTCCTGTTTATTTAGTCTTATCAAAACCTGTTGTCATTCCCTATGAATTTGTTGGTTGTTTGGTATGTCCTGCTTTGATTTTTACTGTATCAATGCCATTGATTATTTGTAGAAGCTCTATAGATTCTGTCAGATCCTCTGAGCACATTTCTGTGTCTGTTTTTGACAGACCCGGGAACATTCAGTTCAAGTTCTCTTTATGATAATTTAATTCAGTAAGTTTGATTTTTGTGTGTGTGTGTGTGTGTAGAGATTCAAATGCTGAATGTTTCTGCATTGGAAGGCCCCCATATTCATCATAACAGAATGAAGGTTACACCTTTAAAAATTAATTTGCTGTTCTATTCAGACTGTGAATGGTTTGAAGCCAAAATCAAATGAGCTGACCTGATGTCCTGCTTACTTCTCGTCTTTTCTTCTCTTTTTCAGTCCCTTCATAGCGGCCACATGGGAGACAATACCAGTCATGTTTTCATTCCTGTGGTTGATGAAACACTAAAGGTTTAAAAGTATTTAGCATTTATGAATTGAATTTATGTCTGTGACTCATACATCTTGTCGCGTGTCACAGTTGAAGACAAGTTTTTCTGACTTTAATGTGTCCACATTTACTGTAAAAATAAATCTCATGCTGATCCTTCATCATAACCCCAACGTATTTAAATAAGTGTGTCTATTTCAGGTCACGTCAAACTTTAAATTTACTGCTACCAGAGTCAAACCCATTTCATATACATTACAGCGATGTGACAAGTCAAGGCTTTATCAAAAACAGAAAGGACATTCTGGGCTATGAGGTACTGCCTGCAGGATTTTACATTTTTCTGTCTACTGTAAAATTCATCTCTCTAAAACTACCTGAACCAAGAGGACAAAGTCAGTTTTGACTTTTTCTGTATCCAACTTCAAATAAAGCACATGACAGACAGACAGTGGAAGAAAAAGAACTTGTGCTGCCTTCACGGTTGGGAATAAAATAACAGGAGAGTCATAGAGCTGTCAATCAAACAGTGGTCAGAGAGACACTGGGAGACACTTCATGTACAGTATATGTGTGGCATCATCTGTGTCTGTAAGAACACGCTGATGTTTAGCAGGTATAATGTCTACCGTGTTCACCACTTTAGCTCAGCATGTTAGCATGCGTTAGTTTTGTGGGAATTTGGTCACAAACTCATGTGATCACAATTCAACCCAACATAAATATACCCAATAGTTCTAACCTCATGGTGGCACTAGAGGAAAAGTCAGAGGAATCATTGAAAGTCAGTGTCATTCATCATCTGTGAACCATGAATGTCTGCACAAAATTTAAATGCATTTAATCCGAGAGTTACAGAGACGTTTCACTAAAAACATTTCAACATGCTGGTGACACAAAGAGAGACGGTCACCATCATCAAGGTCATCAAAGTCAGTAGGCTTCATTCTCAAGGGTCCATGAACGTCTGTGAACAATTTCATGGCAATCCATCCAGTACTTGCTAAAATATTTTAACGTGGACCAAAGAGATGTTTGTATCTATCACACCATTGTTTTTTTCTCACTGAAAGACTGACAATGCCTCCCCTAGAGCCATGCTGCTAGTGCGACTAAAAATCATTGGTCATAAAAAAAAAACACACGAGCCTCCTCTATAATCCATCATAGACCAGACACTGGATCGCACATTTGGTCTTGAAATTGCATTGAGCTACTGGTGAGCTCCAGCGAGTGCTGAGAGAGGTTAGATTGCTGGAAATTGCCTGCACAGGAACAATGTACCTGCATCTGGGTCGAACGGGGTCACCCGGTGGTTCAAAATAAAAAATAAATCTGTTTATGCTTGTTGTCTATTTCCAGCACAGAGTTTTTTCCGTGTAGACCAACTTTCAGTCTGTTGTTATTACACAGCAATGACTACCTGCCATATTTTTCTCAGATGGCTTTTTCCTCACCTGAAACCAGGTAATATTTACATCATGATAGTTTTGTTTGTGAGGAAAAACAACGGTGGGATGGACACGAACATGTTCAAGTCACTGCAGGCAAGAATTCACACTGAAACACAATGTTTGGTATAAATGCTATTGAAAAATGAAATGCAAGAATGAGAGAAAATGTTTCCTTCAGTACATGTCTGTCATATTTTGCACTGAATAGAAGATCTGTACATCCCAAGTCATTAGGAGTGATTTTAAAAACCTGGGTTCATCTTTGAAAACCGTAGATGCGTATGACAGCTGATGACACTTTGATATTTGGACAGGGCAACACAGACATTCTTGACTACAAATAGAGTTGTAGTCGCTGTATATAAGAATAAAGAGTCATTCCTGAGTTGAAAGTAGAGGTGTGCTTCGATGAATTCAGCCCACTGTACACAAACGTGCAAATGTAAAAGCCGCCTGCATCAATGCATACAAAAGTATGGCATGACAGCAGTGTGTGCGAGAAAATAACTGCAAATAACAACCTGGAACCTGCAACTTCAGCAAACACAGCAGTGAGGATACACTGCTGTCTATAATGGCAGGCTACCAACAATAGCAAACCCGCATTTTGAAGCAGAGTGGTAGCATCAGAGTGATATTTGGTGACAGAACACCCAGGTTTATATGCAGGACACTTACAATTCCAGACCAGAGACACATTTACTGCTGAGACAGAAAGAAAACATCTGTAATTATGAGGACACTAACAATCCAGCCACCCTGTGAACGTCTGGAAATGGATTTCTTGTCTCTGCAGAGACCAAAGTTTGCTTCTGTGTGAATATTTCTGTCGCCCATAGCCAGAAACTTGGTAGAAGAGATATTTCACAGCTTTTATGTGGGAGAGGTGGCACTAAGAGAGACAAAACACAGTCAGAGGATACACAGCAGTTCCCTGCTTGAACGTTTCCATCCACACCATGTATTTTTAGCTCAGCTGTGTACCAAATCAAAACATCTATTTTGTCTTTTTGGCAGGCCTGTCATGATGTCATCTAGCCCTACTTTGACACGCACAGCTGTCACCAACGTTGGCAGATGGTGAAATGTGGGCAAATGATTTGTTTTTAATTATACAAGGAACATACAGAAGCTGGTGCTAGCATGTACGCTACTGTATAATGCACATATATATACCCACATAAGTGAACTGTACATGTAGATAAGTGAATCGCAAATGTGCCACGTGCACAAAATGCAGTTTTCAGGTGATGCATTTTATGGTCTGAAACCAAGGATATAAAAGTCATCCTTCAACCGAATGCTAAAGCAATTTAAATCACTTTTTGACAGAAAGGTTCTTGCACAAATAAAAAATAGTTATGTTCACAGCCCACCAACTGTCCACAAGGTCTCCTTTAAATCAAAAAAGAAGCACCTTCTGGCTGTATATCTTGATGATGTTGCAGATCCAAGTCCTGCTGCTCGGGTTAATGTCTTTGAAAGAGTATGATTTTGTCCTACAGAACTCTTCTAATGTCTCTGTTGATACTTTCTGTGCTGTAAATGAGTTAAATTTCAACACATTAACACAAAAACAAACATTTATTATATAATAAAACACAGCCTTTTTATTTGAAATCCCTTTGTACCAGTGTGAGCTAGTGTGTCTGTTTTGTTTACTGTCTTGCCTGCAGAGGATATGGGTTGATTCTATATTATTCTATTCTATTGTATTCTCTTCTATATGCTTTATTATGAGGGCCTTTGTGGGTGGGAGTGGCTGAATGGTTTAGGGGGCCCAGAGCTGGACAGAGTTCCTGGACTGTGCCAGGAATTTTAAATATTTTGTGTCTGAACTGTTGTCAGCGGTGACCAGTAAGGCTGTCCCTGTTTATTGGCATTATTATATATTTGAATGTTTAAACTTGCAATAACTTGAGTTTTTTGGCCACTTGTGGGCAGCGTCAACAAGCTGGGAACAATCAATCATTACCTTTTAAGCTGACTTGTTTTGCGACAGTTGGTTATACTTACTCATCCATCAATGTTCATTAATTTGGAGTTGCTGGCCACTTGGCAAACCTTAAGTCTAATATTCACTCTCTTTTTACTCTGCTTTTGGTCTCCACCGACTCCTGAGGGAAACCTCTGGCTCTTTAGGTACTAAATGTTTCATAATGTTCAAAACATTAAAAACAAACAGACAGCTGCCTGTTGATTTATTGAAATATTGATTACTGTACTAAGTAGTTGTGTAATAAGTGGGATAACGCAGCAATTGGGTCATTGTTGCGAAAGAAAACCAGACAGGGTTCACTGTACATGATCCGCTAAGTAAGGTGAAACATTTATTATTCTAAGAAAATAGTTTTGACGAGGTTATTATGACATAGTTATGATGAGAACAATAGGAAAAAATAATGTACAACATACTCAGGGTTATGCAGCTTGAAAAAGAACTTATATCTTACTTTTAATCATATATATATATATATATATATATATATATATATATATATACACTTAATCATATTCTTTACTGTTAAAAGTTAATTAATGGCGATGATTACATTTATCTTGAAAATATATTATTGTAATTTGATAACTTGTCTCTATAGCGCAAACAGAAGTTGTCTCATGACACTTTCCATATATAGCAAGTCTAGACTGTACTCTTATTGACAGAGACCCAACAATTCTATCTATCTATCTATCTATCTATCTATCTATCTATCTATCTAATTCCCACCATGAGCAAGCACTTGGCGATGGTGGCAAGGAAAAACTTCCTTTAAGAAGTACAAAACCTTGAACATGGAATATTCATGTATAACAAGAAAGGCTTCCTGTTTATACATTGATAAGTTTGTATGTAAAAAGAACATGAAAAATGTATTGTTGTAACACAAAACTTTTCATGTTATACCGTGATACGGATATGTTTTTCCTTTTCTGGAACCATAGTTATGGTTAGAACAATTGAAAAAATTAATGTACAACATCCTCAGGGTTATGCAGCTTGAAAAACCTCTTCTGTCTTACAAATTTAAATATTCTTTATTGTTCAAAGTTAAATAAAAGCATTTATGAGGGGAAAAAGTTCCGTTTTTTTTATGTGAATATAGATGTTTCAAAATAAAAGTTAAAAATTAAAACACACACTACAAGAAATGCAGGTTTTGTTCCAGTGTTTGTTTTTACATTTGTGTGTTTTTTTTTCTTTCAATTAACTCCTGTCTCATGACGTCACACACTTTCTCTGAGCTCGCTCTCCGCCTCTCGCGCTCCCTCCCTCTCTCTCTCTCTCTCTCCCTCGCGCTCCCCCCACCTCTCTCTCTCTCTCTCTCTCTCTCTCTCTCTCTCTCTCTCTCTCTCACTCACTCCGCGTGAAACAAAGTGTGGTGTCCGCGAGAGCCCGTAGGAAGCGAAAAGAGAGAAACCGGAGAAAGGAGAGAGAAATGGAGCGGCTGTATCCACCACAACAGGAGGAATAATAACCCACTAGAGAGAGACAGACAGAGAGAAATAAAGAGGAGAGCCGGGAGGAGGAGAAGACGGAGAAACTCAGAGGGGGGAAAAAAACAAACTTTTCTTCGGGGAGAGACTCAAACACACGGCCACGTTATTAAACATGGATACACTTTTCTCTGTATTCGGTGGACTCCTGTTTCTCTTCTCGACAGTTGGTAACGTCTCCGGTCAGATAACGACAGGTAAGAACGAACACAGGAGGTGTTTAAAAAGGAAAAGTTTGGACATTTGTTCGCTTCATTTTGTGCTGAATTCCTGACAGGTGTATGTTTTTTTTTTCAAGGTGTGAAGGAAAAGTTATAAAAGCAGTGTTTGAACATGAACCCCCCGTGCGTTTGGGGCTGTTTTTTTAAAATACCATTTTGGATGTGAGACGTTCAGGTGGAGTGAAGATGCTTTTTGTCACAGTTAAAACCCCCAAACGTTCCCTATGTTTGTGTCTGTTTGCTAAGTAGGTTGTCCTGACTTGGACGAATGACTAACACTGGTTAAACTAAGCTTTAAAACTAACTTGTTATCGTCTTTCAGGACTCCGGGGTGTTTAATTTGGGGACCGAAACGCACAATAAAGATTAAAAAAAGGCGACAACATTCACAGCTTTTGCATGAGATTGTCGGTTTTACGCATTAAAGGCAGAGTATTTGTGTGGAAAGAGCTTTGCAGCGCATGAATGGAGAAAAAGTTACTGTGTGCGCGGAGATCTACGCTGTAATAACTGTAATATCCACCGAGTATCACAGTAATGCTGTCCGCTTATGACAGTGATCTTGCACTTTATGGTGCGATTGTGGCAATTATTTCTGACTCATGTTCTACTTTAATGCATGCACTGCTGTGTTATTTATAATGGGAAGTCTGTGCAGGTATTTTGTGTCTTTAAAGAGGACTGTGGCTCTTTTTTTGTACGAGGCGATCCGTTGCGCAAAAGCGCAAAGCGATCCTCTGTGCTCCAACTTTATCCGTGCTGTAAAACCTAATGGTGGATGTTCGCCGGTGGTCTTGTTTGATGAATATTGTTCTTGCATTGTGTGATTTAACTTAAAGGAGATGATAGATGGAGTGGATCGGGGACTTTTTTCCCCTTTAAGGACGCCGGTTTTATCTCATTGCAAGCTGTGAATCTGTGAAGATTGTGTGAAGGCTGCAACGTAAACTCGAAGTTAAACTACATGCAACCGTGTGCATGCATCTTTTAGTGGACGTAAACTCTCCTTTATTTTCACGGGGATGCATCCCGGACTTTGCAGTTTGCTCCCGGACCGTGTATTCTGCAGAAACACGTATGCACTCCTCGGATCTTCTTCATGCACTCCGATGCTGAAGCAAAGAAAAGTCTCCTAAATGAACCCTCTGGCTGTGTTGCTGGTGCAGTCTGATCGGAAACAGTCCTCACATAAGTCCTCTTGCAGCTCTCCGTCTCCGCACATATCAAACTCTCTCTACCTGTGTGTGTCTCTGTGTGTGTGTGTGTGTGTGCGTGGCTGCTTTGCGTTTTATTTCCGCATTCGGCAGTTGTTCGTCTCTGAACTCCAGCGCAAAGAGAGAGAGAGAGAGAGAGAGAGACTCACACAGCTGTTAGACAGCTGACCTCCAAAAACATCCCTAAAACCCATATAAGGCTGTAATAAAGGACACACCACGCTCCATTTAAGTGCTGGAAATAGTATAAAAACGTCGTTTTCTGCCTCGCGCAGGCTTGTTAATCATTTGCATAGAAATTACACATTAATTACCACTTCATCTGTGAACATTTTATTACCCCTTCACTCGCTCCCTCCCTCCCATACCCCGTATCTACCCCCTTCTCACCCCTCCTCCCTCTTTGTAGCCATTTGGCCCACTGGGTAACAAATGTGAGGAATTTCTTTGAGGCCTCTTTGGGAATCTGAGTGCTGTTAATTTGCAAGTAAATACTAGTGACTGGATGCTGCTTTTTTTTTTTTTACAGACAGGCGGGAAGGGCACATCATGTGTGGGAAGAAAGGGGTTAACAGAGAATATGCAGTTATGAAAAAAGTAGATATTTTTTATAGAAAAGCAAGCAACATTATCAGCAATGACTCAGATGCATGGAAAATTGTAATGACCTTTTCTGTAACGAGAAATGACAGTTTAAGGAAACAACTTGACAGTCAGTTTTATTTGATCACTTCAGTTTAATGTGGCTGATAGGGTTAATAGACTGATGATTAATACAACTAGTGAAGTGACACTGAGAAAATAAGTGGTGATTATTAGAGAATCATAGCAGAGGTGTGTGTTGTGGTGCAGCCAAGGACGTGAAGCACGAGTGGATTTAAAACAAAGTCACTTTGACTGTCTGTTGAGCTAAATCTGTCTCATTTCTTTCTTTATCTTTCACATTTAGAGAGCCTAACTATAAATTACAGTGTTTTCATAAATCAGTCTCTCTCTCTCTCTCTCTCTCGTCTCTCGTCTCGTCTTATCATGCTGCAGTTTTGTTTTTGAGGTCTATCACTTACAAAGTCAGTGTAATAATAAATGTGAACGCCTTCATGGAGTCTGTAACTGAGTTTATGTTAATTTGACAACTTTCTAAATCTGTCTCCTCTCTGATCGAGCTGTGACACAGATTCCAGTCGTCTTTAATCTTAATGAAGTGAAATAATTGTTTTCCATTAGTGTCTCCAGACGAATTAGAAGGCTGCCGCTGCTACTGAACACCACATCTGAGCTGGTTTAATTATAATTGTAAATTATTTCAGTATTTTGAACATTAGGACCAAGTTGGTTTAATTATAATTACTTTTCAGCTCCATTTGCAAGATGAAATAAAATTGTGTGTTTTCCCGGAGAAAGGCGAGAGGAAGAGAGTGATAGTGAGAAAGAGGAGAGGAGAGGAGGAGGGGGGAGAAGAAAAAAAAAACAAGGAATGCAACCATTGGTTTTTGGCCGTGGGCATCTCCTCCACTCAAGAGACTGTGAAAACGGCAGGAGGGAGTGTGTGTGTGTCTCTCTCTCTGTCATGTCCTGTGTGTGTGTGTGTGTGTGTGTGTGTGTAGCAAATGTGTGTGTCAACTCATGTGTGTTGCTGTCACTTAAAGAGAAAGAGGGAGGCCGATGCTTTCAAGCCCCGCGGAGTACAGCAGCACAAAGATGAACATGTGCAATGTTTGCCTCTCATTTGGATTCATGCGAAAATTCCTCCTCATTCTACTCATGCCATGTAAAATGGCGCCAAATCAAAGGCGTGCTTTATTTATTTTTTCTCGTTTAAAAGTAAACGCTCCAGTCCGCTTGTCCTTCAGATCCATCCATGTCTTCTGTCTTCAAATCAAACGCCGCTTTTGCTCAGAGCCAATCTGTTTCCACGGATTTCAATGTAGTGATAGATTTAAAAGGGGAAAAAAAAACACCACGTCTTTGAAAGGTACTGGCTCATTTCATCAGTCGTTTGGGGGATGAAGTCTGCACGCACACAAGCGTGTGTGTAAAATGTAATTAATCTGTTGAGAGAATTTTATTAGCTAATCCCTCATTAGACTGTGTGCATGTCTGTGTGTGTGTGTGTGTGTGTGTGAATGAATTTGGGGGTTTAGCGACACATAGCGACGGTGCAGCCTTTTAGCCTCTCTTGTGAGGAGATGACGGTTTCCGTACACCATGCTGTGCAAAAACAGCATACTATTACAGGATGTCGTGGGAAAAGTTTCCATTAAAATGACGTGGAAGTTTCAAGCAAAATTTTTGAGATTTTGGCAAAGCAAAATATGAATCCGTGCAGGCTTCAATCAATCATCTCTCTGATGTATCCATAATTAATCAAGAACCAGAAACTCAGGAAGATTAATGATTAGTTTCTTGATTAATCATTTAGTCTAGACGTTAAATGATAGCCAATCGAATAAAATTAATCTGCAACTATTTTGCTTATCAATTTTTTTTCATTTTTCAAGCGAAAATGCCAAACATTCACTAGTTCCTGCTCTTCAGTTGAAATGATTTCTCTCTGCATCCTTTGGTTTTGATGGTTGGACAAAACAAGACATTTGAAGATCTCCTTTTGGGCTCTTAAAAAATTGCAATAGGCATTTTCTTTTGGCCATTAAACAATAAACAGAGAATAAAATGTGCACCTTAATCAAATTGTAAGGTCATCAATTAAATCTCTAGTCTGCAAATTATTCAGAAAATGGTAAAAAAAAAATAGTCCTGAAAATTACAAGGTGACATCTTGGAATAGCTTGTTTTGTTCAACCAATATTCAACAAACCAAAGAGATTCATTTTATAATGATATAAACCAGAGAAAATGACAAATTAATCCCAAAGGAGAAGCTGTAACCAGAGAATGTTTGGAGCTATTGCTTAAAAATTACTTAAACAGTACGTTGAATATCAAAATAGCTGTCAAGCAGCTGCTATGGCGTTAAAGAGGCAGGCCAAGAGCCTCCACCTGGACTATTTTTTGGGTTTCCTGGCCCATATCATAACTTTCTGACCCCAGGCAAGCTGACACACAAAATTTAAACTTTTCCTCACGACTTTCTGGTGTTTCCACTAAGACACAATGCGAAATTTTACATAAAAACAGGTGGATGGAAATGTACCTAATGTTACGGACAGGACGAACCTAAAGATACTGGTACATGATGGGTGTAAATCATCAGTCATCGAGCAGGAAGCGAACCAAGAAAGTGTTAAAGTCCCAGTGGAAATGAAGAGAGCCAGCACGTCCAAAACAAATCCCAAATCCCTGAAATATCACATCCCTGATGAATGATGGTATTAGTCCAGTATCATCAATCTCTGCTCTGCCCTGTTTGGCTCTGGTCACAGCTGTCGGTACAAGGGGGCCTTGAAACACTCTGCTGCCTCGCATACACACTCACATACACGCGCACACATTTACACACATGGTTGGCTAATGACAGATTAAGTAATCAACACTCTCTGCTGATTAATTACATTACAGCGCACATACACACACTCTCTCTTTGCCTCACACTCACACAGATGTGTGCAGCCTCGGTACCAGTTGTGTAGCCTAGTGTGCAGTGATAATGACATATATAATGGAGACATGACTGGTGTGTGTAAGTAAGGGAGAGAGATTGAGAGCAGTGGCGGCAGGTGACGACAGTCTTGGGAAAATGATTATTTTTAGGGTTAACATGAGGGTCAGGTGAAGCAGAGGGTAAAGGTTGAGGTCGGCATCTGTTGGCTAAAGTGAGGGGACATGTGCGAGCCAACAGATTGTCCTCGCTACTTTTTTTAATACACATTTGTGTGCATGATTTCCAAAGCTGTTTGGTTCAAGCTCAACATCCAGAAGTTGTAAGAGAAAACCACAGACTGTATCAAACATGGATGTAGTCTCTGTGACGGGTTTCTAAAGAGCCGCTGTGAAGCTCTGAGCGTTGTCGGCTCTGGTCATCGCCATCTTGGCACTCCTGCCTTTGTCCAATAATAGACAAAGACGTGGAGCGTGGGTGGAGCTGAGGTGGGTTGAATGAGGCCTGGTTGCTCAAACAAGCCACCTATAACGACACCCACCTGTCAATCAAAGTGGCCAAGCTCCTAATCATGCATAACTTTCGATATAGTGCATCAACGACACAGCAAGTAATCTAACTAACTACCCTATGTTGTGGGTAGCTAACATGCAGCGTCAGCTGCAGCAACAGCAATACTCACAACTCTCCTGCTACTATCGCTAACATCACAACAACAGCATATCTTGGCAAAGTAGAAAGGAAGTTGAATGTCTGTTACCTGAAACAAAATCCTGGCTGGAATAACAAGTTAGTGTGGCTCGGCCCGAGTCACTTCTTTTTGTTTCCCGTTTGCAGAGCGTGGGCTGTGTTTTTCAGCGCGCATGCAAAGCGGAAAGCTAACGGACTGTGTGGAAATATTTGCATTCCTAGACGACGCCAGATTTCTCAAAAACAAGCAGCCAAATCAGAAAATTATTTATGAGTAAAAAAGAAAGCGTTTGGTGTTAGCTTTTGATAATGGACAGCTTTGATTCTTGTTGCTGTTGACACACTTTCTCTGTTGTGTGTGATATTAAACTAAATATGTTTTGGTCTCTGGTGGATCAAAACAAGTAATTTGAAGACATCGCCTCAGGCTATCGGATATTGTGATGGGCGTTTTTTTACTTTTTTCATTTTATAGACCAAAGAATTACAAAAAGAAAACAATCGTTTGCTGCTGCCCTATAACCGAGAGGTTATTGTCCTTTTGACGAATCTGAAAATACAATGTGACTCTACGCCTGTGCATGCTATCCAATCTAACTCTGTCTTATTATTTTCTGCTTTGCTTCCGTTGGAACCAGCTCACATGGGGCGCGCTGAGAAGGGTGAGTTACAAGTTGCCGGCCAAGAGCTGCGCTTCATCTGTCATAGTCATCATCATTTTTGTCGTAGTCTTTGGTGTCGTCATCATTAGCCCATCGTAACTGTCACTAAAGTTCCCGTTTCAGTGTGTAGATATCCATTGTAGTGATCTAATCCGTTTGTAATGGCGTGTCTTTACTAACCATCCCATCCTGTTACTTACATCTTGTTAAGCCTGTTTTAAAGCACAATATGCAGAAATATTTTCACAGTATGAACATGTTTAGTTGGATCATGAACTATTCGATTCAAAGTCAAATAGTTTCAGAGCTCCACAGTACTTTCAGGTCACGTCTGCAGCCGTTTTCCTGGAAATAATTTGTGTAATGACAAACTTGAATTGATGAAACACTTGAAGCACTCTTGTTCTGGTTTGCCGTTGTCCATCTTTGTGACTCTGCCAACCTGGCTGTCAGTTAATTCATTTGCCATTTGTCTGTGAGTCACCCCTCCACCCTCTCCTGTCTGTCTCCGTCTCTGTCTCTGTGTAGTTAGACAGCTGTCGGTAGGTTTGAAGTTTCCAGGTGCTGTTTGTTTAGTTGACCCTGGTCTTTAATAAAGGAGCTCTGAGTAACTTTGTTCCTGCAGTAGCTGAAAACACACCTCTTCTTCTCTTCTCTTCTCTTCTCTTCTCTTCTCTTCTCCATCCTCTCACTCCGTCTCACACATATCCTCGATCTTTCCTCTCCTCCTCACACAAACTCTCACAGCAGATGGATGTTAATGAGGGAGTTGTTGTTTGTTGCGAAAATGACAAGTAAGTAAAGAAAAAAAAAATACACCACAGAGACTTGCAGAGTGATCACTGTTGAGTCTGGTATCCCACAAGGCTTTGCTGCTACAAAATCAAGGCAAATAAGATGTTTTTATTTACTAAAATCAAAGACACAAGGACACCTTATTGTCAATCTTTAAAACCTGATAAAATATGCTTTCATTTTTTTTATTTTTACATGTTTGTTTTGGATGTGTGTGGGAGTCAGACATAGGATTTGGAGCGCTGTGTTCCAAAACACAAATTATTTAATACTAAAATAATAGAGAGCTAATGAAAGCTCAGCGAGGCAGAAACACTGTCAGTTCATATTAAGGAGGACAGGTTCTTGAAAATGGTTTGACAGGTTCAGGTGAGCTCCCACTAATCTCAGTAGATTACACTCACCACAGGCAGGATGTGTTTGTAACTGCTATAACTTTTATCGCTGTGTGAGTACGCTGTAGTTTGTGGATGATTTAGAAACTGATGAACTTGCAGTGTTTCAACAAGGATCTGCTTTAATGCAGTTTGGAGGTGTTTTGGTTGATTGGCGGTGGATTTACTAAGTATTTCTAATTTATAGGGACAAAATCAAACTTGAATTGAAAACTGTTGGAAAGTAAGTAAATAAGTCACAGGTGTAAAGACAGGTGGAGATCTGATCGTTTGCTCTGATGGTATATTAACATCCTCCATGTCCGGTCAGGTTTATCTGGAGAGCTGCAGGAGGCCTGCACAGCTTGTCCTTGTCCTCGTTTTCTCAACTCTGCAAAGTTAGCATGACCCACAGGGTAAAACTACATTTATTAGTAATACAGCAGGTTGAAACAAAGAAAAGTCCATGTAAAGTAAGAATAAATATGTGTTCTGAGTTTGTCAGACCAAAGAGGAAAGTGTTATTAACCACTCAGCCAAATCTGAATGATTAAAAATATCAACAAGTTTATGAAATTAGGTGTTAAAATCGGGTAAAAATGAATTCTCAGCTCCAGAACTGTGGGGGCGTGTTGTGCTGAAGCCACGCCCACTCGTGGGAGCAGTCAAGCAGCCATTTTGAAGCGACTGAAACGTGTCAGATGAGTTCAGAAAATGACATGACTAACTTTGAAACACTTTGAGATCAGTTAATCTCTCTCTCTCTGCTAGGGGTGCAGGGGTATGCTCAGTGTGGCCTCAGCGTGTCATCGAGCCACCCTTTAAGGACCGCCCACAAAATCCTGGACTAAAAACTATTTTAACCTCTAACTCCACATTTCAGTAATATATCGTTCGAAGTCTTTTCACATGTTTTCAGCAACTATTTTCCAACATATTTAATGTATTTAGAAAGAAATCTTTAATGTTGCATATTTCACGTGAATTAACTTTTTCAGCCTCCCCTCAGGCATGAAAACTGCAGGAAACTCTTCTAGTAATAGCACAAATCAGCTATTAATACTTTAATATTTACATACAATTGTGAAGGTTTCATTTAAAGAGCCTAAAGTGAAGAGCTCAACCTAAAGCTGATCCAGTGTCGGCCTCTGGGCAGAGCCCTTACAGCAAACCTCCAGTTTCCCTGTTGTCATTGTAACCAAACCCTGCCATTGTCCTGTACGTTTAGCAAATGTTTGATGATACTGGGTTCGCGCCACACCACCCGGGACAAAAATACAAGAGTTGGGTAATCCTGGTGGCTCAGTTGCTTACTGAAGTTTAACCCAGCGTCCTCGTTGTTTCAGATGTGTCACACACATCACCCTCCCTCCTCATCTTCTTCCACTATTAACTAAATAAAGCGAATCGCCCAAAAATGAACCTTAAAGGAGAATTAATATGGGAAGATCATCAGAAGTATAACTTTTTTTTGAGGGCATGTGCCTTTTAGTGTCCTTGCTCAGGCTATTTTTGTCACCCTTAAAACCTCCTTAATAGACACTTTAGACAAATTAAGATAAGAAAGTGTGTGTGACATCGGCATTTGATAAACACAGAGACAAACTGTCCTTAAAAATATGCTCTTTGTGTTTTACTTAACTCGAGGCAGTTGGTTTTGTTTGTATGTTGAGCACATGTGACAACAAAACTCTGCGTGTGTGTGTGTGTGTGTGTGTGCATGTGTAAGACTGAGGCTCTCCATGTTAGCCTTCAGGTGGACTGGATTTATAGACGTGGCCAAAGGGTGCTTGTGTGTGTCTCTGTGTTTAGCTATAGGCAGCGGCTGAAGTGGTTTCCATTAGTCCAGTTAAGAAGACATCTGTCATGAAGCTGCACCATACACACACACACACACACACACACACACACACACAAGTAGCCATAAGCGATCTCTGTGCAGTAAACCATAGCAAGTCTCATTCCTGATCTCTGTGTGTACTCTCATGATAAAATCCCAGAGGTCATTCTGTCACTTTCAGCCATACAGCGACATTATGGACACGCTGATATTAAAAAGGACACTATTTTTACCGCCCTCACGTTCCTTTCTAATAACTCCCCCCTCTGCTCTGTAAGCTGATTTTAGTAGCAAGCAGCAGAAAGCTTTCGAGATATATAAACCCTCCTCTATGTGAGAATCAGAGGCTCACAGACAGATGACCAGTCCATTAAGATTATCATCTCCATCCCCGACCATGTATCTTCACATCACCACGATGCCGGTGCTCCGTCTGTCTGCGTAAGCAGAGATTTAAATCTTAGCAGATATTCTAAAGCTATCTTTTTCCTCTAAATGATGTTACACAGTTGTTGTTTTTATCTGTCTGTCCGCCGTCCTAATCTGTCGTTTAGTCTGTCTGTCTGCCAGCCAGCCAACCGGTGTGTGTGTGTGTGTGTGTGTGCGTCCCTCCTGTCTGTAAATGACTACATGACTGCAGACACATGGTCAGCCTGACAGCAGTTGCGTACACGTATGCACACCTACAGTCAATCACTCCAGCAGACAGGTTGTGTGCGGGAATGTGGGAGACAGACATTTAAATGTTGAACATCTGTCTGTCAGCTTCTGGTTGTTCCTCTGCAGCCTTGATTCCTGAAGTCATATATTAATGGTTCAGCCCTACGTGTAGCTCCTTTAACATATTAGAGGATTTAATATGCGTTAATTGTAAACACCAAAACAAGCCTTAGATGTATAAATTAAATATGCTAAAAATTAGCTAGTAGGTGTGGATTATTAATTTGATTTCTGCGATCATAATTCATTATACTCAGATATTTTACATCACAAATTAAATAAAATTAGAAGTGATGAAACATTAATGTGATCATCAACAAATGTGATTATTGAGTAACCATCTAATCCCTGGATCCCACCAGGCACGGCTCTGTTAAACAGCTTCAAACCCCACCAGGAACGTTTCAGTGTTTTGTCCGCCAGACCTGCTCAGATTTGGTCATTTTTTTCATAGATTTATGTGTTTCTAGCAGGAGTAAGTAGGCTACGTAGTTGAATAGTTTCCCTTTTGGCTGTTTTTACGATCAGAAGTTTGCACAGGCTGCTTTATTTTAAAAAATTGATCCGTTTGGCGCTGAACCGAGCGAGTGCCGCTTCTTGGACGATTCTGAAATGTGCCGCAGTGTTTCTGGTGGTATCACAAACATTCTCTAGAATGGCCGCGATCAGCTCTGGCGGGCGCGCTGTACCCAGAACGTGGTGCTGCCATGCCTGGTGGGATCCAGAAGTATGTTATTTTTCAAGTTAAATGCAAAACTTTGCTGATTAGTTTCTGGTTTATATCATCAGAAGTTAAGATTGTTGTATTAGTTGTTAATAAAATAAATAATTAACAGATTCATGTTTCATGTTCAATCAGAAGGCGATGTAAGTAAGCGCCAAAGACTCGCTGTAATTGTTCCTCACTAGCTGTGAAGAGATCTTTTCCCACCAACATAATTTGAACTGAAAAAAACACAGTTCAAAATCTTCAGTCCTCGTCCTCGTCAGGAATTTACATTAATTTAATCCACAATGAAAGCCTTATAAAGCAGTCTTACTGCCTGGTCTTAAATGGGTCATTACAACTGCAAATGCATACCTCTCAGAGATTAAGAGGTCACTGATGATTTTTAAACATCGCAATATGTTACTGGCTTACATCAGCGTTAAAATACGCAGCACCACCAACAGCTTCAGCTGACAGAGAGAGGGCCAGGGCTGCCTGCCGCTTCATACCTCCAAACATTCAGATTTATTTCCATGCATTCATGGAACTAAACAATAGTTTTTCCACGGTTTCCATAGATTGTAGGGCGAGGACACCTACCGAGATCGTATTTCTCCGAGGCACTTGTGTTTTTAAGTGAGCGGCACTGAATAAACCCCCGTGGGAAACGCTAACCATGAATCCTGCCGCACCGATTGGAGTACTGCAAAGTTTTTTTTTGAACAGTGCAAATAGTGTCTCCTCTCTACTGGAAGTGATAAGAAGGCAGTGCTGTGAAATTCCCAACGGACACACAGCCGTACAGTAACACGTGAACCAAGAAAAACACCAAAATAGGACATGGGAGGTTTGCATTTGGGAGGTAGCAGTGAGATTCTTGTTGTGAAGGTATGTTATTTTTTTATGTTGATACGCACAAGTGCAACACACACACACACACACACACACAAGCAATGTTGATACTATGCAGACTCCACTGTGTCTGGTGGAGTCGAGCGAAATCAGTCAGTTTAGTTAAACAAACTCCTCTCCTCTCCTCTCCTCTCCTCTCCTCTCCTCTCCTCCTCCTAACGGTTAATTCACCTCATTCCCCTCTTCCACTCCTTCTCCCTCCCTTTCCTTGGAATTTATGGCCCACTAACCCAAACAAAGCAACACAATGTTTATCGAACCCTCCCCCCCCTCACCCCCTTCCCATGTACTCCTTACCCCCTTCCCTCTCTCTTGCCCCATTTGTCCTCCTCCTACTTCCACTCCCCCACCTCCTCCTCCACCACCCCTTCTTTCCCCTCTCTTTATCCCACCTCCTCTCCTCCTCCTCCCTATTTCTCCTGTTTCAGTGTTTCCCCCCTCCAAAAGACCCACAACAAGATCAAGGGTGGGATTTTGTTCCCAAATCCAGACTGAATGGTGTTGTATTACAGGGATAAAGTGTGTGGATTCTGTTTAAGGTGGAAATTGTAATTGCGGAGGGCGACATAGGAGCAACATGGGAACAATACAATACTTTTAGACTAAGTTAAAAGTGAGTTTGATTCAGAAGCACTGTTATCAGGGCTCTCAATAGACCTCATTTATTGGTCTACAGATGTTCTGAATCTCTTACTGACCTGAATATACTCAAAAATGCATGGAAGAAATGCATGAACTAATGTAGAAAGTCAAGGCTTTAACTAATGTTTATTTTCATTATTGGTTTTCTTGATTCATCCATTTATTTTGTGAATAAACAGAGAAAATATGTCCGTTACAATTCCCCAGAGCTGAAGATGACGTCTGTTTTTGTACAAAAACTGCCCAAAATACTCCACTTACAGTGACGTAAAATGGATAAAAGCAGCAAACTGAGAAGCTAGAACCATAAATGTGCACACCAATTAACAAAATAACAAAAGTAATTGTGATTTACTTCAGTCAGCGGCAGTCGATGTCAGTTGAATGTCGCTGCCAAACAAAACAATGACGCATTTGTGCGTGTTTTATCTGATAGCTCAAAAACTAAAGAACAAGTTCATCTCCACGGTGTCACGCTGGCACAAAACATCCTCACCCCGTCCTGTATCATGTCAAGTTCTCTCTCTCCTCCTTCTTCTTCTTCTTCTTCTTCTTCTTCTTCTTCTTCTTGCGATCTCTCTCACCCACTTTCAGGAATGCTTTTGTTAGTGTTTTCTCTCTGCTCTGTTTTCAGTTCAGCCAGATTTACTCTGACTCACACTCACACTCACACACTACCCCCCCCTCCCTTTGCATACAAGTCTTTGTAGAAGAAACTGTCTCTTTGTATTAAGTGGCTAGGTTAACTGTCACGACGTCTATATTGGGCCAAAGGTAAATAAAATGTCTGCGTGTGCATCTCATGTGTGTGTTTGTTGTGTGTGTGCGCGTTAGCCAGGCGAGCTGTCTTGTTGGAGTAACGGTTAGCAGATACAGCGCTGCCTCCCCATGACATAAACTGTCTCTTACACTCAACCTCACACACACACACACACACACACACACACACACAATACTACCTTAACGCAGAGCGTCGTCGCTCTGTCGTGCAGGGTTAGTCCCCGACTACAAAGTGAGTTATTTGAAGTTAAGTACAGGTTTGAAACAGAACTACTGCAGTCTGTTCATGTTGACTTTTAAATGGGGAAAAAAAAAACTGTTGATTTTTTTCTGGTATGAATTCTTTAACTGAAAAACTCAAGGCAAAAGTGTATGTAATGCTTTTATTTGGCGTTATGAACACAAATGTGAAAACGTGTTATTCGTCCATGGTCATAATGAATATTCTGGTCTCCTGTTGGATGAGTGGACCTTGCTGGCGTATAAGTTATGTCAGGATTGTTCAGGAACATTGCGTACGGAGAGGTCCATTTATGTAAACAAAATCACTTAAACTCAGTGTAAGCATTAAGTCATCAGTCAGGAGTGAACAGAGGGCGTTGGGTGCTATGAAACTGTATGTGCTAACGTAAACTGTGTGTAACATGAACCGAGGTTAAACTAAACACAATCAAACCAAACAAAAATGGGTGTCTGAAAAACACCAGACTTCCAGCAAGAGGAAGCCATTTTACTTCATTCGGAAAGCTTCAGGGTGCTGGAGCTGCCTTTCTCGGTTCCATGTTGTTTTGGCACAGTCACATTACCCAGAAGCCAGTTTCAGAAAAGCTATTTGCAAAATAATTTTGTAATTTCTTTCTCATATTATCATGCATATGGCGTTTGTTTGTGGTGAAACATGTCAAATTGAGTGGCAATCAAGGTGGCAAGTGTAAAATAATTATAACCCATGTTCATAATGGCCACAATGATGAGAATAAGACCCATATTGAAAAAAATACTGTGATTTTACTTTAACTTGTATGTCATTGTAGCTGGTCATGCGATACGGGAGATACATTTTACGCTGTGAAACGACTGCACCAGCTTGCACAAGCAGCAATTCCTGCAATTACTCATCCAGTCTCGCTTCAGTTGAAGTTCATACAGCTGAGAAACTCAAGTGTTTCCTGGTCGTGACTTACGGGTCGATCAGTTTTGCACAGATTTTACATGGTCAGCCAATAGAGGCAGTGATGGAGAAGTCTTTATTTAACCTCTCATGCACTGTTTAAAAGTTTGAAATCATCTGCTCGATATTAATTCATCGCGCACGCAGGAGCTGATCGCTTTTTCGGGAACATCTGACCAACTTTGTTGGACGAAAGCTGATGTGACTGTATCGTAAAATGATGATTTGATTGAGGGTCGGTGTAGTCGAGCAGCAGCAGCAGCTCTTGAATTATCATTAGCCACACTTAAGAGTTACCATTTATGTCCTGCAGTTAAAGAACCGATGTTGTCTTTTGGCAGTAGAAGCCAAAATATTTACAGTGACAGCCCGTATGTTGTGAAACAGAGGAAGTTTGAAAAACTGTTTGTCCTATTTGACACACAAACAGCAATTCTGATGCATACCGAGGCCTTAATAGCTGCCACTTTGTACTTGTTGTAACTTTGCCCTTGAACAAAACACTTCACCTCCAACTGATCTAGTGGCAGTGCTGCAGCAGCCACCAGTACAAAACTGTAGTTACAGTGGGGCAGTTCCCAAGTGTGTAACCTCGCGAATGTGTAGCAACATGTCTACAAACAGCATGTCTGTCCAGCGAAACTGTTCCCCGGATAAATAAAGGTTAAAGTCAAGTCATGAGCTTGCTTTGCCTCTCCTTCTGCTGTTCGCTATCACACCTCCCCCTCCACACACACACACATACACAGACACACTCCAGAGGCTCGCATACCTCTGGATGGAGTGAGAGCGAGTCAGCCACATGTGGTTTCGGTTAGCCACACTCTCCCCTCGCACAGGCCCCAAACTAACCACTTCTACTTTACCATGGTCAAGTACATGTGTATATCTCCCGTTCAGCGTATGCCGCTGTGTGTCGCCTTGTAAATCTGCCGGTCTGTACATGTGTTTAGCGCGTATGTATGTGTGTGTGTGTGTGTGTGTGTGTGTGTGTGTGTGTGTGTGTGTGAATGCATGTTCCAGCCCGAGGCAGAGTACAGTGAGAACAGTGAATCAAGGTTAGTGGTCCAAAGAGAGCAAGAGAGATTGAAGGAGAGGGAGAGAGACTTTAATTGAGGTAGCAGAAGTGGGAATGGGAGTGAAACAGGAGACGAGGTTTTTGTTAGTTTGAATCCACTTTTAGCTGTGTGTACGACTTAAAACGTAATTATTTCATCATTAATGTTGACGTTGTTGAGCTGAAGCTTAACAATGTGGACTTAATAAAACAGGTCATGGCAGGGATTTTATTTCATGCAGGCTTATAGCAGAAACATCTGCTGTTAAAGGATCTTTCTTCTGTTGCTAATAATAGGCTACAGTCATTTTCCAGTTGCCTTTTTTCTCGTATAGATAGAAGCAGAGTCTCCTGATCTTGTATGGCACCGGTACAAGTGGTTGTAGGAGACGTTGATACATGTTTAAATGCCAGAGTCAACTCTCAAATGCAGTTTTTCTTCGTATTTCAAACCCTCTGCCCTTTACACAAAGTTAACACCCCCATAACGAACTGCTATTAGCATTCTTTGGATATAGATTTGCTTGATTCTTCCTCGTCTATACAAGAACTGATAATGTCATAGATGATAGCACCACGCTGAATACAAAACACCCTGCATTTTCATCAGCGCTAATGCGCATAACTCAGTTCAAGAGTATACTCTTGTGTGATCATTTAAAGTTGTTTTTTCCACAGCTCTGCCTGTATGATGTGATAAAGTGGACATTTCTCTTTGCTCTGCTCTATTCTTTCTCTCCAAAGATGCCAGATGTCATTGAAGTTAAACTAGCGCTTTATAAAAGTTCAAACGGACCGAACTTAGTGATGTTTTATTTGTTGTTTTTTTTTTACAGTTTTGCAGATTTTCAGAGCATTCGGTGCTCTGTCTTCAATGCGATGAAAGTGTTTGTGTGACTTTTTGTGAACATTTTGTCCTAACATTGTAAACTGAATTAGATTTTGTATTGACGCACATTTTTTTAAGTAGATTCTGTGAAATTATTCATCACTTATCTCAACCCCTTGAATCTCAGTGGGTCAGTCATTACAAACTCTTGTTGTACAGCTAAATATAGTTCAAACCCACGAAACTTCATTTTAAATTCGTGTGGAAATCCCAGCGTTTTCGAAGATACCAAACACCACAGGCGTAATTTTGGTTAACTGTACCCTCAGCTTTGTTGATGCGAGATAAATAGCTTTGAATACAGTTTATTGAATATGCGTGTGATGATTTTGTTCCAAAGAAAGCTACTCGACATGCAACTCTCTCCACTGGGATTCCTCAGAACATGAGTCACGTAAACGATAGCGCCTGGTTTTTTAATAGAATCAGAGAAAAATCAACAAGCCTGTTGCAACCAACGCATCCCGGAGAAGTGCAAAGCCTCCACCTACTTGCGAAGACAAATGAGGAAGCCAAACTTCTTCTAAATGACACTGTGAACAAAGAGTGGGCTCGACTGTTTCTTACATTTTCTTCACTCCACGGCTGTTATTACGAGCACTCTCTGTCCTGACTCCTTAAGTGAATTGTAAATCATTTTTCTTGGCTGCTGTGATATCAATTTGGCGTGTTATTAGAGTATAATGAAGCATGGTTTAACAAACTTAAGTTTAATGTATCTTGGGACTGTGATACCATTTTTCTTTGTTGTCGGCTTATATCACTTGCAAATTTAGAAAGCTTTCTCTGTTGTCGCAAATATCCGTTTTTTTATGTGTATTCAAAGAGGATTTGTAGACATGAACGATCATCATATGATGTTGTTTTAAAGCAGCTGTGTTGCCTATTAAGAACAATATGAACAATGTGAGTGTAACAGAAGTGAAATTGATATATTTCAAGATTTGACTGTGACCAGTGGAGTGCATTTCGAGATGCCATGTACTGAATCAGATCACTTTAAAATCATGGAAATTGAATCCAGTGATGAAGCCTCTGCTGAACCTCATTGCTAACAACCGGGGTAGTATTACTACCAGTCTGTTTTCACAGCAAAATTGCATTTTTTTTGGCTATTTTACAGTTTGTTGAGAGGTCAGGCAACACAAACTTTGCTTGGATAGCTGATAGATGTATATGTTTTGGATTTGATCTACAAATTAAGACTTTAAAGAGTTTTCTGAGTGTTTCTGTCACCATTATTTGGTGTTATAGCTCAACTTTTCCTCTAAATACACCATAGATGTTGTAATATTGTCTTTAAAGACAGAATAGAACGAAGCAGAATTTAAGAAAGTAGAAACAGAAAGGAGCAAGATGACACAGATTACTTACAACCCACGATAAGAAGCAATTTAGATGTACGTTACAAGCCCTAACCTGCAGTGACACAGACTTGGGCTATAATTCTTTCCAAAATGGAGGAGAATGAATCGGGAGTAAATGATACGGAGTGAGAAGTGGGCAGAGAAAAGTGTGTGGGAGACGGAGCAAGAGCTGTTTGAAGTGTGATAAGAAACTACGCAAGAACAGAGAAGACGAGAGCAGACTGACACAACAAACTCTTGCAGCTGCACTCTTTCATTCCTTTACCCTCCTCCATTTCTGCTGATAACAACAGAAGAGCGAGACAGAGGGAGGGAGTGAAAGTTATGCCGGTTTGATAAGATGCAGAGCGTTAGATTTTCTTCGTCTCGTCTTGGTCTGCAAGGCGAGTTATGGGTTTAACGCTCAAACACGCCAGAGGAGGTACCAGAAAGTGTTGGCCTGCTTTCTCTTGACCAGCAGAAAGAGGACAAACACAAGTTTGTTGTTAACCTATATTCACACGGGCCGACAGAGGCAGAGACTTGAGAGATGGACTTTGTTCCTTGTTCTGTGCGTGTTGACTTTGCTAACTGGCTGGAATCCTGTCTAGAGACTGATAGGTTTCTGCTCTCAAATCAGTCTATTTGTCTTTCAGGGGCCTGTTTCTGTTTCACATTCTTCAGCTTCTGGCTGGAGCTCTTTAGCTTTAACCAGGGAGATGTAGTGAAGGGTAAAAATTACTTTACTTAAGTCAGTTGACCCACTTCATTTTCACATGAGGCCCACCTTTTAAAGGTGACATAAATCTTGACAATACAAATGCTTGATTTACTAGCCCCAAAGAATGTTACACAGAGGTCTGGATTGGGTTGCACCAGCTATTCGTAGACATTTACATTTAGTCATTTAGCTGACGCTTTTATGCAAACCAAGGTACAGTGCGACAAGGACATGTTAGTGCAGCAATAAGTACTGTGACAGTTGTAGAGGGGGATAGATTTAGCATGTCCAGTTGTTGGTAGTGTTGGAGAGGAGGTCCTCTCTGAAGAGCTGGAGGTTTTTGAAGGTAGAGAGGGGACGCCCCTGATCTGGTAGGAACTGGTAGGACGTTCCACCAACGGGGAACAACAGACAAAGAAAGTTTGGATAGTCCTGAGCGTACAGGTGGCAGAGACAGACGTGCTCTAACAGGTTGCTACAGGTAGCCAGCGGGGTATATGTAACCTTTTGGGTTGATTGAAGACCACTACTACTACTACTACTACTTGTTTCAGTCAAGCCCTTTACTAAAGTCTTTGCTACTGAAGATCTGAGGAAAAAACGTAAGTCATGCACAAACAAGTCAAGTTAGCATCAGAAGCTGTAACAGAACTACCAGAGGCCAAAATATATATTTCACTTTATAGTATAGTCTACAGATGCCTCACACTTTAAGATATCAGTTGATTCATCATAGCAGAAAAATAAGTAGAACAAATAAAGTCAGAGAGTAATTTGAACCTGCTTTCAAACTGAAGACGTGGCTATAATTTTCCTTAAGTCGGAAAAATTACTTTCTCTTATGCGCAGTAATTCTTTGGTCTGTCCCATCAAACACCGAGCAGCATCAAAAACAACTTGCAGAGACACAGGCTGCCTTTAGATGTGTAATCAATCGTTATAAAAAAAGATATTAAGACGACCTCCTCCTCTTTTTCTGCTCATCTCCTGTCTTTCTTCTCCTCCGCTCTGCTCTCTCTTTTCCTCTATGTTCTGCTGCTCATTACGCCGATCACTCAACTTTCACTGACAAACACTAGTCACACCTCATTACTGACCAAACACACACACACACACACACACACACACACACAGTTTTCAGTCAGTGAACCTGCATCACTGTTTAATGTGGTGAGGACGGATGTGGACGCTCACTAGCGAGCAAATGGCTGAAATGCGATTTTAATGTTGTTTAGCTAACTGGACCAAGTATATTAGCTGCTTATTTGGAGAGCTGAGGCAGAGTTAAAGTGACAGACAAGAAGTAGTCCATCATCATCTTTCAGTTTACAGTTATATACGTCAAGTTGTTGATTAGTAGTTGATTTTTTCTGTCAGTCAGTTAAACGACTGATCATTTTAGCTCTAACAAACAGTATGTAAAGCAGTTAAAGCTCAGCCAATTACAACATTTAAATGCTTTTCTACAAATTCATGCTTTAGTAATAATATCATAATAATAAAATATAGCAAGCTAAGTCCATTTTCTGCATCAAATACTTTTACTTTTTCACTTCAAGTACATTTTGTGGATAATTCTTCTTAAATTTCACCTACTTAAGCAGCACGTTTACTTGTAACCGAATACTTTCACTTGTAGTATTGTTGCTCAGTCCGTAGAGACTTGGCTTTAAGTCCAGCACAGACCACAGCAGTGACAAGGACTGCTGCCTGGAGAGGTGCCAGTTCACCTCCTGGGAACTGCCAGGGTGCCCTTGAGCAAGGCACTGAACCCCTAACTGCTTCCAGGGCGCCACTACATCTGAGCCCGACACTCCACCATCTCTCCACACTCGCATGTCTATAAACTCTTTGGGTGTGTGTGTGTGTGTGTGTGTGCTTGTATTTCCTCATTGAGGGATTAATAAAGTAAATCTTCTTCTTCTTAAGTAAAAGATCTGAATTCTATTCCCACCACAGCTCCACACTACCAAGCATAGTAATACTAAACAGTAGCTTTGTGCAGGACTTTAGTACGAAATATTAGATAATAATGAGTCTCCACAAGGGTTTCAGTGGGCGTGTGTGGGACCGTGACTGGTGAGTCGTGGTGAGTAACACACTGGGTATGCTGATGCATACTGGCAGATACAGTAGCTTTGGCTCGAGTGTGTGTATGTGTGTGTGTGTGTGTGTGTTTATGACAGGTAGTTAATTATACGAATGCGATTGTCCGTTCGTATATGTTTCCACGCGCACGCGCTGACCACAGGCATGACAGGCAGGTCTTAATTAGTTGCCACGGCTACCGATGATGTGTCCTGACAGTAACTGTGGCGATGACAGAATCTCCTGCCTCGAAGCAGAGAGGCATGCTGGGATTGACACAGGGTCCACTCAGTCATCATGCTGTTTGTGTATATACCGAGTTTGTGTGTGTAAAAGTTCAGATTGAAGACAATCAGTCAGGCGCTTACTTCTTTGTTAGTCAGTCAGTCAATTAGTCGTTGTGTGAGGCACACAGAAACACGCTCACACACTATTTTTTTTTTTTTGGTAAACAGAGTGAAAGTAGAAAATTGCACGGCGATTTCCAATCTGTAGGTGTGAAGACGTGGATGACTTCAATCATCACTTTATTCTTCATCCTCTCTATCCGTAACCCTCTCCACCTCATCCTTATTTTCCTTTATCCGTCCCCGGGATGCCGCAGGAGGCCAGAGAGAGCGATTATTATGAAATGTGTCGATGGCGTGTCACAACAGATCCACAGAGAGATGGTCAGCTGTGCAAAAAAAACCATAAGTGATTTATGCAGGAATTAAAAAACATGCCTCTCTCCAAAATCACTTCACAAAACAGGAGTTTGAAGCCAAAAAGGAAAAGCCACAAAATGAGTAGATTAATCTAGTGTGATGTTTTCTTTTTTTTTTTAACACTGCTTTAGTGCCACAATTACTGCATTCATTATGCATTCAGTGATTTGAATTAGTCTAAATGACAGGCGAGAGACAAACAGAAGAGGAGAGACAATTGCTGCACTCTGACAGAGAGACCACCCTCGTCTGAGTCTGTCTGTGTGTTAGTGAGTGTGTGTGTGTGTGTGTGTGTGTTTGGTTTGCTGGTGGTGAACTCAGAGATGAATCTTAATGGCCATCATTTAACCTTTCACCTGAGCTTATACGCACACACACACAGGCACAAACACACACACAAAGAGCTAGTTTAGTGGATGAGGAATGGAGTGGTGAGTGGAGTGCTGCAGATATTAAGTGGAGTGTGTTTGTGTGTGTGTGTGAGAGAGAGAGAGGGAGTCTGTATGTTTGTGATGTTTGTGTGTGTGTGTGTATGTGTGTGTGTTTGTGTTGAGCTTGAGAGGTTGATCGAGGTCAATAGACACAATTTATCTCGGGGAGCTCTGAAGGATCCACTCTTAACCAAAATGTTTCTGTGGTGACCTGAGTGGAAGAACTTAATAAGCTCATTCTTAGGAAGTTTTTTATCTATTGTAATGAGATGACATACAGAGCTACGATAATAAGTTGTGAAACTGAGCAGTTGATCAACATTTTCTGTCCAAAATTCACTGGTTTCAGCTTTGCAAACGTGAATATTTGCTAGTTTTCCTAGTCTTCTGTGGTAGTGAATTGAATATTTTTTGAGTTTTTGACTGTTGGTCGGACTTAAAAAGCAAAATGAAGAAGTCACCTTGGGCTTTAGGGAATTCGCAGTGGCCGTTTTCCGCTGTTTTCTGACATTTTACAGATATTGAAAGTACTAGTTAGTCACAGACCTTCTACAGTGTGTGAAAAGAACTTGGTAAAATGGATAGATGGATCTCGAAAGTGATTTCTAACAATAGAGGCTTTTAAAATCTTAAATTGAAATCGTCGCTGCACTGCTCTCTGCGGGCTGAAACTTTTAGACATGTTGAGCCTCTGGTTACGTCCCAGTCGAGTGGCAACCTCCGGAAGTGGAAGTACTAAAAACTCCTGGAGTGAGTCAGTCTCCATAAGTGCCTGTACTAAAATGTCCAACTTCACAGCAGAAAAAAACAGCCTGGTTCAGGCAACGGTTTTGGAGCGTCGCCACTTGGTCAACAGGTAAGTGCCGTACATCCAACATGGCAGTGGCCAGCCATATTTTCGGCTTCAAAGCAGCGCTTCGGAAACCTGTGGGTTACGTCACTCAGGCTCTGTCCATTCTTTATACTGTCATTGATCCCAGTCTGTGATGTTACAGTGAGCGTTTCTCATCTGCAATCAAAGGATGAACACCTGCTTTGATGCAGGCGCAGAAAACGGCGAAATGTCTGTGAATGACTTGATAGCTGTTGAAATCAGTGCCACAGAAGAACAATTTGAATAAAGAGCAACCACAAAGCAGCTTGCAACAGTTCAATTTGCAGAATTGGACAGAAAATTGTCACTTTTCATGGCCAGAGCGTCTTCTGCTCATATGTTGCAGCTTTAAAGTGAGAATACTGTATGCAGCGTAGCATGCAATCGGGAGAACTGCTGAATTGTGGTTACATGATGCTAGTGGGTGGAAGCTGTCATTTGTGTGTGTGTCCATCTGGTATGACCCCCTGTTCAACTCCTCCAGCACTAATGCACATATGGACCGTACACACACACACACACAACAGCACATACACACCCATACGAGGGAACAGCTGAAAGAAACTACCCACCCTTCCACCCATCCTCCCTCCTCCTTGAGTTCTCCCCTCCTCCCCACAGAGCCTCAGGACTCATCCAGGTGTCCACTTTCCTCCTCCGGCTTCTTTGCTCTTTTTCCCTCTCTTCACTGTTTTCTCTCTTCGTTTTGTGTTGTGTCCATGTATAAAAATCATTGGACCAATGACAGACTCCTCACATGCAGCGTGATAACAGTAGAGCAAAGGAGAGAGTAAAATCAACATGAACTGTGTTGGTTTTACTCTCCTAAGTGGTCATTTACACTAGTTTGTCATACTAAATCTGATTTGTATTCACCTTCATGGTGACTGTTAATTTGATATTGTGTTCCTCAAACAAGTAGTCGTTTTGTGGAACATGCTTTTATCGCTGTTTTGCTGAGAGTTTGAAGATATAGTTACAGCCAGCAGCTGATTAGCTTAGCTTAGAACAAAAACTGGGAACAAGCCGAAAAGTTAGCAGCCCAAAGTCACTAAAAATCTGTCTATAGAGGTCCAGCGTGTACAAATTTAGTAGCATCAAGCGGTGAAGCTGCAGATTGCAACCAACTGAATACCACTCACTTCAACCTCTCGTTTCATGCATGAAGGAGAAACTACAGTGGCCGTGAAACTCGCAAAAAAACATAAAAATTCCTTTTTAGTGCCAGTGTTTGGTTTGTGCCTTCTGGGCTACTGTAGAAACATGGCGGTTCAACATGGTGGACTCTGTGGAAGAGGACCCGCTCACTCTATAGATATATGTCTCATATGTCTCATTCTAACAATATTTAGGTGATTATACAAGATTATATTACATCTCTGTCAATAGATCGCCATAAATGTTTCACACTGGACCTTTAATCGCATCTAAAACTCACTAATTAACACGATAAATCTGGATTTTTTTGTTTTTATCAGTACTAGTCCTTATGCCAAGCTAACCTAACTCACTGCTGCCTGTAGCGTCAGATTTATGGACAGATATGAGGGTGATAGGCCTCTCAATCTTCTCTTCTGACTCTCGGGAAATAGAATTCAGTAACATTGAACTTTTTGGAAATTCAGCTATTGTGAGCCTGTAAACACAACTGTGTTATTAGTTCATATGTTCAGGCACTTTTCTGATTAGTGTTTATAACTTTAGCTCTAGTGAGGTAGCCATCGGTGTAAAAGCCTGCTTGCTTCAAGATACTCAAATGAATGTTTGTCTCAAGGATGAAGGAGGTAAAGAAGGAAGATTGAGGGACAAGAAAATACATTTGTTAGGGAATAAGGAAAGAGAAGACATGTTCAAGTAGAAGAAATAAAGGGAAGGAGGCAGGAAATATAAAAGGAAGAGAGACGGCAGAGAGGCAGAAGGAAAGGAATAAAGAAAAATGAAGAAGGACCAAAGAAAAGAAAAGAAAAGAAAGAAAGCCTCCAGTTTTGTGCAGGAGTGCAGTTTCAGCTTCCATAAACCCAGGAGCTCTGAATACTGCTTATTAAGCAGGGACCGTGTGTGTGTGTATGTGTGTGACAGGGTGATATATTGAAACACACCTCTGTGGAACAGCTGCAATGATGAGACAGAGAGTAGGGAGTAAGAGGTGTCGTCTACCTTACACACACACACACACACACACACACATTCATGCATGCAGACGCACAGAGCTGAGCCAAGTTCTTTATTGTATTACTGTGGCCGGCTTGTATCAGGAGAGGGAAGAGCGAGAGAGGAAAGGAAAGAGTGGAGAGAGAGAGAGAGATGAATTTGTTGTGACTGCTCTGGTGGACTCAGCTTTTTAACGCAGCACTTCTTTTTTTTCCTGTTCATCTCTTTCTTTCCCTTCTTCTCTACCCACTGCTTTTTATTCCTCAACCCTCTTCTTTTTCTTCTTCTTCTTCTTCTTCTTGTGTGCAAACTTATTACATTACAAAGATAATGAGGCCGATACAGGGAATGACAGAAATTGAGGAAGACAGACAGAGTTAACAAAAAAGAAAAAAGTCAAGAGAAGGCTCTAAAAAGAAGAGGAGAGGAGCTAGAAAAAAAAAATGAAATAGAGAGGGAGAAGGGGAGAGAAATGGAAAGGCGGCCGACAGATAGAAAGAAAGAGAGATTGAATAGATGAATCTGATTTATCTATAATGAAATCAGCTTCAGTCTGTATGGAGGAATGTGCTCCATTCAGCCTTTCTGCTGTTACGGACAGATTTACCCGTTTAATATTCTAAAGATCAGTGTGAGGAGATACAACGTCGACCATCCGGGTGCTTAGGAGGTGCGGCTGCTAACTGGTCCCACTTTAAATGCAAACTTGTCACTTCTTACCATGGAGAGTCAACTCCGTACACGTCAGCGTGGTTACTGTCATTGCAGCTTACCAAAAATACACAAAACTGTTTCAGATTTTTGTTAACGGACGATGACGACGTGATTTTTCCACTCGGTCCCAATTCCCTCCATGTATCCTAACAAAGGAAAAGCACTTTTTGATTTGACGTTCTCTCTCCTGAGGAATTTGGATTAACATATTTTTTCTGGTACATTATTCTTCCTTCAAATTCACCCAAAGAAGGAGAAAGTCGGGCTTGCAGAGAAGGCGGAGAGATGTAATTTAGTCCTGATCTTTTCTGATAAAATGTCCACCCCTCTCCACTCTCTGTTTCTTTGTTTAATAACAATTAGTTTCTTAATCAACTAATCAATCTACATAAATTATAATAGTTTGTATAATTAATTAATTGTGCTTTTAGGCCATTTATCCTGTAAAAACATGTGAAAGTTGCTTATAGCTGCACGAGCTGCAAACTTTCTGTTTAAAGCAGACGACGTACGTTATTTGTATGTTTGGGCATCACAAAGAACTGGTCTCTGAGCTAATACACAGTCGAGCAATGAGTTCATGAATCATGAATATGCCTGACTATCACTTATAATGCGCTGATGATGAAGATGATCGTAAAAACAACAATATTTGTTTCAATAATTCAAACCCAAAGGTGTAAAAACATGAATAATCCTCCCACCTTCTTCCACTTGTAAGATATCAAAAAACTCTCTGCTTCACTACTCACAATGATCACGCGTGTTTGTGCGTCTGTTGTGTTCTGGGTTCATACTGAAAGGAGATGAGTGCATTCAGTTGTCTGTTTGTTCACGCATCCATACATGAATGCTACTGCAAAAGGCTTTTCCAGTTTGCAGTGTGTGGTTGTGTGTGAGCGTGTGTGTGTGTGTGTGTGTGTGTGTGGGCATGCTCTCTGTCTCTTTCTACCTTTCATGTCCGTCCAGGCATGAAGCAATCCACTCCATACACACTCACACACTGCCTCAGGCCAACACACACACACACACACACACACACAGACACACAGACGTCCACAAACCAGCACATTGCCCATGGCTACGTATTCGGTCCAAGGAAGCTGTTTTTTACTCTTCAAGTTGTTTGTTTGAGTGGATTTTACACAACGCCCTTGGCATAACATCAGACACACACACACACACACACATTCAGAGATATGTGGAAACACTCGTGCACATTTTAAGGCCTGACTGTACGGACTTCTACTCCTGTGGGCATGGCATAATAACACAGAGCAAAACCCACACACACACACACACACACACTCGTATACATTTTCCGGTTGCATCTTTTCTTATTGAAGCAGCAGCCATCGTACGAGGCGCTGTCCAAAAACCAGGAGCCAGATCAGACTGGCTCACCTGCCAAAAACACTATGCAGTCCAGTTATTCTGTAAATGTGTGTGTTTGTGTGTATGTTCTCTCAAATTGCAGCTGCTGTTACCGCAGAAGTTTTCCCAGCAGCTTCTCTGTGTTTCACTGATGGATGTAGATCTGTTGTAAATCAAAGGACGGGGCTGCAACAGACTGCTAGTTGATGCTTTTTGCTGTAATATGGTGCAGCGATTTGGGGAAAATTATAGTCCATCTCGGTGGTTTTATGGCATAAATGTTCAGTAAATGCTCCGTACTGTGCATCGCCGGGGGATTTGTTTATTCTGAAAAAAAATGTTGTGATCGTGAAAATCCCAGTTTGATGACCGAATGGGCTGTTAATGCTGCTAAAGTGGCAAACTGTTTTGATCTTCTCTTTCATCATGTCTGTAGTTCCTGTCCTTTCCTCCTCCTGTGTCACTATCAGTTTCCTTGTCTCCTTTCCTCATCCCTCTGTCCCTTCCCCCCTCGCCTGCAGGACAGGAGGCAGAGAGGAGTGGACAGTTAAAGGAGATGATCCCTCCCTCTTTCCCTCCCTCCCTCCCTCTGTCCCTCGCTCTCTCAGCACTACAAAGCCCCTTGTCCACTTTGATTACTTACATTAACATGAGCAAGAAAAAGACTGCGCTCTGGATTTTGTGCACGCTATAGAGAAAGAGAGGGAGAGTGTGTGTGTGTGTGTGTCCAGCCCAGACACAAGTCAACAACCAAACAGAGCAGTGATTGTTGGGTTTGTTGTATAACAACCAATGGTTTCCTTGTGCCACAAACCAGAGAGGAACGAGCATTTTCTGCCAGCCCGCTGTGAACGATGACACTCACATGAAGGAGAAGGAAAGCGATGAAATGTATGTGTTGGTGTGTGTGTTTTGTGCTCATGGTGGGAGGGATGTGTGAGCCAAAGGGAGGAGAAGGGATGGATAAAAAAGATGGACATGGATAGATAGATGGGATAAATGAAATTGCGGCCAGTCTGCACTTGTTTTCCATTATCAAGGTTCCAAACTGTTCACAGAACAAACACAAACAGCGTTAATTACTTGGCACACATTGTGGCGTACGTGCCGCAATGGGAGTAAGAGCTTGTGAATGTGTGTGCATGTATATAAAACAAAAGGAAGAGAGCTCGTATGTGTGACAGAGGCAAGGATAGAAAGGACAATACTGTGGGAAAGTTTAATTGATGTAGGGCAACACTCAAACGTGAGTGGACATAAGCGTCTTTTTTGGTCATCATAACTGGAGAATAACAATATTTATTTTATAGAAAACATGTCATACATGATGCACCACAGAGCTGGCTCTGCTTAGGTTATGATTTCTGATCTGATGAAGTCACCAAACACTTCTTTGTTTCTCTCATCAATGAGGAAATGACTCAGTGACGCAATTCCAGCTAAACTAAAAACATGTGAGTCAAGCCCACATGTAAGAGATGATTTCAGACAACAAACCAGACTTAACCAAAATATAGACAAGGTGCGACCGGAGGTTCATGCAATTTGTGGTTATCGAAGCCAATTATGCACCATATTGCCTGTGAGAACACGCCAAATTTGATTGTAAGCATTGTATTTCACCCTTATTTAGCCGATCTAGTGAACACATGCCCCACTGCTTGCGGTAGTTCTTTGTTTAACCCCAGATAATGAGACTGCTCTCTTGGAAATAGCTTCAAAATGGCTGCTTTTGTTGGTGGCATCGATCTCTGAGGAGTTCTACCTCACTACTCTTGTAGAAGTATGTATTTAAATAATGTATATATCCTAAACAAATTGTTTAATATGTACATTTTTAGCCTGAAAATGAGATTGAAGTTCATTCTTGAGCTTGGAAACTGCTGAAGTATCTCTGCTGGTTCTGCATCCGATCCTGACCTCTGATCTTTACAGAGGGGTGCATGCAAAAGAAAATTCACCCACAAGGGTCAGTACAGAAAGTATCACATAAAAGTGTTCCTCCACAAACAAAATATTTCAGTTAAAGAGTGTGTTTACGGGGGGAAAAGTCTCCACACAAGCTGATTCCTCTCTTAATCTCAGCTGGGAAGAGGTAGAACAGGAATGTGTGCAACTCACAACTGGCGACATGAGTCTTTGTATGAGTACGACATACATGAAAGGATATGGAAGTAATCCATGCTACTGTGAAAGGCACATTGTGAACTGTAATACTCGTGTAGCCTGTGCTGTGTTCGTGTCTGGGTCTCGGGTCACGAAAGGGGTGTGTATGCTTCAGCGATGCCCTCATCTATATCTCCACCCACGACGCCGACATTAAGGGGTCCGTCTTAGTGTGAGTCCGTGCTTGATAAAACAGGGTCTGATGCCCTGGAGCAATAGGCCACAACCCCTCAAAATGTGCACACACACTCCCCATGAAATGGACATTTCAGGGTCAGCTACATGGCTGACATCCTTGAGGAAATATTTTCTTTATCTGATTTCTTTTTACTTTATATTTCAGTAGATCGTCTATTCAAACAGAGTGCTGTGGTGACAATCAAATGGGCCCTTTAATTCACTTTTTCATCTATTCAGTTTACAAATAGTCAAAGATTTTGCAGTGCATGAAGTGTTGTCAAGGCCATACATGCTCTTTGTATCCCTGGAGTGTTTTTTAACTAAGCGTTTTAAAAAAATGTTTGATTTTTGACATTTTGCATCACCATTTTTTTTTTTTAGAAAAACTCATTCATGCATTGCTCTCCCTTAAATCAATGGTCAGACTTTCTGTCAAGGTCAGGAAACCTTTTTCCGCTTACACGAGCCAGTGTTTGCTGTCAGTTGGAGTAAAAGTGACGGTGATATCTGCACAGCACAGACAAGATAAAAGTACATCTACTAAACGTGCATTGCTATCCTTTTTTTCATGCTGTGAATCGGCTCTAAGTGGATATTCAATGTCTCTCACATAACCTCGACTGGTACCATTGTTCCTGGATTCCAGGCAGTCCAGGCAGAGTTTGCTAAATTATCTGAAGAATTAAAGAATTTCTGGATTTTTTTTTTTTTTTTTCAGATAGATCAAAAAAATAATCAGCAACATTTTTGATGTTTGATTAACTGTATGTCACATTTCATAGCGACCTTTCTCTAGTTGAAGCTTCTGCAATTTGAGAGTATGCTGCTTTTGTCTGTTTTGCATAATTCAGTTTTTTGGACTTATTTTGTTAGACAAAATAAGACATTTAAAGATATCACCTTGAGCTTAAGTGATTTTTTTTTTGACATTTTATTGACATTAACTAAGCACTGAATTGAAATTCAATTGCATTAAATCTCTCTATACAGTAAAGGCTGATAATTAAAGAAGATAGGATGGTAGAAAAACAGCAATAACGTTTATTTCAAATGCACGTTTAATAGATACTTTATTTTTAACAGTTTGCACTAACTTTTAATGGATGCAATGAGGATTTTGCTTTACAGTCTGAGCTGAGTTAAGCTGAGCGTAGTTCTTATTTTTTGGCAACCAAAGAAAAGTCTTCTCCGCTCTAACACCCAAGACCTTGGAGTTTTTCCTAAAGGAAGGCTGACAGAGTGACCCAGAGTTCAATGTTGTTCACAGTCAACACCACTGACAAGTGCTCAGTACTCAAATGCTAAAAGACAGGCTACTGTTTGTTATATGGTACTGTGTGTTTCTGTGTGTGTGTGTGTGTGTGTGTGTGTGTGTGTGTGTGCGTATGCAGAGAATCAAACCAGCAACCCTCCAGTCATGTTTCTGACCATTCAGCCTCAAACCAGCCCATATATTTGTCTGTTGACCTCGATATACGCAGACAGTCAAAAAGAAACAAAGAGATGGGACACATTTAACAATGGTGTCTGGTGTCTGATAGTTTGTACATGAATGTGTGTGTGTGTGTGTGTGTGTGTGTGAGCCCCAGGCAGTGCGCTGTAACCTAAATGTGAGTCAGGAACCGGTTCGACTCATTTCCTGCTCAGACCTTTGTCATTTAACAATGGACACACACATCTAGACCACTCCCCTGTAGGTAGCTGGCCCTCCCCTGAGCCACTCCTTAGCCCTGAGACACACATAGAAACAGAAGAGTTTGTATAACTAGACTCGGGTGAATTATTGAATCAAGGTGAATTAATATAATTTGCTAAAATGGCTCTTTTTTTTCCAAATGAGGCCCATTCAAAACATCTTTAATTTTCCTTATCATTAAACTCACCCAAGGACACAAGGACCGGGTACATGACCATAATGCCTTTCTCTGAAAACTACACTCACACACACTCACATACAGTATTTCCCTGTTGTAAAGTGTAATAACAGCTGTCCTCGGGCCAGTTACAGCTATCGTAAAGAGACGACAACTCCCAAAACTCATTTACCACACACACACACACATGCACACGCCGCGAACCTGGAGGGAGTCGGAGTGGAGGTCTCTGTAGCACTTATTTTGCCCTTTCTTTTTTCTCTCTGTCGCTGCCTCGCTCTCTCTCTCTCTCTCTCTCTGTCTCTCTTTCTGTCTCGCGTCTCTCTTTTCTCAGCCCGTAAGTGACGTTTGACCACATTTCACAGCTGAAGGTGACAACGTACACACTCATACTCATGCACACTCTGCAGTATGTGCTCTCTCCGGTCCCCAGGCTAGTGTGTCTGGTTGTTGTGTTTGTGAAGGAAGGAGGAGAAAACAGACAGGAGAGAAAGTAGTAGTGGAGTGTTCACATTCCTGTAGATTAACTAAACTGAAGTGCTTTGAAGAATAGCTGGTGTAATTAAGATGTCACACATACTTATAACCTGGTGGTTAAAGGAAAAGTCTCTTTAATTTGTGGTTTTGATCATCATTTCTATCTGTTACAACTGAGCTTTCGGCTCAGCTTTGCCTCACTACTGGAGTAAACTGTAAGACAGACACAAGTTAGACATGCTCATTCCTGGGACTTTACAGTTTTACTGTGACAGACCACTGACAGTATAAACAATGGACATCGTAAGCTTCTAAAGAGCCATTATGAAGCTCAAAATCTGTGGAGCTGGCCTTTTCCACCTCCCGAGTAATCTAAAAATCAGCAAAGATGTGGATCATTGGCAGACCTGAAGCGGTCGAAATGACACCTGGGTGCTCGAACAATCCACCTGTAACGGCACCCACCTGTAACTCAAAGTGTCCACGCTGTAAATTATGCATAACTTTAAGCCTTAATATAATTTGAACAGGTGAGTTCTATAAAACTCACCCATTCATGAACGGGGAAATTAGCTATAGAGACCCAAACTGTTTTTTGTACCAGGCTGTAAACGTGTTTATTTCTGCTGTGAAGTTGGACATTTTAACATGGGGGCTTATGGAGATTGACTCGTTCTGTAGCCAGCCTCAAGTGGACATTTGAGGAGCTGCAGTTTTTGGCACTTCCATTAGCTTCACTTCACAGCCCCAAGAAATCACTGAGATTTGGAAACACGGCAGCATCCCTTCTACTAAGTCAATGTAGCAGAAAAAAAAACTTAATTTCAAAGCAGCCAAATTGTCTGCAATGACGCTTCATCGCACAGGACGAGTACAGAAAGTGTATACTTTCAATCTCACAATCACTGCTGTTCGTAAGGAGTTCAGTACTCCAGTGCAGCACTTACTTTATTTGGAGGTAAAACCTAAAGTGAGCACACAGAGGGTCAAATTAAACCATAAAATTGTCCTTTAATCTGTAATAGATGTTTATAAAGGACTACAAACCTGTCTGATCACGCACCCACTCGTGTTTCTCCCCATGTGATGTTTAGCAACGTCTTTCCAGATGTCAGCAATGATAGCAATGTTATTCACTGACAGGATTGATGGCCCATCCTATTTAATATACACCTGCCTCTGGACGTAAACCCACTGGCCACAGTGCAAACACAGCTGTAAATATTGCTTCATGTTGTTTTACATTTATACACACGGTCTTGGCACTCGCGATACACAGCAATGGTGTGTTTATGCCTGTTGTTATTGCAGACATAGTTTTTACCCTCAGCACAGCCACACATCCTGACAGGCTAACAGAAATTTGTAATGCATGTTTAGCTCCACAACCAGGCTTTGGTAGTTATCTGTCCTGCTAGCATGTTATTCCCACTTGTATGTTATTCTCTTTGTTTGAGTCTCTGCGGTTTGCACCGCTGTGTAATGTGCTATTTTTCTGTGCCGGCAGTGAAAAGTAAATTTCCTCCAGGACAGTAAATGCTATCGTTAGGTATCTTTTGTTGTTCGACAGAACTGTGTCACAACCATAGATAAAAGAGCTTCTTTGACATGTTATTTTTTCCTATCTGAGATCGCATTTTTTTTTTTTCATATTTGATTTTTATTGGTTTCAGAAGTCCCAGAAACATTTTTCCAAATGTTATTTTAGGCTGCTTTTTCTTCTTTGAAGTTACTCTTTTTTTATGTGCGTGTTTATTTGTTTGTCTCTTGTCTTTTTTCCCTCTCCGTCTCTGTCGGCCTCTCCTGTATTAGTGCTGTTTCAGGTTGTTCTTTGTGTGTCGGTGCGGAGAACTGCTTTTTGTCCGACAGGCTGAACAACAGAAGTGCTTCTGCTGCACAAACACAGGATAGACTAAATCCGACCCGCCAGTCAGTCAGTCAGTCAGTCAGTAAATCGGTCGGCCAGCCTTTGAAACCAGCTTGCTGGACAATTGGAGGAGTCAGCCGGGCAGTTCAGTGTGTCACCAGCCTCTGTGCTGACTTGCTAAGCTAGCCGCTTCAGATTTAACCTGCTTATAGCTCGTGTGTGGGTTTTTATTTTTTCTAAACTCAAACACTTTCTTCCTATTTTCACTTTTCTCACTCTTCCTTTCCTCCTTCCTCTTCTCCTTCCCTTTTGTTTCTGCAAATTTTCCTTCCTTCCTTCTCCTTCTGGCTGTAGTTACCTTGTGTGTGTGTGTGTGTGTGTGTGTGTGCATGTCTCTGGGGGTTGGTGTTTAATGTGTGTTTGTTCTGCTCTTATCTCGTCCACACCAGACCTGCTTTTCAGTCCAAAACCTCAGCTGTGCCCCGATTGGCTCAGAAACAACCTGCCTCCTGTCTGCTCTGTGATTGGCCCATTCAAATCCTTGACAATGGATTGAGCATTATTTGTTTGCATTCTCCTGGTAATTTATCAGTTAGCTATCAGGGAACATGATGAATGGTCCGGTGTCACCGCGTTAAAGGAGCTCGCTGTCTCCGGTGGCATGTGGGTACATACAGGTACGGCGCTCGCCGCTCCGCCCAAATACAGCCCACCAACCGCTAGCAATCATTCTGACCTCATTCTGTCCAGTATTGATCCCTTTACAGTCCAGGCCGCTTTTGTATAACTCAATGGGACTTGTCCATCGAGCCTCATTCACACTGTTTTGGTCTACAGTGAAACCTAGAAGTGTTACTTTCAGATCACTCCCCCGGGATCTGGGATCAAATATTAATTACTTCCTAGATTTTTCCCACTTTGAGTCATAATACGGTTAAAGTTTACACAGGCTGAGTGTCTGTGAGTGTCTAGTGAGTCAGCCAGTCAGCATTTTTGAGGTCAAGTGTGCGACGAAGGGTGGAGAGAAGCAGCCAGTCGAGACTTGTTGTTTGGGGATTTTTACTTAAAAGAAAATGCCAGCTGTGCTCTCAGTTCAGAGCCGAGCTGAGTGCCGTCGACGGGCTCAATAATTACTCCCCCCTGACTCATTCAGAGTGACACACACTGACACGGGATCTGATCCTGTGGATGGTTTATGGGTTAGTCTTTCAGTGACGTTATAAGCTACCAATGTCTAGAGTCATCTTAAGACTTAATTGCCGGGCCATAAAAGTTTTCTGTCTGCTTCAGTTCGGCTCTTGTTGCCTCAAGAGTTGACCTGTCACTGTTTGACAGAAAGCTGAAGTGTGTCAACGTTCACAGAGCACTATGTTTTATTGCGAATTGTTAAATGGGCACCTCCGGTACCAAATTGTATTGTAACCCACACCGGCAGAGATAGAAAGAAAGGGGTGGACAGGGAGACAGTAAACACTGAAGTGGGTGTGGGGAGAGGTAAATGGGTGAACAAACACACAAAAAAAGGAGGGGATGGTTCAGCTTTCCCGAGAACCGGTGAAATCTGACTCCCAAGGCTTATGGATGAACTCATTCACAGACGTGAGGAGGGGGGAAGGGAGGTAAAGGAGAGGCGAGGAGGATTTCCCAATTTTCTCTGTGAACGGCGAGCCTCTCCTCCTCGTCTCTCTCTATCATCCCAACCTACTCGGCTGTCCTCTCTTCTCCTGCCTTATCTGCAAGTCAGCCAGCCAGTCAGTCAGTCAGTCAGTCAGTCAGCAAGCGAGGTTTCTTTAAATGTCAGCATTTGAATAGTAATAGAGATTAACGATGGAGAGATAGACACAGAGCGTAAGAGGCAGGGAGAAAGCACAGGAGAGGGGTGAATGTCATAAAGATAGTGTCTATGGACAGTTTCGACCCCTGCTAACAGTGCTAACAGCTATCTGTGGACACACACACACACACACACACACATAGAGTACTGATTACAGTGGTCAGACAAAGAGCAGAGAGAGAGAGAGCGAGAAAGGAGATACTCCCATAGGTGAGATTCATTTAGGGTTTAGGTGTCATGTTGACTGTCAACATGTCAGTTAGGTTGTCACCACCATGAGGAATTTAGAGCTAAACACAGGATTAATGATGATACCTACGTTAGTTGACCAACAGAAATTTAATTGACAAACATTTAGTTTTTAATTATGAAGCAAAAATACTTCCAAGTGGCAACCTCCGGTGCTGGGAAATGAAGCCAATGCAGAAGCACATCCAGGCGTTATTCGGTGATGATCAACGTCTTTGCCAATTAACCAAGAGGCGCAATAAGCAGTATATCCAACATGATGGCAGCCAGCGTCACATAATTTCGGCTTCAGAACAGCGCTTCAGTCACTCAAGCTCTGTCCATTCTCTATAGCTAAAAATAATCAACTTGAAAATAACCATAACCATTATAATAATCATTAGCTGCCCAACCAGTACTGGATGTTTGAGGCTGAAACTGATATGCGGGAGTTTAAAAACTCTGCTAACGATATATATTTTAAGTTTTTGAACAATTAACATTAAGAAAGAACCTTGACAGGATCCCATAGATGGATTTTTGTGATTAAAATACAAACTGAGCTCGACAAATCAACTCGTCAGTACTCTGTGGCATTTGTCTTGTTACATATCGACATAAGACTGATAAAAGAATATCTACAGTAGGCGAATAATAAGCCAAATCATTTCTCAAGCTCTAATCAAAGGCTGAAATGATTAAACGAGCAACTGAATCATCAGAAAATGAATAAAGAAATGTTTTTTTTTTAACATTATTTATCAATGATCCCTTCCAGGCTAAATGAGGTGTTTCACATTGAACCTTTTAATGATAGGGCTGCCATGTGGAACCAAATCATCGGCTCAAAAAAGAGCTACTGTAGCATCAAAAGACTCACGGCTCTCAGTTCCTGTTCCTATTGTACTGTGTGTGACAGTTGATACTGCGATGGCAGATCATTAGTAAGTCGTTCACGCCTCATTGTCTGTCTGATGGCGCTTTTTGTTTGCGCTTGTCCAAGCAGGGGTGTGTTTTCAGGTAGTACATTCAGCTTCCTTTGTGTTAGCATAGCAAAGAGAGCCTCGTTCAGCAGCAAATGTCCATGTAATCACAATTTATGACAAAGAAAGTGCTCGAAAATATAGCGAGTGTGCAATTTTTTTTTTGGCAACTCAGGAAGTTAAGTTTTATTGTGGAAAACACTCTGTCCAAACATGTTGGTCAATGAAATGCCAACACGCAGCGATGGATGTCATCGTGGCTGCTTTTTTTTTTTTCACCAAAAGAGCCTCGACGACCAAATCAAAAGTTTGTGGAAAATAATGTGGCGCTTGAAAACTGCTTGAGTTTGAATTTGAATTGAAAAGCCGCATTAACCCCGAAGAAGAAGAAGAAGAAGAAGAAGAGGAGGAGGAGGAGGAGGAGGAGCGGGGTGAGATAGTCAGGCATGGAAGGACGGAAAGGCTCCTCACAGAAGGAAAAACACACATTTCTGTTTTACTGTTACTGTCAATGGAAACTCCTGAATCAGCTGAACACACACATACACACACACACACACACACACACGTCTCAGATTCAATTACAGCATTGTGAGATGAAGGAGAAATTCTTCAGCCTTCAGCACTTCCAATTAAACTACAGCTCTGAGTATGTGTGTGTGTGTGTGTGTGTGTGTGTGTGTGCGTGTGCGTGTGTGTGTGTGCGAGCACGCATGAGTGTGTGACGGCGTGCACGTGCCTGTGTGTCGCTGTGTAAGTCATGTGTATTTGGGTGTGTGATTGCGCGTGCCAGTGTGTATGTTTAACAGGCGAGGTGTGTGTATATGGGTCTTGGCTTTGATGGCGTCGCGCTGCGCTGCGAGAGCCACTGAGGCGTGACGAGTGAGAGTTTGTGTGTGTGTGTGTGTGTGTGTGTGTGTGTGTGTGTGTGTGTCAGGCTCTCTGATGTCACCTTGTATCATTTCAGGCTAATTTCACCTATTCTCAGAGAGGGAGAGAGAGAACAAGAGGCAGGGAGAGAACAAAAAAAGTAGAGACGACACGGGGTAAAGTAAATGATAAGGTACAACTTTATTAGTGTCCTTGAAGCGGTCTGCGTCAGGGCTACTCAGTGATGCACACACACACACACACACACACACACACACACACACAGATTAAAAACAACAAGTACACAGCATAATATGCCACAGTAGAGAGCAATGTCAAGAGGGCATTATGAAGGGACAGTGTATAATTATATAAAGTGAGTCATAATACACTATCATTTTTAATTCCTCTCCTCCTCCACTCTCTTTTTAAACCTTCCTCAAGCGTGCAAGCCAAAATCTTAAACCGTTGTAGTGATTCACGGGTGTGTAATGTCCCACAAAGCTACCGTATTATTAGAAATCCGGGTCAGCATACGTAATTATTAACTGGACCCGGCCAAAATTGAGCTGATTTGGTGGGAAACAGTATTACCAGTGGTTGGAATTGGATTTTAATGATGCAAATGTAATTATTGTCCTTGAAAATGATTTCCGTTTGCAAACTGGAGCTCCATTTTTTCCTCTTCTCTTCTCTTCTCTTCTCTTCTCTTCTCTTCTCTTCTCTTCTCTTCTCTTCTCTTGTGTACATGTTTATGATATAATAAAGTGAATCAGGCTTAGAGTGATCTCCCACAAATTCATTTATTTTCCTCCTTTCTTTTTTCCTTTTTCCATTTCTTTGTACCCATTCCCTCCTGTTTCATCCTCTTTCACTCATCCTGTCTTATCTCCTCTCCGGTGATAATATCTTTGCCCGCAGACTGAAACAGAGCTCTGCTGATAAAGACTGTCAGAGGGAGGGAGAGAAAGAGCAAGAAGTATGTACTGTACATACATTAGAAAAAGAAAGCGTATCATTTATCCGGGGGGGAGTGAGATAGCGTTTATGCTCCAGAGTCCTTAAGATTCCTGAGCAGATGTATGCTGTCAGGCTTCAGCTTGTGATGAGGGCCAAAGATGTGATGATGTTCCCAACCAACCTGTAGTAATGTCATCTGATTGACTCAAATATACATGGCACTATAAAACATCAAATGTATTCTTAACTAATTCCAAGTAAATTCAACTTAATATTGCAGACCATTTCAGAACTTTTAACATGAGTTCTTTCAACTTGAAGTCCTTTGACTTGAAACATTGTTTTGAATGAATGTACTTCACTGAATTCATTCAACTTTAACTAACTAACTTTGGTGCAAAGTAGCTCCAACAGGAACAACTCTAAGGAAGTTTTTCGTGCCAAATAAAGGAACTGACTCTGCAAACTCAGGAAATGTAACAAGAAAGAAGCAAATCTGACTGCAGCGTATGGCAGTTGTTGATTCAACTTAATGGCTCAAGTTTATTGAAAGTTTCTCCAAGTTCAGTTAACTCAGTTGGTTCTACTTTGAATTCATTATTCAACCAAAGTGCAGGGGGGGAACATTAAGTTTTTAAGTGTAACCAGCTTAAACTGATTTACAGTGTACAAGTAGAAAGAAAGTGCTGCGGAACAGGAAAAAAATCCTTGAATATGCAGACTCTGGAGTCATAAAAGTTATGCTGACATAATCTCTAACCAATGAACTCATATCTTTTATATCTCACATTACGTACCTGCATATCTTGCATGCAGAGCTCTGTGACCGGATATCTGTCCCTGACTGGACGCCTGAAAGTCTTCATGTTTTCTTCATTTCAAACCTGGGTAGACACACTCTAGCACAGAATAAATACAGCTGAACTAAAAACTCCTAAAAGAGCTGCTAAGTTTTTGTTATATTCCTCAGAGTTTTCCAATGTGTTCCTATTATTAGAGCAATAATGCAGCACTTTCTTGTCTTTAAAATGTAAGTTTGTTATGTGTCAGGCAAACTTAACCCATCCCTCAGCTGCTGCACAGTAAATACGGTAGCAATTTTTCTTTTTCTGCATGCATCGTGCTATTGGTTTGGCTTTGTTTACTGGTTTGTATTGTGTGCTAAACACATTTTCATGAGTGGATAAAGCTTAAAGGGCTTACTTTAAACTCTAGTACAAGCAATTTGCTCGTCTATAATTAATACAGTGGTACCTTACATGTTGATTTGGCATGTAAGAGTTGATGTCCAATGTCGGCGGAGCCAACTGGACAAATACCTCATTTATTTTTCTTCTCAAACTACATTGCCCTCTTATAATTTCACAGTTCAAACTACTTGTACAGCTGTAGCTGTTTTCCTTACATTAACTCGTCCTCTCATAAATAAATCACAGGTTATGAGCATTCACTTTAATGGGAAGCCCTGTTTGAGTGCTCGGTGCCATCTATCTCCTTGGAGGAAACCACTGTTGAAGTGCTGAACTCAAACATTTAGATGATTAAATATCAGATGAGAGTCAAATAAAAACCTATAAGACATTTGCAGTAATGGTGATGTAGTATGATATTCAAACAGTGCCAGTTGGTAGTAGTATAAAGATAGTTGAGGCAGCTAAGGCAATGTATATTTGCTTATTTTAATTGATAGTACAACACCAAGGCCGTGATGTATTGTTGTGATTTCCTGAGAAATTTACTCTGTGTGAGGCGGCCGAGGAGGAATGTTTTGCACAAGGGCACAAGTATTGACTTAGCATTCTTAGATTCGATAATCAACCATCTCTTAGTTTTTAATGGAGTTTCTTTGTCAAAATAGATTTTCAGGAAGTGTCTAGAGAAAGAAAAAGGCACTTCAGACCTTCATTTTGATTTAAATGTGTCCCAGGGACTTCTATCTGAGCAGACTATAGCTGTTAGATCTGATTTAATACTGCCTATTCTGCAGATCGGTTAGATCACATTGGAGAAAAGGAAAGTTAATCAAACCAGCTATTGTTATACATTCTTGTCGTGTTGCCAGCTAATAATCTTGATCTAAGCTAATAACCAAGAAATGAACGTGGTCCTCTCTTTTTTCGCCGGCGACCCACTGGGAGCCGTCTGCACCCATGTCTCTGAACACTTTCGGTCAAAGCACTCACCTCGAGGAGGTGGAGGTCAATGCAAATCACCACAAAATGACTCTGAGTGACGGTGGCAGATGTTGTATCTGATGCCATTCAACAATCTTTTAGAAAAGACTGAGGCTGTCCTGTGTCACTGTGTGTGTGTGTGTGTGTGTGTGCATGGCTTCTCCCTCTGCCCTTGAGCCTTTATCAAGTCCTTCTAATTATTTTATTATGCAAATGAGTCGCCATTATTTCATTAGCGAGGCAGCCAATCACAGAAGCTGATTAGGAAGTGATTAGCATGCAGTCGGTTTCTGTCTCTCTCTCTGTGTCCTTGTGAATGGAGGGGAGGAAGGGGCAATAATGACCCATCTGGACACACACTCGTGCATATAGTTGGAAAATTGTTGTAGGGATTTGTCATAGAACATAATACAGTTAACACAGGTGGACAGACACAGTGTTGAGATGTTTAAAGCAGTTATAATCAGATGACTAGCTGGTGAACATAGTGGATCATTTGGCAGCTAAAGAGCCAGACATTACCCTCAATGCTTCTTATGCTTATGCTTCTTAATATGTAAATATGCTATATAGTTAAAATGTTTCCCTTTTTGCCGTTTTTATGATCAGAAGTTTGCACAGGGTGTTTTATTTTGAAAATCTGAGTCTGACTTTCCGGCCAGCTCGAGCTGCTCTGTGCATATTGACACGGGATGCTTCTGAAACGGGCCGCAGTGCTTCTAACGGGGTTTAAAACATTGACTAGAGTGGCCGCGATTAGCTCTGGTGGCCACAGCGCACACAGAACACGTGGTGGAATTTAGCTTTAATTGTTATTGATAATATGTTAGTGTTGTGTTTATAGCTTGTTTCTGCTGCCCCCAAGAGGCCATAAAAAACTATTATTGCAGGTTTAATTCCAACATGTACAAGTAACAGAGCTAATCAAATGTAAAATAGCAAAAAAAAAGTCAGTGATTGTTGAGTGAGAGTTTAAAAATAAATATCCTACAACATTTGGGCAAGACAGGGCTCTTTTTTTCCAGCAGAGGTAAAATAATAGTTCAAGGTCTGCTGTTCTCATTATTGGCAACAACGATTAACTGTCAGATGCATGTGTCTGTTGATGTGTGTGTGTTGGTTTAAGTTGGCAGGACACTGAGGAGCGTGTTAACTGAGAACGTGGGCGAGCGAGCGTGAGGTTTTTGTGCAGACAGTTTCACACATATTTGGTTTCTGCAGACCCCCTTTTCAGCAGACACACACAAACATGGAAACACAGCTACTTTGTTTAGTATGTTAGCAGCTGAAAAAAAAAAAAAAAAAAAAACGTCTATCAGAGGTGTGCAGTCAAGAAGAGAGGAATGCTCCACGACTGAGAAATGTTCTTTTAAACTGGTCAGTAAAGCGGAATCTAAAACAAGGACATGTTTTTCTTCATCGCTAAGCCAAGGCAAAATACCTTCTACAACGGCACTGTATCAGAGCTGAGTGGAACTCTCTGTCTGTGTGTGGGTACACAGTTAAAAGCCCACAGCGCACATATTTTAAACACGGTGGGTTTGTATCCAATTTTGCTGTGCACTGTATACTGCTTTCAAAAGCAGAAATTCCACAAAAAAAGCTTTTAGAGCTAAACACAGCTCCTGTATGTACTCTATAGATTCAGCAAGGTTAAACAAGGCCAAACAAACGCTGTAGCTGGTAAACCAAGGCTAAGTGCTTCTGCAGTGTCAGAAAACAATGGCCTAACAGTTTATCAAACACACAAAACTTCTCAGGCTTCACACTAAACAAATGCATTGTGACAAAAGTATTTTAGTTTGTAGCCACCAGTAGCAGCTCTGAGCACAACACATAGTTTTTTCTTACTGAAATTGGCATGAATTTTCCTGAACTGTTGCCATGACATTCACTTTCCTTCTTGGATTTTGGATTTTCAACATTTGAAAGTAGATGCCCTCCACCCTGAGGGCCTTGTTAGCTCACATGCATCCCATGTACAAAAGCTCAGGCTTTGCTGCAGCAGATCAGGGTTCGATTTTGGCCTGTCGTCCTTTGCTGCATATCATCCACCCTCTCTCTCTCTCTCTCCATATCTTCCTGTCACTATCAAAAATAAAGGGTCAAAAGCCCCAAAATCTTTAAAAAAGTACACTGCAGTGCTAGTGAATAAGCTTAATATGAAGTGTTATGCACATTACGGTGTGTAACAAGTGCTTGTCCTCATCAAAGAGTGCAAACTAATCTAAGGCCATATTAATTAAACAATCATCACCAGTATTTTAAATATCCCCACCTTGTTAATTATAACGTCATCTTTACGGAGTGATTGCGACTCTTAGGAGTCATTTTGGGAACAAAGACAAACAGTTTAATTGAAGCAAAGCGCTGCTCTATTACTGCTGCTGTGTGGTCATCCACAATCCATTAGCAGTATGTATTTAGATGGTAATGAAAACATGTCCATTCAGCCATGTGTGCTACAAGATGTGGTTTAATTTCTTGAATATTTGTTGACACAATAACACCTTTCTCCTGAGATACACACACATTCTTCTCATTTAGAAGCTGTAATCAGAAATATTGCGTACATTAATCACACTCGCATCAGACGATTACTAAGAGATAAACATGTATGATAAAGGCTTAATGAAATGATAGAAACAATCTTGCCCAGTTTTAACTCTCACTTTGCCAACAGTTGGGAGGTTTCTGTACTCAAACAGTGGAAACATACTATTACTTCCACCATATTTTCCATTTATTTTCCACTGGAGCAGCAAATCATAAAGCAGAAGGTTACCCTCAATACAGGCAGACATACAATGCCTGCAAACTCCTGCAAACTCCAAACATCCATTAACATGCCCTACATGAGTCTTTCAACTGTACAGTGGTCTGTCTCTTTTTGTTTAAAGCGTACACGTTTTGCTCTTTTAACCCATGCAGAGAGAGCTACCTGACGGCAAGATGTAAACTGACACACACACTGTGGGAGACAGGAAGTCATGGAGTTTTACAAGCAACACACACACAGAGCAGCATTTGTTAGACATCAGTACAATTTGATTCTGTGCATCAAAGTTGAGTTTATGAAAGAATTGTTTGGAATATAAAAATACGTGCTGTCATACTGCGTGCCCTCTACATGTCCTAGAATTTTTTTCGCATTATGACTGGAGGTAACCGGCTTGTGACAAAGGCTTAATTGAATTGAATGGGAGCTAAGTGAATTACACGAAGAGATGCTGGTTTAAAGAATGACGCCGTGAGGAATGTGATCCAGTGCATCTCCGAGGCTGTGACTCACAGCCAGCCATACAGCCGGCAGCCGAAGACAGTCGCTTAGTTTGATGTTAACTTGTTTCTCCTCCGGCGGCGGCTGTCACCTCTTGGTATCCCTCTGTAGCGGCAGCTCAGATCAGCGGGGTATCCGAGGGCCTGTCGTTCTGCTCTCCATCACTGCTGCTGCAGCTCGCTCTAGGACACAGGTAGCAGAGCTGTAGCGCTAACTGAATGCTAGAAGATTTATGTTGCTGGCAGCGCTGGTTGCTGATAGTGCTTCATGGTGGCTTGCTCTCGTATGCGTTCTTTCTTTGGGGTTTCTGTTGTATATATACTGTGCAACTTGGTGTTGAGGCTTCATAACTTCCACTCTCTAGAAAACCGAAGGTATAACTGCACAAGAAAAGAAATTTGCAAATTTCACAATAAAGAAAAAGAAATGAAAATGTTCTCATGGTTTTGTGTTCGTGTTTAGCCAAACTTTGACTTTGTCAGCACCCCCTCTCAGTTGTAATGATGTTGTTTTTCACTTTGTTATAACAAAAGCACTGTGGTAGAAAAATATAGCTAAATAAAATCATTTTGGTGACTTTAATGTGGCCAACAAGTTCAGCCTTTCTTTGCGTGTTCCTGTTTTAGTTCCTGTGCTGAGGTTGAACTTTTAGTCCAGAACTGGCTAATAAATCACTGTAATATTGATATTGGGATAAACTATTCATCATCGTTGGGTTTGGTTATTTTAATTAGAGTGGAAGTGATTTAGATCAAGTATTTTTAAAACCAAAGTCTCACTGGTTCCAACTTCTCAAATATGAATATTTCCTTGTTTTCTTAGTCTTCTATGACAATAAGCTGAATGTCTTTGTGTTTTGGACAGTTTGGTCAGACAAAGTAAGACATTTGAAGACATAAACTCTGGTGGAAATGGCGATGAGCAGGGATTTCTTTCATTGATAATAACTAAAATAATAATATAGTTGTGAATAATAAAACATAATATTGAGACATATTTTTATAAGTCTTTCAGGCTGCATTACACTTTCTGAAGTTATCTGAGGGCTTTAATGACTTTAACTAAGTGTAAATAAAACATGACTATGATTGACATCCAAGTATTTGTGTTAAAATAGTATAATATTTCGGGTTTTTTAAAAATATTACCCACTGCTTTCTTCACATTTTTATATTTATTTTACCTATGAATGGGCTGTGTGTGTGTGTGTTTGTGTATTATATGTAAATTTGTAAAAATCTACATCATGATATATATCACTATCATAAAAGTATATATGAAAGATTTTGCCCATATAGCTCAGTTCTACTTTCTCCAATGTCAAGAGGGGCACAGAGGACCACTAACTACCAGTGACTTGAATCAGCTGGCATCGTGGCTTTTCTTAGCCGTATCTCTCCTGGCCATTTTATTATCACAAGCTGTGCATCACTTGTAGGTCAATGAATCAGATAGCTAGCAGTAGCCAGCATGCTATTTCTATCAGCAATATTCCCAGTACAAGCCACATATCATCGCGAGTTGATTATCTCGGTAAGCCGTCAGGGACAAGTGGCGTCTCTCTGTATTAGAGCGACTTCCTGTTTAAGCTGGTCCACGGGCGGCCAGCTCACACATGGTTGTCCCGAGGCTGTGGTGATGGGCTCAGATGATCAGCTGAAGGCCTTGATGGTTGAGTCAGAGGTGATCCTGACTGGCCTTGAGTGATGACTGTTGGAGCTCAGACTCCTGGTGGTTTGTTAATGAGCTGAGACAGAGGCATGCACAGAAAAACAACACACAGGAAAGAGTCAAAAGTTTTACTGGATAAGACCAGAGAGGAGTTCTTGTTGCATTAAAACAAATTAGATTTAATTAAATCAGTCGATAATCTTCGATCCTATGAGGTGGACTAAATCGTATTGTGTTTCTCTTTGCAGGGAGCTGTACGTTTGATGAGGGCTTCTCTCAGTGTGATTACCAGCAGGATCCCTACGATGACTTTGACTGGACGCACATCAACACACAAGAAGTGCCATACGTCTCACCGGACCTGCCACAAGGTGAGACGTCACTATCTTACTTCTGTCCTATTTTGAAGCACTTGTTACTTACGTATTTCTATTTTATGCTTTTACTTTTTCTCCACTATATTTATTTGACAGCTGTATTTAAGGTACTTTTCACATTAATATCTTGCATAAAACATCATATATAAACCTATAAAGTACAATATAATTTTAAAAAGTAAACCAAAGGTTTCATTAAAAAAAACAGCCTCTAGTTGGGGGAGAGTCACGTTTTAAATTATGAGTTGTTAGCAGTTCCACCAAAGACGTTTCACCTCTAAACGTCTCAGATGGTTTCATTTAAATAACTGCTTCAGTACACGTTTGTGTAGCACAACTTTTTCTTTCCTGTCCCATTAATCATTTCACAACCCTACCGATCTTTTTTTGTGACCCTCTGTAGGGGGTCCAAACCATCGGTTTGGAACCACTGGACTAAAGTATAGTGAATATAGCCAAAACTAGCTCCACTCTGATCAGAGCATGTGATATATCAATCACAGAGGCCTTTTCTGAAGAGCCACTTTACTTTTACTTTATACTATAGTAATACTGTATGTACTACATACTTTAATACAAAATACTTGTGTAACTTTACTTAAGTAGGAGTTTAAATGAAGGACTTTTACTTGTAATGAAGTATTTTTACATTGATGTATTGGTACTTTTACTTGAGTAAGGGATCCTCTCCTCTCCTCTCCTCTCCTCTCCTCTCCTCTCCTCTCCTCTCCTCTCCTCTCCTCTCCTCTCCTCTCCTCTCCTCTTTAATCAGTTGTTTTTTTCTCCATGATGATGATGAAGGGGAAATTAAATCTTTCTGCCTCAGGGCTGAGGGTCTAATTAACAGAATATGAGGTCATTAATCAACGGCAGGGAACAGGGAAGGTTGCCTACTTTACAATGTTAAAAGCAAAATGTTATAACAATAACCGGCTATGCGATGTTGAGACAGTGACTGGCTTCATGAAATTAAAACCACAGAGGAAGAATGTTGACTGGTGTATGAACAATGGAGTTACCCACAGTGAAGAAACGTGAAAAACCACAAACATGCTTGGGTTTGTTCATTTCTCTCTCTATCTCCTCTCTCCTTTCCTATCCTCTTGTCCCCTCATCTGCCCTTGCTTTCCTGTCCTCTTGTCCCCTCATCTGCCCTTGCTTTCCTATCCTCTTGTCCTCCCTTGTCACCTCTATTCTTCTCTAGTCATCTTTTGTCTTTGTTGCTCTCATCTTCTTTCCATTTCTCTTGTCTCCTTTTCTTTCTTTCTTTTCCTATCATCTCATCTCCTTTTGTCTCCTTTCCTCTGATCTCCCCTCCTCTCATTTCCTCTCTCTTCCTCTTCTGTCCTTTCGTCTTCTATGGTCTCCTCTCCTTTCCATTTGTTTTCTATCCTCTTGTTTCCTCTCCCTTCTTGTCCTCTCCTCATCTTTCTTCTTTCCTTTCCTTTCCTTTTCTTTCCTTTCCTATGCAATTGTTTCCATTTTTTCCTCTTATCTCCTCTCCTCTGTTCTCCTCTAGTCTCCTTTCATCTTGACTCCTCTCATCTTCTTTCATTTCTTTGTCTCTTATCTCTGTTGGTCTCCTTTCCTATGTTTCTTTCCTCTTCTATGCTTTGCTCCTTTCCTTTCCTTTCCTTTCCTTTCCTTTCCTTTCCTTTCCTTTCCTTTCCTTTCCACCTATCTAATCTCATCTTATCTTATCTCCCCTTATCTCCTCTCCTCTGTTGTGGAAGATTATGACGTTGTTGCCATGACAATGTGATGCCATTATTTATCTCTCATGCTTATCATCGTGACAACCCAGACTCGCTGACATTTAGAGAAAGGTTCAGTTCAACACACACACACACATTTCCTCCCAAAATGTGTGTGTGAGTGTGCCTGACCACATGCACCAGACAGGTGCGAAACGTGGGGTGCCTTGCCCAATGGTACAGAGCCAAAGTCTAGCATTTAGTGTTATTAATACCAAGTGGTGTCACTATGCAGAGTGAGCAGAGTTGGCCGTATGAAGAGGTTAAATACTTTGCCCAAGAGCGCAGAGGTAACGCCTGGAATTAGCATAGCATTAACGCCTGTAGAAGCTGCTGGAATGAGCAGGGGCACGGGGATGGCAGGACAGGTTAATGGTTTGGAGATGTTGATTGCTAAAGGGGGTTCAGAGCGTTGCCTTAAGGTACAGGAGCATGAACTGACATTTGATGTGTTAATAATGCCAGCGGGGTGCGGGACACTGGAGCTGTGGATGGAAAACGAGGTTGCTGGAGGGGATTATAGACACAGCACTTGGCTGGGTTTTGTATTTAGAAGAAATAGCAGGGAATGGGTGAGGGGGTTGAGTTAGTAGCTTAAATGCCTTGCCCAGGGACGCATTGATAATGTCTGTTATTGGAATTGTTGTTTTCTCAGGCAATCCTAGCCACCAGTAATTTAGAAGTACTTCGGTGTGGTTAGCTGCAGTCTCCCCGAGGGCATGGCGTGATTTAAAGCATAGGCACTAAACCCTTTTGGCTTTTGACCCCTTGAAAGCAAAGAGGTACCCACCCCCTTCATTTAGTGTGAGTTTTAAGAGTATTTGGCATCTCAAAGACCTTTGGGAGTGAGTTTATTTAGCTGATCACTAGTTCAGAGGGTTATATATTGTCGAAGGTATTGGCAGAACAAAAGAAGTCATCTAAGAGCTTTACGCAGAATCATTTTAGAGCCGTTGCGATAGCTCAGCCAACAATTATACTTTTGTTCCTCATAACCCACATTGATTTGTCACAGTTGCTAATCACCATTTATGCTTAAGGCAGTACTGAGTGTGGAGGGATGGTTTGGCAGTTTCCATAATGGAGATAAAACTATTCTATGTAATCTCTCTGGGGGCTGATGTTGGCACTAGCCACCATGGCTGGGTCTAGATGCGACGCTGGCAGTGTGCTTTGCGCCAGTTGAACATTCATGGGCTGGGGCTCTGTGGCTCAGTGGACTAAAACAGATACTCTTGATTCATAATGTTGTCAGCCAGTACCACTCTAAACCTATTTGGCATATCATTCGCTCTATGTCTCTCTCTCTTTTGCTCTTGGTCCTCTTTCCACAGTGTAATGTCTAATAAGGGAGGAGAAAAAAGACAGTTAAGCTGCAGTAGAGCCGGTCTTTTGTCAACTGGATGTTTTAATAATGAGTGAATAATGATGGATACAACACCACAAACTATACAGCTTTAAAACTACCATTAAATATCCTGTTTGCCAGATTTAGGAGGCTCTAATTGCAGAATATTTTGAATTTAATGCACATGCTAATGCTTCTTGACATGTTAGCACTTGTACTTCTTTATAGGCAAATTCTTTGTATGATCAGCGGTATATAATCACCTGAAAATATGAATCATAATGTTTTTGTTACCTTAGAATGAGCATGTAATATCGACAGAGGCCACAGCCTCTTCCACAGAGTCCACCATGTCGTTAAACCACCATATATCTACAGTAGACTACAACGGACAACCCAGACACCGGCTCTTTATTGGAACATTTGCATTTTTCATCCATTTCGGAGCCACTGCCACTGTTCTCCATCACGCTTGGAAGAAGAGGTTGAGGCGAGGAGGTTGTAATCAGCAAATACACTGCCAGATGCCAGTAAATGCTTCAAACTGGTCCTTAAAATCATTTTTCAAGCAAAAATACACCAAAACTTCCCTGATTAAAGCCTCACTGTCAGTTGATTCATTCAATAGTTGTACATGTATTCACGTATATATTGAATTATATATTTTTATAAAGGATCTTTGGAAATGTTTTCAAACTTCTGCTGCCCTGCGTGGGATCAGTTAAGTTTATCATATCTCATCACTCAATCACGCAGTCATATTAATATTCTAAACTTAATATTCTTAACTTAAATTAAAAAGATACATCTCAAAGACAGGTTTATAAAAAAAAATACCACTGGAATGGGAAGAGTGAGGGGAAAATGGTTGCACAGTCTGGGAGCAATGGAAACACTCGATCACCCTTGGACTTTTAGCTGGGAACTCGGGATGGAGAGCAGTAAATGGTTTGTTAACGTGGAATACAAGCCGAGGACACACAGGCGGTTTTGGTCCATGCAATTTATTAGTATTTTACTGTCGAATCCAAGAGCTTGTCAGCTATTTTGTACCCAACCTAATTTGGTTGGTACCATAAAATGCTGAAAGTAAAATCCTCCCATTAGCTGTTATCCCAGGCTGTCACTGTTCTGCTGAAGAATACTGTCCTCTGTCTTACCACGCTGTTGCTGCTGTTGTTGTTATGTGACATATCTAGGTCTTAAGGCTGTCACGGGGGGGGGGGGGGTATTTTTAGCCTCATCGTTATATTTCGCCGTCATTCTATTAGCAGCCATTTTAGACCTTGGCACTTCAAAGACATCAGCCATTTTGGAAACTGGCAGACTTCAGGTGTCAGATGTTCTTGGCATCACAACGTCTGCTTTCTTAGCGTGAGTGTTGTATCAGTTTCATGTAGTCAGTCAGTCTTTTATTACTCATATTTTCCAGTGCTATTTTCTGTCTCAGATCGGTGTTGTTGTTGTTCTGTCCATCCAGCCTTTAAGTGATTTTTTAAAATATTATTTAACACTATTTCAACAACCAACACTATAACATATAGCCCTATTTACTAAATATTATTCAGCTATTTTTACCTGTACCTAATCCACTTGTTGTCATGATTTTGTAGCAGGCAGCATTATGACTAACTGAAGTGCTAAAGGTTATATTTTTGCCATGTTGTGTGTGTTATGACATATCTGGGTCTCTGACTGATAGAGGTATTTATAGCTGGCACAACATCTTGGCAGCCATCTTAAAGACACTTTTCTCATGTCACCATGTTAGTATCAGTGCCAACAAATGAAGGAACAGGAGTGACATCCATCGTGTGTTCATCCTGGATGGATTTAGATTACAGATTCGGTGATAGGGAACGGTGCTAGCCTAGTCTTGTTTCCAATCTGATTGGCTGTCGTCCAGTTTGGACGCTCTCATTTTCTCATGTCTTGTTGGTGACATTCACAAACAGGAAGTAGGATTATTCTAATAAAGCTATGGCTGAAATAGAAGTGTGTGTTTGTGTGTGTGTGTGTGTGTGTGTGTGTAGAGGCGAAGGTGAGGCGGTAATGACGGTGAAAGAGAAGAGAGAGCGAGATACAGTGTTTGGTTCTGAAAAGCTGATGTGTGCGTGCCCATGCATGCTCATGTTTGTCTGCACTCGTTGGAAGTCTGTTGTGTTGTGCTGTATTCTGCAGAGAAAAGTGTTTTCTCACAGTAGATTAGCTAAACAATAAGTGATAATCACTATTGTCCTACAGCTCATTGTATCCGGCATACTGTGAATGGTATGCAAACAGAATTAACCAGTTCGGATGGAGGGCTGTGTTTGTTTAATCAGAGCACAGATATTGTGTCGTATTATGTTGCACTGAATACAATGTATGTATTATATCATGTTATTTTCTATTCTGTTCGGTTCTAATCTATTCTATTGAATTATGTTCTGTTCTACTGAATTCTGTTCTTTTCTACTCTAGTCGACTGTACTCTACTCTGTTCTGTTCTGTATTTAGAGCCACAACTAACAATGTAAATATTTTCATTACTGGTTAATCTATCAGTTATTATTTCAATGACTCGACCAATCAGCTTATAAAATGCCAAATAATAGTTAAAAGTAAATCTTCATGTTGCGTGTTTCGTCCAAACAACTGCCCAAAACCCAACGACATAAGATCAGACCATAAAGCAGAGAACGCTATCAGAGTTGCCTTCTCTCTATTTGTGATGAGCTAATGTGAGGTTAGGCATCAGGCAGGGAAAGGATCACATATCATCATATTTCACTGGAGCAACATCTGGTTGAGGTCTGAGCTGATTACTGGAACATCTGGACGGACTGACTGACTGTCCTGTCAGCACACACAGATTATGCATTATTTCTAGCTCCATTTCCTGCAGTCAACTGCTATAGAAGCAAGGTATAGTACTCGGCAGTGACAGTAGGCATAACAATGTTTGGCTAGTTTATCATCAGTAGTGACTGAAAAACGTCCCCACCATATTGGAATATCAAAACTAATGAAATCAGCAGAGAGAGGGGGACAAAATGCAAACAGAACTAGAAAAATACAGCCCAGAGGATAGCTATGAAAAATGCAACTAATCATGTGACATTGCTGGGTAGTTGCAGGTAATGATATATTGCAAAGTGTGGAAAGGTTTGACTAGTGTGGTTAAAGGAGCCTTTGCAAACTGCGACTGGTATCAACATGGCATGCCATTCTGGCCACAAAATGGCCACTTTGATGTCATTTTGATGTCAAGTTTCAGGAAATAAAGAGAGGAGAGAAGGTGGAAGAAAAGAAAAGAGGGGAAAGAAAATTGTGTGATTTCATACGAACATAAAATGAGGAATGTAAAAGAAAGAAGTAGCTCTTACTCTGTTTCCTTCTCTTCCCATTTCCTGTGTTTACTTGTTGTTGGCTTGCTGAAAAACAGCTCCACAATCACAAAGAGAGAAACAAATGACACAGTTGTAGGAACAGGGGTTTGTTTTATGTGTCTGGGGGGGACTGATGACTGATCTTTGTACTGTAAACCCAAAAAAGAACGAGAGGGGAGAGAAACAGAGGTGAGTAAAACATGCAAACATAAAGGGAAAGAATAAAGACTCTTTTGGGGGGGAGTTTGTTCCCATGACAAGAAACTCACTGTTTGAAAGTATCTATGTCACAAAGGGAAGAACAAATTCATAGGTAGGAGTTTAATAGACTGGACTCACAGTGCTGTCACAGGAGAATTTGCTAGTTTCCCGGTTGGCCTTCTGTAATATGCCTCGTTGTACATTGAACACAACACACACAGATGTGGGTGTATAGTAATAAACAAAGAGATACAGAAAGGGATAAGGCACATGCACACCACAGGACGTACAGTGGGATTTAAAGCATCAAAATAGTGTGCAAAAAAGAAAACAAAACTAAACTAAATAAGACAGATTTTAATTTACATAAACTATGATAACTTAAAGCTGCTATAGGCTCCAGGCCCTGTGACCCTGGTAAGCATAAGCGGCTACAGAAAATGGATGGATGGATGATAACCAAGCGGTAACCTCTGTGGCTGTGAAGTAAAGCCAATGTGGAAGTGCCAAAAACTGCAGTTCCTCAAACGTCCACTTGAGGCTGGTTACAGAAGTGAGTCAGTCTCCATAAGCCCCCATGTTAAAATGTCCAGCTTCACAGCAGAAATAAACATGTTTACAGCCTGGTACAAAAAACAGTTTTGGTCTCTATATCTAATTTCACTGTCCATGACAGCTGTATTATTTAAAGGCTTAAAGTTATGCATAATTAATAGCGTAGCCGCTTTGATGTGTGCCATTACAGAAGGCTTGTTTGAACCTCAGGCTCGCCACATCTTCGCCGATTTTTAGATTTGGAGGCGGAAGAGGCAGGACGGCTTTTCAGAAACCTACGGGTGACGTCACGCATACGCTGTCCATTTTTTACACTGTCAGTGAGGATAACTTAAATTTAATCACCTAACAAGTGGTCCTAACACCCAGGGAGAGGAGTTAAGAATGAACAGATGCTATATTGAAGAGGGAATTAAATAAGTCACTGTAATTTCCAGTTTACAGAACCAATGCAGCTGTCTGTCTTAGCTGTTCACTCTTCCACAATGTGGATTATATTTAAGACACACAGTAGCAGAGAGAGTTGTTTTAGTCATGTAGGTACATGTAACATCGGCATTGGGCATACAGCCGGCTTTGGCAAGTGTAGTCATAATACTCACTCCCCTCCACACTAACGACCTCCTCAGAGGGCAGCATTGCCAGTCTAGTGAATTTCTGCAGGTATGTGTTGTACAAGCCCAAACAGCTGAAAGGAGCTGATTCACGGATCAAATTCACAAAGAAGTGAAATTAAATGTGACCTTCTCCTTGCCTCTGCATCCAGGTTCCTACATGTACGTGGACGTCTCTCAGTATGATGTCGGGGAGAAGGCCAGGTTTCAGCTGCCGGTCATGAAGGAGAACGACACTCACTGCATCGACTTCAACTATCTCCTCACCAGCCCTGACGGCTCCAGCCCGGGCACCCTCAACGTCCTGGTGAAGGTAACAAGAATAAACACAACAGAACAGAATATGATAGAAATACAGTTGTTCTTTAGATGATATTACCAGTCTATTAAACAATCTTTCCATACCCTGTTAGCTTTGAGACATTATTACTGTAAACAAACACGACCATCTGAACGCTGTTACTGGCCTCTACGTAGCAGTTTACACAGCGTGAGACACAAGCTTATTATTTTAGTCCAAAAAAGCAACTCTAGATGACTGAAAGCTTTCTGTTTGTCACAATGACAGATGGTAAACAGAGCCTCTTCATTTAAAACAAAACAAAGCAGGATTTATGGGAAATGTGGTCCGCATTTTGTGAAACACAACCACAAGCAATGCAGCTAGAGCATGCAATAGAAGCCGCTGACCGCCATGCCTTAACAAAGAGTTTGTGTAAGCTTTTACAATAAAACATAACTAAAATCATCTTTGTGTTTAGAGTATGATGTAAGTAAATGTTATTTTGTCTCTATATCTATCAATAGACTCAGGATGGGTATAATTAACACACCGATAGATGTCGTTTATGTTGCACTGATCCAAGAACGTCGCTCCCTCCACTTTAGTTTGTTTACGCAACACTCACATCCTCAAAGTTTTCTTACAATTTGTGGAAGTGGTTAGAAAACACATTAACGTAAGATTGCCATTTTACTGGTTCTACCATTTCCTAGTCCTGAGCAGCAGGGGAGCATTATGAGTGGGAAGACTGCCCTTCAGTCTGATGACTAAGTCAAACACACACATTACTGCATGAACACAGAGTTCCTATCAGCCCAGAGGTGGTGTTGTAGCTGAACCTGACCCCTGACCTCCATTTTGTACACGAGTTATAATCAGTGCTATTGTTATTATTTTTGTGTAATCTAACATCTCAGTGTGAAGGAAAGGAGGCTCTCTGAGGGAATGCACATGTTTATTTTCAGGCTTTACATCGTGTTCTGTGTTATTTCCAGGTAAACAAGGGTCCCCTGGCTAACCCGATATGGAACGTGACATCCTACACTGGTAAAGACAGGCTCAGAGCGCCACTAAAACACTCATGTCATAACTTATTCTCACGCTTTCGTGGTTGTATTTGCTTGTTTTGACTGTAGCTCTGTCTTTCAGGTAAAGACTGGCTGAAAGCCGAACTCGCCGTCTCCACCTTTTGGCCCAATGAATATCAGGTAACTCTTGAAACAACAACCAGTGGCTGTGCTTATGCACGATTCCTTTATCGGGGACGTATTTATTTCCACTTCATGTGTGTGTTCATGTGAATACACAAACACCACGCACACACACACAAATACACATGCTGTGAGGCAGCCGGCTGATTTATTTGTGTTGACTGAGGCTCAGGAGGTGACGATTAGGCTAGAAAGACACGGAAAAAATGAAGTGGGTGTGTGTCTGTGTGCATGGAGATGTGTTACCATGCTGGACATTGATATTCTTGTCAATGGTGTATCTTGTTGAGTCTGAAATCTGGATGTTGACTGAATGTTTCTTCCTTCTTAATTCATGACATTCAGTCAGCCTGATCTGTGTATGTTTGCTGGCTGCTGCTGACAGATGTGTGCATGTTGTGGGATAGCTTGTCTCCGAATGTCTTAGCAGGCGTACACACACACACACACACTGATCATGTTAACACACACAGCCCGGGGACCTTATAATATTACTGTAAGGCGAAGTGTGAAAGCATCCTCCAAATGGCCCATCTGGAGCCCAAATGGCCCTCAGTGAGTACGGGCAGGAGATCACCAGCATGAAACTCGTGTGTCAACATGTTTTAATTGAAGATAATCATCCTGGTTTGCTGAGGCTTATGTAGGTTTTTCAGGCTACGGAACAGGTTATTGGATTTGAGGTTATGAAGCTCTTTTTTCATGTTCAAACATGTTTCTGTGTTAGCACTTTAGCTTGAGTTGTAATGAGATCGGTTTCACCAGGGGAAGACTAAGACACATGCAGACTCATGCAGTCATGCACACAAGAAGTGATGCACACACAACATGCAGCACTATGTAGGTTACCTTCCAATTAAAGTCTTTATCTCTTCTATATTTTGAATGAAAATTTTCCAGCCACAGCATAAAGCATAAAAAAACAAAAAAAAATATTTTTCTTTGTCTTATATGACAGTAGATGTAATATCGTGGGTTTTGGACTATTTGTTGAGCAAAACGAGACATTTAAAGATGCTATTTTTACACATATTTGACATTTCATAGACTAAATTTGGCATGAATAAAGAAAATAGTCATTAGTTGCAGCTCTTGTGAATTTATGAATTTTAGATTTCTGTCACTGGCAAAAAAAAATTTGTTTTCCATCATTGCTGTTTTTATGCCAGCTTAACATTTATTACTTTAAGCTTTGGGTCGTATAAATACGACTTTCTCTCATAAATATAAAAACAAATTACCGTGTGTTTAGAGAAAGCAGTTGCGTAAACCAAGCTGACATTTCTCGTGACTGAGGATTCAAACTATAAACGCTCTTTGCCTGCCAATTTAAACATTTTTTATTCAGTGGCCATACATGCATACATCAAAGTGATGTATGTGATTGGTTGATAAGAGGATGTACGCTATCGTCCATCCCTGCTCTGGAGTGATTATATGTCAGTCCTCAGCCTTCAGCGTTTCTTGTTGCGTTGCCCACGTGAGAACTTGTAAATCCGAGCTATCAGTAATCCTGCCTCACACCGATGGCACGAGTCAGTCTGTGAGTGTTTGACACCTTTGTGATCGAAACACTTTCTCCTCAGAGATGACCACCATCAGATCCATGAGCCACAGAATACAAAGAGTCTTATGGCTGCTAATTAAACTCTACAAGGAAACAAAATGAGCAACGACCATCTGAGCAGTGACCCGAGGCGTTTTGGAAATCATGTAGAACCCACGTTCTAAAAATACCTGATGATTAACAGCAACGGACTTGAGAGACTAAGTCATAAAAATTAGACTAGAGTGTGTGGGACTCCTGTGAAATACTTGCAACTTCACTGCCAAAACATTTAGCTTGTAATTTCAAAACTGAAAGCTCAAGATTAAATTTTAATAATTCAATGATTAAAGTCCCTTAATTCTATCAAATTAAATCGAAATCAACCCAAGTAACCTCGTCCTAAACTATGTTAACTATGTCCTAAACTATGTTGCAGTATTGTTCTGCCTATACACTGAAATTGAAGAGGTCATTAAAGATTGAATATTTAATTTGATACATTTTAGAAAGGTTTGTAAATAAAGCCACACACCTTCTAATAATGTTAATATTACTTAATAGTATAATATTTTTTGAACAGACTTGGTCGCTGAAATAAAACACAATTGTGTTTTTACTGTACAAAAACAAATTATTCAGATCTGGTGTCAATACAATGTAAATCCAAAGACCTGAAACACTTTTGCTGGACTTGTCTCAACTGACTGGAGACAGAAAACAGCTTGGTTTTTTAATGATGAAGTTACTTCCTAGAAAAAGTTCAGAAAGATACGTTTGCACACGTACATGTGCACACAAAGGAGAAGAAGTCATGAGGTCATGTTATGGCTACCAAAACAAACGTGGCTATAATAACAAAACAACGATCAGCAGATCGGGGCGGGAGGCAGGCAGACAGACAGACAGACAGACAGGCAGGCAGGCGAGCTGGTCTTCAGACGGACAGAGATGAAGGTATTAAAAGTCAGCTGATGTCTTTCTGCTGTGCTCCGCAGTGAGCTATGAGTGAAAGATGATAGGAGAGAGAGACAAGATAGATTGGAAGGGGAGGGAGACAGAGAGGGGGAGAGTGTGACAAGCAGGGGGATGATAAGCTATGGGTAAACAGTTCACGGCAGATTTCCTCTTACAGGTGATGAATGACAACAACCGCTCACCCCCTCACTCTCTTTCTCCCTCCGTCTCTCTTTTTGATAGCGACCTCGTCTCCTCCCTCCTCTCCTCTGTTCATTACAGCTCCTCTCTGAGTAAACACTGTTAGAAAACAGAGATGGCAAGCCAGAGACAGAGACAGAGAGAGAGAGAGAGAGGGAGAAATAAGGGGAGAGGAAAGAGGGATGATGATGGGTGGTGGAGAGAGTCAGAGGGCTAACGTATACGGGCAGGGAGGAGGATAGGAATAACAGACAAACGAGGAGTATGTTCAGACCATGAGTTGAGCTGAAATGGTGGTAAATGTAAGCACCTGTTGAATGCACGATTAACACTCGAGATACAAAGTTTAGAGAAGCACTAAGGCCAATCATTTTATCATCCATTTTCACGTTTGCTGCTTGTTTTCTTCATTTATCTTATAAAGAAACCACACAGTATCCCTTCTGTGTTTGTAATAGAGATAAATGAACTCATAGTTTGCTGAGTCACATTTGTCCATACCAGTTTCTCAACCAGAAATGGAAGTAAACAAGGCTAAGAGTCTGTAGGCACACTGACAGCTAGGTGAGGCTCTACACAGTGGTGCTTTGAGCTAATTGCTAATGTCAGCATGCTTCATAATTACAGTGGTGCTTCATATAGGTCTGTAGGTAATGTACAGGTAATATTTACCATCTTAGTTTAGCATGTTAACATGTTATCATCACTGACAGTATAAAGAATGGACAGCGTATGCCTGACGTCACCAACAGGTTTCTGAAGAGCCGTTTTGAAGCTCAAAATGTTGGCGTGAAAGACGTGGATCATCAATTGACCTGAGGTGGGCTGAATGATGCCTGGGTGCTCACACCATCCATCTGTAACAACACCTACCTGTCAATCAAAGCGTCCACACTGTTAACTTTATAACTTCATAACTTAAAGCCTTAATATAATTTGAACGGGCTCAGTGTGAAGTTGGACATTTTAACATGGGGGCTTATGGAGACTGACTCGTTCCGTAGCCAGCTTCAAGTGGCCGTTTGAGGAATTGCAGTTTTTGGCACTTCCACATTGGCTTTACTTCACAGCCACGGAGGTTGCCGCTTGGTTAACATCGAGCAAATTACCACTAAAGACAAGGAACAACTAATGCTAATGAGGATTAATATTGTAAATAGTCAAGTTTTGACCTGCTGGGTGCGCTAGAGCTCAGTACAAAACCGATCAATCCAGTAGTTGTTGAGTTGTTTCACACATGATCAAAGCCGACAGACCGACATTGCTTTCCATTGGCGCCAACATTGTTGGCCCAGCTAAAATGATGATGTTATTTTTTAAATTTCTCTCTTTAAATGATCTCAGCAGCCTTAACATGGATATTAGTGCATGACTCACTTGTTTTACAGTGTGGTCACATCAAGAAAAGAAACAGACGTAGCAAAATAATTCCAGCGAAGAAACTGAATAAAGAAAAGACACAGAGGGATGAGATGGAAAAACAAATACATTCTCTCATCTCATTCTCTACCTTCACGTGTTTGGTTTCATTACTTATTATCATTTCCGCGGCAGCCATTTTATGTGTACCAAAGGAGATTACAATGATCCAACAGGAAGTATCTCGTTTATCCTTCCTGGCTTGTTGGCCAGAATGTATAAATTCAGCAGCAGTCAGGATGGCTGCTTTGTATTTATGTATTTAGCGTCTGTCACTGACTTTCCATCTATCCTGTGACAACTTAAATTGGATCCATCGTGTTGACAGCAAATTAAAATGGCAATAGTCTTTCTTTGTGGCTTCTGTTGCACTCAGAATGCATCTAAAAATCAGTTCAAAGGCACAGGTTCTGATTTAGTTACAATACTAAAGAGGGTTGGTGACTTGGTAACAGTGCTAGAGAGGGTTTGTGCTGTGCTAGCAGAGCGTTTGTGGGTTATGTAAGTTTTAGTTTCCTCTTAGGAGTGACATTGCCAATGTTTTTGCTGTTGTTGTCGAATAATGTCTTTTGTGTTTTATTTAGAAAACCTCATTTAAAAAAATTACTCAGCAGCAGAAATTTAATAAAACAAACCCCCCAAAATTCAGAATATTATTTGATGCTTTCATTTCTTTTGAATTATTGCTACTTGTAATTGTTTGCTTCAATGTGGAACCTGTGTTTTGTGTAAACAGACATCTTAATTTCAGTGAGACGACCTCTTTAAATAAAGGATTAGTAAAGGATGCTCTATAAGATTGATAATAATGAATGTAATAGCTAAATCTCTGTCTCTCTTTCCTCAGGTCATATTCGAAGCAGAGGTTTCGGACAGCAAAGCCGGCTTCATCGCCATTGACGACATTCAGGTGCTCAGCTACCCGTGCGGTGAGTCATTAGCATGCCAGCAATTAGTCGTAGTTCGCTGAATAGACGCTGATAGCTTTGGCCACTAATTAGACTGTACCTGGGATGGTTTCCTTTGCAGTTGAATGGGCAGATAAGTGGGAAGGTGACACAGGAGAGGAGGGATGCAGCAAGAGGAGAAAGACGAGTCGTAGAGAAAAATGAGAGGAAATAAAAAAGGGAGAGAGAGAGAGAGAGAGATTGTGAGAGGGAGAAAGGAGGGAATAGGAGAGAGTGAAGCGGGAAATGAGACAGTATTAGGGCAATCATAGAGAGAGAAGATTCTGACCACTCAGCATTTTCTCTCTCTCTCTTTAACACACACACAGTTGCACACACACACACACACACACACAGCAAACAGTAGCTGTCTTGTCTCATACTCACAGGAAAGAGATGAGGACTGCGATCCATTTTAAATTCTCGCTACGTCTCAAGTCTTCTTCTCTCCTTCGCTTGAGTGTTTCCTTACTTTGTGACAACAAACTCTTACTGTTAACGGAGGCGTCTGTTAATCTAGAGCCATATAGGCCGGTTCCTGGAGGGTCCCTATGTTGAAAAGGAAGCAATTACAGCTCCTGTTGGTCATCCATCTAGGAGCAGCAGGACAATTTTGTTTCTTAACAGACGCCATCGATTATAAGTCATAAAAATAAACTGTCTTGCGCTGTCCTCTTGGAGAGTTTGTGAGGTCCTGGTGTCCCTGCTGTCCCTGTCTCTGTCAGAAGTTAGCCATATGTCTCTGAAAGTAATACCTGGATGTTAATTTTATCAAGAGTGACGTGAAATCTGAGAAAATATATAAAAAGAAGAAGAGTCAGAGTCTTTTAAAGGCAGAGCAGCAGGACTCCTAATAGGAATTAGTACTTAGTCTCCACAGTGGCAGCATTCATCCTCACAGCTGCATTTCTGGACACACACAAGTGTGTGTGTGTGTGTGTGTTTGCATGAATGCATGTGTGCAAGCTAGTGTGTGTGTGTTTTCATTCACCATAGTAGCTGCTATCTATGATTGCAATCACCTCCCCAGAATAAAAATGTCATAGCTGAACTTGAGGCATCTTCAGGGTCTTAAAAGGCTTATTTCATAGCTTAGCGTGCTAGTTATGAACTGGGAGCTGCGTATGTGAATTATATATATATTGGATGTGACATTTGATGATACCTCCCTGTGGGAACGCAGCACTGTGCTTTGGTTTCATCTGACACCATCGCAGTAATAATGAACATATTCCTCAGGGTGAGGAAAAGTCCTGAAACGTATACGGCGTGTTTGTGATAATCTGACCTGTTTGTATCCGATAACTCCCCTCCGGCTCTGCCGTCTTATAACAGATAAATAAGATGAAACCAAAAACATTCTAAAATACAAATAACCTTGTTGTAAACTCAATCTAATATCCTTCTTTTTTTGTTTTGTTTGCTTGCTGTAGATAAATCCCCTCATTTCCTGCGTCTCGGGGACGTGGAGGTGAACGCAGGACAAAACGCCACGTTTCAGTGTATCGCCACCGGACGAGACACGTCGAACAACAAACTCTGGCTACAGGTACAGATATACACATGCACAAACACACACACACACTTAAATAAAAACTATGTTTTAGTCTACTGCTACTGTGCGAACAAGAAACTATATATATAGCTACACATGCTGTTTATACAGCGTTGTCTGTGTTGAAAAGGGATGTTCATCCATAGTACAAGACAACATATTTTCTCACACAACTCTTATAGCCATCGGTTACTAGATAATCAATGACATACACTGTGTACAGTTTTCATTGGATCTACTCTGAGCCCAAAAATTGTTCTCATGAAAACAGTAATGTGAGCAGCACAAACAAAATCTACATGGCTATTTGGGTGAACTAACCCTTTAATATTAGACAGCATTCTCTCTTGGGTATCCGGAACATTTTCATGTTTTAATGTTAAATGATGTGAACATTATAAATAAATAAAATAGATGCAAATACGAAATCTAAATACATTTGCATGCCTCCAGTATGATGATGTTAGAAATAGGCAAACACAAAGAGATGAAACATTGTACTCAATGTGAGACCCTCAGGACGGGTACATCCAATAGTTAAGTGTCATCCACACACACACACACACACACACACACACACACACACACACACACACACACACACACACACACACACACACACACACATTCAGAGTGACTCCAGGCCATATATCCTACCAGCTAACATGATTAAGAGTTTAATAGCTGCTGATTTCATTATGGCTCTATTGTAGTCATGACCTTCAAACCTGCTGTCAGTGAGGCGGAGGGGAGGTGTGTGTGTGTGTGTGTGTGTGTGTGTGTGTGTGAGAGAGAGAGAGAGTGTGTGTGTGCGCTCCAGTGCTGCCTTGTGACCTTGAGCAAGGCACTTCACCCTCCAGCAAGCCTCTGCAGCACCTGATCCGTCTGTGTGTGTGCTTCTGTCTGTGATTCAGAGGAGGAACGGAGAAGATATTCCCGTGGCTCAGACCAAAAACATCAACCACAGGCGGTTCGCCGCCTCCTTCCACCTCAAAGAAGTCACTAATCAGGATCAAGATCTGTACCGCTGCGTCACCCAATCAGAGCGCGGCTCCGGGGTGTCCAACTTTGCGGGGCTTATCGTCAGAGGTGAGGATTTAAAACATATTTTCCAGGTTATTTGATTGTTTTGTGGCCAACTCTGTAATACTTGTGTTTCATCCTGTTTTCTTCTCTGATTTAATATTTGATATCTCAGCTTTTTGAAGTTTTTTAATGCTTTAGTAGATAACTTTACTGATTGGTGGGTCAGTATTTTTGGAAGCCAAATGATTGATTGCTAATCCCTGGCGCCCCCCTTAGTGACTGTTGCTACACCTGTTGAAACTATTAGCCCTTCCTTTCAGACAAACGTAGACGACAGCAGGCTTCTCATTTCTAGCTGTTAACTGTCAAATTTGTCTGCTGCAATGACAAATGTCGGCAGTATATTTTATCAGCTGTAGCCACTTACAGTATAAAGACTGGACGTTGTATCCGTGACGTCACCTGCTGTTTTGAAACTCAAAATGTGGTGGCTCTGCCCGTCGCCATGTTGGTAGTCGTGCCTCTCCCGCCTCCGGGCTAATCTAAAAATCGGCAAAGACGTGGATCATTGATGGACCTAAGGCGGGTTGAATGAAGCCTGGGTGCTCACTGTTGTGGAGAAATTGCTGAAGTCAAAGGTCAATGGTGAGGTCAGGAGGGAAGAAAGTGTTCAGGAGCCTCTGATGTCTTATGCTGTAATATTTATTGACGCTTGGCCAAGGAGAATTAGAGACACTCTCATAGTACATCAGAAGTGCCTGAGTCAGTCTCACATTCTGACCAACTCGTGCTGGTGGATAGACTTTAAACCTCGAGATAACACCAACACTATACGCCCCAAATGAGACAAAGAGAATGTTTCTACCAAGGATGGTGTTATTGTCAACATATTCTAGTCTGGAGACACAGATGTCTGTTTACATCAACGGCAAGCTTTCTATTATGTCTAAGCAGGCAGCAAGAGTCTCTTTGACCCTGGCCACCACAGTGTTGAGATAGACTGGCACCTACTGCTCCCAGTCAAAGCCAAACAATTAGTACTGCCGAGGACCTCAAGGCCCACACGTGACATCGTGTAACCTAAGGATAGAAAATTCCATAACACTCACACCTGTAAATCAAAACAGCCATGCTTTTACCTATGCATAACTTTAAGCCTTAATATAATTTGAACAGGTGAGTTGTCATGAACGGGGAAATTGGCTACCAAAATTGTTTGTGTACCAGGCTGTAAACATGTTTATTTCTGCAGCCTCAAGTGGACGTTCAAGAGACTGCAGTTTTTGGCTTTGACAGAGGTTGGCTGTAACTAGCTAGCTAATTCATCTAATTCAAAACGCTGCCTCTCACTTGTTTAAAAATCAGAGCCTACATACAGTACATGAAAGTATGCTAAAAGACTGAGGCTAAAGCTACATGTCCCAGACAAAAAGTTAGTATCTTAGACATGGAAATAAAGATACATATTTAGACAACTCGATAAGAGAATTATTAAGACTGCTCTTATGTTGAAACAGTATGTTATATTTTAACATTTCAAGACATAAAGCTTTTAAGACGGAGACTAACCAATGTGTTTGACAAATGTAACCTCAGATAACGGGTTACTGGAGTGTTAACTTCAGGAAAGAGCAGGACAGAGCTGTTAATGTTAGCTTAAACTCCCATAGCATCCAGGACCGGCTTCCAGACAGTGGTTTATTCCAGTGAGGGGATATGCTGTCATGAACATAAACCCACATACTGATATAGTTAGCCAACTCTGATGTAACTTTCTTTACATGTTGTAAAGAAAACATTTAAAATTAAGACTCTACCATCCAAACTCTTCGACAGACAACCTAACATTGAATAATCACTGTTAAACAGAGGGGTTTAGTGTGGTCAGTAATGAAGTTAATGTGAGACTCTGCGTGACCCTGTCGTTGACCAAACTTATTTTCCTGACCCAGTTACATATCCTGTGTTATGAGGCTAACTTTTTTATTGTGTTCAACTTCTGAAATGTCAAATGTCTTTCCAATCAAATTCACATTCACTGTGTCTGACTGATAAAATGTAACACAATATAGACTAATGAGGAGAGTTTGTGTATATGGCAGCCTTGTGTTTGTACATGTGTGGGTGTGTGTGCAAATGCTCCGTGTGTGTGTGGATGCTCGCGTGGGTGTGAACCAGTTGCATTACTGTCTGCGCGCACATGTGTACGCTGTGTGTGTGGATGGAAACTGTGTGTGTGTGTGCTCCAGCTGTCATGTGCAGCTGACATGTGGTTAATAAGGTGTCACCAATGTGTGTTTGAGATGGGATGCTTTATTCATTCACATCCAATAGCTTACATATTCAATTCATCTCCCAGAGAGAGAAGAGGGGGGAGGGCAGAGAGAGAGAGGGTGAGGGCGAAAGAGATTCACGAAGAATGATACAGGAGTGACAGAAAGGAGGGGGGGAGAAAAAGGGGAGACAGAGGAGGGTGAGCAAAGAGAGAAGATGGCGAAGAAAAGTTAAATGTAAATAGTCTGCTCATTATCCCGAGAATATCCCTATCAGAATCAGGAATATGTCTGAATATGTAAACAGCTGAGCAGAGTCATGTTTATTATTCTGCATAAGAGATGGCAGAGGAGAAAGAAATGAGAAATCAAAGCAGAAGTGAGCTCCATGCATATGAATATTAGCCGGCGTGGCTCTGATAATGGAGCTCTTCTGTCCAGTTTTGGAGTTCAACTTTCTGTGTTGCTCGAGCGAGACACTACCACTGCTAAGGTTAGTGCTACAATCCCCTCTGGGCATGAATGTGTCGGTTTTCTCTTTGGTCAAGTGAATATAAAGCTCTTTGGAGAGACAGGACCTTGCTGATTTAGTAAGAATACGTAAGTGGCTAATGTTTATTTATCAAGAACATCTTTTTTTTTGAATGCGAGAAGGCAAAGAGGAGGGAGACGAGGAATCCTCGCAGCAGGAGACACGTGTCGAAACATGAATGGGAGCAATCTACATATATGAAAATAGATTCAGGTTCTGTGTGTTTCAAAGTCAGGCCTTAAAAAAAAATCAGCCACTTTCACAATCTGTGAAAAAGATGCTTTTGGAGCTCTGAGGGATATTGGTGATTATGAATATTGATCCAGAGTCTGGTTGTTAGAAAGATATCACAATAAAAGAATGAGGAATGCGTGTATGAATGTGGAAGGAGATGAGCCTCATGTTTATTTATTAGAAATATCAGATGGGAGATGAGAGCTAGACAGAAATCAAAGGAACAGGGAATATGTTTATTTCACGTCTTGAAAAGTATGCGTGTTGGATATTTGAAGTTCCTGCAGGACACTGACGACCGTGAATATGGACAGAATTTAGCTGCATTATTAATATTTTTACTCTGAATATTTTACTTTTTAATGTCTATTTATTGTGAAATTGAAAAGAGAGGAGGAAAGATGATTACTGGAGGAATCATGTATCTCACAGGAATCTGACGAACGAGGAAATGGAAGAAAGAATCGCGGGGAAGTGCCAAAATATGATTTGTATATATTAAAAATGTTTTGGCAGCAGGGCAGTAACCCAGGTTTCATTTTCCAAAGCCTCAAAAGTGGCCCGCTGGGTGATGTGAGATTGCCTCGCACAGGCCAAGTCTATTGATATTTACAACATGTAGATGACAGAGATGTGTCATTATGGTCGCCCTCTGTGTGTGCTGAGCTGAGTGATTTTATAGAGACAGAGCTGCAACATGGGAGGTGTAACGGGCTATTCCAAGATAATTCTAATATCTGTTTTCTTTGAGCAGAAATATTCAGTTCAACTTTATTTATATAACGCCAAATCATAACAAAAGTTAGGGAGAGAGGGAGGGGGATAGATAGATACATAGATGCACAGCAGCAATAAAATTATGATAGAATCTAATATAAATATCCTAATCAAAGATAACTCCTTGATTGATAATAGAGCATGCTATGAAGTTTAGCTAACTGATTGGTTTCAATAAATATAATTGGGTATCATCGGCCTAACAATGAAAGTTAATGGCGTGACTTACAATACAAGTGGTCTAAGCATAGAACCTTGTGGAACTCCATGACTACCTTTGGTGTGCATGGAAGATTCATCATTAACATTAAACCAGCTCAGTGCGGTTCCTTTAATGCCAATTTGATGTTCAAATCTCTGTAAAAGAATCTGATAGTCAATGGTGTCAAATGCAGCTATAAGATCACACAAGATGAGTACAGAGACGAGTTCTTTGTCTGATGCTTTGTAACTTTCACAAAATAATATATATAACAATGGACATGTCTTTTCTTTATTAATTAAACTGATGATTGTTTTTGCAGCCAGTTCATGAATCCTTTAGTCTACAGAATGTGCTAAATGCCAAGAGCAGAGGGTGACATCTTAAAATCGCTTGTTTTGACCAGAATAAAAACCATATTCCGTTCATAGAAAGTTGAGAAAATCAGCATAAATTAACATGTGAGAGAACTGAACCAATGACTTTTTGGCATTTGTGACAGATTATCAAAATTTTCTGTCGACTGAGTCAGCTCTACTGTTTTTTTCTACATTTTTTTAAAAAAGGCGTCAACTCTCACATTTGAGTTTGACATTTAAATGTTTCCTTGATAAATGACATAAACGTCAGAATTGTCGATCAGTTTTTCTGTTCTAGAAAGTCTAGCAGTTTACTAATACGAGTGCCAATATGACACCTATGTTCAGTATCTTATCTTGAAAAAGTTTAAACTTGTTTTTCGACAATTTTCCTCTTTTATTTAACAAAATAAACCTTTCAAATATTAAACATTTTCTAAACACAAGCAGTCATAATAAGAACTTTGCATAAATAAAGTCTAAAATTGGCAAAATTCTTAATAAATTTTGAACTATTTGATCAAAAAGTAAGTAAATATTGGACAATCAGGACCAAAAAGATTTCAAGGTTTGATAGCCGGCCCTACATTTCAACACTAGATGGTTTTAGTAAAGATAATCGTTGTGTGTGTGAGAGACAAAGAGCTATGAGAGAGTCTGACTGTGTGTTTATGTCTGTCTGTCTGTGTGTGTGTGTGTGTGTGTGTGTGTGTGTGTCACTAGTGGTTTGGCCAGAGCCGAGCTCTAATAAAGCCTTGCCCTCTGGTTCCTACGGTGACAGAGCGCATCGTCACGCCAGCTTGTATCACACTCACGCACATACTCGCACGCACACACACACACATATAACATGCCAGCTTGCATTACACACAGCGTATGGCCTAAAAAGCTCCTGTGATATTATTGTCACACACATGCACACAAACTTTATCAGACTTATGAGGACGCACAACTGACTTAAATTTATACAACTGTCTTAAACCTGTAATGACCCTTTCTCCTTTTTAACCTATCACACACACACACACACACTAAGTAATAGTGACAGGTGAAGCTTCAGGCATTACAGAACTCTAGAAAAGCTACTACTACTACTGTTGGTTGTCGATACAACTGAAACACACACACACACACACACACATACACACACTCCTCTCTTGTTCTGGAGGTCAGATGTCCTCCAGTGCGCTCCGTGGTGATGTCAGCAGCAGTTTGTGAAAACTAAACTTTATTGACAAGGTTGCTGACGATGGACAACAAAGAAGAACATGCCTAGTGGGCATCAGTCAAGCGGTAACCTCCGTGGCTGGGAAGTGAAGCCATTGAGGAAGTGCCGTAAACTGCAGTTCCTCAAACGTCCACTTGAGGCTGGCTACAGAACGAGTCAGTCTCCATAAGTCCCCATGTTAAAATGTCCAACTTCACAGCAGAAATAAACATGTTTACAGCCTGGTACAAAAAACAGTTTTGGTCTCTATAGCTAATTTTCCCATTCATGACAACTGCAATGAGGGTGAATTTTTATAGAACTCACCTGTTCAAATTATATTAAGGCTTAAAGTTATGCAGAATTAACAGTGTGGCTGCTTTGATTGACAGTTGGGTGCCGTTACATATGGCTTGTTTGAGCACCGAGGCGTCATTCAGACTGGACTGGACTGCCAATATGGCAGCAGCCAAAGCCACAGATTCAAAGCTTCAAAGCGGCTCTGCAGAAACCTATGAGTGACATCACACATACGCTGTCCATTCTTTATACTGTCAGTGGCGTCAGTCACCAACTCAATATGTTTTTCTTTATGTTGTTGTGTCTGTCTCTGTCCTGATGGGGGTTTTTTTCCCCCACATCATAAATCTTAAATCAGAGAATCCACCAAACCCTCCACTGATGTCTCGGGAGCTTTTTTAATTCCAATATCAGTAAAGAGTGAGTGACAGTGAAAACAAATTAATCACACAGACGGGTTAGGTCACACAAACGACTGACACATTTGAAGTTTTCCCAATGTTGGTTTGTTTTGTTATTATCATTTACATTTGACCCAAAAAAAAAAGAAATGATGAGAGAGTTCACACACATGTGATTAATAATAAAAAAGACGCTGACAACAAACTCATCTCAAAACAACACCACTGATGATTTTTTTCTTTTGAGGTCAACTGTACAAATGACAAGTGATGGAACAAAAAAAATAGAAGAAAATCAAACGCATGAACCCGTTCCAGCTTTTGTTTTTCTCTGGAGTCACATAATGACCCACTTGCATTCCTTACTGTTTTATTTTTATGTCTATTATTTATCTCTTAGATATTCAGTAGGTTTTTAAATAACACACAAACATGTATTCAGAGTTAACACGCGGGCTTCATGCAGGCAAATCTACTGTTTGTGTGCTGGAACGCATTTATCTCTCTGAGTTTTTCTTTATATGTTTGTTTGTTAATCATCAAGTTGTTTACTTTGTATTTTCTTGATAGCGTTGCGAGCTGACATGTTGTTGACGTTGTTGGTTTTCTGAAGTCACTTCAACATTCATTATCTGGATTCAACTCTGTCTGCGTGTGTTTGTTTGAGTGTGTGTGTGTGTGTGTGTGTTTGCACACACGCATGTGCTGTCAAACTACAGTGTTTCATCTGTTGCTAAAAAGACACTTCCCAGCCTGCACCTCTCTGACAGCCACACACACACACACACACACACACACACACGCTTAACACAGAAATGCAAACACACACAAAGAGAAAAATAGGTGACAGCAATGCAAAATATAACTATTAAAGGCAAAACATGCGCAGTAACACACATGCACACACATATAATTTAGATAATACTCACTTTGATATGATACGATTGAAGCTGCAATCCAAAGAAAAAAAAACATTCCTCCGTATCTTCAGGCTGATATTGGCTGGCGATGTGTTTGAGAATGTATCTGAGAGAGATAAAATCTGTATGATTTACTGTACGTCAAATAGTGTGTGTGTGTTTGTGTGTGTGTCTGGAGAGTGTTTGTGATTAATTCATGTGCTGATCTGTGTGTGTGTATGTGTGTGTGTATGTGTCAGCTAGATAAATCTTTGATGCGGTGTGTTTTAAGGTTGTGTGCGTGTTTTTCGGCTTGTCAATCACAGATGTTTGACACTTAGCTCTGATCTGGCTGACTGGCCCTGAACCATCACACATCCATCACATTTACATACAAATACATGCACACAGTGTTTATCCACAGAGCACCACGGTACATGACTGAATTTAAGACTTATGTCAGATAGAAACTACAGTATATGAAATATATATATACTTTATATGTTTAAAACGTCGCGTTCACCTATACAGTATTGAAATACAGTCACATCCATGAAGGTGAGGTGATTTTATCCTTACTGTTTCTACGGCTCAATCTATTCCAAACAAAAGTGAGAAAATGTAGATAAAGAAAACAGACATTAGAGAAAATATGGTAAACTGACTTTATATTGGGAGACATAATTTCACTGTGAGCAATGGCAGCAAAACTTGCAGACGAATCTAGATGTATGCCTATTTATTTTGCACTTAGCAACAGTTTTTCTGAAGCTAATCGGTTAGGTTCGGTTAGGTTCTGTCTGATCCCACCACCTGTAGTGTACCTGTTACTTTTTTACATGTATTTACATGTGTCATGATACAGGTACTAGCAACACAGCATGTCAGGATCTTTAGGCTGGTTCGATTTTACCTTGAAGGTGTAAATGTGTCTGTTTATTTGTAAAACCTATAAAAAGATGATAAAACTGATGAGAACATTCACTAAAGGGTTCAAATATCAGTTGTAAAATCTGTCACTCGTGCATCCTTTAAAAGAAAAACACCTTTCTTTCTTCATGCCATTACTCTTTAAACTCTGTGTAGTACTTCAGAGGTACCACCTCTCACACCAGATGCAAAATATCACGCTCTTGTGGCTCTTTTGTTGTTAGGAACATTTACATGACAAGCCATTACTTCAACAGATAGATGAACCCGGCAAATTAACATATTCCAAAGTATCTTTTGTGTCACTATGGTGAGTTTTCCTGAAGCTGCTTCCCGATAAAAGCCTTCCAGTTTCTCGTTTGGAAGATGTGAAAGTTTTCACACAGCTTGGTTCTCATGCTACTGCAGGCCAGTGCAGTTGCTACTTGTTAGGATGCCCATAATAGTCTTATCTATAATAATAATACGACTTTTGTTTGCTGGTAGATTAAAATATCCATTTGACCTCACAAATATCACATGTCGGCTGTTACACTAACGAGGCTTTGTATCACGGCGCTCATTGTGCCGCTACCTCTCTGTTCTGTTCTGCTGTGACCTTGTTTTAGTGCGTTTCATTCCTCTTGTCAGCCGCTTTGAAACCTTCTTTTATGATCTTGTTAATTGTTCTTCTCTCTCTCTCTCTCTCTCTCTCTCTCTCCTCAGAGCCCCCGCACCCCATCGCCCCACCCCAGCTGCTAGGTGTCGGGCCTACGTATCTGCTGATTCAGCTGAATGCTAACTCCATATTTGGAGACGGGCCTATTATCCTGAAAGAGGTGAGTTCAGAGTGAGATATTGTGGGTATGTAACAGCACTGTATGAAGCCACTGTTTATCAGGACATCAAAGTAAGATGAGATAAGATAAGATAAAATAAGATAAGCGCTCATATACACAGAGGCTGATACCACTACAGTACCACTCTTCTGTCTGTATGCTAGATATTAGGCCAGGAGATGGTGAGCTTAGCAGAAGCACTTGATGTAAGGGGAAACAGCTAGCCTGGCATTGTCCAATGGTAATGCACAGTTGCACATGTACAGATTAAACTAGTGAGATATCTCATGTGAAGAAAATTTACCTACATGGATGTAAAGTTTATAAAAACTTGGCCGTGGAAGCTGCTGGATGTTTTTAAACTTTAAACAGAGCCATGCTAACTTTTCCCCCCAGTTCCCACTCTTTATGCTAAGCTAAGCTAATTTTTGTATTTGTAAGGTATTTCACAATGATAAATATTTTTGGCAAAGACTCTTATTAACCCACCAGAGCTGAATGATGAATGACTTTATAATTAATAAGAAGCTACCATAGCCAGTTAGCAGTTAGCTTAGCACAAACATGGAAACAGAAGGGAACAGCTAGTCTGGCTCTGTCTGTATGCGGATCCACTGGTTGCCTGGCAACTCAAACTATTCCTTTGAGATTAATTATTTCCCACTGGATTAATATTATATGAAAGCTAATAATAAAATTTGCTGAGTATACATTTTAATTAACACTGAATACTTTTTTTCCCGCTTTAGGTTGAATACCGTATGACATCAGGCAGCTGGACGGAGACTCACGCCGTGAACTCACCCAACTATAAGTTATGGCATCTGGACCCGGACACAGAGTACGAGATCAGAGTGTTACTAACCAGACCGGGAGAGGGAGGGACCGGCAAACCTGGACCACCGCTCATTACCCGCACCAAATGTGCAGGTAGGACATAGACATATACATTTAGCAGTATCGTAGCATCAATGATTGTCAAAGTTTTCCATTAAACAACTTTATATTTGCATCACTTCCTCAAAATTTTGACATGTTGAACGTCCACCTGAAATATGATCAGTTGCATTCTGCGAGACAAAGGTAGGTACTGTACATTGACTTTAGCTGATTCTGCTTGTGCACACAGCTTTCTCCGCCTGTCTGATTGTCTATCGATCTGTCCATCCGCTGTTGTTCTTTTTGTCTTGGTATCTATATTTTAGTTGGTGGAGTGATGTTTGTACTATGAGGAGGAGGAGAGGTGTAGCGAGGGATAGGATTGGAGAAGAATGGAGGGGAAAGCCTGAGTCAGTCTGTGCTTGCTCAGTGATCTGAGGGAGTGATTAAAATACTGGAGGCTCTCTCCACATTTCTCACTTTTTATCCTGCCTTTTCATTCCTTCTCTCACCTCATTCCTGGTTTGTCGCTGCCACTCCTCCTTTCTCTCATATCTCCCATTCCTCCCTCTATATATCTCTCTTTCTACTTCGTTCTGTGTCGCTGCCTTTCCCCCCCTTTCCTCCCTCTGCCTCTCTCTCTCTCTCTCTCTCTCCCCCCCATCTCTTTCTCTCTCTGTGGATCAATAGACGGAGGGCAGAAACACTGTCTGACATTTGTAGAAATAAACGACTGAAATATAAACACAGCCAGCCTGAGGGAGGGAGACGGAGCGAGCAGGAGAAGGGTTGATATGAGAGAGAAAGAGACAGAGAGAAAAGCAGTGAGCTTGAATGAGAAACAGAATAAAAGAGCGATGGAGAGATGATGAAAAACAATAAGGCTGCAAAAGAAAGAGAGGAGAGAATAGGAGCGAGGGGGGAGAGAGCACGAGAGGCGAGAGAATGATGAAACTGGAGAATGAAAATGAAAGAGAGATGAAAACTCATAACCACGGGCTCTGACTGATGTCTTGCAACCTGTGTGTGTGTATATATGAATGAATCTGTATGTGTGTGTGTGCCTGTGTGTGTTTATTGACAGAGAGGAAGTCATACTTGTTCAGGCGACTCATGTATTGAACAGTTTCCTGTTTGACAGGAAAAGGAAATTAATCTTCTTCTCTTCACTCACGCAGGAACACATTTGAGTTAAACACAATAACTCTTTGTAATCCACATAATGTGTTGATATCAGACCAAGGCGAAGAGGAATATGAATTTACAGGATTACATCAAATCATTCCGTGTATCTGAATAATTTTCGTCTACGGACTAGAAAGTAGTCAGCGTAGCAAGTGTAAGAGTGATGATCTTCAATTTTTTATGATCTGCTGAGAGATTTTTACTTTCATGCATTTCAAATGTTAGAACTTCAGCAAATGTCTTAATGAACAAGTTATCTAGTTTATGTTCAGTTTTCGGCCTTCGTTGGTTTGGGTTGGTTAAGTATGAGGAGTGAGGTCGCATTCAGACAGGATCTGGCGCTGTGGTGAATCATTGCAGGGTTGTGTGGTGGTGTGGAGATGTGTGTCTATTTGGACATAATAGACTAACCTTTATTTCACTGATTAACCGGCTTTATCGATGCCGGCGCTCGCTCACTCTCATTCACTGTCTGTGTCTCTCTCTTTTAAACCTTCGGACACAAGCCGAAGGAAACTTTTTCGCAGCGTAAATTGCGAGTCAGACTCAGATTTATAAGCTGGTACATGAAATAAAGGGCCAACTGTGGAGGAGTTCGACTGATCATATAGAGCGAGGCAAGCTGTTTCCATGTTTTTATGCTTAAGCTAACCAGCTGTTGCCCGTGGCTTCATATGTTGTATGACTTTAAAAAGTTCCCTGAATATAACACTGTTCCTTTATTTAGAAAAAATTAACCTCATATCTGGTACTGTAATTTGTTGAAATATTATTTGCGAGTGCATAAAATCCAAATTCTAAATTCTTGCAAGACTTCTAGGAATGAAACAAATACACGACATAGCTAGACATGACTACGTATTGAAACTAAACAGTTATTACTGGATAATTCTTCTGTCTTTATTGTTATTTTAGTGACATCGTCCTACCTGTTTCTCTTTGTTGTCAGTGTGAGTAAGGTCATTCACACAAACACACACCCCTAATTCATACAATAGCACACATACACACAGAGATCAAGTGTTTGTGTTTGCTTAGAGAGAAGACACACACACATACACACACATACACACATACACGCGGTAGAAATGTTATTAAAATGGTAATGACTCCTTTGCTTTTTGTGTTTGGTTAGGTTTGTCTGATCCCACCACCTGTAGTTTACTGAATATTTAGCTCAACGCAAAAAAAAAACAAAACAATGAAAACATACGCACACGCTCGCATGTGGGGAAATGTGTGCACAAACGGCAGGCATAAATCCGAGCATGTCACCACACAAAACACTGTTTAATTAAAAAACAATAAGGTTAATAAGATACAGAGCAGAAGTCACATACACTGCAGAGCAATTGATACGATAACAGGAAGGATTTCATCTGTCCCTCTTCTTTTTTCATCTCTGCAGTTTTTTATGTGTCTTCTCTATCTCTTCTTCTTTCCCATGCTCCTTCTCTTCTCGATTTTTCTTCTGTGGTGATTTATTGCTCTTGTCTGAAGGGTGAAAAATAATCAACTTGAAGTGAAGAGTTAGTGAGTGTGTCTGTGTTGTGTGCTCGTGTGTGTGTGTGTGCGTGTGTGTGACAGAAGAAGGTGATGAAGTAGCTTTTAATCCAAATCCTGAATTTTCTGCCGAAAACCTCTTGGTCATGGCAGGTTAGACACACACACACACACACACACATATAAGCGGACACACGCTAACAGGCATGAGCACACACACACACAATAGAGAGAGAAACTACCAAGATGGAGAGAAAAATGTACGCACACACACACACACACACACACACTCACAGAGTTCAGAGAGTCACCATATTTCTCGGATGTTGCACAAACTCAGCATCACTTGGATTAATGGAAGAATGGAATCACAAAACGCACACTTCCAGACACACAAGCACAAATGTTGGAGGAATCACACACAATATATCACATGTACTTCTTTATATATGTGAAAACGCACACACACACGTACATGCACACACAGTCAGCAGTACGACGCTTTAAGGGTCAGGCCCTTGAAATAGCAGCCGAGAGACTTACAGAAAAAATGCGTTTGACGGAGCTTTACAATGATGTTCTGTTTTGTGGATGTCATGCAGATTTGTAGATATGATAAAGAAAAACCTTCAGACTCTAGAGTCTATAAATCAAAACAAGAACAAACAGTGTGCGGGGGAGCTCCATTCATAAAAATCTAAACGCTCTATGTAATGTATTTATCACATTTCATGCAGTAACTCTTTGCAGTAATAAGAAACACTCACAGACAGACACAGTAGATAGAATATAACTAGCTCGTCAAGGTGAGTGTGATTGCACTCTTAAGTTGGATTTAGATTTGACGGTCTGGGTTTACCAGAGATCTTTGATGCAGGTTTTGATTTCATCCATCATCATTACTGTATTGTTATTACATCCCGGTAAAAAAAGGGCAAGCAGTTTATTGCTGCTAAGAACACGCGAACAATACACACAACTGAAAAAGAAGCTTCTCTTCTCGGAGTGGACACAGACCAACACAATAAACAAGCTACCTAAACCCTATTCCAAAATAAGTAACAAAAAACAGGAGAAAACACTCCTGGTGCTCAAAGTGTGGCAAAAGGTGACACGTTAAGGTGACGCTTAAAAACACAAAGGTGACTAGTGAAACGCGTTACTAGATTACCATGCAAATTCCTAAACACAGGGAAATCGTTTCAAAGAGCACAAAGAGGACCGAGCTGCACTTCCAGCCGAGTCCTGCTATCTCTATAGGAACACACCGATCAGCTGTAGTGGATCAGCTGGAGCTCAGCACCGATACAAAGATCCTCACACACAGACAGGAAATGAACAGAGACATTAACGCAAACAGCTGGCCGTAACAACCGCATAGTATCAGGTTGTATTATGCTTTAGTTATATTCATAACAGCAACTGTATATTAGGGAGCGGCGGTCTCATGACCCACCATGAAAAGAAAAAGAGGATATCTGAGCCTTAAGATAACTTTTGTGCGTTGTGATTCGATTTCTTTCTCATATCCTTAAAAGTTTGTTTAATGACGCATACCTTGTTGCTTTTTACCAACGTTACTTCATTAATTTCTCTCTCTGAGCTTGTTGATCTATGACAAATCTCACTGCTCATGCACACACTACACATCTATACCATTTTTCTTTTCTTTTTTTTTTACTCTAAAAGAAAGCCCCGGTTGTTGATTTCATAATTAGCCTGGCTGCAAGTGCAAATTGAAATGAACGTCGCAGCGCAAAATTTGCATCTTTCATGTGTTGAAATCTGGCCCGCAGAGAGAGAGAGAGAGACGTGCAGAGAGAAAGTGAGCGTTAGCGAATGAATAACCAGAGTTTCATTTGTCTTCCTCATGACAGTGGAAGGATTACGAGGAACTAATTGGACAGATTAACTTGGATTTAGCTGCATCTCCTGTCAACCTTTTCTCCCCCTCATCCTTTCCCCTTTCCTTACCTCTTTTCGTCTCTGCTGCTTTTCTTTAAGCTTCTTTCCCTCCTTTAAGGCCTTTTTACTTTATATTTCTTGGCTGTCTTTAATGCTTCATGTTGGGGGACAGGGTTTTTTTTTTTTTTTTGCCCTTAGCGTAGTTCTATTTCATTTAGTTTCATTTCCTTCCCTTTTGTTTCCCGTTCTTTAATTCCAACCTCTGGATTCAGCTGATATGAAGCTTGCCGTCCTTGGTGTTATTGTTGGTGTTTATTGGTATTGTTGTTGTTTTCAAAGCTCCATCTGTGGAGAACAAAGCCTTTTAGTTCCAACATGAATCCAGCCGTTTGTCTGTCTACCGGAGGAGGGGGGAAAGGGACAAGGCAGCCTCTGTGGTTTACCGTTGGACCTGGTCCCGCTTGACTCTGGCCACGTTCCAAACTAGTTATCGTCTCTCCCCGTTCCTCCTCTCGGCCTCTCTCATCTTTCTCTCTCTGCTGCCTTTATCAGTCCCTCGCTCCCTTCAGCCCGTTTCATTTCTCCACACATTGCTTTGGTTATACACTTCAGTCCTTTTCTGTGCTACTCTGTATGCCCTTCATTCTTTCTTTCTTTCTTTCTTTCTGTCTGTCTGTCTTTCCATTTGTCCATATTCTCTCATCATCTCTCCTCCTCACTTGCTCTCTACCTTTTCACTGCCTACAATAAACAGACAGCGATAAGAAGCAATGCATTATGGGTCAGGAGGAGAGCGGGTCTTTGAAATGCATTTTAAAAGTGTGTGCGTGCGTGCGTGCGTGCGTGCATGCGTGTGTGTGACAAGCAGCCAGTCATATATTTTGTTTTAATTCCATGTTGAGGACCGTCTCACCGTGAAGCAGTGTTAGCATCAAGAGACCCTGAAATCAATACAATTTATTACACTGCCCTAACTGTGTGTGTGTGTGTGTGTCTGTTTGAGTGTGTGTGTGCATGTGGTGTCCTAATAGCCAGGTTTATGGTGAGGATCACAGGTATTGATTTAAAAAGGGAGAGAGACAGAGAGGAAGAGACAGGGATAGAGGGAGAGACAGGCAAAAAAAAAAAAGAAATAGGTCTCTCTCTCTCTCTCGCTCTATTTAAATGTCAACCATTCAATAACAGGTTGAAGCAAAAATGAAATGCTCTGACCCATCTGCTATTAACACACACACACACACACACACACACACACACACAGTTGAGCAATAATATTTTCTGAGCAGACAATTACCTGCCCGGGCGTCTTCACGTCCTTCCTTCCTTTCTGACGTTTTTCTGTCTTTCTCATTTTCTCCCATATGTCCTCATGACTCTTTATTAGTGAGATATTTACATCTAAATGACTTAACGCACCTCAACATGCTTGTATTTTGCTTACAGCTGTGTGTGTGTGTGTGTGTGTCTGTGTGTGTGAGTGTGTGTGAGGGAGAGTTGTGTTTGCCCTTGACGACACATTCTTATTATAAGAAGTTTTATTGAGACGAGCACACACACACACACACACACACACACACACACACACACACACACACACACATAAACACACACCTATACATGCTCAGCCCAGATTTAATCTTGATTCTGTCACAACCTTAAGCTCGTGTGTGTGTGTGTGTGTTTGTGGGTAATAACCAAGTGCGATTGTGTCCGTGCCTGTGTGTTTCTGTGCGTGTGTGTGAGTGACAGGCAGATAATGGGTTGTCAGAAGAAGCGACAAGTTTGTGTCCTTGTGTTGTCTCCTCTGAGAGAGGAAGACCCAGAGAAAAACAGAGAGCTAGGCGAGGAGAGGTTGGGGAGAGACTCTGCGTCTCTATTTAAGGTGAGCTGTTTTTATTAAAAAATCCTGGAAGGACGTAAAAGAAGCAGGTGGGTTACAGCCAGACAGAAATAGAAGAGGAAGAAGCATCAGCCGGTGACTGTGAATGGAGACTTGTCAGTTTATGACAAAGAAAAGTCAACAAAACTTAATTAAATTTGCTTTGGTATCCAAGTAATAGATTGCACTTTCAGTGTGGGGAGATCTGCGAGATTACTATCAGAGATAATCGAGGTGTACTTGTTATTGGCTGGACTGAGCCTAATCAAACTGATTTTTTATCTCAATAACCTTTTGCACTCTCAGCTGTCAAAATATAAAACCATCCAGTCTTAACTCAAAACAACTCTTTACTAAGCCTTTCCTCAATTTGGCTTATGTTGTGTTCACTAAAGTGGAAGAATGTAACTCAAGTACTATTTCACATTTCTTAACATGTCTGCTCCACTGAATCAGCTCAGATCAAGATTTTACACACAAAACCTATGACCATCTTATAAAATATGACATGATGGTACAAATTAAACAACCTAGCAGTATATGAGATAGTTAAAATCACCATCACAGGAGAATGCTGCTTACATATTAATCCAATAGCATTATTAATCTGGCGGCTGTGGCTCAGGAGGTAGAGCGGGTCGTCCACTAATCAGATGATCGGGGGTTCGATCCCCAGCTCCTCCAGTCTGCATGTCAAAGTGTCCTTGGGCAAGAACCCCAAATTGCTCCCTGTAAGTGGCTTTGGATAAAAGCGTCAGCTAAATAACGCAAATGTAAATTAATCTGGTAATATTAATCTTCCATCCACATTAGGGTTGCAGCCTGGGTACACCCTGGACAAGTCACCAGTTTATCACAGACACATAGAGACAAACAACCATTCATGGTCACACCTATGGGCATATTTAGAGTTGGACTGTGAGAGCCGGAGTATCTGGATAGCACCCACATTCAGACTACACACAGAAAGGTCCCAGCCTGATTGCAGATTTGAACCCTGTGAGGCAGCACTTTTATTTTTAACATTTAAAGTACTTTTTTACTGATAATACTCATGTACTTTGCAGTAGTTGGGGTCTGAATTCTTCTTTCACCACGACAGACACATGTGGAAGAAAACACAAGGAGCTCAACATCACCAATCTTCATTCTGTCTTCATTTTGTATTTCTGAAAAGACAGACAACGACACCTTTGAAGCCCCAAGAAATACTTGTATTCTTTAAAATATGCCCATAAACATAGCTGCTAGCTATGCACCCTGATGCAGATGTATACATTGTGGTTTAAGTGCTGTGTGAGGGGTAGATAGTGATGATATCTTCTGGAGTGATAACAGACTTCTTGATTGAGTGATATCATTTTCTTACGTAGAGAAATAACTCGACGACTAAAGATGACAGCTTTCCTACACAAAGCAGCAGCTCCTTCAGGTAGATGGATAGCCACAGCAGCTTGAAGAGTAGCTCTCTCCTGTGTGAGGTGGCGCTCCACCCACACTGTTGAATGCTTGGAAAAACCACAAGTTGTTAAACAATATAACACAGCGAACTGGTATGAGCAGGAAGAGAACCGATGACGAAGGTTCTTGCCTGTAAATGTGAGTCTGTGTGCGGTGGGTGGGTGGGCTCTGGGGAGGGGGGGGTCATTGATCCAGTTAAATGAGCCAGTTAAGGTAATTAAAGCCCCGGGCCGGCAGGAGAGGAGGTAGATTATATTGACAATAACAGTTCTGAATACACATAAAAGATGGAAACCAAAGACATGCCCTGTGGAAGTTATTGCATTTGAGGAATGGTTGAATGGCAGCGAGGAACACAAATGAATGTCCGTAAAACACTTGATTTTATCTTGGGGAAGTGTAGACTCAGCACTCTTGCTCTATTTTTGGCAACACAAAGCTCAGAAACTTTCACATGTGTGTAAAGAATGGTGATTATTTTCCCCGAAAGGCATGTTTATGAGCATATGGCAATAATCTGTTGGGTTATTGAGAACACTCATGATAGGAAATCTACTTCAAAGCATTTTGGTTTTACCGTCTTTCTCCGTGTGCTCCTCTGTTTCTCTGCAGAACCTATGCGGACTCCAAAGAGGCTAAAGATTGCTGAGACCAGGGCTCGTTTGATCGCGGTGGACTGGGAATCGTTGGGTTACAACATCACTCGCTGTCACACCTTTAACGTCACCATCTGCTACCATTACATGACTGCCAACAACCGCAGTAAAGCCGACTGCTTGGACATGGACCCTAAAGGTAACACTCAGTCTCTGTTACTGTTTTACATTGAATGTGACACTTTAAAAAGGCATGTCACCATTGAGTTGTCCAGCTGGAGACTACCTAAAGTCTTAGCATGTGAATACATTTTATTCACAGTGGGATTAGCAGTACTATGATGTACTACATAGGAATAATTATTGTTAGCTGCAGCCCTAAATGCATTCAAAAATATCAAATATTATTGTTTTACAACAGAGATAAGGTGTTTTCTTCTTCTCGTTTATTTCTTAGCGCCACGTCACCTGGTAGGAAACCTGCCACCGTACACTAACGTGAGTCTGAAGATGATTCTGACAAACCCAGAGGGACGGAAAGAGAGCGACGAGACCATCATACAAACCGATGAAGATGGTAAGATAAACAAAGAACACTTAAAATACTTGAAAAATCATGGCTAGTGCTCAGATGTTGTGAATAAACAAGCCACGTCCTACCTTTCTCTCTGATATAAAGCTGCATTAAATTAAAAAAAGGTCTCGAACTGTAACTTTGTGTTCATGGATCACCTCAACATGGATCAGGAAAGACACTGCTGAGTGATCTCCTCCATTTTACTGTTAATTTTATTTGCTTTGTATAATTTTGTGATAACAGTTCCAGGCGCAGTTCCCAGCCAGTCACTCAGAGCGACACCATTTGAAGACAGGATCCTGCTTTACTGGAAGGAACCCTCTGAACCCAACGGAGTCATCATACAGTATGAGGTAAGGCAAAAAGCAGCAGGAAACGTTCATGTTATAGGAGCCAAACTCTAATGATGCTCAGTGGGAACAAGGTATAAACCAGGTTTCTGTCTCTCTGCCCCACCTCAGATCAGCTACAGCGGTGTGCGTTCATTTGACCCTTCGGTGCCTCTCCAGCGGCCGGGACTCACAGTGTCTCTGCCCTCAAACGCCACCCATCACCTGTTTTCCCAGCTCCACCCAGGTGTCACGTACCAGCTCTGTATACGAGCATCCACCTCCAAAGGGTTCGGCCCTGCAACTGCGCTCAACGTGACGACTAATATTTCAGGTAATAAGAATAATATTTTGTATAATCATACTTGTTTTTTTGTATTAGATAGTTATCAAGATGATACACGGACATTAATACAAACTCTTTCTTCAGCCCCGACAATAGATGAGTACGACGGGTCGGAGGCCTTTCTGAATGAAACTGCAACAACCATCACTGTCCTGCTCAAACCTGCCCAGGCCAAGGGAGCACCTATAAGGTACGTATGCATGCATACATGTCCACCTCAGCCGCCAATAACAAGACTGTCCTACATGTTTCCACAGAGCACATTGGTCTAATCAAAGCTAGTTTACTATTTTAGACTGAAATCCAGGCTAATAGCCATCTGACACTGACTTGCGTGCATCAGTCTGACTCGGTTCAGAGAGATCACAGAGCTTGTCATCCATCCTTAGCTCAAAACTCAAAATGTTATTCATCCAAAGCTATCCTCCGATCTATCTATCTGACATACATGATGTAAGAAAACATCTTTTCACTGGTCAATGAGAGTCTAAATGCTGACCGTAGATGGAAGAGAATATGGACATTGCATTACAGGATACAGTACATACCCAAACCCAGGCTTATGTCACATCAGCCTGTGTTTGGCTGGAGTCTATATTTCTTTTCTTTCAAGTTGTGCAGCAAGTTGTGCACATGTGCATTGCAGTACAATCACTCATTAGTATAACTGTGCCAAACATGTGTGAGGTATAATACAGATTGATTAATTCAATTAGAAAGGCCACATAAGTGCGATATGTAACTACACAACCTATTTTTAAAATTAGACCAAAGACACTTTAATTCATCATGAGTGCATCAGTAAAATAAAAAATCTATTAATAAAGAATTTAAATTGTCTTCTTGTCTACAGCGCGTACCAGATTGTGGTCGAGGAAGTGAATCCTCAGCGGACGCGTCGTCAAGCTTCTTCTGACTGTTACGAGGTGATTATTAATCTGTTCTGTATTTAACAAGGCCACCTAATCCAATCTAATGCACACATTTGATTGCTAACAGAGATTATGAAGAGTTTCATTACAAAATAAAGATTCATTTTAAAGTACATTTGTCTCTATAAACTTTTGGATTTCAAATCTTATAAAGCAGGCGTTTTATTTACATTGTATTTGTAAGCCAGATTTATAGACATATTACTTTTAATATAAATATATCCTCTTTCCCAGGTTCCAGTTTCTTACCACAGTGCATCTAGCGGTGGATCTCCATATTATTATGCCGCCCAGCTGTCCCCGAGCAACCTTCCTGAGCCGCTCCCTTTCACTGTGGGAGACAACAAGACATATCAGGCAAGCCTCTTTTTATCTGAGCAACATATTCTGTAGATGGTGCAGCAGAAATGCCACATGGGAAGATAAATCAAACAGAAATCGAAGTAAACTTATAGCTTACAAAAGTTCAGGGATGTGCAAAACTTGAGTTGTTGTATCCTGTAATTCATAATCATAGTTAAATAGACATACTGGAGAGCCCACAGAGGACACATACAGTACGTCCACCAAGGCTGCGCAAACTAATCTTTGAACCAGGATCCTGGTTTACATTACAATCTGGCACATTCATCATGAGCTATACGTATGAGCCAGAAGTTTGGTAGCACTGTGCTGTAGTTCATGACTTTGAAGAAACTTTCTGGATCCTGGATATGCACAAAAAAACAATAACTTGTCCTATCTTTCCAGACTGAATTTAAATATGTTGAAGGAATAGTTAAACATTTTGGGAAATGTAGTTGTATTGTTGTCTTTTTCTTAATTTGGATGTTACACATTTTGTTTTGTTACTGTGTATAGTCTGTTTTGTAAGTTAGCTGGCTGCTTGCTTCATGGATTGGTATCAATCAGTTAACTCCAGAAAGCAAACAAGCGTATTTCTCAAAGTGTTAAACACTTTAGATATCCTGCTACTTAAAACACAAAGAGACAAACCAGTTAGACAGAACACACGTCTTCCTTAGCAGAGACATCAGTAGCTGACATATCTGCGTGTATATTTAACCTGATATAAAGTTGCTGATCTGTTTCTTTTAATCCGCAGGGTTTCTGGAATCCTCCGCTGGCTCCAAGAAAGAACTACAACATCTACCTTCAAGCTGTTAGCAGCACGGAGAGGGTAAATAAATATATATTCATGTGAAGACACCTTAAACACACAGTGAACTTTCATGCGTGTAGCGTTTGCGTACATCCATGATTAGTTATGAGCTAAAATAAGACCTTAGACATGAAATGAATGGTTCAAAAACACTGAAGATATGCCGCTGTATTCTAACATCTGTCATTATGGTGGTACCTGATATTTTCTGAGGTGGCATGCAGTATAAAACGTTATATAAACACTGCCGTACTATGTGTGTGGACTCGCGTATCACTCTTATTGTGTCTTCTTCAGGAAACTAAGACGCAGTGTCTGAGGCTGGCTATTAAAGGTAAGAACTGAACTGTTACAGATTGTTTTGATACAACACAACTGTGTTAATAATCTGATCAGTCCCCTTACTCCAATATGTGAGTTCAATAGAGAAAGGTATGCCTATCTATTATGACTATGAGTGGCGACAATATCATGTTCTGCACGTTAGAGAGAGAAAACATGTTTTGTGTTTGTGTGCACATTTATCCCCTGTATGTGCACACAGTATAAATGTCATGTTTTTACCAGCAGCCATATGCTGATAGATTATCGGACTGGTTTGTAAACAGTATGGCGTTAATCCCCGGACAACCACACACACACTCAAGTACACACACACACACACACACGTGCACACTCAGTGTTTTGAGGAAAGATTTTTAGAAATGTAGCTGATGGATCAGAGTTTGGCTGTGCGGTGTAAACGCGAGGATAAACAGAAAAATGCGTCACCGTGTTTACGGTGGAACTGGCAATCCTGCTGGTTGTTCGCGTTGAGCTTTAAAGTACAGGGAGGATATTTAAGTGTTTATTTGGTTAGAAGAGGTGAACTGGTTATTTTTTCTTTGTTAATTAAGGTATGCAAAAGCAATTACTCATTTGGACTGCCTGAGAAAATATGAAAAATGCCCAGTACAATTTCTCAGGGCTCGCAGTGACTTATTCAAATTACTCATTTTTCTAACAAACAGTCTAAAAACTGAAAATATTAAATTTATAAAAAGAAAAATTACAGATTAACATAACAGGCTCAGTAGTCAGTCCACGAGGCAGCGATCATTAATGAACAAACAGGAGATGTTTGTAACTTTTTTTTAAAAAGTTGAAGTATTGATTGTAATGTAAGGATTTAACTTGAATATAATTCCCTGTTGTTTTGACGTGAATCTACAACTAGAGACAATCAGTACAAGATAAAAGCCTTTAAAATGCCTAATATAGAAGGATCATGTCATATTTACATCAAGATACAAAATGTGGTGAGCGCAGCATCGCAGAACTTAAATTTTGAGTACTTGCAAGCCATCTTAGCCATCCTATCGCAGTATGAGTGGTAAAAAAACAAGTTATAATCACTTTGTGCACTCAGCTGATGTGAGTCCTTGCTTTGACCTTCTCGTGTCGAAGGATCATAAAACCACACAGTATAAACGGCATCAGTTTCAGCACAACCAGCCCCAATGATTGTAGAATTAATCACTATGGCTGACTGAGTTGTGTATTTTTATAACGACTCATCTACGGACAGACACTGTAAACTAGCACAGGCGATAAATACTGTGGTATAAATATGAAACAATAAATACATAAAAATAAGATCCAAGCTGTAAAAAACGGAGATATTTGTAGTTAATCTTTTTCTTCCTGTTGATAAGAGTTCATTTTTTCTCTCAGGTCTCACAGTTCAGTGTGACAGGACATGCAGGCCAGTAGGCTCATAGAAAATTGATCCCATGGGGTAGATCAAAGGTGTGGTTCAGTTTTTCCAGTGCCTGTAAGGTGTCATGTTCCAGCTCTAAAAGAAGAGAAAAAGTGGGAAGTCACTGTGTTTCCAGTGTCATCATATTTCAAGAACTGCTGGTGCTTGTAGTTACAAGAACAGGTGGTTACTTCGCTAAAGGCTGCTAGGAGGAGATGGCGCTCTGTCTTTGGAGCCTGAAGACGTCTGAGTGAACCTGAAAGACGCACTAATGGACAGAGAGGTCAGATGACCGTCCGTCCCTCTCTCTCTTTCCGTCCCTCTTCATGTGCGTGTGCGTTCAGCCGTGCATCCGGAAGGGAGGATTAAGTGATGGTGGTCCTATTAGGTCATCTGGAGCATTGTGTATTGTCATTGCTGCCTCAGGGTGTTTGTGGCTAGTTGTGAGTGTTAGTGTACTGACCTGGATAATTTTTAGGCACATTAAGAGCTACCGCCGACATTATGAGGTCAGACTCAAAACCTTTTTAAGATGTTGTTTTGAGGCCTTTGTCCATTGATTATTGGTCTGACAGCCACTGAAAAAAGTGTCGTACAGATTTGTAACACTAACCAAAACAAAAGTCGGCATTGTTTAACATGAAACTGTACATTGTCGGTTGCTAAATTTTCAACAATGATTTCACCTAGAATTTATTTAACAGCACAGCCCGACTCACAAACTCATAATATAAAAAAACATAATTTTTCATGGACTCATAGTATTAAAAAATGATGAGGATCCCTTTATTTGTTTATTATTTAAGAATTGTGACCATCATATACGCTGAGTAGGAATTTCACGAGTGAATACATAAACTTGTCATTGTTCTCCTGGAGACAAATAATGCAATCAAAACACACTTTATAAATCACAGCCAAAATCTAACTAACAGGACAGACTGTCTGATGCCCATAACTGATATATACTTGCTAAACATGCTCATGCTGTCAACTTGCTAACGATGCCAACGTTTATTTTCAAGGAAAGAATAAAAAATATTAATCTAAGCTAATCTTTAAATCATATTAATTGTCTTTTGGTAAAAAAAATGGAAAGACCAAAACCAGTGTTTTGAATCCACTGCCTGGGCAGCCAAAGTGTGAGATATCGTATACTTCTTTGCCATAGACTTCCATTGTTGTCCACATTATTACACTATTAAAAACACATCAGTGAACCACGCTGTTGCACTGTGTGACATGTTGCTTCATTACCATGAACATGGACACTCACTCACTGCTTTGCTGCCATGAATGCTCTCTAGAGCACTAAATGTGTATTAATCTGCAGCTGAAAATAGTCCCCAGCAAATGTTATTTTTAGTCATGTTTGAGTAATGTTTGTTAAAGACTACAGTGCCCAGGTGTTTAAGAACATTTTTAGCATTTTATGAAAATGGTTGGGGCGCCATGGTGGCTCAACTGGTAGACTGTGGCCCCACTTAGGAAAGGCTGAGTGCTTTGGCTGTCCTACCAAATAAAGCCAACAATAATAACTTAATAAAAATAAATAAATAAATAAAAATGTAGCTTTGCAAAATGTGTGCATTGTTGGGTTTCATATTTTCGTGGAATTTTCTGAAAAGGAGAAAAATACAAACTAACCCCACTTTAACCTTTCAAATCGACATTTTGGCTGACGCATCACTCATGCTTTATCCATCAATCTGGGTCCTGTGTTTTAGTGAAATATTGTTACGTAATGTCATGGGGCTGGATGAGCAGCAGAAACATTTCATAACAAAAAATGTTATCGGACACAAATATTGAGGGAGATAAAGAGAGAGATGGGGAGATTATGTTTATCTTGTTGATATCTAGCATTAGAAGTGGATTATTGTTTGATAGATGTGTTGCATTATTTTGAGTTTTGTGCATATGTCTTTGTGTTGGATTATTTGGATTATTATAATGCATGATAATGTTCTTACGTTGCGGTACAAACTATTCTGGCATTATGAGATCAGATCACTAATCTTAGGAGCATGAAAACAGATGCTCGCTCTTTTTCTGCCCATGACCAACATGGTTGGATCTCCACTACAGCGCATACTCTGCCTGAAACATCATTTGTGAATTATATTCCCGAAAGACAAAATCAGAGAGTTCAGTCAATTCTCTGAAGTAATCAGGGACAGAAATGAGTTTGAGCACGAGTAATATACAGTGACAGTGGTGAAGAAACATTGGACAGCGTTTCTCAAAGTGAGCATGACACCAAGGATAACCTGGAATCTTCTGAAAAGACAGTCAATTGAGCAGTTCTGTATTTGCTTTTATGTAGCCAATGTCTTCTTTTTTATGTTTCCTGTTTGCAGCTGTGAGTCTTGAGTGTGAAGAGGGTTCACTGGTTCAGTATTTACCATCAGGTGATTCAACAAAATGAATCAGAAGCTGCACTCTGTAATGTTTTTAGTTCAGCTGACCCAGCTCCACGGGATAGTACAGTACAGGGACAAACACTGTCAGCTTTCACTGATGCTCTGTTACTGCCTTTCTTTATCTTTACAGTAAATATAAAAATGTTAGATTAACTCATTTCTTAGCATCATGGCCCCAGTGATGGTTGTCAATTGGTCCAGCTTGAATTAACTCCACTACCGGATGTATTACTAGAAAGTTCATGTTTCCCAGAGGGTGAATCCTGATGACTGAGGATCCCCTGACTTTTCCTCTCATGCCACCAGCAATTCAGTTTTAATTTATTCGGCTTATGACCAAAAACCTACAAAACAAATTACATTTAGCCTCAGCTGTTCGTGTTTTGTGGTAATTAGCAAATGTTAGCATTTATTTATGAGTTTCCATAATATGCAAAAGTAAGATTGTGAACATGGTAAACAATATACCTGCTTAACATGCAGCAAGTTAGTCACTTGTCATTGAAAGCATGTTAGCATTGAGCTTGAAGTGTTGCTGTGCACAATGCAACACAAAGACTCTAAGTTAGCATGGCTGCAGACTTTAGCCAGGGTTTCCTTTGTTGTGTTGGTGAAGCTAAACCTGCTGCATAGAGTGCTGCAGGGATAGCGTATTTTTGTATGCCAGCCCAGAAGTTAGCATCACCATGCTTCCTTCGAGAAAGCAGTCTCACCACCAGACACCAGTAAATTCTACACACTGAACCTTTAAAGAGACATCGGAATACAGCTTTAAAATCTTAAAGAAAAAAGTTAAAAATAGCAACATCTAAATAGTGTAAAAAAAACACTTTTTTACAGTTTGTAGTTCTCACTTCCACATTATTTGTTTCTTACAGAGTCAATCAACAAACTTCTCTCGCACTGTAACCTTTTAGATATCACTCTGTACTCAAGTACCTAAAAGCTTTGTGAGCTTGAAATTGCTTCTTGTGCTGTTATCACTGTGGCCACTGCTGTTGGAGAGCTGTCGACAATTTTTTCTAAAAGCTGCCAGTTGGGGAACACAATGTTGATAAAATATCAGGTTTCCAGTTTTTTTAATTTACAAGTCTATTTCAATACAACTGCTGTAAGACAAGTTCACCACATTCCACCCGTGATTTTCAGCAGTATCTTAAGATATCTTATCGTCTGGGTTTTGTTCAAAGAAAAAGTTCAAAAGAGATTAACCAACCAAAGCCTCTGTGTTTAAAACAACCTTCTGGGGTAAATTAGTCGAGTTAAACCAAACCCACCAGTTGGTCGAGCCCACCAAGTTTTCCAGGAACCCCGAATCTTCAGCAGAAGGAAACTTTCTCCTCTTTTCTCAGTGCAAACCTGTTATACAGATAATACAACCTTGGCTCTATTTTGAAGTATTTACGCAACCCTGTGTGTCACCTAAGGCTGGCAAAGTATGCCACCCGACAGCCTCAGGAATCATGTTTGCCTTCTCTTAAAATGTCTTTACAAAATGCCCCCACATCAGGAAAGTGGTGAATGTGATAAGGAAACAAATCCTGATGAGACATTTAAACAGGAAGCTTTAATCAGCTGTGCTAAAGATCAGGTAAATATCAAGACTCTAAATATTCCTTGTAAAGCAAAGTCAGACAACTGCCAACACAAAATGCCATGGTAACCATCACTCACGATGCAAATATAGCTAAAGGTTTTGTTTGAGAGGCTTATTTGGCTCACAGATTGAAATATTAAGATTAGCAGTAAATTCTTCATTAGTATGATAGCGATCATAATGACGAACGTGTTTTAGAGTTGAAGTCTGAGCATAGAGTGCTGCAGGAATGAGTCCTAAACCTGGCAATTGGTTTGCATTTTTGCACCTGTGATATGATGTCAAGACCACAGCACTGATGTTGTTTGAATGTTACAGGTGCTACAGAGGAGCCAGAAGTCATTCCTGACCCCGCCAAACAGACGGATCGCGTGGTGAAGATCGCTGGGATCAGCGCCGGTGTTCTCGTCTTTATACTGCTGGTGCTGGTCGCCATCCTATTGGTCAAGAAGAGGTGAGTGACAGCTGCTAACCACGCCCACTTAAAAAAAAAACAGCTTTTAATGGAAGAGTTTCATGAAGAGTGCAAATACTACATGAACAGCAGCGTTACACCAACACAGAGAACACGCAGACACAAATGTGCGCCTGAATCCATGCTCTTGTTGTGTGTTGGTCCAGTATTCGCTGTAGTAACACCATCTTCCATCCATCCACCATAAGCGTTGATCTCCCTTCAGAACCAGCTTGATAATTTCCTGAAGTTTGTTTTAATAAAGAGCTGAAGGCTTGTTTTCCTGAGATCCAATACAGGAATATGGTATATCCAAAATTAGAAACTCTTGCCTGACAGTTGTGGTGAAGAAAGATCTGAGGCCAAGTGCTGTGCTGTTGAACCAAACTGGACAAAACAACCACTCAGAACAGCTGACTCAACCGAGCGTAAGAAAGAGCAACACGGTGAAAGAGATCATCAACCAGAGAATACAATAACATACATGTAGTGTAAAACATCCGTCCATTTTCTCTAACCACATATCCTCATCAGCGTCGCAGGGCCGTTGGAGCCTATCTCAGTTGACTTAGGGTGAGAGGGACAAGTTCATCACAGAGCAAACAACCACTCACACCTACGGGCAATTTAGAGCCACTAATTAACCTGCATGTCTCTGGACTGTGGGAGGATTACCCGGGGGGAGAACAGAGAGACCCAGACAAAGTTCGAACCAGGAACCTTCCTGCTGTCAGACATAATATAACAATATCTAAACCTAGAGTGCAAGGTTCACACTTAGTATAATGTGCTGTACTACAAGTATGATTAAGGTTATTTTAGATAATAGACAAAAAGAAATGTGAACATGGAGATTTCAGACTCATTGCATCTCTATATACATACAGCAGATATCATCCTTCACTTCTCGACGAGCTTTGAGGCTCACGGTTGGTCCTGGTGTTAGTTTGGTGCAGGGCTCCACCATGTGGTGGCTGATCACAGCTACAACATGAGGACGGAGCTGCAGTAGCTTCCGTAGAAACCTGGTAGTCTTATGCTCGATTGTCCTGTCTCTGTTGTAAGTTAAGATGACTACTCTACGCTTACGAAGCACTACGCAGTCTTTTAATTTATCTGCCTGCAATGACACATGTTGTTTGAGGTTCTTTAACGTGACAGCAACATAATTTGTGAACCACTACAGTAATTAACGTTGCTGTAGCATGCAGTAATCCTAAACATCATCAGATACTGCAATAGAAATACTGTTATACACAGGGAATGTCCTTATTTTTCCAGCTTTGACACACTACAAGACAGTGGCTTAATTAAATAGTGTAACATTATCACATCAAACATCTGTGAAGAGCCATCTTTCTGCTTTAAGTTCAACTCCAGACTGTTTTTGTTTTGCATAGAGCCTGCTCTCTATTCACTGAATCTTACAGTGAGGTTACATGAGGTTGAATTAAGCCTTTGTACTTTTTCAGAGCGTGTTTGAGCATATGTGTGTATGCATATTTCTAACTCATGTACACACGTAATGGGTGCGATAATTAACTATTACTAAACATGTCGTTCTTCCTGTGACCTTTCAATTAAAATCTGGTGTTCGGGGAACCTGAGTGCCTCATTAAAAGCAGAATAATCAGCACTTTAATTTGCATATTTGGAGCAGATTCATTCATGTAAGTGCATCATAGCACATCTTTTCCTATTAAAATATGAAGTATCAACATTAAAAGCTTGGTTTGCTCATCCACCGACATGTATCTTGAACACATTACAAGAAATTTAAGATTAATTACCATCAACTTCAGAAAAAGTCTCTTTCTGGAGATACTGTACATCATCTCCTCTGCACAGTGCATCTTGCCACAGGCTCGAGAGAGCAACCAGGAAATCAGTCTCTCAATTACAACCAATCATGATCTCACAGAGCAAATCAAAAACAATTAGAGACATTAAATTACAGTCAGTAATGAAGTCTCGTCATCAGAGAGCGTTGCTCCTGCAGCCCCTGACCTCCATATTTTTACTCTAATTCGCAGTCGCACTGCTGCTTCAGTGTAATTGTGAATGATCACCAAAAGACCAACGAGTGGAAGCTGTTAGGATTTCTTCATATACTCACTATCATCCAAACGCGTGAGAGAGTGTTTGATCCACAGTTTCCACTCTGATCTGACCTGATTACACGTTTTACCGAGCATCATCCATCCCTCGAGGATTTTTAGTCCTTTTGATAATAGAAGATTGGTCCAAATTGAAAGATAATTCTGCATTTTTTTGGGAAGCATCTGTTGTTTACAGCTGTGTAATTGTATGCACGGCCTGGAGGAGCCCAATTCAGTGTCTGTGGTTGTTTTGAACTATAACCAGTTCAAGTTGCATTCATGTATTTGAGCCAGAGGAGACTTCAAATAAAAGAAGAACACTGTGCATTGAAGAGACTGCCATTGGATGAGAGTGTCCCTGTAAAGTGAAACCTCATATTTAGGTTATATAAACTATATATTACCAGCATGAAGAACTGAGTGTATTAAGTTTAAAGGTATATACTTTGTTTTTGTTGTTACTGTGTTTTTTAGTTACAGTTTGATTTATGGGAACATGAGATTGTGTAGCAACCAACATTGATCAACTCATGACAGCAGTTTCTGGTTGAGAGAAACTTATTTGCATATCTCTGAATATAAAAGTGCCTTTGAGCTACTTAAAGTGAGTTCTAATAACTTGTGTTCAGTTCAAATGTATGTCTGCTTTAAGATATGAAATCATTTGTGTTGAGCTATGAATATAAATGTTCATTTTTAGACTGATTTGCTACCAAACTGTGACGGAAAAATGATTTGAATGTTATCAAAAACTGATTTATGTCACCCTCATGAGTGTGACAGCGTGCAGCAGTTTGCCATAAAGGTTTCTGGGGAGATCAATCGTCATTGTCATTGAACCTCTTACAACTTTGAACAATACTGCATCTTTAAAATGGTGGGACATGATGACATCGCAATGACATCATGCTTGCTTTTACAGGAAGCGAGCTGCGTGGTGTTACAGACCGGATAGCTTTGTATTAGTTTGGACAAATTGTTTACTATCTATAGTAAGTAAGTGAAGGTGACTAGGGCTAAAAAAATCTCTAATCAGGGTCGTTTAGTTACAGTAAATGCAGCTTATTGCATGAATATTTTAAATATGACACCTCCAGAAGTAAAGAAGAGAAAGACTGCATGTTAATAGTTTAATATCGATAGTTCGTTGTAATTTTAGTACTAGCTTTTTAAGTCTCTTAGCTTGTTTTGTCGTATTTATTTAGCATTAAACTTGATTTTTTTTTTTTAAAGAAATAGGGCCCATAATATTTATAACAACCCCTTGCATGACCCTCAAGTTGTAGCAATCAAAAGGTGTTTTCTTCTGTTTCTGTTGTTGCTGGTTGGGACAGGACAGTATTGTCCTAATTTGCATATTCATGACCCTTGTGTCTCATTCTTTGCTTTCTGATTGGCTCACAACCCCCAGGAGGACCTACTATTCATACTCTTATTACCTGTAAGTAAACGAACAACCAACAATCAGCTCACCCAGCTGCTGTTATCTTATTGGGCGAATTATTAGTGGCTAGTTGTTGTTATTTTTAAAGATGCAGTATACTTTTTTCAAGACAAAACACATTTTTTCAGCTCTGACCAACCAGCCAAAGCCATCCTCATTGACGCCTTGCCAGGGTGGGGGGCAATTCACTTTCATGTCAGTCAGGTCAGGACTTCAGTGAATTTCCTCATTTATATAAACACCATCAAATCCTCGGATACAACAAAAGTCTGAAAAATAACAATAAATAAATAAATGCTCAATGATTAGCGAACTTAGTGTCCGCTTCTATCAAAGGGACTGAACTGACAGTGAATTGACCTCAGCCCTGGTGTCCTCTACATGCTCCAAAGTTGCTCTGAAGCAGGCTTATAAAGGCCAAAGTTGGCCAAAAAAAAAAAAAAAAAAACAGAACAAAAGCAGGCCAAAGTGGGACGACACAGGCCTAAGCGTGTTATTTGAAAAAAGAATGCTGCACTTGTGACTTGTAGCTCTTTGTGTGCATGTAGTCATGTGATCATCCATCCGCCCATCAAGTCACAGGTATCACGGTAACTCTGGTACACATGCTCAGTGTCTCTCTTTCCTGGTTCCCGTCTTGGAAACAGTCCAGTTCCTGTTCGGAGCACACGGTTCTGATTTCGGTAGAGGTTTTTTCTCATGTTGTGGGTACTCCTGTCTCTGCTCTGTCTCTTGATGTCGGCTGTGACCAAAATGGATCCCTAATCGCCTCCTTTAAAAAGAGGTGGGGACTATTTAACAGCACAAAATAATAACTAAATAGAGGGTATAGTCAACAGTACAGCCTGAGAAGTTAGCATTAATCCTGTGCAATCCGATGGAGCAATAACTAGATCAATTCTAAGTATAAACTGTGTATCCGTTATGAAGAGAGAGGTCATTTTAATAATTTAAGATTTTCAGGAACATAGGAGTTTTTATCTACACATACTATTTCAGCAAGGTCATCGCTATTCTCTGTTTACCAGGAAGCAGCAGCAGTTTTTCCGAGAAGTTGAAGTGAAATGACGAGAAAATGTAATTTGTCTATTCAAATACATTTATCAGGAGCATCATCTATGATTTCTCTTTTCTCAACACGCGGACAATCTAACCTTTTTAAACCATTTTCATATTTATGAATTCATCTCCTGGAAAATTTTAATCAAACCACTCTTACAAAGATGACGTGTTTTTAGTTTTCTCTTAGAGATTTGCAGAGCGTCCTGAAATACATTTACCATTTTAATGATCAGGCATGTTCAGTAGATATTACAGGACATTTTATGAACACATGCTCAGTCAATTCACAATTTCAATTTACAATTCTGACATTAAAAGTGAATAAAACTCAAATAGAGATCCACTTTCAGTTCTGGTCACAGCTACCGCCCGCTCAGTTTCTCCTTTTCTCTTCATTACTTACAATATATAAAGTGCAATTACGCAGCATATGGTGGTTTATGATATATTTGTATCTCTTATTTTCATGTTAATACACTCACAAACACCCTACAAACAGCTTAACCTGGTCCTACTGAGTGTGTGAGTGTGTGTGCATTACATGTGTATGTGGTCTTAGAGGTGGAGTTGGTGTATTATGGGGTCAAGAGGTAAAAATATTTAATAAAACACAGCATGCTTTCTGTCTGTTTGCTGGGGGAAATGTCCGAGCCGTACGTTGTATCAGTTATGCAACAATCAAAAATTTCTTCATCAAACCTTTTTATGTCGGAGCTCAAACTGCTGTACAAGTGAGGAAAAACTCATTTGAAGCAGACCTTTGTAAAAACAAACATAACACATCTTTGTTGATCTGTACAGATGTTGACCTAACTGATGTACATCTATGGCTCTGGGTACAAAATGTTCCTGCATGCTCTGTCATGCTCGAAGTGTTAAGCCCTCTACAGTTGTTTTTTTCCTGGGATTTTATGGATTGTACACCCTGAGAGAGTTCAACCTGAAATGGATACCTTGATGTTTAAGCTGTTATTTTTCTTCACCGGGCACAAATGATAGAGAAAGCAAAAAAAAAAAAAGGGGGCACTTAAAAGACATTTTTTCACAACACAACAACAGCCTGTGAAGAAAAATAGGAGATTAAAACAAAAATAAAACAGCGGGTATCTCTAAAATGTATCTTTCCTAAAAAAACGTGCGTCCTTCTCTCATAATTCTGTTTAAGAAATAACCTCAAGTCCTGCTACTCATACTGTACGATGATAACTGTGGTACTTGGTTGGTAAATGGTTTTTCCCTGAGCTTCTATAGATCACAAGTCATTCCCTTACTGTTGTTTTAATGGGATTTTTCCTTCGCTGTCGGATGAAAACCAAAAAATTATTTTTAAAACTTCTTTTTGTTTTTTGTTGTTTTATTGACAGCCTTCAGTCTGGTAATAAAGAAATCTAATAAAATGACAAAAAATAGGACTTTCAGACAACTAAAACAAGCGGCTTTCATCTGACAGCTCATCTATGGTACCGAGACTGATAACAGATTGTTCCTTTGCTACCTGTAGGTCATAGGTTATTTTCCCTGGTCTGCATTAGATGCTATTTCCCCTCCGCTCCTATAGCTGAGCCTGTTACATGCTATCTTTCACAAACAAGCCTTTCCTTGACCTCCTTTGCTTGTTCTCTCCTCTCTTTCCTTCCTCTCTTTTTCTCTTCTTCCCACTTTTCAGCAGCCTGCAGCCCTCAGCCATGCCAAAAAAAAAAAGACATGACGTCACCTACTACTAAAATTTGAGACCATTCCTTAAAGGCGGTGGTCTGCAGGCTAGCTGATGTACGTGTATTTGTTTATAAGATGCCAAACTGTGTCTGTGTCTCTGCCTCCGACAGGAAACTGGCTAAAAAACGTAAAGACGCCATCGGAACGACACGTCAGGAAATGACTCACATGGTGAACGCCATGGATCGCAGCTATGCTGACCAGAGCACTCTGCATGGAGAAGATCCCATGGCTGTGACATTCATGGACTCTCACAACTACAACAACAGATGTAGGTTCATAAACAAGACTATTATTATTATTATTATTATTATTATTATTATTATTATTATTATTATTATTATCTATAAACAGTAGTATTTACCATCAAAAGACAAAACTGAATGATCTAATATTCTGTTTTATCATTTTCTATTCTAACACCTCTGCGTATTTTCATTTTTCCTTCCTTCTTCTGTCCTCATTGAAGGTTATTCTATACATCTATACTGTTATATCAGCCAGGTTACAACTAGGGCTGCAACTAATGATGATTTTTATTGTTGATTCATATATTTTTTGGTTAATAATTCAGTTAAAATGTCAGAAAATTGTGAAAAATGTCTATCACAGCTTCCCACAATCTAAAGCGACGTCTTCAAATGTCTTTTTTGGTCCGACCAACATTCCTGGACTCAAAGATGTTCAGATTGCAGTGATATAAACACATTGGAGAATAAAGAACTAGGTTATGTTTTGGTATTTTTGCCTGGAAAATGACTAATGTAATGTTCTCACCAAATCCTTCAGCTGTGAAAATGACTCAGCCGATCGGCTTACAGTTTGAAAACTGAAAACAAAGAAAGGGTAAATGTTTCATGTGTGATGTGAAGATGAGAGAACTGCTGATCATCTGTTGCAAAGAAAGTTTTGAATTAAGTGAAATACTTACTTAGAAATACTCCATAGTCATAACTGGAGACCGTGTAGTCCGTCATCTTTGTTTGAGTAACGCTGAAATTTAGAAAACTTTCCTCACCATGTTTCCTCCCGCAGTGCCCAACGATCCTCTGGTTCCTACCGCTGTGTTAGGTGAGACTTCTGGCATGGTTGGATATGTCACATTTCCCACCAGTTCCCCCTTAGTGATCACCCATCTTCATCTCAAAGCCCCTGTGCTTGCAGCCCCGTTTCCCATATACTGTATGTCTCTCTGCGTCATTACGTAGGTCCACATTTTGTGTCCAAATGCCCGGTTAAAATGGTCAAAGTTTCCATCACATCCTGCAGTGTTATGTACTCTGACCTCTGTCAAGTACTGTATGTTTTTGTGGGTGTATAGTTTGGCTTTATTGAAGTTTTCGTACCACAATGTTGTCTCACAGAGGGACTAATCAATTCAACAGGCAGAAATACAACAAAAAACAAAATCAATGTTTAGTTTTGGTTCAAAGACAATCTAAAGATTTGTAACTTTTTCACCACCAAATCCCAACTCTGTGTTTAAAACATGTCTGGTACTAAAAACTCACACAGCCAAACACTTTATCTGTTGTACTGTGTTTTCCCAAGGTTCAGTCACTCACAATCCCAGCCACGTTTTCTGTCTCCTACTGAGAGTTATTGATATTCACAGTAATTACCATCGTTCTCCCTTTAGAGACCTCATTATTTTCACAGTTTAGAGTTGTTTTAAGGCATGCCTTCATTTCCTGTCCCCAAAAAAACGACAGAAACACGCATAAAAGGAGGAAGACAATTTGTCACGTTTCCACTGCAAAACGACTGCAGATTAAATCTGTGACATCAAGTGACAGCGAACAACATAGTGCCTAAAGCCCCGAGCGTGTGTGGTGGAGGTTTGTCTGTGCACTCGATCTCGAAGTCTGCTCGAGTATCTACCATCTGTGTTATTCCCGAGCCTTGTTTTGTTGCCGATGCCCCAGTCTGAATCATGAAAGCTGCAGTTTTTGCCAAGTTGGATGTTTCTCCAGCTCCACTGCAATGTGTTTATCTTTAGTTTAGTCTGGTGCTGATACTGCTGCGTGATGTGGAGCTCTAACATACCCTTAAGGGCTCTACAATCCACAACGCCACCAAACTGTGTTAATTAACTGTTCCATTGCCTCTAATTTGGAGTGAAGGCTGCAGTTACAATCTGTCTTGGCCAATCACATCAAAGAGCGGGAAGAAGTAGCAGGAAGTAGCGAATTAAGAGGCAGTGTCGGGTCAAGTTTACTGTTAATTGGCCTGACGAGGGCTTAACAAACCTTTAACAATCAGTAATGAGCTAACATGTCCTCGGAGCGGAGAAAAGCATCGGTTGGATGGAATAAACAGTGTCAGTTAATAAACAGCGTTGAAGATGAAATCAGTGGGTTGTGGTGCGACCCCAAGCTACTTCATTATACAACCTGTCAGTCTGTGCCTTACTACTGCCAACTCATATTATCCCCAACAGCACGGCAACGTTCACCTGGAAGTTCTGCAACAATTTGACCCCCAAATTAGCTGAAATACTTTTTCAACTTACAAGCATCTAAAATGCAAAGTTAATTATATCGTAGATGTTGCACTCACATGGGATAGCAGATGATTGCTCATCTGTGGTTCTGTTTTAATCCCAAATTACAGATGTATCATACGGGTCCAGGTGTTGAAATGTGTCAATGTGGTACAGTTTGTACATATAGAATAAGACCAGAGGCTTTTACCTTTACAAGGTATGAAAGGTGTAGAAAGATTAGAACCGTAAAGTAAAATATATGTTTGAATAGCAGTGGATGATAACCTGCTATAAACCATGACATCAACATCAAAATTGACTCCCTATCTCTTCCCCCTACCTGGGTAGTGAGAAACTTGGGAGTCATGATCAACGACCAACTAACCTTCTATGATCACATTGCCTCGGTTGCCCGGTCACACTTAACAACATAAGACAAATCAAGCCTTACCTGACTCAACATGCTACCCAACTCCTAATACAGGCTGTGGTCATCTCATGACTAGATTACTCTAACGCCCTCCCGACAGGCCTCCCAGCCTGCACAGTGAAACCCTTTCAGATGATCCAGAACGTGGCGGCGTGCCTGCGTAATCCGCCAGCCCACATTAAATTCAAATCTCTAATGCTGACTACAAAGTTGTCTCCGGTTCTGCACCCACCTACTTGAATGCCCTCATACAGACATATGTTACCTCCTCCAATGAACGACGCCTGGCTCTGCCACCCGTACGCTCAGGACAATTTCTCGTCTGTTGTTCCCCGTTGGTGGAACGTCCTACCAGTTCCTACCAGATCAGGGGCGTCCCTCTCTACCTTCGAAAACCTCCTGAAGACCTCCAGCTCTTCAGAGAGGACCTCCTCTCCAACACTACCAACAACTGGACATGATAAATCTATCCCCTCTAGTACTGTCAAAGTACTTACTGCTGCACTGACATGTCCTTGTCGCACTGTACCTTGATAGTTTCCATTTTTTTGTGAGTCACTTTGGATAAAAGCGTCAGCTAAATGACTAAATGTAAATGCAGAGAGGGAATTGAAGTAGACTTTAAATCTTAGGTTGGTGTTGTGTTGCTGTAGATGTTGTTTTAGTTAAGTGACAAAATTAACATAATGTTGAACGCTCCATTGTTTTGTGAGATCATCCATTATGTATAAATCGTAGATCGACCTGCAGCTCATGTTTAGAATCTTCCTAACAAATCCTCTTGCAGTCTGACTAAAACCTGTTTTGCTCTTTTTCTTTTCCTGCTGCTTTGACATGTAGTTCCAATCACAGGTGAGTATAGACAGAGAAAAAAAGTAATAATTCAAGCCTAGCAGCTAGCACTGGAAATGTACATGATTTTATCCAACCTACCTTAACACACAAAGCCATGAAGTCTTTTTACTACATGATTCATCCTCAGACCTGATTTTATTTGGATTTTCTTTTCACCCTGGACAGCACAAAACACTGCTTTTTGTGCCTTTAGCGAAGATGCTGATGTATGGGAATCTTCAATTGAACTGACCGGTAATTTCCTCTCTCCTTGTAGACGAGAACCACAGCGCCTCTGCAGCGGAGAACAGCCGACTTCTGGATGTTCCTCGGTATCACTGCGAAGGAACCGAATCTCCTTATCAGACGGGACAGCTCCACCCTGCCATCAGGGTGGCCGACCTTCTGCAGCACATCAACCTGATGAAAACATCCGACAGCTACGGCTTTAAGGAGGAGTATGAAGTAAGATTATTATTAGCAGTACTTTTATCACTAGCACTCGTAGCAATAACAGTAAAAGTAAAAGTATTACTCATCAAAGTGGTCATGTTAATGTTGTTTTTAGAAGTAGGGATACAAATATTACCTCAGGTATAACACAGACGAAGATGTTAAGGATGCTATATCATTTGTTGACAGTCCAATACAGTAAGGTATCTGAAATGTACTGCACACATATTTTCATGAACAACACAACACAAAGCTTATTATGAAAATCAATGGCGCTTTATTCAATGTTTTGGCACCACATTAAAATGATAAAACGACTATAAGAGTTGAATTGCTTCTTAATTTGAGATTACTTTCTGCCCTATTGACTAAACCGTTCAACAGCTACAGACCTTTTTTTTTTATGATCCTCATTTTTTTGTATCCAATAAGCATTATGTCACCACGCGAGTAAAACAATCGTTCGCTTTTTCCTCTGCTCAGAGTCATCCTGCAGGAATCGTACTGTTGAGGATCCATGACGTGTAATTTTCTTTCCTGCTTTGTTTCGTCTGTTGTTGGTGATACAGAGCTTCTTCGAGGGCCAGTCGGCCTCCTGGGATGTGGCTAAGAAGGAGCAGAACCGCACCAAGAACCGCTATGGGAACATCATAGCATGTAAGAAAGGAAGCTTTATTTATGGATGTTCTTAACAGAAGTGACGACGTGCTTTACAGGAGGAAGAAAAAAAGAGATGTGTACTGATAGCAGTTTAATTAATGTGTTGACAGAATTGTATTATACGTAGAATATTGTTTTTATTTGATCAATATTTCATGTCTTTGCAGTCTGATATGTAAAGAGATTTCTTTCGATTTCTTTCGATTTCTTTCTTTGGGCGGGTCTTAAACCACGGCTCGATGACACACTGAAGCCATCCCTAACCCTAACACTATAACGGTACTTCACTAGCATGGACCACAACATCAGCAAGATGTTCGATATGATCTTTTGTGCTTCGTCAGTCTGTTGCTGCGTTGTGGGGAAGCTTGGGTGGGAAATCCTCCGGCACGACTGAGGCCCCCTCAGAAGCCTATGGAGGGTAGTAAGGAGGGGGAGAAAAAGGAGAAAGAAATGGGGGTAAGGCGCGAGGGGTGAGGAATAGAAGAGCAAAAGAGGACAAGAGGGTTAGGAGGGTATTTATAGGAATGTCAGAAGTGGCACAGTTGAGGTCCTGCTCCTGAAACTCTGCTAAAAAAAATAGCTTTCAGTGCATTAGGCAAGCGGCATCCATATTGAGTGTGCTGTGGTTCAGTATTTGACAGCTGAGAGAGGCGGCACCTATTTACTTTATACGGCGAATTATTTTCATGATTTGATCTAATTTTATAAACTTGTTGATATTTTTTTATTGTTCAAATTTGAGTGGTCAACAACAGATATATATAATGGCTTGCACTGCATGATCTATTTTGTAGTCCTGCCTTATGTCTAATATAATCTAAACTCTTATAGCAAGAACTACTCATAGTATGAAACTTAAACCCTCGACAGAGAACATAGTGTTTGTTTTGCAGAGGAGAGAAACTTTTCATACAGTATGTTCTCTTCAATCCCCTGAAAACTGAGCTTCATTCTTGATTTTTAGGTATTTCTCTGTGATATTAAATATTCATCACAGAAAAATCAACAAAAATCTTAAAAAAAAACATTTAGATATTATTTATTAATAATTAAAGACTCCATCAGGACTGTGTGATCAGATTTGACCCCATTAGTGCAGTTTTCTTCCCTAAAACAACTATTCTCTTGTCTCTCCTCTCGATGTCTCTTCATCTCTTTCTGCTACTCTCTCCGACTCTTCTTTCTCGTGTCTTTCTCTAGATGACCACTCAAGGGTTATTCTCCAGCCCATAGAAGACGACCCCTCCTCCGACTACATCAACGCCAACTACATCGATGTAAGTGGAAACGCATCGAATGCTACTATTGGCTCCCAACGAAACCAACGAAACCACACTCCCTCGCTCGTATGTCAGGCCTCTATACCTTTATTGCGTCTACTAGTCATCCATCGTGACCATTTCACGCATCCAGCCACCACCCCGAAAACACGTCATACATACAGTACATGTGTCTTTCTCAGGTGTTCTTTCTTTTCCATGTATTCGTGTCTCCATCCATTCTGAATTTGTCCTGATACAGCCAATTTAATGTAGTCTATGTGAGCTATAATAAATGCAGCAGTAGGTTTTTAGTCATTATTTGAGCTCTCTTTCAATGATAGTTTGGAAATGATGCTAAGGTGCGATCTTTGGTACCTTTGTACAGAGCCAGGCTAGCTGATTCCCCCTGTTTCCATTCTTTATGCTAAGTTAAGCTAGCCGGCTGCTGCTGCTATATTTATTGTACAGAGATGAGAGAGGTATCGATCTTCTCATCCAACTCTAGGCAAGAAAGTGATTATTTTCTTTTAGACTTTTAGATTCAGCCTTCTGTCTATTCCTCGGTCATTTTCCATGTTTGTCTGTCCAACAATCATCTGCATGTTAGTCTCAACACAATGTGCTTTTATTTAAATGCTTTAATACTGCTTCATAGCATCTTCTATATTCTCATTAACTGCCATCAAATCTATCACACGCATGCTACCACTCACACTGAGCTGGAATCAGAATGAATAGGGCGGACACTCTCTGGTGTATCCAGCTAGTCTCTGTTGGTACAACTGTAGTTAGAAGGCTGTCACGTAAATAATGAGCTCTCTGAGAGTTTGTGCCGGAGAGGAAACATCAGGAAGTGTCCTTTCTATTCAGTTTCTATTCTAAGTTTTAGATCATGTTTTTTTCTTTATTTTTGCATGTCCTGTTCAAACTCCCATTATGTCAATGCAACTTTTCTTTTTCTGATTGACAATCACTGACATTGTTGTGCTTTCTTTCTTTCTTTCTTTCTTGCTTTCTCTTTCTTTCTTTCTTTCTTTCTTTCTTTCTTTCCTTCTTTCTTTCTTTCTTTCTTTCTTTCTTCCACTCGTTCTTTCTGCCTGTGGCTTGGGCTATAGATTTGGCTGTACAGGGATGTAAGTATCACTGTGGATTCTTTCATTCACACCCCCTTCAACCTTTACACTTCTACATCCACGTCACGTTGTCCGTACACTTTGAGTTGCTGGGGTCTGTGCTGCATGAAAGAGTTCACTCCATCTTGCCCTCCCACCACCTTACATCCCACTGTGTGCTATAAACTTGCTTATGCGTAGTACCTGTATTTGTCTTATTGCCATCAGGAAATCCCAATCAGAGGAGAGTGCAATATAGACTTTTGCACCTTGTAGTCGTTATAAAAGTGACAGGCATCAATGCATCTGGTGATATCTGTCATAATTTGGCAGTATTGAGACCAAATGTTCTCCCATATGTTATCACCTGGATGAGATGACCAGCTTTTTCTAATTCTTGGATAAAACTACTGAAAATTCAGCACAAAATTTACAATTACATTCATCATATCGTCAAAATATTTCCGTTAACTTTACTATAAACTTCTTGGCAATGCTCTATATTGTTAATGTTGCACTGAGGGAAGATTTGACACAAAGTTTTTATGTATATTGAGTTGTTGTGTTATGATGTTTTCAGGGCTACCAGAGACCAAGTCACTACATCGCTACTCAGGGTAAGATACTGATTAACGAGAGCTGGAACACATAACCGCTGTTACACAGGATGATACAAATAACTATAACTAATACCTTTATAATCATACAAAGTACTGACTGTGTGTCTTTGTGTGTGCGAAGGTCCTGTTCATGAGACGGTGTACGACTTCTGGAGGATGGTGTGGCAGGAGCAGTCGGCCTGCATCGTCATGGTAACCAATCTGGTGGAGGTTGGAAGGGTGAGTTTTCTTCGAGCGTTTTATTGAGATTGTTGAATGTAACAAAAAAAATGACAGACCAGCTGACTGGTGTAAAGAAATTGCTGCTATTGGTCAAGTCTGTCTGATCTCTGCCACTCGATCCAGATCTTTGAACATGTTTTAGTCTAATGATTTGAATGTTTGATTAAATATTAATCTTTCATTTTTAACAGGTGAAGTGCTATAAGTATTGGCCCGATGATGCAGAGGTGTACGGAGACTTCAAGGTGACGTTTGTGGAGGTTGAACCTCTGGCTGAATATGTGGTTCGCACATTTACACTGGAGAGGGTGAGTGACAGCTTATATTTAGCTTAACCATTCAGAAAAATATGAAACTCGTCTTGTTTTCTGGGCTGCACGCTGATTAACTGGTTAAAATGTCTGAGTCACATTCAATGAGGGAACATACATAATGAAATGTCAACTTTACAGGTACCATTGAATGTAACAAAAAGATGTCTTTTGTCTGTACTCAGCGTGGTTTCAACGAGGTGCGGGAAGTCAAGCAGTTCCACTTCACAGGCTGGCCGGATCACGGAGTTCCATATCACGCCACGGGACTACTTTCCTTCATCCGCAGAGTTAAAATCTCCAATCCACCCTCTGCTGGGCCTATTGTGGTCCACTGCAGGTATAAAAACACATGCAGACGTTTATATACTTTATGTACTCTACCACACGTGATTAATATGCACCCTTGCATCTGAAATATACAGAAATACATCAGTTCTGGACATGAAGAATGAATTCTGTGTTTGTCTCTGCAGTGCTGGAGCAGGGCGCACAGGCTGTTTCATAGTCATCGACATCATGTTGGACATGGCGGAGAGAGAAGGAGTGGTCGACATCTACAACTGTGTGAAGGCTCTTCGCTCCAGGAGGATCAACATGGTACAGACTGAGGTGACTGCATTACCCATCCTCCATCTGCATCCACATCTTAGAGTAAATACTCAAGAAACGCTCAGCCTTCAGCATGGTGCAGGCTGAAGTCACTGCAGCTGCCATCCGCTCATTGACATGTCACCATAGATATGACATATGATTTAATGTAATACACGTTTCTCTGTTACAAAAGTGAAATTCATCTTTTTCTATTTAAAGACACAAAATAATGTCATACTTTAGTGCCACCCAGTGGTAGGATCAAGAATTACACTGTGGCAGAAGAGCCTCCATCTCTGACTGGAGATCCACATGGAAAAGTCAAAGCACATACAAGTGCATACATACATGGAGGCTGTTAGTATTTTCTGTAAAACTGTGTAGAGTATGTACATCTGGTAAATACTGTGAATAATTTACAGTTTAACATTAAAGAATCATAACCATCAGAGCAGAAGTGACTCCCCAAGAACTTAACGTATCACTTATTCTGTTTTTAATCATGCAACTGATAGCAGTATAGGTTTTCTATATGTTGTTTCCATGGAGACAACAAGAGGAAAAGAATTATAAGCTCCACACATTCTTTCAGGGACAGTATTTGCCATCATACAGTAGCATCCACATACTGTCGTCCACAGGGATGTGCAGCTTGGATGATTTTAGGTCGCGATCATGATCTTTGGCATCCACAAGGTGAATCGTAGAGATGATTTATAACTTTGTTATCTTTTAAACTTCTGTTTACATCTTCACTCGACGTATCTTTAATGTAACGTGTTTTTAATGGTGCAAGTTGAGAGATCTGTAGTCTACGGGACATTTTAAACTTGAGAAAAAGGATCATAATTTAGATTGTGGATGCTGATTGTGATTAAATAGATTGTGATATTATTTTTTTTGTCAGATCTCTGACTCCTACTCTACTATGCAACAGTTTATGTCATCCATCTGATAACAAAGCACATTCATTCACCAAAGCGGCCTTCAGTTCACGCTTCATTGAACTGAAAGAAAAAAATACTATTACCCGAGGTGTAGTAAACCAAAACTCAACAATCATCATCTCACTCATTCATAACTCCATCTCCCATCAGCCATCGCTCACTCACACTGTCTGCATGCTCACTTTCATTTGGTATCACGGCTGTTTGTGTCATCCATGCGACAGATTACGTGTGTTTTATAACGTTTGCTGATGTTTTTATCCAGGAGTGCAAGCCGTGTATGTATATGATAATATGCATGTGTTGAATTATTTGTCTTCAGGAGCAGTACATATTCATCCACGATGCCATACTAGAGGCTTGTCTATGTGGAGAAACAGCCATACCAGTGTGCGAGTTCAAAGCTGCTTTCTATGAGCTGATCCGCATCGACTCGCAGACCAACTCGTCACATCTGAAGGACGAGTTCCAGGTAAACATGATAGTAAATCTGTGTTTTCAGTTCTTGCTGCTGTAAGTGGGCAACTTTTAGCAGTTTTTACAGCACAAAACAAATAATCCTCTTCTCTCTTTGCTCAGTATTTTGCAAAGAATAATAGCTTCAACAAAGTTTCTGGCAGAGTTTTTGAGCTTCTGAATTATTCTGCAGCCTCGAAGCAGTATGATTAGTCACATTTTGATGATCCTTTCTCAAATTCTCAACCCTAAAATTTAACTTTATGCTTCAGATTTAGAAGCAACAGTCAGAAACATCTCAAACCAACTGTATCCTTTAAATTTTTATGTATTTCCATCTTAATTGACCACATTTAGAATCCTAACTTTTCACTGGAAGGGACCTTAAAGCTCACGCACTAACTAATATCACATTCATCTCTCTCTTTTTGTTCAGACGTTAAACTCGGTGACTCCTCAGCCTCAGCCTGAAGACTGCAGCATCGCGTTGTTGCCTAGAAACCAAGATAAGAACCGCTTTATGGACGGCCTTCCTCCTGACAGATGCCTTCCCTTCCTCATCACAATAGACGGAGAAAGCAGCAACTACATCAACGCCGCTCTGATGGATGTAAGTCTATAACACACTCGCACACATGTACAGTAAGGCTGTGTTACTTTCAACACATCAAGTAAGAACAGTTTGGGACATTTCACACTCTCACACTAGAAGTTACGTTTCATGACAGCCTCACGTAAGTGTTAAAAATGATGCACACTTTGAAGAGGTTTCACACAAACGATGACAAAGAGAGACACACTGAAATATTTTGTATGTTTATACTGACACAGATGCACACGTACGTACACACAGACTCCCCTCCCTGTTTGTGTGATGATGTGTTTGTGGTTTTAGCAGCAGAAGGCTAGAGACAAATCCAGGTTCTGAAAAGACCACTAGCTTCTCTGGCCACCACCCAAACATTGTTTACATTGGCAACAGTTGACACTGTGCTGCCCATGTACCATGACTTAAAAAAACAAAAGTCATTAAGTAGGTAGAAAAGAAAAAAGGTAAGATGTTTATTAGCAGGTCTGTTTCTATAGACGTTAGAGGAAAGGATAGTAAGGGGTGGGCTGTAGATGCAGTATGTGAGGTTGAAATAAAATGTAATACGTGCATGGTGTGGAAAGAAACCTGGCTTCTCTCCAACAAAGCTCTTGGAGGACAAAAATACTGTAAAAATGCTGTAAAACTTCTGGAATTCAGTCCAATCTTCTAAACAAAGTTTAGTCACTTACCTTTGGCCTCTCTCTAACCAAGCTGTCAGAAGAGTTCCAGGTAATTTCTACTTCAAATCTCCGATACTGGATTTGTTTCATGGCTTCAGTGTCGTTCTGCCACCAGGTTTATGTTGTAGCAAAGCCATTTTTACTCCCCTAAACCCCCCCCCCTGTAAACCTGACCTCCCCTTTCCCACATCAGATTCTCCTCATTCATGTCACATGTTTGGCTGCACATCTTCATTCAGGACGGCTCAGTTCACTTTCAGTTCAGTCGGTTCCTTACGTCAGTTTTGGTGTTTTATTCTGTGTCAAATCTGCAGTTAGACACGTTTTTAACGTGAACTCGAGCTGAAGTTAACTGACCCCGTTAGACGTAGATGTAGACGTACCGGTGTATTTGTATATGCAACGCATGCTCCTTACCCTCATGTTTTATAGGCTCCACCGCATGATCATGTGACCAAACATCACCCCGTGTCGCTTGCTGTCCCACAAATCGTCCCACTCTGCTCTGCTGTTTGTGTTTTGATGTGTGTGTGAGTCAGTGTGTGTGTGTGTTTGAGAGAGAGAGAGAGAAAGATATAATAAATAGATACGATAGAAAAAGATGTTTAGGTAACCAAACAGAGACGCAGAGTTTGTGGACAAAATGACACCACCGTGCTTGTGAACGCCCTGACATTTTGTTTGTCTCTCCTGCAGAGCTACAGACAGCCCGCTGCGTTCATCGTTACCCAGCATCCTTTGCCTAACACCGTCAAAGACTTTTGGCGCCTGGTTTACGATTACGGATGCACCAGTCTGGTGATGCTGAATGAGATTGATCTGGCTCAGGTAATTCACTCAGTCGTATCACTTTTAACAACATTATTATACTGTAAACATACGTCTAGTATCTGTACCTTCATGCACAGACACAGGACAGACACAGCATGGTGAATTCCACAAACGAAACAGATAAATACAGGTGTCATCCTTAAATATATGTTTCATTTATCGTATGTTTTAATGCTCTTCTAAAGCTGTGAAGTAAAAACTCTTGCACACCACACTGGATGAAGAGATGGACTTTTATAATACTGTAAAAGATAATCCTGTCTTGCAGTGACTGCAAATTTGTATTTAAAGCCTAATATTGGCTTAAAATGTCAGTCCAGTCTGAACATCAGCGTCACACCAAAGTGAGCAGAGTAAAACTTAACTGCCTACAAGGAAGAAAGCTGCAGTCTATTGCAGTTTGTTAAAGTGCTTTGCATCTAACTACTGTAACTGTTTGTCCTCAGGGTTGTCCCCAGTACTGGCCAGAGGAAGGCATGCTGCGATACGGCCCGGTCCAGGTGGAATGTATGTCCTGCTCAATGGACTGCGACGTTATCAGCAGACTGTTCAGAGTCTGCAACCTCACCAGGGTTAGTAGATTCATACTGTGTTTTTTATGTTATGGTTTCTGTGGGTTTTCTCCAAGCCCAGTTCTGAAGGAAGTGTGTGTTGTCTGTTCCCTCAGCCTCAGGAAGGCTACCTGATGGTGCGTCAGTTCCAGTACCTGGGGTGGGCGGGACATAGAGAAGTCCCCGCGTCCAAGCGCTCCTTCCTCAAACTGATCCTGCAGGTCGACCAGTGGCAGCGCGAGGGCGAGGAGGGCGAGGGAAGAACCATTGTGCACTGCCTGTGAGTATAAATACACATCACACCTCATACGCTATAAAAGCTCTGCAGCTCTTTGCGGAACAAAAGAACAATCTGTTTACAGAGTGAACGTTGAAAATAATCAGACAGAGGATGCCAAATTTGCCTGAATTTAACAGTGGTCTAATAAGGTCTGATATCCACTTGAGGACTGGTAGTTAATACCCCTTATCTTGGCACCATTTGGTGATTATTATAAAAGTTATTAATGAAACTCGCTTCTCTTTTTGTCTGATGATGCACAAAACTCTCCTGACAAGCAGGATGATCTGTGCCAAAATCAGTGGCATCAACGCTGCGAGGGAGAGAGAAAGAAGTTCAAATGAAATATTAAATTGTGCATTTTGTCTTACAGAAACGGAGGTGGGCGTAGCGGAGTGTTCTGTGCCAGCAGCATCGTGTGTGAGATGGCCAAGAGACAGAGCGTGGTCGATGTTTTCCACGCCGTGAAGACTTTGAGGAACAGCAAACCTAACATGGTCGATACTCCGGTGAGTGAGAGAGAAGAAGAGTACGACACATAAGGCAATGAAGTCCTCGGTTTATTTACATTGTTGCAGGACTGCTAACATGGTTTTATATTTATGTACGTTTGAATGAATGAAAACTTTGATGACAAGAAGATGCAAAGAAGGCAGATTATAAAAACATATTCAGATTTCCATATTTTATAAGGGAATACTATCTAGCAGCCAATTAAAGGAGGTAGCTTATTCATTTCTACTGGTTCTGGTTATGGACATCACCCATCTTCTTAAAATAATTGAGTGCAGTGCAGTGAGTACTGCCACGTAAATCCAACATTTATTTTTAACTTTATGATTAGGTATAGGAAAAATTGAAGATGTCTGCGCTTCGACTCTTTGTTGTGATATTTGCAAAGTAAAACTAAGCTTAGGACTTAAATCTGGGGCAGCTTAATTTGGATGTAGATCCGTGAAGATATTTCACCTCTCATCCAAAATCATCCAGAACTGAAGAAGCGTCTTCATGATCTGAAGGTGAAACGTCTTCATGAATCTACAACCAAGTCCAGTTGCTCCAGGTTTTACTCAAAGACCAATGATCTGGACGACTGAGAACCTCCACCGACTTAAAGCTCACATATGAACGTGCGATCACCCAGATATTAAGTTCAGTTTATGTGTGTTCATCTACAGGAACAGTATCGGTTCTGCTACGACCTGGCACTGGAGTTCATCGAGTCCTCCTAAACAAAGGAAAGAAGAAGAAGAGGAGGTGAAGAAGAGCAAACATCTTCTCACTTCCTGTGTGTTTGATCCTTTGCTTTCGCTTGGTCCCGACTTCCCCTTCTGTGGCGGCCGTTCTGTAGCACCCATTTTGCGTCCCTACGAATGGCACAAGCGAAATCGGCCCCTCGTGCAGTGTTGTGAAGTATCCAAACAAAGGGAAAAAGACTTTTGACAGAAGGAGCTAATGGGAGTGCAAACAGAGGGGAAGATGCTACTCCTTTTACTCCTTTATGCTTATTGTACAGCTTTTTGAGTGCCAGCGGGCTCCTGTATGTTTTGGGCCCCATTTAAATGTTTATCGTCTCACCACACCCTCTCATGGACTTGATGCCTCATGCTGTTTCAGCTGCAGTACTCAATGTGCACTGTAGATGTCTCCCTTACCCCCTTTGCAAGGTGCAAAGCTGCTTTTGAATAACTGCAAGTTTTCAGTGGCGCCCACATTGCTCTCATGCTAATTTCTGAGTAACTTAACAGTGTTGGGCATCTCATCGTGGTGATGTTTGAATATTTGCAGTACTTTTGTACAAGAACAAGAAACTTTAAAAGTTACAGCCTGGCCAAACTCTGTGAATGCTTCTGTTTTCTTCTCCATACATCAGCAGCATCTTATATTATTTTTCAAGCCAGAACATAATTATGTATTTAGGTACTTAACAGCCACTTTTGCATTTGGTTACAGCAGACTGTCAGATATGCATAGAAAATAACCTACTGTAAATGTCAATATAAGTTTGCTAATTAGATGAAGTAGTGTTTTAGAAACGAGACTGACGATGGAACAAAAACAGAAAGTTTACACAGCGGCTGTTTAGATTTTTATTTTTTATTGTTATTTTTATTTTTCATGAAGTGGCAACTTGAAAAATGTGTAGGATTTTCACATAAAATGTTTGTGTGATATGTGTCATTACGTTTTCTGCAGTGAGCTGCGGAGTTGATTTTCTCTGCTTTGGTTTGCATCATTTACTGATCTGCTGGATAGAAAGTCATGTTTGTACCCCAAATTATCAAAAACAACAACAACAACAACAAAACACTTTAAGATTTTTTTTGTTCAACCATGTGACATTTAGCATAATCATGTTTGTTTCAGGGCTGGGCCCAATGCACTTTCAATTCAGCCAATTCACAAATGGGATGTTTTTATTTCAAATCCGAACAGATTGTAGGTACGAGGGAATGTTAGAAAAGACTGAGAACAACAAACAGGTCAATTAAAATCTCCATTTATGGTTTGAATGGAATTGGAAGTGAACTGACCCCAGGCCTCGTTTGTTTCGTGCACTGGTGGCCAACACTTTTTATTATTATTTTGTAGCTGATGTTTATTCATAAGCCAAAGACTTTGTGTAAATATGTCTATATGGATAAAGCACATTGTTTGTATTTATTGTTTGTTTACTTGCATTGCTTGTAAGAACAATCATTCTTCATTCCATGTTTACTCTACCACCAGCGATTCTTAAACTGGGGGTGGGTCGGGACGCAAAATGGGCTGCGAAGTCTGTTTCCTCTGGAGAGTATTAGTACGATTTAACGAGCCCATAATGGGTCCCGAGGTAAACAAGGCTACATCTGCTCAATTTGGGTCCATGAAGAAGTTTAAGAACCCCTGATAGAAGCTGTATATTAAAGCATTAGAAGTAGTTTTTCAGTATTTAGGTGGAATTCAGTAGTATTGTCTTGTTTTCACTTAATGAAACTCTCTGTGATGTTACCGTGGTTTATTTGTGTAAAAGCCCCCATTGTTCTGTATGTGGTCAGTAGAACATCAGTGCATCTATATGCACGGAGTACTTTGGATAACGGCTCCTGTCCCTCTTGACATCTTGGTCGGGATAAGCTGTTTATCTTCATCCTCGTATCCTGCTCACCATTAGCCCTGAACACACATCGGACTCGGTGATGCAAACAGGCTTAGTGAGTGAAACATGCAGGACTGTGAAACAAAAAACATTTATCGTGCCTAATCATTTGAATTTCCTTGTTCAAACAAGCATTTTAACAGCATCCTAGAGCTTTGTTTGTTGAACGCGTTCTCATGGACGATCAATGTTTTGAATATTTTTTGGACCATGATTCAGCGTGCTTTATTAATCAGATTGCTTCATGAATTCTTTGTGAGGCTTTACCGAATACGGGATGTGTTTCTGTTGTGGACAAACTGATTCATAAAAAAAAAAACAAATCTTTATTGTAAATAAAATGTCAGATGTTCCACTTGGCTGGAACAAGAAGTAGCCCCAGGTCTGCTGTTAAGGATGTTATTGTAAATAGACTATCATGAGTACCCTAAAAAAGGCTCTATTGTTGGATGAACAGTGGAGATTTAGATGATGGATGCAATGTCAGAACATTAGTTCTGTTGTAGATAAAAGAGATTGTACTCCTGGAGGATTCGACTTCAAAATTCTGACAGATATTGTTTAAAAGGCATTTTAGTTTCCACTGAATAGAGAACTTTATTCCGATGGCGAAACATCAATCTTCATTTATTTTTTTCCTCCAGACTTCTGGAGAGCGGAGAGAAAATTCAGAGGCCCTAACATGTTAACACGGGGATGATGGGGGTTGATCTCTAAAGCATGCAGAGAGAGAAAAGTGAAGCAGTCAATGACGAGAGTTTTAACAGAAATTACACACAGTATGTCGACCTTCTTAACTACAAACTGTAAGGGGAAAATTAAGGAGCAAATCCTGTTCAGATGGCCGCAGTTCCTCCTTAATTAATCTGAAGTAATGGCCCTGAAGAGTAGTGAATGAAGCGGATGTCTGGATGAGAGGCCAGTCTGAGTATAGAAATTGATATTCATGGTTCATAATTATTCTTGTCTGTAATGTTTGGCTTCTTTGCTGTAATAAAGACCACTTCTTTAATTAAGACTGTTGGGTGTGTTCTGTTGTTAGTGTACAATCAAACGGATGTTAAGCGATCATTTTATCCTTGGCGGATCTGATCCTACGACTTTATATTCGACAAATATCTGCCATGAAAGGTAAATGGTGGGCAGCTAAACGTACCATTTAGCTTCCAACATCCTCACACAACCACCACCCACACTACTGACTTCACACACTACTACATCCCATCTCACTTTTGCATTGTAGTTTATGTTTTTGGGATAAAACAGTTGATGTAAATATCTCCCGTGCCTCTGCACTTTATGTTTGGTCGACTGGGTCTCAGGTGGAACCTCTTACTGATGGCTCTGATCTATTTAAGTGTCCCAGTAAGCCATGACGGTGTGACTGTGAGCCGGCATGCACAATACCAGGATCCTGAAACTGAAGGAGCAACACAAAGCATATCATCAGCTCACACACTACTTTTTAATCCATAAACGCTCTATCAGTAACTAATTAAATCACTTAATTTATTTAAATCATCACAGTTGTAACTGGGAGCCAATATTTTAATAAGACGCTTCGCTTGAATTCACCCTGAGCAAGATTCTTTCCCTTTATTATGTAGACATAGAGGATAAAAAAACACTTTATTTGGGTTAATTCTCCATAAATAGCTCTGCCTTTCAGCTAAAATCCCACATGACTTACCTACTTTGTGGTACAATTGCATCATTTAACACTCTCCAGTTGACCGTCACCTGGCTGATCAACTGCCTCACCAACAGACCGCTTCATGACTGTGTGTCCTACGTGGTGATTTGCAGTACTGAGGCGCCACAGGGTAATAGACTTCAGACACAACACTGACAGCTGTCGCCTCCATAAGTTCTCAGATGATACGACCATTGTGGGATATGAGCGGGAGTACATGACTTTGTCGACTGGTGTCAATCTCCACCACCTCCACCAAGGAAATGGTTGAGATTGACATCCAGGGATTAGATATCTACACGGTGGAAGCGTACAAATACCTGGGTGTGCACCTCAGCAATAAACTGGTCGGACAACACAGACAGTACGAAAAAGGTCAAAGGTCATGTTAGTAAAGCTGACGTCCATCATGAACACCTCCTCTCACCTCCTGCATGAGACTGTGGAGGCCTTAAACAGCTCCATCAGCAACAGACTGCTACTCCCACCATGTCAGACTCTTTAACACCAGCATGACTTCATGACTTTTTCTATAGATTTATTATTTATGAGTTATTTCTTGTGTATACGAGGTGCTGTGACATGTGAATTTCCCGGTGTGGGATCATTAAAGTTTCCTTTTATAATGATAATATAGACGTTAGAGGATAAAAACACTTTATTTGGGTTAATTCCCCATAAATAAATCTGCCTCTCAGCTAAAACCCCACATGACTTTCCTACTTTGTGGTATAATTGCATCATTTAACCCTCTCCAAACTCAAAAAAAAAATTAAAATGCTCTCTCACAACCATGCTGTTTTCTTCAAAAAAGTTTAATTTGCATAATTATTTACAACAGATGATGTTGATAGCAGTACTCAGAAGAGGCAAAATATACTGAACCACATTGATAAAGCAGGAAAATAATAAAATGATATAAATCGTTGAAACCATTTCAAAACCTTGCGTTTAGAAAAGAAAGTTTTACAATTCATTTATAGGTAAACAAAAGTCTAGAAATGAAATATTCAGCTTAAATTAATCTTACAAACACAAACTGAGCTGTAGAATGCTGTAATACTTGAACAGCAATGAAACACTAAATAATACATTCATTTTCACTATCCTGCATGCTATCTGAAGATCTTATAAAATAATGTTGACAAAGGAACAGTAAACAACAGAAACATGGTCAAGAGCGGAAAATAGTTCCATTTAAATTAGGCATATATTATATATTTATATATGTATATTTCTGTACAAATACTGAATATTTGGCATTATATTTATCCTCATTATTGATATATCTAACAATTCAAAATAGTTTTAAGCTAACCACAAACCTTTTATGCTATCAAATTTTTCTCATGTCACATTCAAAAACCCATAAGAGGCCTTCTGTTATTTCTACCCACAGCCACAACACAAGACATTTCTCCACCGAAGGCAAACAAAATTGTGACAGCTCTCTCCCCTCATAAAACACTGAAACGTAAAGAACAGCACGAATATAGAAACCTTGTTCCTCCCAGTTGTACAGTAGCACGCAATTTAAAAAACAAAAATGTAAATGTGGACAACATGTCTGTATATATTGTGATTGTATGTCCAAGAATTGGTGCAGAGACAAGCAGTGGTGTAAAATAATATCCTTCAGAGGTAATGTAGACTGATATTGTATTGTATAATGTAGACACATTGACTCAGGCCCATAATACTATAGAGGGAACTGAGGTCTAAATAAAATAAACTTAAATAATATAAGAGGACTTTAAAAAAGTTCTCGTTTAACGTGACCAAAACAAAACATGTGCCTATTTAAAGGAATAATTTGATGTTTTGGGAAATGCGCTCTTTAATTTCTTGGAGAGATGAACAAAAATGTATGCCGCTCTCATGTTTGTTTGATAAATATTAATCTACAGCCAGCCTGGTTAGCTTAGCTTAAAGGTCCAGTGTGTAGGATTTAGTGGCACCTAGCACTGAAGTTGCTCTGCCATGCCTCACCTTCTCCTTCCAAGCATGTAGTAAGACTCTGTCTGTGAAGTTCACATAAAAAGCAAAAGGTCATATCTAGATGGGTGCTTTTTGTTTGTCTGCTCTGGGCTACTGTAGAAAAATGGCGGTTCAACATGGCGGACTCCGTGGAAGAGGACCCGCTCTCACTGTAGATATAGAGGGCTCATTTTCAGACAACGAAAACACGATGATTCTTGTGTTTAGGTGATTATACACTAATGAAAACATACTAATTATTATCATAGTCAATTCCTGCCAATAGATACTCCTAAATCTTACACATTGGACCTTTAACATAGAGACTGGAAGCAGAGAATCTACCAGCATCATTACAGCTTCTTAATTAATTACATCTCATTTGTTTGTTGTTGGATGTTTTCAGAGCGAGAGTTTTGAGAGCTTTAGATGTGAACAGAGCTAGGTTAGCTGTGTCCACCTGTTTTCAGTCTTTATACTAAGCTAAGCTAATCGGCTGATGGATGTAGCTTCACACTTAACAAAAAGATATAAGCGATATTGATCGGCATATCCAACTCACGGCAGGAAACAAATATTGCGTATTTCCCAAAATGTCAAACTTTCAGATTTAGGTTTGTCATACGTCTAAAGATCATGATGAAAAACCAAACAAAATATCTAAATTAGGGTTATTGCTTGAGGAGCAGATACACTCTCATTCAGCCCAGTATTAATGCAAGCATGATGACATCAAATATGATCCATAATTACTCAGTTGACTGCTTGTTGTCTGGTGACAACAGGCGAAACTCTGTCACTTGGTTTATGAGAAGAGAGAGCAAGCAATAGAAAGACATCTTTGCAGTGCAACTGTATCAGAAACAAGGAGAAAAGCTTTTAATGAAAATTTAATCTCAGAGAAAAGAGATCCTCAAGATGCGTATAAGGGAAAACTCAGGGCTCTGTCTTGAGGATGTAAAATGACACTGCTGTTGTAGCGTGCATGTGTGTGTGTGTGTGTGTGTGTGTGTGTGTGTGTGTGTGTGTGCATTTGATGCTTTTGGTGTGTGCTGATTGTCAGAATAAACAACAACAACAACAAAAAAAAAAAAAAAAAAAAAAAAAGCAAATTTTGGAAAAGTACAAGGAGAGAAGTTTGTTTGATTCAGCACCTATACAGACTTCTCTGAGGTTTATCTTCAGGACAGCGATTAAACGATGTTAGTTTAAAATATGGTGCTGCAAACTGTGTTTAAGCACAAAGCATAAACGGATGTCTAACAGGGAAAAGTGACCCTGTATGGGTAGTACTGAAGGTTTTTCCTTTACGCTAGATATTTTATGTTTTAACTCAGCATAAAGTAAGTGATCCTGGATGAGCTGTATAGGATTGAGTGCTGGATGACAGTGACAGCACATGTTTTTTGCTCCTGTGTTGTACGGCACGATGGACGGCGTGCTTTCAGTGCTCTGTGAATGAAAAGGTGATCTGCACGGGGGGGGGTCGCCGAGCTCTGCCGGCCCGACAGAAGTACTGCTGCATAGTACACAGGCGTGACAAAGTGTTCCTGTGGAGGTTACAACTACTCCTAATATATACCATGTCTGCTAAAAACACTTAAACCGTGAGGTAAATAGCTGTAAGTGAGCCTGCCTGTAGTTGTATGAAAACACTATTGCACTTTTTGGCTGGTCAAGTTTCGTCAGTCTCCAGATTTTGTAGATGTAGATGCCGAAAGACATCACAAGATTACAATATCACAGCTAGGAGGAAAAGTAGATAAAGTTTAAAACTTTAAATAAATGTTCTTTCGTCGATTTGCTGAAATGTACGGAAGCCCCAAGCTGTCATACATTTGTACATTTCATTTTCTCGTGAGTTCATTTGTTTTCTTGAGATCTCGAGTTATATTTGTCATTATGTCCAAACAACAAATGTTTTTATCCTGAGATAACGGGATAATTTTATCAAGATCTCGAGATAATGAAACTTTATTTTTCCGAGATAACAACATAATAAATTTGAGATCTCAAATTATGTAGGTCGTTATGTCGAAATAACGAATGTTATTATCCTGAGATAACAGGTTATTTTTATCAAGACTTCAAGATAACAAAACTTTATTTTCCTGGAGGTAACAATATAATTAATTTGAGATTTGGAGTTCTTTATGTCATTATGTCGAAATAACAAATGATATCCCAAGGTAATGGGAATTTTTTCTCAAGATAACTAAACTTTATCTTCAAAAACAAAAGGATAATCTAATGTATTAAATTACTGCAGGAAACATCATTCAGTGTAGTAATGTTGAATGTTGCAATGATTTAATGTACAAGACTATCCTTTTGTTTTCTTGAGATCTCGAATTAATCATGTTGTTATCTCAGAAAAACAAAGTTTCGTTATCTTGACATGTTGAGAAAATTATCCTGTTATCTCATGATAAAAATGCGTTATTTCAACGTAATGAAATTAACTCATAAAAGAGGAAATAAAATGTGTGAATGTATGACTTCTTAGGGCTTCCATAGTAATGGATGTGACATGCACTCCGAGATGTGTTTACGCCGTCATATCCTCTAAATTTTCTACAATTTGCTTTGTTCATAACGGAGCTTCATCCTCTGTCATAACACTTAAATTCTGGAAATGTCACTGCATCGTGGTGACTCATAGCAGAACATTTGCGTGAGCTGAACCGAAAAAAAGAGCAAAAACAAATGTTAGCAAATCCTCCTTTTGATATCCTCTAAGACTGTATTGTGCTGAAGTTTATTACAGTTTGGATTAGTCAAATATAAATGTGGATTTTAAATTCTGCAGTCCGACCCAGTCCAGTTTCCAGCCCTTTGTAATGGTATTACGGACAAACTTGCACTTTAAGAGGTGTTGCAGTCCTTTTTTTTTTTTTTTTAACGTCTCTCGACCCAGAACATTCACTCACAGAGTCCTATGAGAATCAAACTGTAAGGCACCTGAGGATTTGTCATGTACATAATTGCCAAACTCCTAAGCCCCTTCGTAGCATGGTGGGTAAAAATATGAGACACAGACGCAAAAAAGAAAACTATTTTCTAAGCTATGAGGAGTAACAACAGGAAAATGGTACCATGATTATAGAATAGCCCCGCATGATACCACGAAAACAAAACATATGTTTAGTAACTCTGCCACCATGTGTATTTCATGTCCCTGTGACGTTGGAGGACATCTTTGTGTCTGATATCAGTCCTATACTGATAGATGACTGGTGCAAAAAACAGCTCAAGTGACATCATTTTTCATTCAAGCCAGTGACGGTGAAGTTGTGAGTCTGGTTCCTGTTAATCCTTGTATCCCGTACAGTTTCAGTGAAGTGCTAAAAACCAACCTCATTACCTACTACCAACATTTTGTGGGTTTTTACTCATACCTGCAGGTTGGAAAATCAATTTGAACGCACCTGCCAGGAAAATTCCTAACAGAAAATATGAAATTGAAGCTACAAAAAGACAAAAAAGGTGTGTTTCAAAAGTTTTTTTTTTTTTTAGAAGAAGAAGGAAATCCTGGATCCATAAAAATGTTTACCAGATCATCAGGTACTATACATGATGGTATCACAGTATGCAGTCTGTGGGAAGTAGACTTGATTTGCATGACTTTCAGTCAGGTGGAAGAGCAGTTGGATTGTTAAAGTAGCCCCATCATCAACTGTTGTCATAATTAATCAGAGATGCTGCTGTTAAGTCTTATAAGGAGGAACCAGTTAAATAAATGAGGACTTTTAATATTTCAAAGCTAACATTAAGTATTCTCCATCTAGTCAAAAAGATGAGTGAAGATGCTGATATTTATAGACTTAAAAGGGGAAGATAGTGTGTCAAAGATAGGCAAAAAAAACAGACTCCACCGACAATGAAAACCAAGTTTGATGGTTTAACTGTCCAGTTTAATATTTCTGGTTAACATCTGTTTAATGACTACCACGCTCCTTACACTGTTAGATAGTAGTAGGGATAACCTTCCCCCTAGTTAGAGGTATGGTAAGAGGATTTCTGGCCAAGTTATAGTAATAGATGTAGAAGAAATGGCACAACAAGTTGACCTACACGACCAACTCTATCCCTACACCAAATTGTAATAGAAAAAATGAGCTGCTGAGTGAGTAAATAAATAGATTTAGCCACAATCTGTCAGATCCTTCTTCTTTGAAATACAATATGCATGTTGTGATAATGTTGCAGGTAAAGCCCCTTAATGGAAGAAGATCCTGAACTAAAAAAGTAAGCCCTTGCCATCTTACAAGTTTCTGTAATTCTGTAATGCACTTCATTCTTCAAGCAAATTATTCTTTAGCTCTTTATAAGGTAGACGTACAGTTAAATAAACTAAATCATGAAGTTTATGAGGAGGCTGGAAATATATTTATTGGGACATATAAATCTAAACTCTAGACTAAACTCTCCTATAATAGAACTCTCTGTGTAAACATATCAGGAAATATGGTTCCTAGTTTATATAATTCATAAATAATAATTCAATATATAATATAATAATTTCTCTATTTTAACCACAAAGCCAACATGGCTTGTTTTTCCACCATCCATCCATCCATCCATCCATCCATCCATTATCTGTAACCACTTATCCTCATCAGGGTTGCGGGGGAGCTGGAGCCTATCCCAGCCAGAGGCGGGGTACACCCTGGATAAGTCGGCAGTTACAGCTTGGTTTTATTTTATTTCAGTCGATTTATTATATTATTTCTTTGAACCTGCGTGAATTCATCCCACTAGGACTCTCGACAAACGTCAAAATCTGTTCTGAGATAACTGTTTGCGTGTGAATGAAATCAGTGTGAAATTATGAATTGCCCTTCTATTATTTTTGTGCCCTTTCATAATTGATCCTTAAACCAATCAAATAAATGAGAAAATGAAGTTAAATAAAAATGAACTATAAAAGTTCTGGGCGTGACTTCTTCCCTCCTGTCAAATTCAGTTGGATTTTTTGCATCGATACGGGGCTCTACATTCATGAGTGGTTTTGGTTAAGGCCGTCTGGTAAGGTAAGAGTTTCAGATTTTAGCACTGATGTCACAAAGTAAAATACCTGCAAAGCCTGAACACAAGCAAAATAAACCCCCATCGTCATAACACCTCCAGATAAGTATGACTCACTGCCTCACACGAGTATTTACAGCACACAGGCTGCTCTCCCCTACTGAGTGTCATTGTAATTACAACAAGAAAACACTGTACTGCAGCATAATTCTAGTGGCCCTATATCAACATTTGTTTTAATTAGCTGGGGTTTAGATTGGCAAATGAGGATTAATGGGCATGTATTGCAAAATGTTGGTGTGATAGGTACAATACAGTATGTTCAGCTAGCTATAGCGGTATGCCCTTGGCTCAGGGTGGGCATATTCGATTTTACTTTAAGGTTGGTGGAATGTCAAAGCCTGTAATCTCTCCCGTCGCTGACCTCTTTGCATGTTAGAAACGTAGTTAAACCGTGAAACCTTCTCCTCTTTTTCCAACACTGAGGGCAAGAGCATTGCAAAGATGATCTTTTCTAAAGTCACAATCCACCACAAGTCATCGGAGAGACAACGGGCACCATATTAATAAATCTCTGTTTAAAAAGTCCTTGAGTGTGTGTGTGCGTGCACATAGGACTGGGTAAAGGACAACAGTTTTAGAGTAAAAAGCAGCACCATTTACTATAGTAACTGAATATTGTTAAAGTGTCATTTGCACCTGTCTTTCCTAGACTAAATGAGCAGATTAAAAGAAACAACACAAGTGTTTTTCATTATGCCCCAGTCGGAACAAAAAGGTTGGATGCAGTGTGTTATGAGATATGGTTTCTGTTAGCTGAGAAACACCCCTTAATAAGCAAAACAAACGCACTGTCAAATCAACCCACAACTGTTTCAACTATAAATATTAAATGTATACTGTAGATTGTGATGTCTGTCATATGATAGATACTGTAAGAGTTTAATTAAAAGTGTTAGAATCACAATATTGTAATTTACGAGAGGCCTGAACGGCATCAGAGAGAAAATGAAAACAGAAACACAAGGTGCAGTTTATATGACCTATAGAGTTACATGAAATTCTGTAGTAAATTTTCCATATCTTGTCCTTGCAATTCAACTGCAACAATATCACATGAGCTTCATAAACTACATTTCCCTTGGAAATACAAACATGAATATTATAAGGTGCAAAATGCATTGTTTGATACAGTCACCTCTTCCAGGCTGCGCAAAAACTGTCTCTTCTTTTTTTTGTTGTTAATAATTCATATTTGTTCTGCAATGGAAATGCATCCAGCAGCAAATAACGTACATTAGCTTAAAAATGTCCTAGTCCTAAGAGGGGATCACGGGAATGAAGATGAATACGTGTCTGAAATGATGGTCGAGGATTTATGAGCCTTAATTTTCAGATCTCAATCAGCAACACTGGTCAACAGCTGCAGCATGCCCGGTTAAACATGGATAGATGATACATAGCTCGAAAGATGGCGTAGAGTACAGTTGTGCAGCACCTTAAATACGCTGTTGAGCATTTTTAACACTATTTTTTTTAACCACAAACTGGCAGGAAGGTACCAAGGTACCAGGGTTTACCCACCACCATAGAGAAGGCTTGGTGTGAAGTTTGAACCTCATCACAAGACAATATTTTTATGCATATTTCAATGGAAACATCAATCTCTGCTGCCGCTGTTCCTTCACACAGGGTGCTTTAGCCCAAGACCATTGTTGCTGGTGAGAAACTCTAGAAAAGTTGCACTTTGTGTTTCCCTTTGTGGCAAGTATAGCGTTACCCTTACTCACAGCGGGGCGATGGCAACAACGGATGGAATTAATCAAATAAACACCAGGTGAAATGTTAAGTTTGGGGTTATAGCAGCTCATTCTCGTGGTGCAGAAGAGTCCCATGTGGGGTTTAAAGCTACACTAGGCAACTTCACATGTTAGTGGCTCATGTTTACCAATCCAGCTGGCCTGTGTTCAGTTTTAAGAATACCAAAAGGACAAAGAGAGGCAAAAGGCCTAACGCTGGTGTGTCCAGTTTTCTTTTCAGTGTTGGGGCTTCATGTTAAATGTTTTATTTATTACGTCCTGTGGGAAGCTGACTCACCTGACGTCTCTCTCAGGGAAGATGGGGTGTTCTTCCCTATGGCAGTGCCACATTGTCATTTAAGGTGATTAAAAAAAAGGGGGACTGAGATCTTGCCTAGTGTAGCTTCAACAGAGAAAGCCCAGAAAATGGCAACAGGTGATCGGACAGACAGATGATGACAGCAGGAGGAGGCTGGATGTGGCGCCACGAGCTGGTGTTGGGTGGTGGTAGGTGGACAAAAAAGGGGGCTGAGGATGAATCCGTGGACCTCAAAGCCGTGTCTGGGCTTCAGGGATGTAGATCTCGATGCTGTCCGCCCTCTCTGTGGCTGAGTTCTGTCTGAAAGAAGCTGCTCGTTTGGCAGCCATGAGGCGTCTGCGGGCTTCCTGTCGCTGGCGGTCCTGAAGGTCCAGAGAGCGCTCTCGCGTCATACCGCCACGTCCCTTGGTTGGCCGCTTTGGCAGAGGTGGTGGCCACTTCCTCTCCTTGGGAAACAGAATGACATGATTATTATAGTAATGTATCAATGCTGAGTCACAGAAGAGGAATATAAATAAAACAGCGTATCTAAATCCATGTTTACAGCTCAAATATTTGTTAGACGTGTCCATGTGTGCCAGATATAATAAATTATACACCAGCCCTTAAAACTAATGGATTATGAATAGATGAGTCAATGTAATCAGTCGTGTTTGATAACTGCTCTGTTATGAAGTGGAAGTAAATTGTCTGCAGGAAACAGGATCCCACACTCTTTATGGAGACATAATAAACCTACAACAGCAATATCTTTTCATTTTAGTGATGCTAAATTGTTTTATTCAGTTGTATATAATCTCATTTTAAAAAACCAAGAGAGAACTCAGTACAAGAACTCATAATTGAGGGTATGAGGGAGGAAAAATGCAATATTAAAACACTGCTAGAGTCGTTTGATTTCATCAGGAAATTGAGCTGGAAATGATAAATCAATGAATGAATCAATGCAGATAAATTAAATGCTAATAGGAGTTTTATTTACTCTGGAGTGAGCTTTGGATAACTTAGCCTTTAAAATAAGGTCTCATGTGACAAACAGACCCAGGTCATCTTGCCCCAGCTTGTTGTGCCACAGTGGTCACAATATAAAAACCTCTCGCTAGATTAGCAATGACTGGATCAGGGGAACAACAAAAACATGGCCAATGCTAAAAAAAGAAATGAAAGCTGTCAAACCATTTGAAGAGCAACAAATCCAACTATGATGGATGCAGGGTGTAACAGATGGACACAAGATGGGTTAATATATATTATTATATTCAGTGGACGAACTTTGAAGTCATTTGAACAACTGACACAAGAAATTAAACTACTAGCCCATGACTTGTATAAGTTCCTACAACTAAGACATTTAAGGAACGAGTAACTCTGTAAACTATCTGTGAACTATTAATGTCATTCACAGAGGAAGAGACAAAGAAAGGGGTCAACATGAATCTAACAATAACAATTTGGGTGTCAAAGAAAAATGGGATTTGGAAGCAAATATTATTATAACAGATGAACAATGGGAGGAAACATCCAAGGCAAGACATAAAGTAACTAACAGCCCAGCATGGAGGGGATTTGATTGGAAGATCTATCACCTCAAATTACAGTAATACTTTTGATTGGCGGGGGGCTTTACACATATATTTTGGGATTGCCCAATGATTTACTGTATGTTCTGGGTATTAACTTTACTTTAGATCTCTGGGTATACCTCCTGATATTATGACAGACAGGAACTTGACTTCCTTATTGATAGTTGGGCTTTTAGTAGCAAAGAAAACAATTACAACTTCCTGGTTGAAGCCAGCATAAACAAATGGAGAAAAATTCCTATTAAAAAGGAGGAAGAATTATTTCATGGCAAGGTTTGTTGACATGATTGCACACTAGAACAAGTGTAACTGCAGAAGTATCCCCTCTTGTGTGTTCTTAGTGTATATATGATAGCGCTATAGCTGTAGTGCTGAGGTGCTGTATATTTACACACCAGAAAAAAAACAGCATATGAACAAAATCTGCCCCATGTGACCCACAAGCTGTTTGCTCAAACAAAAGGCGAGCCGTTGTGAAGTTGTAAAATTTCACCCGTGTGACCTACACACTGACATACAGTAACTTTTGAAAGTAAGGCGAGCTTTTCTGATCGCCTGGCAAGTTGGTGTTTGTGTAAAACTGTGCCTGCCTTGAAGGAAAAGAAGCCCAGTACAGAGCATCTGTGTCACTGTTAGGGCTCAGCTTCATGGAGCTTGCAATGTGCCCATTAACTGCTGGAGGTAAATAACTCGCTTACAGCTACAACTGTAGCATGAAGACAATTATCCAAGTGCCCTGAAGGATCTTGTCTATCTCTATAAAAACACATCATCAACCTAAATGTGCTCTCTAACAAATGCAGCTCCTTCAACCACTCTGTGCTTTTATTTCAGCTGTTTGTAATGTTTTAGATCTTTTATTATCTGATCATTAATATTTGTACATTTGGTCTAAAATGAGTCGTTTCGTTTCAAACAGTGACATAATTTGAAATCATCCATCCGTCCATCCATCCATTATCCGTAACCGCTTATCCTCATCACGGTCACGGTGGGATGGAGCCAATCCCAGCTGACTAGAGGCGGGGTACACCCTGGACAAGTCATAGAGACAAACAACTATTCACACTCACATTCACTTAATTTAGAGTGACCAATTAACCTATTAAGTGTGGGAGGAAGCCAGAGTGCCCGGAGAGAACCCACACAGACACGGGGTTTGACCCAGGAACCTTCTTGCTGTGAGGCAACACTGCTCACTACTGCACCACTGTGCAAACGCTGTCAAAAAATGATGTAAAATGTTACTGAACTTGTATCTAATTGACTGATATATAACTACCTTTTAAACTATTCAGTCAACAAGTCACCTTGTTTTCTTGTTTTTAGGTTGCTAACTATTTACAAATCTCAGAGGATGTGGCATTATTCCACAGACGCTGGTTCTTAAAGCAGTGTTGCATGTCACATGGATATTGCAGGAAAACTGCGCCATCGAATTCTGTGGAAATATGACAGGACTTGACAGGAAAAGTGGTTGGAAAAAGTTATCCTGCTTCGATTCACCTCTACACCTACTGCAAAGCTGGCAAATAAGACAAACACTAAGAGTTTCAGTGAAAGTTTTGTATGAGATCAATCAAGATTAACCCCTTTTTTTCTTCCCCTTTAGTTAGTTTGTGAACCAGAAATCTCGAAATGTTATTATCTGTAAGAATTTCCATTAAGTTCAGTTGGTTTGACACCACTTAATGCCACTGAAAAGCAGCTTTAAGCGCCATATTCACTGCTTTACCTTACATTACTGCAAACTAAAAGCAGGTCAGTTACAATGACAGCATGGATCAGACAGATAAAAAACAAGTCCCATATTATTCTGGAGACACAAAGTGATGACTTTAACAGGAAAACATCTTCGAGGTTGCTCCTAGCTGTCTAAGCTGAACCAATGTTGCCTCCTAACATTGTCCCTGCAGTGGCATGATAAGAATGATTAACCTCCTGCTGGTCACAAGCCTAAAAAAAGACGGCAAATGTTGTGACTGCAGTTTTCGTCAAAAGCTGAGCAAGTTCATCTGGAGCCCATTAACACTAATTATTATGTGAGCGTGTGGAGTCCCGGAAAAACAGCTACCAGTTTTACCTTCTTCTCTGGGCTCTCCACCAGCTGCCACTGGTTGCTCTTGATCTGCTGCAGCTCATCAAACTTGGCAGTGACGTCATCGATGGAAAGCTGCAAGAGGTCCCAGAATCCAGCCAGGTCCTGAGATGTGGGTCTGGGCATGGCACTGGGGTCCTGAAGAGACCAAATGTAGTGACTTTTTAAGTGAATTTAAGTGAAAGGACTTCTCATCTTTGATTGAAGTTTTATAACTAGGTTCAGGAACAGGAACAAAAACCACACATTGGACTCATCCCATTCCCACACCTAAAATACTGAAGTACATCTTATCTCTTCACTCCTTCTTTTCTCCCTCCCTTTTCCCTTCTCTCCTTTTTTTTTCAAATACAGGAACCACTGGAGCCGATACCATCCCATCTCCAAACTCCTCCATTTCTCTTCATTCATTCATTGCTCATTGAACCTCGACTTTCATCCCTAATCCCTTGACCCATAACCCTCCTACAGTACATCGTTATGTTTCAACTTCATTCATAATGTGCAATAAACCTGTCTAAAACTATGTCCATAAGGTCTTAACAAATCTATGCTCTAAAATGTACTTTCAGGACACCACCTCAACATTTGAACCTCACCTTTCCCACCACTGTGTGGCAGTAGAGCACAAACAATAGTTCCTAACCTCCCATAACCTGACAGTTTCAGAGAGCAGCCTCTAAATGGATCATTTTTTATAGCACCAGATCTGGTCTGTTGCAACAATGATAAATGATTCTCAAGTTTAGTTTTAGAGCCACATTTAGAAACGCATGACTGGGGGACACAAACATGCAGATTCACCCACAGTCATTAGCTCAAATCAAGCATCATTCTTTCTGCTCTGACCCAAAGTGTGCATGAACTGATGTTCTTGTAGAATAACAAATTTTTGTCGTCATTCGATCTTTTTTTTTTTGCAAAATGATCACAGTTCTTAAAAATAAATGACAAAAATCTGGTTGCTGCTGCATTTCTGTGGTGCATTGCTGTTTGTGAGACCTACCCAGGTGGCCAATGTGTCAACTGCTAAACCAGAACTCACAGATTTAGGCAGCCAAATACAGCTGTGTGCTCGTTACCGCAGACAGCAAACACAAAATGAGTGTCATCTCAGTCCAAAGGACAGGTCCATCAAGTCAAACTTCAAAGAACGTTCAGAGCTTTTTATAGACACATCACGCAGTTCCTCCTGCGTCCAGCAGGGATGCTGAGTCGTTCTCCCATTCAGACACATCTGAAAGCTCAGGGCAATCTAAGGCTTGTCACTACCAATGTTAGACTTAATTCATCATCCTATTATCTACGGGGAGAGAGCGAGACAGTGCGGCCCAAAACCATCCAAAAGAGAACAACACACCAAGTTCAGACACACACACACACAAACACACATAAAAAAAGAGAGCAGGCAGATTTCAACCACCTCCACATGATTTTGCATTTCATTTTAGAAATTATCTACGCTTTACTGAGGTGAGATTAAGTGCCTGCCTGTCTCTTTCACTGCCTCTCTCTCACTCTCTACTGTATCTGCAGAAACATTCCCACTTAGGACACTATCATCGACTAATAAATGCTGACTCTGTGGATAGCTAGAAAAGGTATGAGTTTCCAGTCGACGTGACATGACGGCTAAACAGTGAGACAATGTGGTAGTCCATTATTCAAGCTCTGAGATCCCATTCAAACTGCTGCCTCTGTGCATTAATGGATAGCTTCAACATGGGTGCTGCTTCCTATTGGAATTCCCCTTTCGTTTACTGCGGGGTCAATAGCAGCAGAGGGACTGCTTCGCTATTGATCTCTATGGTCTATTTCTGGAAGGTGCAGTGTCAGGCCGAGCACCTTCTCAGAGCTCGGAGAAAGAGAAGCCTATCAACAAGTTTACCCCCTGATCTTTTGTGTTTTTCTGTGTAATATATGAACAGCGTAGAGGTCGGTACAGTGGTCTTTGTTCAGAAAACGCATAATACTCACCAGATTCTGCTGACATAGCCAGTAAAACTGCTGAAACTTTTGAGACATTAGTAGCTGAGCACTTCCCACTGCACTCCGGATTTTTCCTAGGACTGATGGACACACACAAACACAGACACACACACAGAGAAAGAGACATTCTGGTTTCAACACTGACAGCTTGGCAAAGGCCAACATGTTGAGCAATGTCTTTCAGTCAGTCATTCACAAGGATCCAATCTGCTCACAAAACGCCTATCACGACTCTGTGTTTTCATTGTCAACACGACAGCTAATGCTGTGAATGTTCTCTTTGGTTAGACTGTTATACATACTGCAAAAAAAAAAAAAAAAGAAATTATAACAGAGCACATATCATGAAATAATTGTTCCCAGATATCAAAAGCAGCACCTGCTTTGATAAGCATGTAGTTTCCCTCAGGACACTCACTCTCCTCTGACAGGTCATGCTCCTCTGCTTCTCTCTCCATCTCTTTGCACCACCCCTCCAGCCGCTTGGTTTCATTGTGAAGGAGCTGCATAAACCAACTGCCGTCCCTTCGTAAGGGGGACACTCGGCCCGTTTCGGTACTCTCCAGACTGGGTTCAACCAGCCAGGATTCAGGCTGTGGGCTGGAGGGCCCGCTGGAAGGCCGGTAATCCTCCCTGTAACTGAACAGGCCCTGTGTGCGCACCGTACGGATGGCCCCATACTGCGTGGGCGTGCTGGGCTCAGAGTGGCGACCGAAGGCACCGCCAAACTGGAGCCCCTTGTCCTCCATGGAGGGGAAGCCCTCCAACTCCATGTCTGCTTGTACTGCAGTGGTCACACTGTTGGAGCGCTTGAACCTCCCATGCCTAAAAATATACGAGTTACAAGTTTAAAAAATGCAACTCAAATGCACTAACCTTGTACTTGTGTTTCTTCTGTCTGAGCCACGTACCGTTTGTGATCCTCCACCTGGATCCCTATTGAATGGAACTGAGGAAGGCCTTTACTTTCAGCCTCAGAGTCTGTCACAGTTTCCACCTGATAAATACAGACAACAGAACACTGAAATTACCATCATTAGCAACAGCAATGTACGAACACGCCAAAGTATAGACACACATGACTACGACTGAAGGACAGCTTGACATTAGAAATTTCTTACCCATAGCTGACGACTTAAATTTCCATTTTTGTCTCCCAGCTAGCAATATATGTTGTTGTGTTTGCTGTTTTGATGGGGGTTCTTAACAATTCAACAAAAACATATGATACAACATTTCTGAAGCTACAAAACAGCTTATCTTATACATACGGACCGATAATAATGCTGCTCGAACCTATAGGTGTCTAAAACAAGAACCATAAGGAAGGGTGACAGTCAGGAATGAATTCCCATTCCCCCATCTCAGCAGAAGGTGAGGAGGTGGTATAGCCAGTGCAACTGTGTGAATCTGGTATGAACATGTACAGTTGTAGTGTGGGTACTCGCACGAGGAGGATTTTGGTTCTAAGAAAACTGAAAACAGGAAGTTGGTAGTTGAATCATCAACTAGCTGCACTCCACAGGTCCATCAACTGTTTTGGACACCAAACTCAGCATTGCCCACAGGAGGCATCTCTTGCACGTACAAGACACAGTCCACACAGACAGCTTCCTCCGTGGTTGGAGCTAACAACTGCGGACATTTGCCTGCAGGAGATACAGCAGCTACCAAAGTTAGTCAGACAGTTAGCGCACAAAGCAGTATCCTCATCTTGTGGCGGAGCTACTTGTTCAGAAATGGGCTACGATCAGATCAGCTAAAGAAGAACTCATGAGGTTAAGCACCCAGGTCACAAACTAGAACAAAGAGACTTCTCTTTATTACTGCTGTATTTGAATAGGTCCTGTCTAGCCTGACACATAAAAAGGTCAACAAGACTCCAAAGCCTTGTCGAGTACATGACACAGACTGGGACATTTGGAAATTTTGTAAAAACCAAAAAAGAAATAGCAAGATTAACTAATTTGCATGTAAAAGTAAAAAGCAAAAGTATATTTTGGTGATTTAAATATGATTTTACAAAGAACTCTGAGAGATGGATGTTACCGGACAGCTCTCATACATATTAACACTCCGCATATCAAAATGAGAAATGAAATTATCCTTTCAGCCAGGACTAGATAGAAGAAGACAGATGAGGTGTAATTAGCATGAAGGCTGGGTAGTGAGTGTGCAAAAGGAGCAGCAAAGTCAGTGACACTGTCAGTTGTGTTGTTACCTGTATCCCAATAGAGGAACGTGGGGTTTTGAGGTACTCCTCGGCCTTGGACACCAGCACTGCTTTGTCGCATGTCTGGACGGACGTGTGGCTGCCCAAAGATGCATGCCTCTTGCCTGCTGCTGACTCCATGGCCATGGTGACCGCCTTGGTGCTGTCCAGGCTGTCCGTGGAGCTGTAGATGGGACGACCAAGGCTATCCGTGGTCCACAGGCCACCCCGCGGATGCCTGCCCTCGTGGTAGGCATCTTGGGTGGACTCTGTACTGCTCTGGGCTGTCACAGAGATAAGAGGCTTGGTGGTGGTGCGCGGGGGCACAGGAGGTGGAGTCTTCTTGTAACTGGGAGGATATGATACCGCTGGATAGCACAAGCAGGATGAGAGGACGAGGACAAGGCAAGACAAGGGTAGAGGATAAAATAAAACATGAGAATGAAAAATGTGGCCAAAAGCTGACAAGGGCCAAGTGCTGCAGTTCACCTGTATCACACAGTGTGTGATAGAAGAGCGTCATAGCATGATGGGAAATTTAAAGCAAGGGAAATGTCAGTAAGGTGAAAAGCAACAGCAGCTTTGTAATATGTCTGTGTTTATTGGGGAAGTGCAATGGAGGATTACAGGAAAGATTTGCTCTTTCAAGTGCAAATGAGAATCTGATGATAATCCATCCAGATGGACCTCACAGCAGAGCTGGAAATGTACCAAATTCACTCACTGGATATCTTTTGTTTGGTTCAAACCTACGACAAAACACTAACTTAACATGTGGTCGTTCTGGTTCTTGGTTTAGATCATGGAAAGGATAGGAACATTCTGGTAATTTAATGGGTAAATAATCATACAAAAATATATTGAACCGTAATGTTAGATTCCAGGTAGGGTGTCTGCGTTATCAGGTGCACAAAGCACGAATGAACTGGCTATTAAATGGATATATCTACTATTATTAAATTATTAAAACCTCTTAAATTATGGAAGGAAATAGGAAATGAGTGGATCTAATTTATTGAATCAAACCAGATATTGAGGTGCTTGAAACTCAACGAGCCCTTTACAAACATTATTTTGATCGAAACTGAGACATGTTTTTTTTTACTTGATTGAATGAATACTGTTACTGTTATATTATTCTAATATTAATCTTATATAAACCCAACGCTACTTTTCTTTTTAATTTTTAATTTTTGGTTTTGAGAGACTGATATTCAGACGAGTAAGTTTGCTCCATTCATTTAAAAAATATATTTAATTCCAAACAATAGCATCTTGAGCAGAGTGTCCAAGATGAGGATGAATATCCAAGGTCTCCATTCATGAGTTTATTTTGAATGTAACCTTCAAAATTTGAATGAATCATAGAGAAGAAGACTTCGACTCGCTCAAACTTTCTCTACAAAATGAGTCAAGACGCACCTGTAATGGCCTCTGTGAGTAGTCAGTCATGCCTACAGAGCGACTGATGAGTTAAATTAGTCATTCAATTGAGATGTCTCCTGTCCTCATTTATTATTTATGTAAATTCATATAATAAAATGTTCAGCATACTGAAAACAAGTTCTGAGTCAAACACATGCCGTATACTAGCACAAAAAGGTGCAGGCAGAGCCTCGCACGTAAACAGATATACTGTACACACACACACACAAACCACTTTGGATTACAGGTAATTAAGTGCAATAAGAAATAAGAAACCACAGGGAACTCTGTTAAGCTAAATCCAGCCACAGACTTGACTTGCTTCCAACTTGAAGGGGCTGCAGCTCTGCAAGACACAGTGGGTGGATACCAAAATGAAAAGAGCACAGTGACTCAGGCTGTACGCAACTCCACACGGTCTATTTTTACCCGTTTCGACTTACATTCAAACCTGAAAATGTTACAGATTGCGTGGTACCGGATACAAATTTGGTGAGATAAACCTCATTTCACAAGTGTCTGTATTTCTTTATGGTTTCTCTCCATTGCTTTATCCATAAAACACATTAGAGTCAGTTCACTAATTAGATTTCTGTCATAATTACATGTAGGACAACCAGCAAGATGCTATTGTTGATATAATGTCAATGTCTATGGCTATTTCTAAAACATGCTCACTAATTTTAACAATTAATTCACATTATTTTTGTTAATTGGAAAACTGTAACTGTAGCAATACTGTACTGTAGAAGTAAATTAGAATGTCAAAAATGACAAAAGACATGTGAAACATAGACCTAACTTGTTTTTCTTCTGGAAACTGATTTTCTAATTAAACATATCTGTTCTGCTCCTACATTATTATATTATTATTATGATACATTTAGATTATATACACTGTACTGAACTCTGGCTTCCTCCCACACTCCAAAGACATTCGCTTAACAGGTTAATTGGTGGCTCTAAATTGGCCGTAGGTGTGAATGTGAGTGTGAATGGTTGTTTGTCTCTGTGTGTCCTGTGATGAGCTGGCGACTTGTCCAGGGTGTATCCCGCCTCTCGGCCTAAATCAGCTGGGATAAGCTCCAGCCCCCTGCAATCCTGATGAGGATAAGCGGTTACAGATAATGGATGGATGGATGGATACAGTATTGTATATTCATTCATATATTTTCCATAAAGTATGGCTAAGTTGCTCCCCCAGCAGTCCAAATGAAAGTTTCTTGTATACTTTAGAGAGATATTATTATCTTTTATCTTCTACTGTCTGTTGTGGTGACATTGTGTCAATGATAATGTCAAAGTAAAGTTTGAACTTCTCTCTGCGCTACAGTTGAAAACTCTTGACAGCATGAATGGGCACAGCAAATACTGAGTGTTTACCATCAATGAGTAACGATGAGTCAAGCTTCATACGTTTCATTGGATCGTAGAAAAGGAAATGCACACTAACAGACAAACAGTTCAGCAGTCACATAACCTCCTCTGCAGGAGTAATGAATGTGACTGTACTCCCTCAGCAGGGTAATGATAAAGACTATTAGCCTCCAATCAGACTGTCAGTTGAGTCAGCGCTGCACACTTCACCTGCAGTTCATTCATATACTTTACGCCTGCCTAAATGGATTGACATTTGGAAACACGTTTGTTGCCTTATACGCCTACATTTACGTGCTGGGCATAATTACACAATTATTCGCTTAAGTTAATGTTGTTTATAGAAGACATTTAATTTTCTGACTCCTCCTGGGCTGTCATATCACCACATAATAGACTTCAGGACACACAGTGTCACGCTTGTAATAGCATTGACTGGACACCAGATGTCCTCTTATAAACTATATATAGTTTGGGCACATTTTATTAGTGGATTAAGAGAAGGAATTCCATCAGTACTGTTGTTTCAGAGGTCCTTCATGTTTATCTATGTCATCTTTTTATTTAACATTACAATATTTATTTTGTTTCCTAATATCTGGAGCTCAAATTAAAGCTGCTGGAAGTTGTGGGAGACTTCCCTGAATAGGATTGTACATTTACTGAAGTTGATTTGAGTGGTGTTTGAATGTAGCTCTGTACATTTATTTTTAGGTACAGTACCTGTACTCAAGTATTTACATTTAATGCTTCTATGTATTTCTACTTCACAATATTTCAGTATGAAATGCAGATAATGGATGGATGGATGTTTGATGTTTTGCATGCACCATAACATACACTGCTGCTTACACAGCAAGAGAGCAGTAATAATGCTACAATACTAGTACTTGTTATATGATACAGATTCAATTGTATATAATAATATAAAACTCTGGCATTCTGGGAATTTTGCTGATAGTTTTTAGTTACTTTTGTACAAATTTTAGTGCAGGACATTTTTACACTGGCATCGCTACCTTTACTTTAGATAATGGTCTAAATACTTCCTCCACTGCTGTATTTGAAATTGTCCAAGTGCAAACTGTCCCAGACAAAAATATATTAATAGTAGTGGTGTGATTTGACAAGTTAGAGAGCTAACAGTAAATGTACTGGAACTAATCTCAGAGTAAAGTGGCCGGTCACTGTGTACTATGTGACAAAAATGAAAGCAGAGGTGTTAGCAGTGTAAGTGTCGGGCACTGACTTATGAGTGTCTTGAGTTTTCAATAAGAATCTAAATCAAACTGAATTCAAATACAGAGCGATAAATCTCAGCCACTGACGAAGTAATAACTGATTCAAGTGCTTTGGGGTAGTACAAATCCTGTGTTTGCGTCAAATAAAAGAAAGTTTTCCCAAAGCAGGACTGTCTCAACATCTGATTTTCTCTCCACAATTATTGTGGCCAAAAGAATTCACAATAACAAAATCATCTCAATATCTATTGCTTGTGTGTTTTGTCTCTCTTTTGGCAAATTGATTACAAAATATAAGTGTAGAGAGGTGAGAGTCTGTAAATATAAGTGTACAAAGGAGTACAAAAAGAGTGAGCTACAAAGCAATAATGAAAGAAGTGGAAATTATTTAAGAGGCACTGGATTATTTACATTATCATATGTGTATTATTAAAAAGACTTTTCTGTAACCGCTTATCCTCATCAGGGAGAAGACGGAGTACCCAGTGAGAACATGCAAACTCCACACAGAAAGTCCTTTGCTGAGGCTCGAACCAGGAACCTTCTTGCTGTGAGGCTGCAGTGCTAACCACTAACCAAATGTGCAGTTTTCAGATATTATGGGGTTTACATGCCTGGGTCAAGACAAGCTAAAATTATGTTGCAATATTTCCATAACAATTACTGTCCTGAAGGTGATGTGAGTCATTAACAGCAAGGAAGGACCAATCTCAACTTAAAACATGGTGATAAATAACATCAGGATTAAAGTTCAAGGCCGTCTGTCTAGACTTAACGTTTTATACTGACATTAAAGAAAATCACACAGGGAGTTAAAAGGTAAAATAGAAAGAAAACCTGACAGTATAGCCTCAAAAATCAATACTGACATAAAGTAATAAGACCTGGCCCACTATTTCCACCTACATATAAGACCTGCAGTTTTATCAAATGCTAAACAATGTGAAGAAAAGGTAAGTTGAGAAACAGAGTACATTTCTAGAGCTACTGTGCAGCAAGTTTTCTTTTTAAATACTAATACTAATGTAGTCCAGGGAAGCATCCTGTCCTTTGTGTAGTCAGTTGAGCCTGGCCGTGTTTGAATTTGCTTGTTTGGCTTAGCACTGCTGCACTGGGCAGTTCAGTAAACAGATCCACACACTGGAGGCGCAGCCAAGACTAAATAGACCTGAATGTCATGCTATAAAATTGTGCTGCTTCTCTGCTTAAATATATTTGTCGTATTAAAAATAAACATCCTTCAAAACAGGCCTTTTGATGACTCAGATTTAGGGGCAAGCTTCTGCACCAAAACACAAATGAACCAACCTAAGTACCATTTATCCTCATGTAATCTCCTCCGTCCTCACTGACTGTACAAACCGGTTCCTTTCTGTTGCCATCAACACTCTCAGTGAATCAACAGAGTGCACAACAAATACAAAGAGTGCTGCTCAAACAATTAGTCTATTGTTGGCTGACAGGAAATGAATCGACATTTAACTTATGTACCAAGAATAAATGTCAAATACATCAAAATTAGAAGAATTTAAAGATTTTCTCTGTGTTATATCATCGTAAATAAAATATATTTGAGTTTTGGACTGTCAGTCGGACAAAAAAAGATATTTGAAGTTATCACATTGGGCTATCTATGGCATCTTACCATGGACTATTTTTAACAATTTGGTCACGATTTGATCATTTGAAATTAATATGCAGAATAATCAATGAGGAAAATAAAATGTTTATTCAGGTATGTACAAGTGTGTACAGTAGGTAAGATTAACATTATTATACCTTGGCACAGGTTAAAAAGGTTTACATGTGCCTTAATTAATCTCTTATTTAATGCATCGCCAGCAGCGAAGTGACACAAATCCACAATACTGAGTGATCACTGAGAGTATAAAGACAAGATAAGACTGTGTGTGACATACTGGGTATATGCTCATGGTGGACTTTGACATTGCGACTAGTTATTGCCTGATCCGTACTGCACATGTGCAACTCAGAGATGTGACGGAAGCATTAGCTACTTCAATTATCAGCTCCAGAAAAAAACCCTAAAACTTAGTTTAATTATCTTATCTGAAAACTGTTCTTGCCGCTACATATAGAAGAGTATGTCTCAGTTATAAGATTTTACAATAGATGTGATGAACCACATCATATCAGACTGCATCCAGAAGATGTTAAAGCTTGTTTTAAAAAACTCTCAATCAATAAAAATCCGAATTAAACGTGTTATTTAGATTATGGAACTGGCTAACAACAACAAGTGAGCCATCTTGCTTCCTTCTTATCTCTGTTGACAGTTGCACATGCGCAGTACCAGGCAGGTGGTACAGATTGGGTATCTCCTCTGTTGCACATGCGCAGTACTGATTAGTTCCAGCAGGTGATTTCTACATTTACCGGAGGAGTTCATACCTGCAGGGGAGCGTGTCACACCTCTCTGTTGAATTCGACTAGTGGCAGTTGTGACTGCAGTTTCTCTTTGAGCTAAAAACCTTTTAAATTTGAGGAGCTACCAGAGGCTGAGTGGAGTTTATATTTTTCTCTGAGATTGAATGAACAGAGAAGTTGAACCTGGAGCAGATATGAGGAGGATGTTGCGTGGAAAAGACTCACGGGATGAGTTCAGAGAGGTGAGTACAACAACAAACTCATTTGATCGATGTAACTGTTGACATGTTACAAATTAACGGCTAAATACACAGCTGGTCTCGTGACCAACGTCTGTAAGCGAGGTCATGACGTCATGACGTAGGGCCAACGGTTGTAAACAACCAACAGGTAGCTAACTAACAAACTGAAGCTTTGTTTTGTAACTCTGGAACAAACTGAGCTTACAGTTGGACAAAGACTTGCTGTTAAAGTTGCTTTACAATTTTTACGCTAATGTTTGGATAAACTGTCATAGTTATTTCAAAATATGCAAATAAGTAATGGCGCTAACATGCTATCCACATAGAGAGGCTAGTTATTTTAGCTCTATTTTGTAATACTGGAGGAAATGTCACTGTTTGAAATATTCCAGGCTGTATGTGAACAAGCATAGAACAAGCGGCAACCTCCGTGGCTGTGAAGTGAAGCCAATGCGAAGGTGCCAAAAACTGCAGTTCCTCAAACGTCTACTTGAGGCTGGCTGCAGCATGAGTCAGTCTCCATAAGTCCCCATGTTAAAATGTCCAACTTCACAGCAGAATTAAACATGTTTACAGCCTGGTACAAAAAACTGTTTTGGTCTCTATAGCTAATTTCCCCGTTCATGACAACTGTACTGAGGGTGAATTTTTATAGAATTCACTTGTTCAGATTATATTAAGGCTTAAAGTTATGCATAATTAAAAGCGTGGCTGCTTTGATTGACAGGTGGGTGGACAGATGGCTTGTTTGAGCACCCAGGTGTCATTCTGCCCACTGATGATCCACGCTGTTTCTTAGATTAGCCGGGAGGCAGAAGATGCAGGACTGCCAACATGGCGGCGGCCAGCGCCACAGATTTTGAGCTTCAAAACGGCTCTTCAGAAACCACTTTATGGATTGACCCACTAGTCTATTCTTTTTACTGTCAGTGGCATAGAAATGTTGATGTGAACTTCAAAGTTAAGTTGAGGGTTCCTCTGGCCACTTTCTAAGCCTACACAAGGTGAGTTTATAATAAAGCAATACTACATGAGAAGATGTGCTTTAACGTAATTTTTGGCACTACAGTAAAACTCACCCTCAAATGTAATATTGTGATTATACAACAAGTACCAACTTAAGTAAAACATATATATATAACATGTTTTCATATTTTGGGGCGATTTGCGCTCAAAATAAAACTGTGCTCCTTATCTCCGTTTCCATGGAGGTACATGGGGTGTACTAATACCTGGTAAATCAGTCATGTCAGTAGACTCTTGTGGAAGCCAGTTTACTACTCCAGCAAGTAGTCCAAGCCTTAGTAACAACCAGAAACGGAGACGATGTCTAGTTACAGCCGACTGATGTTAAAGCTTTCTAAAGGTTGCAGATTGTGTCCCCAAACTGAATAAATACTCCACATATAAACACTAAACGGCCTTGGTAGTTCAGTCTTGTAGTGACAAAAATATCTGCTGAAAAAAAACAGACAGATTTAGCTACTAAGTCTGTGAACTTCACACCTGCTTGATCTCTGCACACAAACGAGGTACACACCTGTATTAACGAGCCAGTCAACAGCGCCATAAAATACAGAATATTAATAAAAGAAAGCTGACATTTTAAATTCAGATGTATTACTTCATTAAAGTTGACTTCCATTATAATATTTATATATTTACATGTTATATATTTTCAAGATGTAACAATGTGGATATGGTGCAGTAATATTTTTAGTACTGATTTCAGCACATTTTAAATGTCTAGTTGACCAATCAGATTGCTCGCCTGATCGGGACTACTTGTTGTACAGCTAATTTTTTTTGCATTAACATTATCTTCTTAAAGTTGTAACCCGATAATGTGTTATTATACTGTCTAACTCTTTACCAGAAACAGAAGCACTTTTATTTATTTATCTTTCTTTTGTTCCTTTTTGTTTTCAAAAATAGCCGGACCCCTTTTCACGGCTACACCCATGGATGTGTGACTGCAGCTGAGATGTAGTTTGCAAAGATAAGAGCTCGTATGGAGGAAAGGAAAAGGAATGGAGACAGACTGATACCTGGAGGTGGTTGAGCACGGTCCACGCTGCAAGAAGTAGGGAGACGAAACTGAATCCCTGCAAGGAGCAAGCGAGACCAGTTAGAAAGGACAGGTGCAGGTACGAACACACACTTTAATGCACGCCTAGAGTGAATCATACCTACCACAACTAACTCCAAGTTCTTTAAGAAATGTACATTTGTTTATCCGGTTATTAAGTTGCTCAATAATGGGCATAGAGAGAGAGAAACACAGATATGCTCAATTTATAGTGTTACAAATGGGTAACATTAATGTTTTTCACCAAATGCGATTGGAAAAAGCACAGCTTCACCATGTAAAGAAAAAAATCATGGGAATTGCTGATTGCTGGGTAACACTCATTATCCAGAATTTACTGTGTTTCTGTCTCAAATTGCAGATGGGCAATGCTCATAGGCAACTCTTCTTCTGGAGGTCCTTCAACCTTGTTTAATTGTCAGATAACAAGGTTTTAATTGGAGCTACCAAAACACATCTTATTGCATTAAATAACCAAAAGCAAAATCACAATTTAAAAAAAGCAAGAGGCAAAATATGATCCAAAGTGGACCAAATTAAAAAATACACTATATTGTTGTTTGTTGTTTGCTAAGGAATTTTGCCCATATGCATTGCCCTAACATGAGGTCTAAGATCTAAAGATCAATCTATACTTATCAGGCTCAGTTGCTAAGTAATGCACTAAAACATAGAGCATGAGATAACATGCATCATCTGAATCTGAAAACAGACAGCTACATCCTATCATATTCTATATACATACAAGACAACAGCAGAAGTTATTAAAACATACAATATGAACATAAAATAAAAATTTAAAACATTAATTATTACACTTAACTGTTTTTGAATTGAGATTTTTCTTTACTGATATTTAGAGAAATATTCAAATATTAATCTTTAATAGCAGTACAGTGTTTCTCTTTAGAGAAACACAGAACATTGTAAATTTTGGAGTATAAGGCCAACAAAAAATGTCATGCACAGACAAAGACTTAGAAGAAGAGACGAAGACAATCCTTCTAATCAACTACTAAATTAGCCACTCCACAAATGAGCTTGAGCTTGAATTGGAAAGTCTCTGTCAAGTGGCATTTTGTCGAGCTAACAGAAATGAGGTTTGACAATAGGGAAACAAAGAAAATCAGACAAAATGTGCTGAGAGACCCAGACAAAGAACAATGTTTCTAAACTGAAAAGCGAGACAGTCTATTTTTCTCTTTCTTGTTTTTATTTCTGGACTGCCTCTGGTGATGCAGCAATATAGTATTTTGAAAGTTGCATGCTGTACTGCAGCATGTGGGGCTTCGCATTCTGAATGGGTATGACCATCCCACTCACTCTTATAACCAGTTTACTACCTTTTAAAATCACTTTGTATTTGAGCTTAAGCCACACTTTGCATGAAGTGCATGTACTGTGCATGGCTACACTTAAAATAGAATTATAATCCAGCTAAAACATTTCATTATAATCATGTTCACACTTTACAAATTGCAGCTTCCAGACTGATTATGTAGGTACTATCAAAATGGTACTTACATGGACTTTATGTAAAGTGTGACCTAATATCATTTCATAATAGTTTTGGTGCAGAGAATATGTCACAGACCTTCACTCTCGTGCTTTTTTCAACAAGGCCCCTCAAACCTTTTTTGCTCCTTTGTGGTCAACACTTAAATTTCAGAAAAGCGTCTCCTCTCCGTCCGGCTCCCTCCATTTGTGCCAGAGGCCGTTTCTTGCCATAGTTGTGGACTCAGACTGGCAAAGAGGCTGGTGAGATGCTGTTCTTACTCGGGGTCAGGGTAGATTGTGGCTTAATGACGTGCAATGACTGACGAGCTGCGTATATGAGCATGGGGGCTGAAGATGTAACAAAGTGAATATGAAGTCTCTCAGGTCTTAATGTAACACTGTGATTTGTTTGTGTGTAGAAAAGCTACAGAAAAGTATGCATTTATTTTATCTGAGCAATTATATTGCAAAATTATTGCAGTCTAAAACCTAAAATTCACAAACAGTGTAATCAGTGTGTCTCTCTAGTTGTTGTACTGGCTGTCAAAGCAATGAACAGTGAGTGAATAGTGTATATGGACCCACAAGTTGAAAGCAATGCTTCTACATATATAGTGTGTATCCTACTCCAACATCCAGCTTGTTTTACAACATCCTTAATGTAAATAACTTAAAAATATTGCATACACTAGATTGTAACTGGACTGTTGATATTACACTGCATCAGTAAAAATGCCTGTTCAGCGATGAATTCCAGCATGAAGTGCAAAATAAATCTTATTCGTGTACTGAAATGGTCCAAATTGCATTTTTCTTTTGAAAAGTTCCTCTCGCTCCTCTAAATCTGTATTTCCCCGCTCACCTAAATGACATCTCTTTAGTGTCTGCAAAAAGAAAAAAAACCCACGTATTGTCACAGGCAAAGTAAATGACTGTGGTTTGCACAAAAGAGCGTTGACTAAAGGAAATTTATTCTTTTTTTCCTATCAGTGTTTACCTGACAACCATTGTGAAGATATTTCCTCAGGCTTAGGATTGAGCTTGAGTATGGCATTAGTGGTTTGCAAAGATGGATGAGTGGGTGGATCGAAGAATGGATGACTGAATGGATAGGTGATTTGACATAGGACGACTAGCAGGATTTAAGGGTGTGTATAGGTCAATAACTCCAGCAGATTTAGCTGGTTTAAAGTTAAAGTAGGTTTGTGTAGCCCTTTTTTTTCCCCGAGAGCTGTACAATAAAACAAGCATGTTGTTCATAGCCACATACATATATACATACAGTGGTGATGCCCCCATGGATGCAAGGTGGATTAACCTTTTATGTATGGTATATCACAACAAACCAATACAAATCAATGGCCTGAGAGTATCATTTCAAACTCTATTTTCATTGCCATTGCCCCACTCGTGAGGTAGTGGTTGGAGTTCCAAATAAATCTACAGAAATGTAACCTTCTCAAGCCTACACACATTTAAAGAAATGTTGAAGTAACTTAAAACAAAGCCCTCAGCACCCCCTATAAGCTTTAAAGTCCATTGTAGTGTTGGAGAAAACAAACAAAACAAAAAAAAAAACACTGACCATTTGGTATTGTTAGAGCCTTACCAGTAGTTGGGTTAAAAAAAGCTTTTCTTTTCATTTTGTCGTTAAAATTAAACAAGTTTGACCTCTTTAATAATTGAATCTGCAGAGCACATTTTAGCTGCCTTTAAGGTTAAAGTATTCTGTGTGTGTGTGTCAATAACATGAATGTGTGTGAAAATGTGCTTGTGGTCAGAAGATTTCAAGCAAACCTGCGCACATATGGAAAACTTTAGCCTGATGGTGGCACTAGAGGAAAGGTCATGGGTTCACCAAAAATTAATTCTTTGGGGCTCTGTATCTCAACAGATCTTTGATATATTTATTTAATTTGTTGCTTTAAACCAAAATGTTGGACTGACAGAACAACTGACGGACCTTTTGGATGTCACCATTGATGGGCTGTGCTGCTGGCGGCCCATTGAAGTATATGACATTTCATCATAAACAGACCTTTAGCCTTCACTATGTATGTAATTTAATAATGAACTGTATGTTTAAGAGGAGCTGTATAAGACACAAACCAGTAACAACTGCCATACACAGTATAATACTGTACCTCCCCAATATGTTTACTACAAGTATAGCACTGTATGTAGGATTGTATGTAGACTGCATAAAAAGATACATACATGCTTTCCAGTATGCCAGAATACCCACCACCTTTAAGATTAGGTTTGAGTACAGGTAGCATCTGTCCTTCCCTGAAAACTAAACGAAACGAACTAACTAAACGAAATCAGCTGACTACAAATGTGAAAAGTTCTTTTATACATGAACAACCTGACTGATGATATTATCTGAGAGCAGCATTGATTTGTGGTGGTTTGTAGAACAAAGCTGTTATGTTGGTCATAACCTGCCTTGCTGCATGCCAGGATATTTAAAATAAAGACACACTGCTGTGTGCTGATTTTATTCCCCTCTGTTCCCTTAAAGAAAATGTATACAATGGTTTAAAGCAAGAGGGTGAATCACTACTAATACCAATGATTTTGAACAGAACTGTAATATTAAAAACATAAAAAATAACAAAAACAAACCAAATAAATCATTTTATGGATTGTGTATAAAGACTTCATGCACATCTTAGTTAAGGTATCATCCAGTTGTGCAGAAGAGATTTTAAATCAGTTATTCTTGCGTCTCACTCTGTTCAAATGCAGTAAAATAGCCAGTGTGCTAACACATGGCCAACATGTGGGACAGTAGTCAACAGTTTTGTCAGTTTTGGTTTGTTGTACTTCATTATTATCCAGTACTAGTACATAATCTTGAATATTCCACTGGATTCAACGTGGAAACAGATGAAAACATTTAAATGTATTATACATACTTAGTGAGTATGACAGCATTTTCAACTTATGATATATCTTATTTTAGTGGAAAATGTTAATGAGTCAGACAAAATGTATGAAAAACTCTATTAACAACATATATATATAAAAAAAGATATAATAAAGCGGTGCCCTACCAGACCTACCGTACTCTCTACGCCCCCCAGCTAAGCTACGGAGGCCTAAAATGGGGGGGGGAGGGGAAAGAAAAAGGAAAAGAAAACAAACAAAAAACAAAAAGATGATAGCTTAGTAGAAAACCAATGCATATAGAGAGGGTCAAAGTAAAAGACACTGTGCCTGGCCCATGCTTTGTATTTGCGGTGTGTTAAAGTGTGTACACACTATAGACACAAAAATACTACCAATGCAAAAGTCAGTATCATCTTTTGAAGCCATTGTAAAGCTATGACCCCCATTTTGAATTACCATAAACATAAACATCATAAACATTTTAATCCATTGTTTTATATCAATTTATGAAAAATACATAAGGCCAATAAAAGTTGTAAATGAAAATTCACAAGAAACACCACAGTAAGCAAAAAAAATAAATAAATAAAATAGAAGTATCACATACTGGTTTCATTCATTTAACAAAATAAGCATAAGCTAACAAATGCAGGCTAAACTATGGTTTTCAAAAAATCGGATTCACTAAACAATGCAGTCTGAGATCCCTGAAAATTGCAACATGATCGATGCAAAACAGAGTAGCATGTTTTTTTCCCCCCAAGAAACCTCGAATAAATGCAGTAAGAGAACACAGGGGTAGAAAAGGATTTATATTCAAGCAGTGTTACAGGTTCAGGTGAGATCAGATTCCATCCAAAAACCTTTTGTCCTAATAGCCGGACGTCACAGAGTTGGCACAGTTGTTGCATCAGATCTCTGGATGATAATAAAAATGTGAACAAAAAAACTCATGGGGTAATTGACTACATACTGTAACATATTAGGTAAACAATTCAGGATTTCTTACAAATAATTAAATATTTTTGTTACACAAAATATGGTTGCATGGTTAAAAATAACTGTAAATACCCTTTGTCTATTTCCTCTCTTCATTCTCTGATAAATGTACATCTTTCATGTATATACTTTTAAAATATTTAGATCAATCTCTGTATTTTTGCTACATTTCAACTTGTTTTAAGGGAAGGGTCATTTCTTTGGGCTAAATGATGAAATGATAATGAAACACAGCATTAAACCTATTTATACTGTAGCATGGGTGAGTTCCCTGGCATCAGTTAATCAACCAGTTTAGTTGCAGTTCAATTGGATATAAATTTGGAAGAATGTTAAGCATTTGTACAGCACTTCCAATTATCTTATCACAGGCTTTGTTTTCTAATTTTGCTGTAGCCAGTAAATAAATTATCAACGTGTGATGCACTTATGATTGTTCATTTCTTTTGTATATGATGTCACAAAGCACACAGATGCTACTACTAAGCAGGAATCTTAAGAATCTCACCAACAAACTCATATACATATCAGTTCAAATGGGCGAGATGTGAATGAAACAACCTTTGCTGTGGCTCATGCAAAAACAACGAAATAAAAAGAAATAAGAGCCACCGATATTTTCTCGATACATCAGTCCATTCCCGGCTTTGATGACTTGCATGATGGCTTAACGTAAACACCTAATATCTAATAACTGCAAATATTTAGATGACATATAAATACAACAGAGAACAAAGGACTTGCATAGAATGAATGATAGATTGGAGACATCATGATTGGCCAGTCTTCAGCACCTTTAAAATTAGTTTGCATTCCCCAAACAATGGGAAAAGATGTAAGTAAGGAATGCCATTGCAATCCTCTCTTAATCTTTCAAAAAGCAAAAAATATGAATACAAGCCTATCTAAAGTTTTTTTTTTTTCATATATATACTATATATATATATATATATATCTGTATATTAAATGGTTATAGGCTAAATGTTGTCACAGTCATATGCCTTTCACGAAAATTATTTATGACTTATGCTAACCCAGCCTTTGGCTGGTCTGTCATGAAAAACTCAAAATATTTATTTTTTTTGGGTTTATAACAACAATAAATAGTATATAAGCTTTTTAAAAATTATTATTCTGTATTGCAAATAGTGGAGAATGGCAACAATACATTTGAACTTATTCCTTACCGATTATTATTCTGTACCAAAACCTCAAAACGTCAAGTTCCGAGTTGGTGGAGTTACTGCCAGAAATTACCAGCAAAACATGCCTCAATATAGTGTTCCTCTGTAAACACATATATTAGATTATCAAGGCAAAGGAATCATGTAGCGAGGCATTTAAGCTCAGGTTTAATGAGTTACTGTAACAGGTGTGTGTGGGGTGAAGCTACGCAATAACTCGAAAAGGAAATGTCTGTGTTTTTTTTTGTTTTGTTTTGTGGCTTCAACTTTAATTTTGATCTTACCTCTAGTACAACCTTTGTATAAATATCATCTTTTCAAAATGCCACTTTTTCTGCAAGTATTGTCTTTTGGTCGTGCAAAGGGGGAGAAGAAGATCCACTTTCCTTTATTAAAAGTCCTTTTGCAAGGTTCACATTTCAGTCAGGGGTCTGATACATACAGGCTTCCCACGGTCCTGTGCTGCAGTGATCGTCCAAAGATAAGTGCTGTCAAGCTCGGAGATGTTTGTTGTTGGCCTCAGTTCCATGGGCCTCAGTATTAACTTTGGTACGCCATGTTGGTACAATGGAGCAGATGAGTGGTTGAGGGGAATGCCAGTGGCAAATGAGCAACTATTATTTTATGAGTAACAGACAAAATGAGCAGTTAGCCAAATATAGCAGATGATTGAGGGCTCCCACCCATTAAGGTTTGACAGGAGCCCAGCTAAGCCATCACTAGTGAGGCGGTGTTAGTACATTCAGCGGTACTATACTGCACCTCTGGGAACATGTCGGAGAGGTAGAGGCCCTCAGCGGCTCTGATTGTCTACTTATAGGGACCAATGTTTCTCTGTTATCTTTCAGCAGTGATGAACCACCCCAGCATGAAACGAATCCACCATTACTAGAGAAATGTGGCATTTAAAAAAGGTGAACGTGGTAAAATTTAGACTAAATATAATTTACCAAAACAATGAATCAAATTCAGTATTTGTTAAACCATCTAAAATAAAATAAAAAAGAATGGAAAGATAAGACACTTCACTGAACACTTAAGAACCTCCAGTCACCACTGCACGAAAAACAATAGGCGAAACACTGGTATGAACTACCAACTTCCTTATGAGGTGCACAAACAGCTGGGTGATGAACGTGATGAAACAAATGGAGACAAACCCCCGAAGACTGGAAAAAAGTGCTGTGTTTGGTTTAGAACCACATTTACTACTACAACCCCTCTTAGCGCTATCAGAAATCAGTATGTCTATAACTGCAAACAGTACAAGTATTGAATATAAGTTTCTCTATATACAAAATGGTACATTTATATACATATACAGGGTTTAAACATGGATGTAGTTTGTGCAGGAATGAACTGAAGCCAATACATTCATACTTTATGATCACTGTGAATCCCCCTTACGGTTTTCCTCTCCACATCCTGTGCTGACGTCGAAGTCAGTCACAAATGATTGAGCGTAAACAATTTTAGTCCACGAAGCCTCGATAGTGTCATCCATACAGTATTCCAGAGGATTAGGCTTTTGCAAATTTTATAGGGGCCGTTCTGAGTTGTTGTCAGCACTATCCACTGTTTCTTTAATTATTACAGTTACTGTACTTTATGCTGTGTGGTTCACCAGTTTGCCGTCAAATTTTCAAAATGCCCATTTCAACTGGAGCTGGCTACAAATGGATGAAGGCCATGGCAAAGGAATGCTTTGATTTAGAATAACTAAAAAGTAAATTATATATCAATATATTCATAAATAATGTATTTATCTTTGATGCATTCATTAAAAAACTAGGGTTTATAAAGTTATTCACAGTATTTTTTCAGTGTACTCAGGTGCTTAAGAGAATGTTTCTACATGAAGAGAAACTGGAATGAACATGAGCTATTCAAATTCATTTGCAGTAACAGACCAACTTATCCCTCACCTCACCTGGCTGATTGAGTTTTATCATTAAGTAACCCTCAGATTTCTGATTATGTTCACTTGAATTGACTTTTTCTCTAAAGGTTGGGTATTTAAGACAGCAGAGGGAACATGATGCTGCACTTGTTGGCACTTGAGGATCTGAACATCAGCCACGTTCTCTCTCTCACATTCTTGTCACCTCGTTTAAGGTGTAAAACAAAATTCATTCTCTTTATTCCATGGCAAAGCAAGACACTTGTTAAAAGATTGCTTGAACAACATTGTAACCTGTTCAAGAGATGACAGACTCTGTGTCTGCATAGAGTAAAGGGACATCTAACAATAGCACTGCCCTGCCTTTCTTGGTAAATGTCAGGTTTTTTTACCCTGGCTTCCTCATCTCATTTTACAGTATGTGTAGAATGGGAATGATTAGAATGACATAGACAGATATGACATGGGTCCACTGGTGTACTTCCTGCTCCACAGTTCTAGACTGGCGCTTCTGTGACCACCGGTGTGGCCACTTGTGTCTGGCGGCTTATAGGCCTTCGGCTTTTTGTTGATCTCCCATGGGAAGTCCTCTATTGGAAGTGGGCTGGCAGGGCTGCCTGACCCCTCTGGCGTGCTCTCAGGGGTTCCCTCTATAATCTCAATTCGGGGTGGGTCCATCAAATCAATAATGCTGAAGGGTGCTGGCTCTGGTTGGCACATCACTGATTTGTCCTCTGTATTCTGTCGAACGGACCAGCTCGAGCCTGCTTGAATTCCTACGGACACTCTGTCGTCTGTTTGTGTGGTGCTGTCGCTGCAAGGCTCCCGGCACAAAGTCCACATGTTGTAGCACTGAGTGAAGTTGAAGAAGTTGCTGTTGAAAGTCTTCAATTCTCCACAGACATCCCTACGCAGCTCCGCCAGCTCATAGCGCATCGCCGAGATTTCATCCTTCCACTGCATGTTGAAGGCAGCGACCATGTTAGCAGATTCTTTAAAGGCCTGAATGGCCTGAGGGACCGGCGGCTCAGAGGTGGATATGGGTGAGGCAGAAGGGACCCTGTATGAAGGCGGGGATGCCGGTGGGACAGAGATGGCTGTTACGGTGGAGCTAGTACTGTGCTGGCTGCGTGCAGCAGCAGTCTCTCTCTCCAGCCTCTCCAGCTCCGCATAGGCTGAGGAGCTAGCACCGTCATCATCCTCTATCATGTCGTCATTTAGTAAAGAAGTCCCATCCACAACATCATATCCCTCTGGAAGAAAAATTTGAATATGCAAACAGAAGGACATTCAAAGTGAAAGGAACAGCTGGAGCGTGATTTGATTTGGATTCTGAACTAGAAAACAAACACATATCTATGGAAAACATACAGTATGTGAGTGCCAACTAATTCCATCAACTCAATTCGTCAGACGGGGTTAAATCAAAGGTGAGTACCCACCGTGGACTGGTGTGCTGTTCCACCAGAGAGTATAAAACCAAGAGGTAACTGAGTAGTGTTATAAAATCACAAAATTACTAATGTGAAGAAACCATCTGTGCATTTTAGAGCATATGTTTGCTTATTGGTAAAAGTTTTGGATCAATACTATTTTGTAGCTTTACTTTCTATGGTGTTCATAGCTTCTTTTCTTAAAAATGAAAAATGCAAAAGGAGGATCAGCTCCATGTAATAGAGCCACTTCCTGCCAGAGTTGGTATATCATATCCATCCTTGAATGCCTTAACGTAGCTAAGACAATGATTGGCATTAAACTCACATACTGTAGGCTTTTCACAATGTTTTTACACTGCCTTCTCAGTCATCTCAAGGCTTCTTTCCATCTTTTCACTGCACAGCACAGCAAAGAGTGGAATTAAACATGAAATACATCAATCATTATCAAATCATGAATCCATTTTCTGAGAACCCTTTTTTTTTTTTCTCAAAACATGATCTCAAAATGTTTCTCAGTGAATTGAAATTTGTGCCATTTTGTGCAAAAGAAAAGATGTAAAGGGAGTAGAAGAATCACAACCCACTGGGCCAAGAAGCAGATATGAACCCTATTGAACATATCAGGTCCAAGGTGGCTGATTAGACCATGTGGAGTAAGTAACCCAGTGAGGGGAGGGGTCACTCCCCCCTTTAGGGCTGCACCAGGGAGAGGCTGCAATCCCACAGTCAAAGACAGCTGACAGACTCAATGCCAAGGGTTAAACTTTTTTTTTTTTTCCTTTTTTTTAAAAGAATTTTCATGGAAAGAAAAAATAAAGTTTATACATGTACAGCAGACAGATGCTGCTCTCACAAATGATTGGAGACAGTGGCAATGCGATAACATTCAGTGCTATTTTATGGTTACGATATGAAAACATCCCGAAAGGTTTGGGAAGTACATCCCTCATACATTTACACTTACAATGTGGTCTAAGCACACTTATAATAGAGACATGGTAAACAACTCACAAAAGCCAGCATCGCATTCATCATGATCAATATTTAGAGGTATTGAGGTTTTTAAAAAGAAATTAAAATGTCTGAAGTTTTGTGAGTTGTTTGGAACCGTGTTTGCTACTTAAGGTAACATAATGAGATACTTCTACCAACTATATATAAATAAACTCTATGTATCTATTATTTTTTACTGAGAAGGCAGTGCAAAAACACACATATACATAGATATATGTATGCGTGTCAACATTAAAATACCTGCAACAATCATCACTGATGCCTCCAGTTGTTCTTTCCCCCTGGTTATCCTTCAAGAGATGGATGGTCAAATGGAGAGGGGTTTGCTGCTCGTCTGCCCTACAGGGCATCATGGGATCCCTTCCCCACTCAAGGGTCCACTAACCTCACACGGGGTTTGGTTCATAAGCCGCTTACAATTCAATTATAAACTAGTACTGAATATTAGCATAAAAACATGATTCCAGGAATCAATGTTTTTCTCAGATACTTTACTTAATTTTAAGGCCACTATTCCCTCAGAACAGTGCAAAAAGTACACCAAAGGAGATTATTATTTACAGTATGGGCTTGACACGGAGGTGACAGTACTGTATATAACTAATCACCATCCAGGGAACCCTTCTTCTAGGTTGCTTTAACCTTATCTGACATGTAATTGATGCCAATCTTCAAAGTACAACTTCACAACATCTTCTGTATACAGTCAACTGCTTGTTTTAGTCCGTATAAAGCTGACAGATTTGGAGCAGAGAGCTAAATGAATAGAGTTCAGCAAATAAGACAGTGGGATTGGAGAACACTCTTTTATCCTCAGTACTTCTGTCACATCGAAGAAATCGTAGATGGAAACCCAATTGAAGATGAAAGGATTCCAAAAAACAAAAGTCCAGATTGCACAAGAAAACAAAGCCCACAAAATGAGTCAAAGTGCAAATGTCTCCAATATTAAATTGACAGAAAAGTGTACAAAAACAATTAAAAAAAAAAAAAATCCAGGTCATAATATTTAAAAAATGCACGTAATTAAAGAAAAATGTTTCAATAGGGTTCATAGCTTTACTCTTGCAGGTAAACACCAAATGCACTTAGTGAGGGAGTTACTGCAAAGACGACTCTGCTTGCACAAAGAACCTGAAGTGCTAGTTTTAGGGGATAGATTGCTCGCACTGTGTCGCACAAAACCTTGAAATACTTCTGTTTTGATTTGTTTTTTAGCATTCGGTACAAATAAATACGCAAGAATTGGTAAATAAAATTGGCTGTTTTCAGAAAATCAGTTTCAGACATGTGAGTTTGGATCCACTGTCATATGCTAACAATGAAATAAAATTAAGTTTGCTCAATTGGAAACTTGAAGACAGTCGTTAATAGTCGTGTAATAAACTTTTAATAGCATTTGTTTGTTATTTTGACTGTGACCGCTGCGCAAAAGTAGGAGTTTAATGCAACACAATACAACAATACTGCAAATAATCAAAGGTTGTGCTTCTCAAACTGTTTGAATATATATAATATATACCATCAGTGTACAGTTCCTTTGTGCAACCAGCATGTGTGTGTGCACGTGCTCTAGCCTTTAGAGGTTGTTGACTTACCTTAAATTGGTTACAAAATTAGTTTTTTTTTATTTTATGAGGTCAATTACAAGCTCAGTTACAAAGCTTATGTGTTGGTGCAACAGAGCAGGGGGAGGACAGGCGGAAGGCTTCTCCGGTGTATCCTCTCAACACAATTATGTCAACAACCTACTGCTCCCCTACCCCTGGCCTGTTTTGGTCTTCACCCCTCCCTAAGTAACTCACACAACACATATATGACACCACAGTTTAACATGCTTAGGGTAGGACCTGTTCCTCTTAGGCATGCCATGTAATGTGGCTGTGCTGTGTTGTGATATTGTGTACCATGAGCGTGCGTTGCCATCTTGGGTGTTAAATGTGACCCTCCCACCCTTATCCTAGTCTACAGCTTGGCAACACCACAAGTGACCAACCAGAAGCTTGGCTAATGATGCATGAATCGTGCAAAGTAACACACAAGCAAGTCCATCTAAACAATCGTGGGTTATGCAGAGGCAAAAACAAACACACGCACACCATAGCTTCCAGAGAAAATAACTGGAATCATTCAGCCCGGCATCTCTGAAGCTCAAGGGTTCCCCACTGTACATATGTAGGTATGTCAGGTTTGTGCGCATGTATAGGATGTATGAGGATATGTAGTCTAAGCCCTCTCTCGTTTAAGGGGGGGGATTGTTTTACCTGTTGTGGATCTGAGAGTTGAAGTGACAGTGGAGGATGTCATTGAAGGCAAGCAGTCGTCATCTTGGGAATAACCAGCCTGAATAGCACGGAGGTAACTGTGGCTTCGAGTGCGGAACGAACCAGGCAGGTCCAAAGCCTCCATGGCCTGGGATTCTACTTCACTAAAAACGGACTCGCAAACTGACTCAAACTGGCCATTGATCTCAGTCTCACTCACCTGAGAGACAAAAACAGGAATAGCAGTCCTTAATTTTTCCTCTTCCTTTCTCTTTCTCACTTTGATTCTTCCCCTTTGCACAGCAAATATGAAGGAGTGTTAGCATAAGGAAATGCCACTGTCAATTCCGACCTTAAACTGAATAAATGTCAAGATCAAATGAAAAAAAAAAAGGCAGATGACAACAAAAAACAATCAGAAAAATATTCAGTATGTGTTATAAAGCATTCCATTCACCACATATCCCAATACCCCCCAAACTGTACTGTATACTGTATGTTACTACATGGAAAAACACAGTCTCAATTCTTTAGCTTGTAGCTTTAGCTGGCACAAGAATTCATTCGTTGTCAAGATCATGCAATATCATGTAACTATAAAAAGGAGTTTTCTATCCAGTTCTCTTCTATCCTGCCCTCCACATAATCTCTTTTTCAGTGTTTAACGTACTCAATTTTTCTGCCATTATAATTATTATTAAACTGTGTGTTAGCACACACAGGAGTAAACTGATTGTACAACCCTTATTTTGGACAAAATCTCTCCTCCTCTTGTTACTCCTTCTCCATATGGAGGCTTTCTTGCTGTGTCACAAATCTTCTTAGCAACCACGTCTTGTGCCACCATGGAGGGCCAAAACAGACTTGCACAATTGATCCAACTGTATAGATTCATAGCAGGGTATGAAAAAGGGAAAACCTGAAAAGGTCGATGTGTGATGTTAGATCAGACATGAATGCTGTCTTTAATCCCTATAGTCTGCACTTGTAAACATTAGTTGTAGCTTTGGTTAGTCAGAACAAAGTGCCGCTTTTGGCGTTGTTAGCGAGCTAATTAGCTGGCATGCCACACCAACCGTGAATGATGTTTTATAGTTGCCTATTCCAGACATCCTTGAGCCGAATCAGATGTAATGTGACTGATATCTTAGTTTTTCAAATACAATTTAATGTGTATTTTTATTACACTTCATAAAACAATACATACATACTGTGTGTGTGTGTGTGTGTGTGTGTGTGTGTGCGCGGAGATAATTCAGCATCAATTCCTAGTCCAATAGTTATGTCTACTGACTTTATTTGACATGCTATGTCTACTAAACAATCAGCTGTGGACCTCCAATATGGACACCAGTGGATGTGTTATGTCTCCCTAATGCCCTCTACACAAAGCTATTCGTGTGCCATGCATGTGTTTGAGACTCACCTGGCTGACGCAGCTAGCCTGACTGAGGGTGCTGACGGCGCGCATGTAGCTCTGGTTGCGAGAGCGGAAGGGCGGGGGATGAAAGGAGGCAGGGTCCAACGTGACACTAGGGTGGGGCCGCATGTCTCTGGTTTGCAAGTGGTAGCCCTGGCTGAACAAGGACAGAGGGGGCGGAGGGATAGATAGGATTGCATAGGTCAAAAGCCACACATGGAACATCATTGGATGACAATGGGCTAAACAAATCTATTGGCTAGAAACTAAGGACACAGTGTGTCGGTTGTGTTTGGTATAATTCATGATTATTTCTGTCCAAAATGAATACCAGACACTCGAATGACTCATCCGCTCACAACAGTTTCTGAACTACTGGGATCAACACTGAGCTATTTTTAATAACTTGAGTCGTTAGCTTCTAGTCTAGCTCCAAGTGTCCTGTGAGAAAACAGTGAGTCTTCCATCTCACAACTATAGAGAGAGCCTGTGTACAGCTTGTCTCTGCTTCTTATTAGAGAAACAATGAGAGCTAGGAGCTGCAATAATAGAGATTATTACATTCTCCACCAGAGGCTAAAAAAACAAGAGTGCTGATTTGTTTGTGGACAATAGCCGGAGTGATCAGGACCCCGCTGAGATGATTGTAACAAAAATAGCACAGAGAACTGAGTGGCAGTGGGGATGACGGACGCATGACGCTTCCCTAAGTTCACACAATTTGGCTAAATCTGAAAGCCACACCGCACTGCCTGAAGACAAACACAGAGAACAACAAGCTCAGTAGGTATATAAAGGTGAAGCAATATCATCCTCTGGGGTCACACATTCACAATGAAATATTAGGTAGTTTGTGCTGGTTTACAAGACAACAGATAATTGTAAATGCAGAGAGGTGATTAAGAAATGATTAAAGAGTTACATAACACCCCGTGAAAGTCTTTACTTTGCACAACCGGGTGACTGTTGGATATGTTTACAGGTGAAACAGAGTTGAAACTGTCAGACAGCTCTTCAACCTGGTGTTAAGTCACTCTTTGAGTGAAGATGGTGCACCCCAAGAAACAACAGGATCCGTCTACAATGTGGAGTCTACCAACTGTTTATATTGTGCCACAGTATTTAAGCTTTCTAAATAATTAATTTCACACTCCACTTGACCAGAACAGAGACGCTCGCAGCACATTGTGTGTATATTTACACTTATTATTATCGATAAATACTGCCCACCTCAATGACTGTAGAGTAAATATCAGCACAGCAAACTACAGCCTCCAAATGACCATGACATTGAATTAACAGTAAACATTTTCAATAAAAACCTGAACGTGTAAATAGGATTTATTGCACAGCTTTTGTATGTAATTGCAATACTTTTATGCAAGATGCACCCAATAATAAACAAGTCTTTCCATGATTATATCCAGAAATAAGAAATATACTGAACACTTTGCTGCTGTATTACCGATCAAAAACATCTCTCCTACCTTATGTTTCAGTAACTTTAACATATGCCCTTCCATGTGTCAACAGTTCACCCATCCAGTAAGCCCAGACACTTTTAAGCCTGCTCTCTTGAGCCTGACGCTGTATAAATGTGACAGTTTTGCTGCAGACTTGTCAACAACAGTGTGATAAGATGAGGCGCATTGCCTGTGTAAGATGTTTTGCAAATATTGGAACGAGCAGATGAAAAAAAGGTCGCCCATTTGGAAACTGCACTGTTTCGGCAGAGCACTTCTTTCCCGATCGAATGAAACAGTTGTCGATTGAATACTAAACTAATAATGTGCGTATAAAACAAGCCAACGAGTAAGTACAGCTCAGCTCTAAATAACAACTTAATACAATGATGTAAGAAACAATAACAAAAACTCATCCCATCATTTTGTTGCCAGGCAACTTCACTCGAAATCATTAAATAATGTTAAACCTCTTTAAATCTCTCAGGGAAAGCTGAGCAAAAAGCAGCATCAGCAAACAATAGTTTTACTTGACAGCATGTAAACAAAGCAGTGAGTCAGTGTTAGACGGCTGAGAATGTTTCTTGAAGGCAAGGTCTAGAATTAATACAAACCTACGTGAATGGTCTCTACTAATATATTTTAAAGTGTCAGTATCATGAGGTAAATTTCTTAAATGCTGACTGTGAAATGCAGAGCATTCCCTCTGAGCATCCATTAATCCTTTTAATGGTTTGAACTGGAACAATTAAAATCAACACATAGCTTTGGCATCAGCACACTGAGCCAGGCAGCCAGGCCTACCTTTGGGAGTCTAAATGGGGTCTCTGCATGGCTGATTTGAGGACGAGCGCGTCGGGCCGAATGGCCTTCTGTGGGGACATCTTAGGGCTGGTGTCAGAGTCACCACTTTCATCATCCACCTCGCCCATAGCTTTGACATAGCTACTGCTGCGCATCCGCCGACACGGGATCTCTTCATCCTTCTCGCCAGGGTATCCACTCCACTCGTCCTGGGGCACCTGTGAGAGATAACACACCTGTATTAGATACTATATGGCGAGAGATGGGTACGCGCTGGACAGGTCGCCAGTTCATCACAGGGCACATAGAGACAAACAACCATTCACACTCACATTCACACCTACAGGCAATTTAGTGTCACCAATTAACTTGTTAACTGCATGTCTTTGGACTGTGGGAAGAAGCTGGAGTTCGAATTTTATTGTTTTAATTATTCCTTTTAGCTTTTTTTTTCCTCTGGTAGCAACCACTTGAAAAACACTTTATTAAACTATGGTGGAGTACGGATGTAACAGTGAGTTTTCCTGCTCAGAGACAAAATGTTAATGGTAATTACAGTGAGTTAATAATCAGGCAAGTAGTCGGAGAAGCTCAGGCTGGTTTTTCCCTAAACAGACAATTAAGTTGATTCACTTCCCTGCTTTCCACCTCTCTCTCACTCCCCTCTGAGCTCTCAAATTAAAACTCAATACTTAACCTTGACAAACCCACTGGATCTGATTCTTATGGGTGGATTTAAGTTCATATCTGCAGCCATGAGCAGGCACTTTGTATCACTGTTATGAAAAACATGAACTACTGTTGGCGAAATAGCTTACACCAAAGCAATTAAAGAAGCAGTTGATGTCCTCAAGAGGCACAGCTCGTGTGTACTCAAGTGTTGGCAGCAAAGAATAACATGTAGCGTGTTGCTGTATTTATATTGCTTCTTCCAGTAATGCAGGAGTGAAATGTGTTTTTTAGTAATCAGTAATTTCAGTAATTACATTAGGCCTATTGGTGAGTATTGTCGGATTTAAAACTCATTATTACTTTAACTGGACAGAACAGTTTTCTCTGTATTTGGCCAGAATAATGAAACGGGTAGACTTGGGAATATTTCTGAATGGGTTTGCCTCTCGTTATTCTTGTCATTACTGCATTTGCACCCTGGAGGGCCACAAAGAAGCCACTTCAGTGAGCTCTGTCCACAGTTGTAAAAAATTCAAACACATTCTCTGTTGAAACATTCAGACTCTCTCTATCTGAAATCACGGCCTGTTTCCTACTTTGTACATTTACAATTAAGTATCCAAACATTCAAAGCATGTACACATATTTGTCTGTCTGATTGTCGTTATGCACATGTTGAAGCCGGTCAGTGGCAGGATGTCAGATTGATCATGTAGGAAACCTCCAGTTTTCTTTTAAAATCTTTTTCTAGTTGATCGTTGGCCAAAGAAGTGTGAGAATTGGACACATTCTAGTTGACTTGTTACAATGTTGGCTCAAACAAGAAAGCATGGCCAGTGCCAGTAACAGGTAAGATAGCCAATAGTCTGTCATTGTTTTACAGTGATAATATTATCTTTAACTTGGCTTCTGCAATACACCAGCAACAGGCATTTTAATCATAGGTTACTCTGTATTGAAATACAATAATCAAAGATAAATCTACAGTATGTTACTCAAGGTAAAAATGTGTCTACAAAGGCAGAATCCAAACTAATAAAGTTTATTCACTGTATTATATTTCAGAGTTTTAGTGATGAGTGTAATGAAGTCTCAGTGACATTTGAATAATAAACATATTAACTAAAAATAGGAGGAAGCGCAAGAAGGCAGAACAGTTTATAGTTCAATTCAAATGTTTTTTACCTTCCCTAAAAAGTAATTTGTTGTTAAGGAGAAACTGACTTCTTGTTGTCATGAAGTGCACATTTTCTAAAAGAAGCTCTGACTTGGGGGCGGCGTTTAGCTCAGTTGGTAGAGCAGCCGCCCCATGTGCGAAGGCTCAGTCCTTGCTGTGTCCTTGCTGCGGAAACCCAGGGTTCGAATCCGACCTGTGGCTCTTTCCCGCATGTCATTCCCCGTCTCTCTCTCCCCGCATTCCTGTCACTCTTCTGCTCTCTCTATCAAATAAAGCTTGAAAAGGCCAAAAAAATAATCTTAAAAAAAAAAAAAGATACTCTGACTTAAATTTGAACGTGACATGTCAACATTCAAGCACAATATATTCTCAAACTAATTAAACAAGTAAAAGAATCGCTGGTACATGTTTAAGTTTTTCATGTGACAGTGATTCAAGTTAGCCCCAGCCCATTAAAAAACTAGTACAGTATGTAGGCTGTATTAGAGTCAAGTGGTGTAGTTCCTGATTGAAACCCCCGTTGCCTCATCCTCTCCTTCCTAGTGTGAAGGAGAGTCTATGGTGGCCACAAAACGAATGAATGAAAGGCTTTATCTAGAGCCAGTGTTTGGTTTGTCTGTTCTGGGCTACTGTAGAAACATGGTGGTCCAACATGGCAGACCGTGGAAGAGGACTGACTGTATCTGTAGATATAAAATCTCTTTCTAAGGTAGCAGAAAAAACATAATTATAATTTTTCATTTCTGTAAATGGAGCCCCTTAAATCTTAAACACTGGGCCTTTGAAGCTCATTCACCAGCTGTTCTAATCACCTTTTGTCATTTAGGTCTTTCTCAGTAAAATCCTGTGTCGCACTGAGAGCCGTGGGTTTAACACTTCCGACAGCAGCAGCAGCGGTTTGTCTGGAATAAACACAAAAACCGGGTAGCCAATGTTTATTAGCCTGACGCTGCCTGGAAGTGTGTGGGAGAGTCTAAGTGAAGGCTCTATCCCATCTGTATTCTCTCGATAGTGGGTGGTAATAACAAGGAGCACTGCATCCTGTGAGAGAATTGGTCATGTACTGTGGATATTTAATATGCACAGACAGATGCGTTGATAGTGCTGTGGGTTATAATCAGGACCAGGCTTAGTGTGGCATCTGTATGTTTTTGCTATGTTTTTTTCCCCAGATGTTCAGATTTCTTTGATAAATTTTAAGAGGTTTGGACTATAAAATGTCCATTCTTTATACTGGCAGTGGTTTGTTTCTCAGAACATTTAAATGAATTCTCTCTAATCAATATCAGATTTTTCAGTGTTTCAACAACTATATAACTTTGTTAATATCCACAATCTACCCTTCCATTTATTCATTTTAATGGAGTCACGGAAGGAAATTAATCTGAAGTACCGGGTGAGATTCATCAGCACATTTTGTAGAATGAAGTCAAATACTACTTTACATCTGCAGGATCATCAAACCAGTTGAATGCGAAGGGTAAAACAACCTTTGTGTTAGCACTCATTGAAAATCAAAACATTAATTCAAGGATTTGTACAAAAACATTAATAGAATTTGCCTCACACTCTTTGGCGATGCAGTTTATGTAGTTTTATGCTTGCACAGCAAAGCCTGCCAGTCATACCCCCGAGGACTAGGGCTGTAACTTTTTAAACCGGCACACTGCACAGCATCGGCACTAATACAAGAAACACACAAGCTCTTAATTTAGCTTTGATTGACAGCCAAAGGAGCACGGCATATGGTTTAGATATACTGTGCCTTGAAATGAAGTCTAAGAAGACTGTAAAACTACAAAAAGCTTAATATTCAAATATGTATATGATCATGACATCATGTAGCATAGATAGCTTTACGTGTTTGTAGTCTAATAACTGTAAATGGTGACTGTTCTTAACATTACAGCATCAGGATTAACATAATGATTAAATGATTGTGTGCTAATTAATATACACCGTGTGGTGTTCTCATATTACTGAATCCCCCTCAGCATTTTTGATTGTCATATTAAATATGTTAGCTCGCCTGATATTACTGAGATTGACCTGTGATTAATATTCTTGTGCTCTAAATCAATGCCCCACACAAACACAGCTAGGTTTTGTGTTCCTGAATATGGTGATTTACAGTGTCAGGCTGCAGTGTCGTGCACTACACGCTCTGCAACAATATTGATCAGGCATGTAAGTCTAAGTACAAGTCTCTAAGTACAACACTGTGTGCAGCTGTAGCTCTTGTCCCAGTAGATGGGGCAGCCTTAGCTCTTGAAACAACAGCCCGCGGCGCAGGGCTGTCCCTAATGATCTGCCTCTTACTCACTTTACCCAATCATATAGCTGTTTCTCTGACACAATCGCTGAACTGTTCTCACAGAAAGCAGAAAGTGTCTGAGACTCCCATTTTTACGCCTAGAGGTAGAGTAATGCCTTCTCCATCACTTCTGTTCTCGCTATCTGTTCTTGTCTGCCATCTGCCCCCCTCTCAGTCTTTTCCTTTAACATCCAATATCCTCTCTGAGTTGATACTTTGCTTCAGCAGGGCAGACAGGTGAAGGACTAGAGAGCATAATGCACTTACATGAAAATGCTGAACATTTTTCTCCTCTATGTGAGGTGGCAAATGGTAAAACATTTTGAGATTTAGTAATGCTAATAATAGCACCCATAGCTCTCCACCATCATTAATCTAGTATATTTTGCTCAGATGGTTTCCCCCAAACGCTTTTATAGTCGAGATGAAAAGGGTTCTGATGCTTTCAGACCATATGCTGCTAGAAACACTCCTTTCAAATCCAAAACAACTTCTTTTGGCGAGCATGGCTCACTGTCAAAGTCGGAAAAATGACTGACGATCACTTAGTTTGCTTATGTTGAGATAATAGGCGCCGCCTTTGTGTCTGAGGAGGGAGTCCAACCCTAACTTGGGAAGGTAAAACATGAAAACTAGCCGTCTCCCTATCAGTAAAATGATCACGTACGCTCATCTGCTATGCATACATTTATCCTCTCCCACATGAGTGGAATAAAACGCAGCAATTGTCTTGAAAGTAGATTAATCAGACCTAAAGACAGCAATAAAGTAAAAGAATAATTTACCTCCTATCGCACGACCGTTGATCGTCTGGGACTGTGGTTAACAAGACAGCCATCACTCCTGGAAGCATTGCACTACCTCATTAGCATTACCTTATTTCTGTGCTCATTTGATGCTACACCTGAAAGAACATGTTCAGCTGTGTCCCTGAGGCGGCTAGACAGGCAAGCTGCTTTACACCATCATTAGTTTCTAAACACTGAGGATATTTGTACTGTATAAAAATAACCCTGGGATGAAGCGTCTTCTCACTGCAGAGGGTGATTTTCTAAGACCACATAGCAGATGTGTGTCTAACACACAAAACGCTAACCTGTAAGAAGAACTGGCAGAACAGTTTTGTCGTTCATAAGTCAACGAGTCCTGCAATTTCCTCCCACAGTATGCTGGTTAGTGGTTGGAGGTGTGATTTGTGTCATTCAATGCCGTCTACTGAATTCTGCAGGAAGGTTTTGACAGCTACTTGTAAGCAAGTGCAGGATGTTTAACCTCCTTTGACAGGAGTGCAGATTATTACCCAAATCTGTCTTCATAATTTTACCTGGAGCCTGTACTTAAAGGTAAATTCTCTGGTGGTTTATTTGCACGTACAGTATCACCCTCTGTAAATGCAAGGCGCGCCCCAAGGGACATCATTTGTTGCAATGGCCTCTGTATGTCAAAGGGAGGACACCAGCTCAACGTTTAGGGATTAGTAGGGAATTTAGGGAACAGTAAATACTCTAATAGAGACCTCAAGAAGAGACATCACCATTGCCTGAGAGATTTCATTATTACATGGAAGGGAAAGTACTGCACTGCCTACAGTTCAGACAAGGAAGGGCACGAACATATAATTGATTTGAAGCTAAATGATTTATAGAATACTGCAGAAACCTTATACAGTTTACCTTTGGTGCACACTCAGTACTGTTTCTTCCTACCTTCAAAACATGCCTAAAGATGCCTGGACCAAGCCAAACCATTATTTATTTACACTTTGTTTACCGCGGCTTAATCCTGCTAAAATAAAGTATTTCTATTACACAGGAGACGTGGCCAAGTTAGCGATAGAAGACATCTCCTAATTAGTAAAAGTCAGTCTTAGAAACGTTGAATAAAATTTGAAAGAAAGTAATATAAACACAAAGAAATTAAGTGGAAAAATATTTAATCAAGTTGGCTTATTAGACTCAAAGTGATTGATAGCAAGCATGCAAATTTTATTCATTTATTCAGTCTACAATGAAGTAAATTAGCAGCTTTTCAATACAATAGTTCAGTAATTTATATGAGCACTGTCATAATACACACTGTCTCTGCATTGAACCTAATTTAGAGCTTTTCAATTAAGTTTTATGTCTACAGATTATTCTTCCCTTTAAGAAACAGTCATTTTCTTAAAGGGACAGTTTTGTTTCACATAAGCTTCACCCTGCAACAGAGGTTGTTGGTTTTCAGAGGACTTGACACCTACTGAAACAAGATTATGTCAACAACTTGCCCCATGCAGCCCTGTCCTCCTCATCACAAGTGAGCACAGACCTAAAAGACCCAGGCACATCAAACAGATAAAATCCGACGAGCACACAGTGTTGACCGCGATGCCTGTGTACAGACCCCCTCCTCTCTCTCACTTATTCCCCTGAATGAGGCTCTCAGTGTGGACACGCTCAGTGCAGAATGTGCCCATGTGGCAGCTGCAGGGTCTCTGCCTGCTGACACATAAGCTCGTCAAATGCCGGTGAAAAGGCCTCTGTATTAACAGACTCTCTCTGTCCACACGACACAAAAACAACTGCAGGGTTTTGTGTCTTTGTACATCAAAGTACATGCACAGGGCAAAGATTCAACCTCTTCTCCCTCTCCATGGACAGCTATCTATTGCCTAAGAGAACACAGCAGCATGCAAATCCACAGTCATTAGTACAAACAAAATAAGATGGACGGGAAAAGTCGATTGCGGTGCAGGCGTTTAACTCCGTTTTCAATTTCCCTCAAATTGCATTTGCATTTTCCGTGATTGTGTACAGGTACAAGCATCCTAATAGGGCACAAAGTGAAAAAGGAGCTAGAGCAGGGTGAATACAAAGCAAGTAGAAGGCATACATCATCTTCAGGGGGGAGTTTTAATAATGGCCAATCACTTCAGCTCTTCTCATCCCCATTACAGGCAGTAGACCATTTCGTAATAGGCTGAGAGGTGAGTCCAGGACAACTTGAAAAGTGTTGATGCACAAACATACAGCTACCTCCTTAAATGTGTTATAAAGTCCTGACAAGGCCCTTTTCTTTTTTAGTTTAATTCCCATTTCAGGAGGCTCTGAAATCCCTGATTTGTAGATCTTAAATCACCGTCATGTTAATCTTTTTTAAAAGAGAATTTATTCAGCTATTTTAACGGTGCACTCATTGTGAGTCACTCCGAGTGAGAGCATTTGCTAAGTGCCGAATATTAAAAAAAAATGAAAAGAAATTGAATCAAAGATAGCTGCACACACTTGGCTTTACACTATGTTTTTGAAGCCAGTACCTGTGGCTAAACTAGTTCAGTATTTTAATGTGTCAGTGGGATAGCAAAGACAGAAACCCAAAAAGCTGCATATAACGTACAACCGCCTACGTCGGCTCTGCCTGAACAATGTGTATTTCTCGTTTAGACACCAACGCTGTGTGTTTTCTACATTTCAGTCAAGCTCAGGTAGTCCTTTATTCTCATTGTCTTCCACCATGACACTGATTGATCTCTACATCTTAATAGACAACAGTTCCCTGAGGTGACTGCACAAAGGGGAATCCTGGTTAAATATATTGGCTTCTCACACTGGACACACGGTAATTGCCCTCAGGAGAGGACCAAAAAAGAAAGGTGGAATCCGAAAGGCCTCCATAGCAGGATTTCCAATCAATACATCAATCACTGCGTTTTATTTAGAAGGGCCTCTATGGAGTGGATATTGATCTCAATTATTGTTTGTTATATTTTTAGATAAGTGATGTTCAGGGTTTCTATGCATTTATCGCCCTTTCAATCTGTCACTTAAAGACAGCCTTGAAATACTTCCTTTTCTTGGTCTTAGTGAATGTCTTGAAAAAGAGCAGCATCATTACTGTATGTTAAGGTTGTATGGGCATTTAAGTGCATATAGCAACTATAATTAACTAAAAATCAAAGTTCCAAAGTCAGTCTTTCAGTTTTTAACCTGCCATGAATTAAAATTAAACACTTACTGTACGTAAACTCATTAGCTCAGTGAATGATAGCCCGTTAATAGTAAAGATGATTGATGACAGTTTGACAGATGCTAACAGGTGCTCCCTCTCAAATTAAATAAAAAAATAAAAATAAGAACGAGCTGTTAATTTTACAACCAAAAGTCCCAATTTAATGTAAAATATATAACCAGATGCACACATTAACAAACTGAAGGCTAAGGCTACCATCCATGCATAGAAAAACATAAAGAGCCTCAATCCAGCTTTTAATATCTAAATATTCTGTCTCCTTCTTCTATTTTGTTCCATTTAAAACGTAAACAAATAGAGTACCACTCACCTGCAGGTAGTGACATGTCCGTGATGAAGGCTTGAGGTCCGTGTGCATCATGGGTTTCTCTAGATTAAGCGATGATTTCCTGTAGGCCTCCTTGGCCTGGCTGACCGTCAGTGTCGACCAGGAGCTCCTCTTCATGAATTTGCCCTCGGGCGCCATGGCCATGCTCTCACAGGCCGAGCACTTGACATCATTGTTACTCTTAGAGGTCTTAAGTGACAGGTCTCCAAAGTGGTGGCTGTGCATGGAATCTGGGTAGCAGTGGCTGACATGTTCCCCGTGGTGCCGCGACATGACGCTGGGTGTGCGGTAGGTGCTGTCGCTATCTAGGTTGTCGTCGGAGCTCCACCAGCCGCCGGAGCGGTGCTTGCGTTCTTTGCTCTTGCTCCTCTTGCTACCGTGTTTGGTGGAGTGGTGGCCATGATGGTGATAACCTGTTCCCCCTCCACCTCCAATATCACCTTTTGTGCCGTTCATCTTGGATGATCCCTCCAGGGAGTGGGATTTGGTGAAGAGCTTCTGGACAGAATGAACAAGGTGTCTGATGCGGCCAGGACTCTCGCTGCGTTGCTCAGTGGTGGTGGAGGTGCGCTGGTACTGTAACGTGTGGAAGCCGTCGCGGTGTAGTGGCAGTTGTTTCTCAAACTGGTCTAATAGGTTAGCAGGAAGGCGGTTGCTCTTGGTACCGGCGAGATGGGAGGAGGCGGCTGCGGCGGCTGCAGCAGCAGTGACAGCTGGGGAGGTGGCAGAAGCTGTGATGGCAGCGCAGTCTTCCCGTGTTGCTGAGTCATAATACTGAGAGCTGTAGTGCATTCTGGGGAAGGTGCTGCTGGAGATGTGGTCAGACGCAGCAGCTGGGGGCATCATGACAGGGGACATCATCATACAGTCAGAGTGGATGGAGCTGCGCGGCGAGTAGCGGTGGTGGAAGTCCATGGGGCAGCTCTCCGTGGGGCTGAGCAGGTAGGACGAGTGGCGGGAGTCAGAGCCATGGTGAGTGTGGAGGTCATGGACGTGGGGGTCATAGTCCAAGCCATAGGGTAAAGGGATCTGGTGCTGGGACCGGCTGCCCGATAAGCCCTTCATGTTCCTGGCTGGAGGGGGGCGTCTGCCTTCATTGAACTTTCGAGACGGAGACCAAGGTGAAAACTTCTGGTCTGTTTCAGAGAAGAGGGAAGAAAGAAGAAAAGAGAGGAATAAGATTCATGAAAGTTTGAGAGAGAATAACTCTGAACAACCTTTTCCAGTCCAAATCCTCATAAGATGAAATTGCAGTTGTGGTTCTCCTTACAATTACAAGCAAGAACATGACAGATATTCCCCTACTGGAGACTCTTTGCATTCATTCGATTATCTCAGAAACACGGACATTTTATATGCGTGTACAAAAATGTGTAAATATTTCATTTGCTACGCTGTTCACATCAGAGTATGGACCTATAATCCAAGTGAACACTCTTTAAACGAACGAGAATTTATTACAGTTCACTGTGAAGTTACGATTTCTAACTAAGAATGGCAATCCTTAATCACAGAGCTTTGTAGTTAACTGAAGTTGTTAACCTCTCTAATGAAGTGGGTTAACCTGCAGTATAAAAAAGACAAACATGATGACAATCACTACAGTACTTCTAATACAGCATTGGAGGCACACACACACACACACACACACACACACACATATATATATATATAGGGTTTGTACTTGTATTTAATGAAACACTATTTGTCAGATCTCATCTGAAAAGAAGTAGTTCCACTTCTGCCCTCAAAATGGCTCGGAGGTTTTAAAGCTCAATGAAAGAGAGTTCACTTCTAATGTATAATTTGTCATAGATGACTGGTTTTCTCCTACAAGCTATGATGACCTGAAAAATCTTGAATCTTTATTGTTTTTCATGAGGGTAGATGTCTGCAGACAGTTTAGTTTCTGTATCAGCCAATAAAGAGAAGACTTGAAGGTTGATTGTCGATAACAAAGAGGAACAGGAACAAGTTGACAAAAACAAGTAAATGTGAAGACAGTATGACCATGTTTTGGCAGCAAAGCATCAGGAAACCTACTGAACATTGGAAGTTTCACCTGGAGCCTGCAAACACTGTGCCAACTAGCTGTGCTAGACCAGTCGCATTCATTAGGCTAACTCTTTAAGAATAAAAACCCACATCAATCTTGTAAATAGCGATTGATTCTCTCAACCAATTAAGCCTACTCACCTGGAATCTACACTAGAAGTGTTATTCCTCAACCCCTGCAGTGGTGGACCTGTTATTGGCTATATGTCTAATTATTTTAAGAAGAGCTGGGTACTCATCGCTGGGCGGGGATTACAAAGGGCAACAAATTTTGTGCTACTTCAAAGAGACTTTGAGATGAGTGAATTTAATATCTTATACACGAGGGGTCAAAAAGTTCCAGAGATAGGCACGATATGTTAAGATGTGTAACGATATGCACATATTAAACTCAGAGTTTATTATATCCAACATTTATTGTACTCAATAATAGAAATTGGAAAAGAACATTATATAATGCAAAGACCTTCCCTTCCACTTACCATGTTATTATGTTTGCATACTTTCTGATTGTGTTGCCTCAAAACATGGAGAGTGTATAGTTCTACAGAATGGGAGTACCATTGTCCAATGTCTCTGATTAATACTGTGGGCACTACAATCTGTGCTAAATGAACACCAGACCTGCACTTCTAGACATAAAGCTTTGAGGACACAGTGTCTGCATGCAGCAGAGGACTGGAATATGAGTCAATTCTTTGTGCCTGCAGGCGGTAGTACCTCATTGGTAATGCTCTGAAACTCAAACTACTAATGACTATAAGTAAGCTCTTTGCTGCTGTTGTGTTTGAATCCGAGTAAAATGTCCAAAATATCTCTAATTTTCATTTCCACATTTATTGAAAATTGCACTGCAGATACTGTATTTATGAAAATAACCAATTTACTGACATATTCTTAAAGGCCCAGTGTGAATTTAGAATGATTTAGGTGGCTCTATTTACAGAATGTGACAGAAATGGAATATAATATACATAATTATGTTCTGAAAATAAGAATCATTATGTTTTTTTTGTTCTTTTTGCCGTAGAATGAGTGTGCACTGTTGAACCACCATGTTTCTACAGTAGCCCTGAACAGACAATCTAAAAACTGTCTCTACCTCTGGCCACGCATTCTTGGGGGAGCTAAGTGGAGACCCGCTTCTGGGGCTGAACCAGACCACGATGCTTCCATTGGTGTTTCAAACACTGACTATAACGGCCGCGATTAGCTCCGGTGGCGCACACAGAATGCATCACACATCCGTGTCCGGTGGAATTTGGCTAAATTCTACACACAGGATCCAACAGAGGTTTCCAATTTGAAGGAAAGATTACCTCCAAAAACCACATTCATATTTTTGACAAGCATGTTTTTTTTTCTATAATTAGATTAAGTTGAAGTTGGGAAATCAAGTGCAAATTATGTTTTGCAGTACTTGAATCAAATGCCTTTATCCAACAAGTGATTATCTCTTATTTGAATCCTAACTTGATGTCACAGTTGCCAGTTTGTCCTACAATCCCATTAAAGTGAATTCTTTATCCTCCAGCTCTGTTTTTCATCTCTCTCTTTTTTTTCTTTTTTTTAAACATTTACCGCTGTCAAATGCACGACCAGTATTTATTATTTCCCATCTTCCTCCCTCTGTGACTCAAACACAAATCTTGATAATGATTTCTGTTCCGATCAATATGCAAGAAGACGTCTTAAACAAACAACATTTCAACAAAATGTGTCAAAATGAGCAGTGTTACTAAAAGCATCTGTCATCACGCGCCACTCCCTGCATGACAATCAGAGCCTACATCTCAGCAGTATGTGATAAAGGCTGTAGGTAAACAGGGAGACGACGTTAAAGCGCCTCGAGCGTCTGCCATTCCCCTGTAATTAATTACTTTAAGTTCTCTGCAGCAGGAAAACCCCAGTCTGGAACAGTGCACATCGGCTTACATAACATTTGGGATCTCTGATCTCACACACCCTTTTTGAAAGGAGCCAGAAATAAAATTCACAGTTGTCATGGCAACCACTGCTGAAAAACCCAGGAACTATAATAGGATTTTCAAGGTTGTTTGGGGTGGATCCCGGCCTCAGAAAAAAAGGAAAAAAAAAAAAAAAAAAGAAGACACATACAGTATGTAAAATGATACACAGACTCTCAAGCTTGATTTATTGTATGTGCTGCTGGTGCACTGTTACAAACTGTGCGCCATTTTGTAGAGTTTAAATGAATGTCAACCAACCAAAACTTGACTTGCACATTTGATCATCACTTTAAATATGGCTTATAATATGGCTTCCAGAGTTTAAATGTCTCTTACACGACATCCCTCCCAAGTTGAGCAACAAAAACACTTTTAAATCACTAACCTTTTAAAATGAGCGGGATTTGTTGTACCAATGTTTTTCTTTGAACATCACTAAGTGGTTGTAATTATTGTTGTCATTTGGTTTATACCCCTGTCTTGTCAAATATTGGTTTAACGACAGTATAAGACATTAAGCAGAGGTTTTACTTTTGTGTGTGTGACTGCAGTCGATGTAAAGTGTTGCATAGCTTCACCATAATAATTACTGTACACCGAATATAGCACCATCCTTCTGTCTTCCTCTCTTTATCTCATTTCCACCATCATAGCTCTCCCTCTCGCTATCTCTCCAATCCACCGCATTGAAGTACATGACATTGACTGGTTGCTTAGGCAACAAAATGTGTCAAATTAACGCTAACAATAGTAAGGAATGCGCTAGAGATAGAGTGAGTGTGTGTGTGTGTGTGTGTGTGTCTACATACATTCACATGCCATGCTCTTTTGTGTGATATAATGCAGTCTTAACATGTACTTTGAAACATGCGATTCAGTCATCAATGTGTCACTATGCCTGTGCGTTCATTAACATATTATTTAAATGCCGTTTCACTTATGCAGCGATGAACCAATAAAAAGAAGAATCATCTTTCAACGTTTATGTTCAGCATTTTTTCATTATCAGCTTGGATCAAGCTGCAGTGAGACATTAAAAACACCAGTTTTAAACCCTGATTTTCTAGTTAGAGGGTAGTATAAATATTTCAGTACCTGTGTGAGACCCATTCATTTTTCTCTCAAAACAATAATCTGCTTTCCCTCCCTCTAAATTTAATCATTTCAATCTTACAAGATGTTACTGATAGCTTGAAATTGGTTATTCAAGCGACACGGTCTTCATCTGAATGCCATCGGTTAGCTCTATAACACAGCTGCCATGTCTGCTCATCTATCCACACTAGTCTGACAAATAGGCTGGAGTTACATCAGAAACATTTCCACACCATTCTCTGACCTAATGCACCTTTTAAACTTTAATCTTACGATAGCCCAAGCATACAGGAGCTGCAGGTCGCAGCTGCAGAGGCTTTATATCTACATTGGCTTTGCTGAGGCCAGATGACATTGGTTTCATTGGCCCAACTTTGGCTTGATAGGTAGCTTCATCTGAAAGTTGTCACCATGACTGTTCATCTAGTTCCACTAGTCTGGCAAACAGTTATTAATTAGCAACCCCTCTGACATGAGAAACTTTTCCAAGCATGAATCTTGTCCCTTGATCTGTCCTACCAAAGAAAAAAGAAAAGAAACCTCTAGTCTACGGTACAATGATCCTGAAATAAATACTTTCAGAGGTGATGATGATGTGGCTGCAGTTTATAGAGATTTGGCTTGCGTTACACTGTCAATCCTGTTTACACCAGTCAGAAACAGACTAATTCAGCAATCATGTATCGCTACATGGCAACATGAATATTATAGTGAGTACTCTTTCAGGAGGCACAAAACATCTGTTTTGCTTCCACTGAGTAGTGTCTGTATCACTGTCAGCCTGATCTGCATTTTCTCAATCATCCCAGCGTTCTGATTACATACACTCTCTTGAGGTAGTTTGATTATCCCATAATCAGCTGTTTAGAGAATAATCTTTCAACCCAGATTGGTCTCTTTAGTTATCAACCAATTCATTTCAAGTCGAGTCAATTTCACATAAATCATTTTCCACAGAGAGACACAAAGATGAAAATAAACTAGCAGCAATGTGCTAAAATGTTTTCACTCTATGAATCCATCATAAAGCAGAAGTAGATGTGTGACTACAGTGTAATTATCTACTAATACTTTAGTATTACCCCTCTTTACGGTTCATTCAGACAGGATCCAGCACTGCGGCGAAAATGCAGGTTTTTTCATTCATGTGAGTGAGGGTAGTGCGGGGGTGTCCACAATAAACGCAACAACCTGCGGCGGAGAAGTTGAGCCAGATCCAACTTTTAGAAAAACGCAGCCCGACGTCACGCTGCGGCCACCAATCAGACGCTCAGATCGGTCAAACACTTCCAAAGTCAGCCTGAAATGTCTCTGAAACTGAGACTTTCCAGGTGGATTCATGGACTAAACTCTGATACTCTACCTGTTGTGTTCTGGTTTTGTTTATTTCAAGTACCAGCTTCTAAATCTGTGTCTGGTTCTCAATTTACACTGCAAAATAGTGACACAAACAAGATGGTTTTTTTGAAAGTTATTTCCTGATTGTTTCACAGAGGTTATGTTCAGCACAAATAGACACGACCCCAGCAACCCCACACACCGCCCGAATCTGAATGTACCCTTAGTGCATAGATAACATCCAGCAAATTCTGGGTTCACACAATTTAGAAAAAGAAAGGAAAGAAAAGGGTCCATATACTGCACTGCACTAAGTGCTCCCAATAGATTTTAGAGCCACATTTTGAGATCTTCTTCAGCCTTTGACTTCACTGATCGATGCTTTTTACCTGAGAATATCGGAATATCTGTATTGAATGTTACTGAAATGAGCCTGTAGCCTGTAGCAGAGCAGGAGGCCAATAACAACTGCCACCAAATCCGTAGTGCTGATATGAAGGTGGTGAAGTCAAGTTATGGGAGTTAGTGTGACAACACAAACACACATTGACTTTCTCCCTGGGGTGACTTGTGTCAACCAATATTTCCAACAGACTGCTCTGCAACTTCTAACACATAATGGCCACTGCACTGTTCTCTGTGTGAGGGGGAGGTGACATGAATGCAGTGGATGCCATCAGGCTCAACAAATAGGTTAAAAAAAAAAGCTGTGTCATAGGGCTGCGTCTGGATACCCTGCAGGCAGCAGCAGAAGGCAGGATGAGATCCTCAGCTCTATCTTGGACAATTCCACCCACTATCCCTACGATGAGCTGATGCAACTGTGGAGCGCCTTTAGCCTCCAGCTCATCTGCTTGAGGTGCACCATGAGGTGTTTCAATGTGCTTTTTTTTAACAGACTTTAATGTTGCCATGCAACTCTTGCTTCTGATTCTACAATAGCACCAGTTTAAGTCAGCAGAAGAGTGCTGAACCTCTGTGGCTGGGAAATTATGCCAATGCTGAGGTGCCAAAAAAACTTCAGAAACACTAGCGGCCGCTTAAGGCTGGCACAGAACAAGTCAATCTCCATAAGCCCCCATGTTAGAATGTCTTCACAGCAGAAATGAACATGTTTACAGCCTGGTACAAAAAACAGTTTTGGTCTCTATAGCTAATTTCCCCGTTCATGACAACTGTACTGAGGGTGAGTTTTTATAGACCTCACCTGTTCAAATTAAATTAAGGCTTAAAGTTATGCATAATTAACAGCGTGGCCACTTTGATTGACAGGTAGGTGCCATTACCGATGGCTTGTCAGAGCACCCAGGCATCATTCAGGTCCACCGATGATCCACGTCCTTGCCTGATTTTTTTTGATTAGTCGGTAGGTGGAAGAGGCAGGACTACCAACATGGCGGTGGCCAGAGCCACAGATTTTGACCTTCAAAACGGCTCTTCGGAAAGCTGTTGGTGACGTCACACATACGCTGTACATTCTTTATACAGTCAGTGGTTTGAATAATGGTCGCCAACTGGACTGGGCTAGTCTGCACATAGTCTCAAACGAGTACATGTTCTTTTGTGTTCTCTCTTATATATCAGTCAGTATCTTTGAACACTGATTCTGTTTGTAAATCTGCTGCAATGTCCGTTCAAACCCTGCAAGAATAAGTTGGGGCGAAGAATACGCCCATCGTTGCATCCACCGAGGTGCCTTTGATCATCCACTTGAGCCCAAACTGCTCAGTGTCCGACAGATTGTTGCTCTTGGCAGCTTCCAGGTCTGAGTGCGTGAATGACAAGCAGGACATTTGTGTAAAACAGCAGCTTTGTTTCGCTAAATATAGGTTAAAATAACTAATCATGCACATCTTTGAGCACATGTGCATCTACGAACAATATAAACTGATTATATGAGGGGAGAGCTAAAGCCAGAGGCGAGGGGAAAAAGAAGAGGACATGTGGAGTGGGGGAGATTGATGGACTTCAGAGAGGAGAGAATTAAGCTCCTGAAAGGCTTTTGAGAGAAGCAAGCAAGCTTGTTTCCATTTTAGGGTGAAAGGAACATTTCAGAAGATTACATTTACTCTTGAGAAGATTACATGAATACACGGTGTGAATGTCAATCACACTGTATAAATTGATATACTATTGGCAACAATGAAAGATTTTGTAGGAAGGTGACAATCTTTGCAGCCGTGGACGTGCTGAATATAAATGCCTCAAGTTGTCTTGATTTTTATTCTATGATCTATGAATGCAAATACTCCCTCATGGCTCTTTAAGAGCTCACATTGCACCTCCATGAAACATTGATGAGAGCCTTCCTGTATCACAGCTTATGCAACAGCTATTGTGGTGCATGCTCAACAGGCTGACTCCGCTCTACCTTAAATGTGCTTCTGTCAGCACCTGATACAGCCTGGAAAGCTGTTTTTTTTTCTGACAAAGATGCCACATGCTGAGGGGGGAGAGATTAAGGCTAGTGCAGGAGAGAAATCAGTAAGTAAGGAAAGCCTCTCTACTTGCTCTGCTCTCTGAGAAACCAGTGAGCTGCTGGCTGCTAAGTTAAAGCTCCGCTACAGTCTGCGCCTGGCCAGCATTTCCCAAGATGATTGCATAACTTTGAATAAATGAGGCCTTCCTCCTCCACACCAATACACAGCTAGCTGATGCCACAGGGAAGAACAGAGCAACAGGCAGCCAAACTGTAGAGCATGAATCACAGTTGGAAAATAACATCCTTGAAATGTATCGATCACCGCTGAGCGAAAACATCCGTTCTTAATCAATCGTTGTTACTCGTCGGATCATTTCCTTGGCCTGACCGCTGAAATAAAGACTGACCTCAGATGTTTAGTGAGAAAACCCACCGTCCACTTCCATCCAAACAAATCAGGTCAGTTATGAAATTGTCAGATGACTCACATTCAAACTGTCTAAAGAATAACATACATTGGCTATATTTAAGATCCCACTCAAGTTAAGCTGTGTAGATGTGTCACAGTTGGTAATATGGTCTCCATGTTGCCATAAATACACCAATTAACAGAATATCCCTGTATACCTGCGGTGTTGTGCCCACGGCTTGAACAACCTGCCAAAAAGAAGTGAGAGCACTTAGCACCCCCTTCTTTTTTGACAAAATATTAATATTCAGGGATGCCCAGTAATTTCTCTACCCACTATTTGCTACTCAGGGTCATCAGGAGTCTAGATCCTGTCCCAGCATGCACTAGACACATTTGGACAGGTTGCCTGTTCATTGACACAGTCACGGACATTCAACCCTGTAGTCACTTTAGAGTGTGAGGACTGTGGGAGTAAACTGCCTGTCTTGAAGACTTTGTAGATATCAAAAGACACTTAAAAAATGATCGTTTATTGTCTCACTTTCTGAAAGTGAGAAATCCACGCTTTGAACTTCTTTCCTTTTCATTCTTCACACGAATGCTTTTCTCACTTTTCATGGTAAAACATCATTAATACATTTGAGGATCCTTCCCTCCTGACTTTCCTGCCTTCCTGTCTGAAAGTTTGCACTATTATCTCCATTTAAACAATTACTGCATCCCCTCCTCTCAATAGCTAGGTTTCCATCCAAATGTAGTGCAAATTTCTAGACAATGAAAAGAAGATGTAAATTAATGTGTGCCTCCATCCTCTACTGTTACGCTAGTATAGCTGTATTACGAGGAAGTTTGTCAGCAGCTGAAGGCGCTAATTCTCCAGTAAGGTCCCGCAGAAAGAAAAGGGGTGCAACAAGGTGATGTAATTAAATGACCGCTAGTCAGACTCAAGCTCTGTAACCTCCGTGGACAGGAAGTCAAGTCTATACGGAAGTGCCAAAAACTGCAGTTCCTCGAACGTCCACTTGAGGCTGGCTCCAGAAGTGAGTCAGTCTCCATAAGTCCCCATGTTAAAATGTCCAACTTCACAGCAGAAATAAACATGTTTACAGCCTGGTACAAAAAACAGTTTTGGTCTCTATAGCTAATTTCCCCGTTCATGACAACTGTACTGAGGGTGAATTTTTATAGAACTCACCTGTTCAAATTATATAAAGGCTTAAAGTTATGCTGAATTAACAGCGTGGACGCTTTGATTGACAGGTAGGTGCCATTACAGATGGCTTGTTTGAGCACCCAGGCATCATTCAGCCCGCCTCAGGGCCACAGATGATCCGCGACTTAGCTGATTTTTGCCAGTACCACAGATTTTGAGCTTCAAAACGGCTCATTCTTTGTACTGTCAGTGATCAGACCTCAGATAGTGAAAAACAATGTAGAAAACATGATGAAAATATTACGTCTGAATGTTCGTCTCTTCATCACTCCACTTTGATCTGATGTTTTATTCTGCTGCTGTATTTTGTCTCTGAAGTGGAGATTTAAGTCAGATGTTTCGTAAGTCTGTTGCATATTACTTTTATCTATGCGCCAACTTTTCCACCTCAGCAAGGGATAAAAACTTTTTTTTTTCTGCACTCTCTGTATGCTAAATTGAAAATGAACATAGGTTCAGAACAGATATACTTTCACTTTCACACATTTGGTACAAACTAGTTTGTTTCGAGCATAACCCAAGGGAATCTGTTTAGGTTATCAAAAGTCAAAGTTGGCATGACTTGACAATAATGTGATTCATATTGTGATATGGTAAGAACAAATATTAAAATATATATCTACTGGAATGAAATAACCAAAGCATCTTACTGGTAATGAGAGCATTATAACTCTAGCAGTTCTGCAGATACAGCAAGAAGCAGACAGCCCTTTAATGGTAATGTGTTTCTGCTCATGCACACAGAGACGGCAGTAAACATTATATAAGTGGAAGGAGTGTTAGACCTTGTAACTGAGACAAAATCATATTCAGTTGGACGTAGCTTTGCAGCAGAGGCTGCATTTCACCTTTTGATATATCCGCCCACTTCCTCCCACTGCTGCTGCTGCTGCTGCTGCTGCTCTATCCTCGGCATGCAGACACTGGCTGATGTGGTAGTGATGCCACACACCCTGGACACAGCCCCAGTCTCTTCTCTACGCCCTTCAGTGGAAGAAAACGCCAAATAGGGAGCTTATAGTCCATCACTGCTCACTGTGCAGCAGCCTGTGAAGCCTCCCACACTGCATTGATTTAACACAGTAGAAAGGGTCCTAAAGCTGTAACATACAATTCCCTCAGGGTTTATGTGTATCTCTGAATACACATATAGATCTGTATACACATTGTACATGTAATGTTTAAGCTGAATTGCAGAACATTTAAAGGAAAAGCCAAACTTGGATCTTAGATAAGCCACAAGAACTTCATGACAGTGCCCTCCTTTGAGTGTGAGTTTAAATCTAACCAAGGATAACACATCAAGGCAGCCATGTGAGATGGCCAGATATGGTATAATCCCTTCCACATCAAGCACTAATCCTAACCTTTCCGTGGTTTCAGGCAATATACCAAAATATATCACTGCTGATGATACAATATGGAGAAAAAAAACGACTAAAAGGCAGGTGTAGGAGGCATCTTGCCTCTTCTCATTCAGGTCTTGCAGCAAATGTTGATACATCTCCATGGAAACTGCTTGTATGTCCAATATGTAACCATTGCAGAAGTCTCTGCACTTTGTACAGCACGTGTGAGTTTGAACATTGAGACATCTGGACTTCGCAGTTGCTCAGGATGTTTAATCCTCTGCCTACATAACATTTACCTCGACATATTGTTCTGAAATCCACACAGAGAGTATGGCTTTATGCTACACGTACGGCTTTATGAACACCTGCTGATTGTTGACTCTGTCTGGGACCTGATCAAGGCTGTCTCTGGACTGTGGCACCAAGATTGTGATACCAGGCAAGCGACTGTCAAGGCCTACGCATACACGACATTTATACAGACATGCACCCCCTACCCCCATCCACGCCTTCGCCGCTTTGTACCCCTCAGTGTGACGGGGGCCTGAGTTGGCGCCGACATGAAGTCATGGCTGCCGGAAGGATGCTGCCGTCTTCTGGGTGCTCTCCCTCCCCTCCCCCCCCCCCCTTCCCCCCCCCCCCCTCCCCTGTTGAGTCTGGTTTTTATGTTGTACGTGTACGTGTTTGTTGTGGGTTTTTTTCCTGCTTCCCACTGTGCTCCCCCGGCCGCGGGGGCTTTTTTCCCCCTCATGTTATGATATGCTGTATTTCTAAGAATTCCCTCGGGATTAATAAGGAATCAATCAATCAATAATCTGAATTGTATTATATCTGCACGGTATAAACAGACAATAAAACTACTTACTCAGGTGCTTGTTCGGCATTCAGAGTATTAAACTGGAGTTTGTGTTGTTTAAATTTAATAACAAACCTGAGGAACAGGAGCATAACCAAATACTACTTCTACAACTTAATATATTGGTTCACCAAAGTTAGAAAGTTTAAAATTAGCCGTAGTAAGCTTACAGTACACTTTGAATCTGCAAAATGTATCTAAGCAATTCTTAAAAAATAGTAAATAAACTGCACACATTTCTGCATCATCAGCCTGTGTGAAAATATACCATCTACCATCTGTTGTGGCTGGAGACACTGAGCAGTTAAGATATAGATATCAAGTGCAGGGTAAGTCACACTGTGGCAACGACAACAACACTGACAGAAAACAGCCAGAAAAGAACAGACAGTCAAGCTCGATGTGTGTCAGACAAGACACTGAAAACCGAAGGTGGGAAATGGCAACGCTTCTTACATTACAGGATTAATGTGATGTTTTATGTTGTCCATGCAAATTTATCTATACAAATAATGGCTGTTTTAATAAACACAAATAATCAGTATAAATCTAATACGACGTCTTCCCGTTGGTCTATTATTTGGTCAAACTGACTGTAGTAATGTTTCCTGATGCAATACCACTGATCTCGAGTTATTACATTAAAGGTGGTGTAACATCCTTCTATGCACACACGAGTCACATAAAAGTAAAACTCATTTCAAATGTGCTATTTAATGTTTTTTTAAGTACGTGGAAACAATATAAGATGAAAAATTGTCCCGATGTCTCCGTCTCATATCTGCAACAACTGCAATATTAAAAAGTACAAGGCGGGCTTTCATCCTCATCATATTTAATTCAGGATGTCTGCTTTTACCAGATAATTTGTCAGGGTTCGTTACAGAAATAGAAAAGTAAAGCTCCCGCAACGTATATCGCACGTACACCTTGACAAAGAAGCATATGTTTAAGAGATGCACTGTATGTGGAATGGCATCAGCAAGGTGTTCTATTTTTGATGGACGCAGCAAGCAGCCCGCGTCAGTCCGCACAGAGCAGCTCGAGCTGACAGGAAGTCAGGCACAGGAAGAGTAAATAGAATCTGGTCGATTTTCAAAATAAAATGCGCTGTCTGGCGCTCTGCTTTTGAAACACTCCTGGTAGTGTTTGAATTCGCATGGCGGCTGTGAAGTGACAGAGACGGTGCCTGGTGGGGTTCCACTATAAATCCGACACACTGGTCCTTTTAACTATGTAAGCCTTTCACATTTGTTTCTAGCAGCTACATCGCAATGATTGACAGCTTACAGCATGTTGAAAACTCAGTAAATATCACACTAAACTAAGTAAATATCACACATACTGTATACGCACAAAACTGCCTTGTTTGCTATCAGATATCTCCTGAAATGACAGGACAGATTTGGCTACTACATCTATGACGTTCACATGTATTTAAAAACCAGTAGCTTCGTGTCAGCGGCTCACCGCACACACAGCACAGGAGTAGCCATGTATTCCAAATATATATTTTTTTACATATTTATATTGATGGCACACTCATGTTAGGGCTGCAACTAAATACATTTTTCATTAATGATTACTGCAATGCAACACAAGAAAAAGCAGCAAAACCTCACATCTGAGGAAGCTGCACGATCAGATATTTTACATTCTTACTTTACTTTTAATTTCTGCGTAATTGTTTTTAGCTCTGCACTCATACCTTATTTCAGTGGCAAAACCGAAGCAGTATATTATATGTAGTGAGCGTCTGTTTAATCCAGTAACTAAAGTATTGGGAGCTCAACTGTTTTTTCAAGCTGCTTACAGTTTATCTTCAGCAGGGACCTCCATGTCAAGGAAATTCTACAACCTTTCTTTGCGTGCAGGTCGAACCATTTGTCATTTCTGATGCATGTTTAAATCATCTTCAGCTCGTAAATGTATTCAGCCGTGTAGCTCATTATTTTTTGTTTATTTTAATGTTGTAATTCTGTGTCGACTGCAGGTGATGTACCCTGGAAAGCGCACATTTTAATGGCCTATTTGTTACACGCTCTCTTTTGCAAGGCTTCCAGGTAGTAGTAAAGGCCTAAGCGCTTTGAGGACAAAGATGGATGATGCAAATTGAAAAATGTTTTTCTTCTTTCCCCACTACCGACATGTTCTGTCACGGTTCTGGAGAGGGGTTTCCATGTGTGGGAATTCAGAGGTGCACCACTCTCTTAATTAGGCTGTTTTGTCATGTACCGCTCCATCTGTCTCGAGCCTACTGCAGCACAGAGAGGCAGAGAAAGGATGTAGGATGGGGTGAGGGGAACAGCTCCTCTCTCAATACCTGTACAGCCTGCACCAGACTGTCAAACAGCCAGTGTGAAAAGCTGAGCTTTAATGATGGCTAACGAAATGCGAAAGCAGATGAAATATAGAGGACCGGCCCTCCTTCTGATGGCTGTGCTGAAGACAGATTAAAAGATCCTGCACGCAGAGGCAGAGAGTAACTGCCGCGAGAGGAGTCTTACAATAAGATGTATGAAGAGGGTAAATACTTGGCAGCAACAGCAGGATTGCCCCACCCAGCAGTGCTTATTGAGGTAAACAATAGAAAAAGGAGTCTACTGAACTTCAAAATCGATTCCTAAACGGAAAGCCTGTTTACAGGATTAGCAACTACTCTCACTGTATTCCCACAACTTCCAGTGGTTAAATTGGCACACACAGTGGTGATGGATTATCGGGAGGAAAGTGCTCTGTGGTGTTAGAGTGTACGAGAGTCATAAATCAAAACAAAAGTACATGAGTGCTGTCACACCACTGACAGTATAAAGCATGGACAGCATATGTGTGATGCCACCCGAGCCCAAAATCTGTGGTTCAGGCCACCGCCATGTTGGTAGTCCTGCCTCTTCCGCCTCCCCACTAATCTCGGTCAGATTGGTAAAGATGTGCCATGGAGGTTTCCTCTTGTCCCACACCACCAGCAATCTTGTAAGACTTCATTTTAACACTTTATCCAGAGTAAAGAATAACAGTCAGCTCAGTGAGGCTGCAGCAGGATGTCCAGGCCAGGATAGTTGTAAAATAGTAGGGCAAAGGCTCGTCGCTGTGGCAACCACCTGTCCTACCTACCAACGGATGCAAGGCTGCTTTGTGAAGCCAGACACGGTGAAAAAAAAAAGAAACATTTCAACATGTGAACGAACTTCGGTTTAAAGGACCAGTGTGTTGAATTCAGTGGCATCCAGTGGTGAAGTTGTGGATTGCAACCCCCTCCACTCGTACTCCTGTTCCAAGCGTGAACACACGAGTGAAAATAAACTTGCGGTGTAAAGGAGGAAGTCATAAATTGATGTGTGACACTCGAGTCTGTCACAGTAAATACAGATTGACATGTTTGTTGAATAGAAACAGGTCTGTTCTTTTATTCTGATTTCTGTGCACATGAGTCACTGCCGGTCTTAAGTGTTTTGAATTTGGCTTTCAAAAGCTTTAAAAAAGATGTAATCAACGTGCCAAAATAATTTCATGCAAGGCAGATCTTACATGGAGATGCTTTTCCTGCACCGTGGATGCAGATGTCTGTTGTTACAATGCTACAAAATCATCTAATGCTAGCATGCATGGTTTAAATTAAGAAATCGACTCCCAACACGAAGGAAGCCTAGGCTCTATATTCCTGAAACCTGCAACCACCAGGCCCCAGGATTCATTAGTGATGCTGTTCTGTGACCTTCAAAGTGGACACACCTTGGCATACATGAAGTCAAAACACACACACACACACACACACACACACACACACACATATGCACAGACACAAACACTTCAACAGACACTTCACATTTGTTCGGTTGGTGTTGCCCTGACAGAAGAGGTGAGGAAGCCAACATCGGGACAGCCACGTAGGCTAAAGCTCACATGGATCACAGGCTATAGGACAAGACACCATCTGCTCCTAAGAACACATGCAATACATTATCACCTCAGCATTAGCATTTAGATTTGTCTAATCTGTAATCTAAAGAGTGACTCCCAATTAATCTCTTCAAACACTAACTTGACGTTCATCGTACACCAGAACGTAAGGACTTAATAGCTTATTTGTAATTTTTTAAAGGTTCTATATGTGACTTTAAGAAAACCATTGACACCTCTGGCAGTGAGCTGCAGTCAGCATCCTGTTGCTCACACCGATGCTCACACTCAGTAGGTGCAAGCAAGCATCATCCTGGTCATCGGCCAAATAAAAGCAGACCATTGGCTAGTCAGCAATTTGTCCATGTCGGCAAGAACACTAACACTAGCCGGCTAAAACCACGATATCACAATATATTTCACATGCCTTGCAGTACTGTTAGCTTTGACTTTGGACTTTGTTCCATTAGCAAGCGATTGCTGCACATGTTAGCGAGCAGATACTAGTCATCTGCAATCCAGACGTGCTGCATGTGGTGCCAGCTGATAAAGTAACTTGCAAATGGAAAACAAGCCCCTTTGACAGCGAGGAGTCTGGATGAATTAGTTGACATTATCCACTCAAGAACATTGGCTAGGTGACTCAATTTCTATGCCAACGTTAACTTGTGTTGCACAGTTAACTCTGATTTTCCTGGAAAATTCGTCTCGAGTCCTTTACATAGAAATCAGTCCCCAGGTAGGCAACCAAGAAAGTCATTACGTTACAACCCGTCAACAAATTGCCAATAAAAAGTGATAAATACTGAAAATGAATGTGTAAAATCAGTGTTAAGGATGAGGTTATTTCCAGAATATGCTACTTTATATAGATACTTAGGCTTGACAACAGGTATGTTGGGGTTTGTATGTTTATTGGTTCGACAAGGTTTGATTCTTCCACCTCCTCCCTTCTTATCCACGTTTATTAACTCTGAAAGATTAATCCAAAATCTCCAGATATTAGAAAGATGTTTTTCTTTAGTCATGGTTCATCACAACCTAAATCTCAGGCAATAAATAATCAAGTACTTACAACAGTTAAATCTTCAGTATCCAGTAAACAATAACAACTCCAGGGCTCTTGATGCAAACTGTGCCAAGCAGCATGAAAATTAACTGCTCCGTTTTGTTGTTGTCTATTAATTTATTTAGCCTGTTACATTATTCACATATCCTTTCATTGATTTGGTAAGTCATTGTTTCACGTTTACTGTGGGGTTGAAATATGAGCTCAGTCAAACAGCCAAAGAGGTAAACATCCTTTCCAGGTATTTTTATTTTACAGTACACTTCCTTTTTAGCGCTGAGGTAACATTACATTATCTCTTTATGCCCGGCAAGCCAAATATCTCTGCTGCTGTCAGTTTCTGCAGTCCTTAGCATCTTTGTGCACAGCACGCCAGGAGAGAATCTCATTTATTGATTGGCAGTGTCGTCTTTCAGGCAGACTGTGGCATAAATATGCATCACCTGCATGAGACGGAGCTTAAAGCGAAGGAAGGCGAGATCACGACGGTGGTAGGAGGATCGAAGCCAGGCAACACGTATTATTCGATTGTTTATGAAGCTAATGCAAAGTTCACCACAGGCGCATGTGTTTCCGCGGGCATCAAGTCTAGACTTTGCTTATAGATAAGAACATTTCCACGTTAAAGTATGGTTTTATAAATAACTACGTTTATATCAAAATTGATCGTAGTCCCATTTATTATGTTCTCTTGATTAAGGATGAAGTTTGACTGTGTTTTCTTTGTCAGATCAGGCATTCAAACTTTAATTGCTCGTGCTACTTTTCAAACAAATGTGTAACCTAACAAAGGAGCTTTGAGCCAGTATTTTTATATTAGTCTGACAAAAATAGACAAATCTGTCAAGTCTAGCCTCAAGTTTCTGAGTTCAGCCTCATGCCTCCTTAAACTTGACAATACACATAGAAAAATTCTGCAGATTAATTACATCCTGTTTAGTAATTAATGAGGGTTAATGAGGGTTTAGAAGAACTTTAATTATGACTACAAGTTGCAAACCCCAGTGCCTATCTGTCTGGTTATGCAAGTGATGATGTGTTTCTTTTATAGCCTCATCCTGACAGTGCTGAGAAGAAGAAGAAAAAAAAAAAACTGAAATATTGGAAATCCCCTCTGGACCAATTTGTTCCTTTGACTACACAACACCTGCATGACTGTCAGCGTGGTGCCTTTAAATCTTCAGTGTTGTCCATTCCACTTGAAGGAGCAGACAGCTGTTAACTCTGAGGGTCCCTATTGAGGCTCACTGCATTAAATAATTACACGGTACATGTTAATGTCACTCCCACATGTAAAAGACTAGATGGTAAATGACTCACACTTTAACTATAGAGTACTTTAGCATACAGATTTATTTAAAAATGTCTATCTGGTGGCAGAAAAGATCCTAAATGATTGCCTAAAGGCATAATCACTGAGTCATGGTGTTATTCATGTAACTGACTCATTATCTAACTCATTAAAGTCTTTATTTTGATAATTCATTTATTGTTTAAATCATCTCTGGTTCCCAAGTGTTTCTGGTCTTCCTTGTGTTACGGTGAAGGCCCACGAGGCACGTCTCCGTCACATCGCAGCCTCGACAATGTTCTGGTTCGCTCTCCACGTGATTTCAAGGTGACGTTTATGTGCTTCTAGCATGAGTAAATGTGCTACGTAGTTAAATTGTTTCCGTTTTTAGGATCTGCAGTTTGCACAGTGTGTTTTACTTTGAAAATCTAAGGGATTCTCTTTGCCGTTTGTGTGTCTGACTTCCTGTCAGCTCGAGCTGCTCTGTGCAGATTGACGCGGGATTCTCATGACATCCGTCAAAACTGGAACAGCTGTTTATTCTCTGCAGAGCAGAGCGGAGACACTTCTGGACCAGACCGCGGCGCTTCCAGTGGGGTTTGAAATGACACTGACTATAACGGCTGCGATTAGCCCCGCCAACCACGCCGCACATGGAACGTGTCGTATCCGTGCCGGGAGAAATTTAGCCTTTACATGATGGTAAATATGTGACCCTAGGATCTGGAAAATTGCCTGAAAATGTTGTATTTATTTTATTATTTATGTATTATTTTTACTCATTTCTTGCAACAAAATAATGAATTGAACACAAATAATCAGCAGATTACTCAATGAACAAAACACCTCTTCAGAAACCTGCGAGTGACACCACGTCAGTGGTTGGGATATAATCTGGGATATAATGTAACATGGTCACAAATCCCTCAGGTTTCAGGTTTATGTTGGTCCTGTGCAAATAGGGCATTAGTTACAGAGTTAACGAGACTTGTTTCAAAAAGCTTACCCTGCATAGTTTGGCTGCTTAGTTTCTGCAGGACTCCAGAGTGCTGATAGCTGCCAAAATGTGAAGGATTTTTCCTGTATGGGGCTCGTTTTCACTCTAATTTCCCAGGGACCCTACAACAAGGAAGGAAGCCTTGAGCTCCTCTGCTGATTAGGTTCAGTTACCTCTAATTAATCAAACGGGCGTGTGTGTGTAGTCTTTCCGCTCTACTATGTCACGTATTGTTATGAAAGCCTCAGAGTGAACCGAAATGTGAATTCACACAGATTCAGTTTGTGCGTTTTTTCCTGAAACTGTTTGGTTTGTCCAAAATGCTGCAAAAGAGAAAAATAATCTGGAGGCACAACATCCATTATTGATTTCTTTTTTTTTTCTTTGCAATCTCTTTCCAGTAAGCTGTAGATTATTTATTAGCATTGTCTATTTGTCATGAAAGTATTCCCTGTTGCGTCTGAAATAAAAGCGACAGAAATACTGCAGATGTGACAAATGCAAAGAAAAGCTCTTAGAGGGGGTTTCGTTCTCAGCTCCTTTGATCACAGTTTTCTTTGTTTGTCTGTGTCGACTTCTTCTTCAAGGCTGTGATGCAAGAGAAAGGGGGAAAAAAATGTATTTTCTAAGTGGGAGCAGGACAGAGTGGTGAGTTTTGAAGGGACAAGAGTTTAAAACATTATAGGTGATGACAATGTGATACTGGGGAATCCCCTGGATAACAGCTTCACCACTGTGGTGCAGTGGAGTCAAACAGTCAGTGTTTATTGTTTATTTGGATCTACATTAGCTGTTACATGACAACAGCTACTCTTCCTGGGGTCCATAAACACGCGTGTGGCATGTACTTTTAATATTAGTGCCTTCCTGCTCTTGTTTCCTGATATTCTGCACCGTGCTTCCTGATAACAGAAGGCACTTAATCACTATTTTAAATCAAAGCACTTATGCAAATGTGGTTATTAATTTATGCATTCATTAGCAAGTATTGTCTGCAATCATACTCAGTGTTGCATAACACATGGGCTGTTACTGCCCATATGAACTCTTTGCAACTATCCTAAAGGATAAAGGGGTCACAGGAGGGTCATTTTTTTTATACTAACAGGTAAATGTGTTCATTAAAAAACGCAGAAATCTCAGTACCTACAGGGCGTGACACCCACTGACAGAATAAAGAATGGACAGCGTATGCATGACGTGATGCATGAATATGCAGCGCAGCTGGTTGCTCGCTGAATGACCTGATGCTCAAACAAGCCATCTGTAACGGCACCCACCAATCAAAGCGTCCATGCTGTTAATTCTGCATAACCTTAAGCCTACCAGGCTGTAAACATGTTTATTTCTGCTGTGAAGTTGGACATTTTAACATGAGGACTTATGGAGATTGACTCGTTCTGTAGCCAGCCTCAAGTGGACGTTTGAGGAACTGCAGTTTTTGGCACTTCCGCATTGGCTTCACTTCACAGCCACGGAGGTTGCTGCTTGGTGACACCTGGCATATCAAATAAGCACCATGATTATAAATGTAGTTTAATGCAGCACAGGTTCATTCATCGGTCCAAAACAATGGTCCTTCATCGCACTGCCAGACAAGTGAAAATTCAGGACCAAAATCTCACAATGTCACTGCTGCTCCAACCAGTGTTTACAAACCAAACCCCATGAAAGCACACAGAGTTCACTAGCGAATACGTTGGCATTTCACGTAGCGCTCTCTTCCTGGAAAAGATCCTCAGCACAAAAACCTTTGAATGTTTTGCCACATTTTTAGTACATAAGAGCGAGGCGCTGACACGTCTTTTGTTTCTATCTGTTAGTGCCGTAATCCAATTATCATTGCACCATCTCACGTCCCTCAGAACTGATTCATACAGTCTGACACAGACTTTATTAGACCTGTCTCACACAGAGTAAAGGTGCCATGAAAGAGAATAAATGCTCTTCCTTAGTTGTCCAGTTTTTTACTATTTTTTACTGATTACGGAAAGTATCCGAAGCAGAATGCAGCCTGTCCACATAAAGGTCAAACCTTTAGCCATGTAATTATTAAAAAAGGAGAAGCTGAGACTGTCAGAGACACAATAGAGTAGCAGTAGAGTTAACACTTTGAAGTCTGACTGCTCATTCGTGTTGCTCTGCACGTTTGTTTCACATTCACAGTCTTATAAGACGTCTTCTGATATTAAAATCTTGTCAGGTGCAGCTTTCTCAGGTGTCATGGCATTTTCTTGTTTAATTACAGCTTAAAAGTACTTTAAATAAACGTTAGCTTGCTCCTACAGTTTCACATGCTGACCTAAGTCAGCTAGAATCTCATGTTCTGTTTCATGATTAATTGACGCCATGGTGTGAGGTAAAAACTTAATTACAGAAGTAAACATCCTGTAATTAGCAGGTTTCAGGTTTTGAGAGGGAGACACAGCTTCAATATGAGGGGCATTTTCTGAGTTTGTTTTTGTGTGTGTGTGTGTGTGTGTGTGTGTGTGTGTGTGCCACAATTATAGATTTTACTGCAGGGAAAGTGATTTATCAGAATTACCCCACAATGCTGGACACCATGTGCATAAATAATAAGGCAGCACAGCCCTCAATTAATTCAGCAGATCTCCTCTCTCTGTCTTTAAGACTGCATATTCACTCACTCATTTACGGATCAGTGATTTATTTCGTGTCGACCACACTCGTCCCTTCACTCTTTCAAGAAAGACACACATCCATTTGCTCCAGCCTGTTTGCAATAAAGAACTCTGGAAATAGAACGTAATGTAGAGAGGAACATGATGGCTGACACAATGTTAGAGATCATACAGTACCTGCCAGTGTTGTAGTGCTTGTCGTGGTCTCAGACAAAGAGGACTCTGGTCCACAGCTGCAGGGATATTACTAAATTGTCTAATTTATTTATTTTATTTCACTGTAATTGGAGTGAAAACTTCCAATAACTTGACGGATTTCTATTTTAAATTCTTGGTACTGTTAACCGCTCTCACCTCTCTCTGCATCCTCTTCACACGCATTCAAAGAAAGTGAACGATGGCTGTCTGGGAGGAGACATCCGACAAATGTTCTGTATTAATCAATGACAGTAAAAAGAATGGACAGAGCGTGAGCGACATCACCCATAGGCTTCCGAAGCGCTGTTTTAAAGCCGAAAATATGCGACGCCATGTTGGGTGTGCTACTTCTTCCGCCTCCCGGCTGATCTAAATATTGGCAAAGACGTGGATCATCGGCGGACCTGAGATGGGTAGAGAAAGAGTCCATCTAACACTGAGCAGGCAGGCGGTCTTGACTACAACACTGGTACCTGCAGTATGCAAATAATCCTCACAGGAAACTAAATGTATAACAGCCCAAAAGGTTCTTTTCATTTCCTTCATTTTAAAAACAGAAAACAATAATGGTGTCGTAATTGAGACAAATTGGTTCTCTGCATTTGCAAATCCAGGTCTTTTGGTTCAAGCCTGAAAGAATGTCAGCGATTCCGCCGTAATTAAACAAACAATACCGCTGCAAAGTTTTACAGACTGATATGTAATGAGCCGCTGGAACAAATGAGAAATTCTTTCACACATTGCAGGAATGCAATCAACTTTTCTTTCTTGCCCTTTTTAATTAATCTGCTAAATGAGTGGGATGTTTCATGCATGTTTCAAAATGGTATTTCGCTTCAAGATAATTCACAATCTTATTTCTAAGCCAAGAACAAAATTAAATCAGACGAGCAATATTTGCTGATATTATATAGTCTGTCAGTGGATCAAGCGATGCACAGTAAACCTCAAATTAAAGGATTCCCAATAATTTCTCCTCGAGAGGCGAGCCACACTACAGTTTTCACTATTTCCATTGTTGTGCTTTTCCACAATAAGCTGGATATTTCTCTCCAAGAGAGTTGGGACAGTTCCAAAGTCTTATTAATTTGTTCTCATTTGGCTGTCTCACAGTTAGCGCACTATGGAGGCAGGATGCTAATGAAATTAAAAGCAGGATGTGGAGATAATTACAGTTACAGGCAGATCAGCTGCTGTTCTGAATCCATTACCATGTTATTTGGCTGTGATGGTGACTTCTTGCAAATTTTCCTCATGACGAATAATGAAGTTATCCATATGTTATCCACAGCGAGGATACTGTAGGAGTTCTCTCTTTCATTTCATAAAATTTTAACAATGACTTTGAGTCAATGGGCCTCTGGTAGTGACCCAATATAAACAAATAATAATTCCAGCTGAATATAAAAGAACTCATCTCGCCAAAAGGACTTTTAAATTACTTGTTACTTATATAGTATTAAAGATTAATAAATAGGAGACAAGTTTATTGTTTGTATTAACTTTTATATAAAGTACCATAATGTATCATCTGTAAAGTATGTAGCCATGTTCGTAGTTCTGCCTTTTCTGCCTCTGGGCTAATCTGTGGACCTGAGGCAGGCTGAATGATGCCTGGTTGCTCCAATAAGCCGCCTGTAACGGCTCCTACCTGTCAATCAAAGCGTCCATGCTGTTAATTTTACATAACTTTAAGTCTTAATATAATTTGAACAGGTGAGTTCTATAAAAATTCACCCTCAGTACAGTTTACATGTTTACATGTTTATTTCTGCTGTGAAGTTGGACATTTTAACATGGGGACTTATGGAGACTGACTCACTTCTGTAGCCAGCCTCAAGTGGACGTTTGAGGAACTGCAGTTTTTGGCACTTCTGCATTGGCTTCACTTCACAGCCACAGAGGTTTCTGCTTGGTAGTAATACATGCAAAGTCTTGAAAGATCCCTGAAGAACAACCCAGCTGTATCATCTGATATTAGCCTATCACCAATATATCGATATTGGCACGTCAAAAAGGTCAACAACAGAAGACAGCACGACAAGATTGTCAAAGAAATGTTTGAATTTATTCAGAAACTGTGTTTTCATTACAGTCTGTCTACTATACAGCACTGGTGACTGTAAAATATCCTCTGGCTGCCTGCGGTATCTATTTGTGAGATTCATTTACGTTAAATGTGATTTAAAAATGCAATTTGAGGGAGTTTGTCTGTCAGGAATGGAGAGTGAGTGAGGCATGAGGCTCAGTGATAAAATACCACAGGAAACTAATCTTTATCACAACTGCACTCTCTTGATGTAATGACTGCCATACATAGCTAGAAAAGTACCTTTGCGCTGTGTGCTTTCTGCATACTTTAGGGATGAAAAATAAATCCTGCAGCGATCCCAAAAAACAACAACAATGCAAGCCAAGGCAAAAGCAAACAACCTTTTCACTTACACAGCATCCATTTAACTGTACACTCCACTTTCAAACCACCCTCAAGGTATTATAGCCTATTGATCTCACACAGAAGAAGTTCATCTATAACTCTAACTGTGTGTAATCTCTCGCTTGTATTACTTATTTTCTGCAGGCGCCGAGGAAAAAAAAAAGTTTGCAGCCGTCTTGGAAACTCCGGGGCAGAGATGTTGGCTTTAAGAATAGGACTGCTCCTCCTGTTGTCCGGTGAGAAACGTAATATATTCAGTATTCAAACACCCACAGTAGGAGTTCAGGGACCTAGCCTTCACCGTGCCTTTTTTTTTTTTTTTTTTTTTGAATACGGGTATAAGGGTATCCTTCACAAAAAATGCCAAGTGGTTGCCAGGCAACACCAGATATGTCAGTGGGAGACGGTTTGCAAGGTAGGGCTCACTTACAACTTTGCTCTTATCCTAAGAGGAGAACAAACGAAGCACCCATAAATTAAGAGAGTGGAAGAGATAAATACATCTCAGAGCATATTAGGGCGATGCTTTAAGTACATTTTACAGCTTGCAAATACCAAATATATCCAGCAAGAGGACCACATGTCCAAATCAGTCATCTTGACAGATTATCCTGTTCCTCCTGGTAATTAAACCACATGCTGCCGCGGTGTTCACTGAGCCGTCTGGCACATTAATGAGCCATAAGAACATGCTAAATGTGCCATAAAGGTTGACACAGGCATTTATGATCAAACACACCTCACCATCACACCACACCATCATATCTTCATTCATTCTTACAACTGCCTTTAACTTCTGACACCCACATTTCACGCGTGCTCTCCATCCTGGTATTAAGGATTTGTCAGAACTCCGGTTACATCAAACAGCATCTCCTTTTTGGATTTAAAAGTTTGGGATTTGATTGCCGGGTAGGTCTCAAAGTGCCTTTTTGCTCTTGCTGTAAGTTACTCCACATGCGTCGACTTCGGGGTTTTTTGTTTTTTTTTTAAGTACAAGCCTGTGACAGCACCAGCCAAGATAAAAACAAGTGCGATGACCTCGGCTGTCAGCTGAGCAGCACTCCTTTCCCCCGCGAGAAGGGAAAAATAGACGCCGTGGAAGCTCGCAGACAGCAGCGATGGACGCTGGGATTACTCACAGCACTATAAAAACACCGTAGATGTAACGCAGCTGTTTGCTAAAGGTGACACCGATTGTTTTTAAGGTGTTTCTGCTTCATTAGACGGCACAGCGAGGAGGAAAAATGGAAGTGGAAAGGGATGGCATGTAACTGTTTGTGTGGGCCCGGAGTATCAATGCAGCAATGTGCATAAAGAAAAACCTCAAGTGTCTCTTCTTGTACAGTATTAAATGTGCCTTTGGGTTCTGTGTAATGTGAGACTGTTACCCCAGGCGGTAAATAAATCAAAACACACACAATCTCACACATATATGAGACTTTGCATGCAACCATACGCCTGTAAGATCACTTATAAACACACACATACTGTAAAGCAGTCTGCTCAAAAACCAATGTCATCTTCTGAGGTGACATTCAGCCGTCTCATGACACACAAACCTGTGCTCTTTACCCCTAATCCCCTGCGTCTATACGCGCTTTTTAACCGCTCAACCATGACTAAGTGACCACCATCACAACACGGCTACAAGGGCTAATAATTCAAGCAGAAGCGACTGTCAAAGCAGTTTTATTATTCCTGCATTTAGCGTGGTGATATATTACCTTTTCAGTGGTCGTCGTCGGGCTGCTGGATCTCTTCTGTAATTAGCTATCTTACTCACCTCTATTGTGCAGATGTGACTTGACTTTATTGTTTGTGTCAAGCACGGGAAACTGTAGTCAGAGGACGGGAGCAGGATCAGAGGGAGATGCTTTTGCAGAGGCTAGTCCAGGAGGAGTGATGTTCTGCCAGCTCCCAACTGGTCTGATCGAGGCCCTACAAACTGTCCTTATTTGAATAACGTTAATGACTCGACTGCATGACCAATCTGCTAAACCGGTGAAGATGTGATGTGATGTGAATCAGTCAGGGCATTTTAAGAGCGATACAGACAGTAGAAGGTTCGTGATTTTAAAATGTAAAACGAAACGTCACACACTACCCATCCGCAGTGTGAATTCTTCAGCTATGGTGGCAGTTTTGTCTTTTTGGTGTGTGAGGGAAAGGAAAAATGGAAGTGTGACAGGTTCTACTTTTAGTTTGGAAACCAGCACAGCTCCTCCTAACATGACAGCGTCAAAAAATGTCAGACCTGTACTGCCGTCACATTTAAAATGGCTAAATTTTAAAAGTGTACTGGAGGCTCGTGAGACTGAGCCATCGCCATAACTTTTCGACATCACAGCTCATCTGTTACATCCCTTGCACACCGTCTAATGAGGCACTTGAAAATGCGTCTTTAGCGATGAAAACTAGCAGCCAAATCTACAGTAGATGCAGCATAGGCAAGGCATCACTGACTCATCACACACTGTTTCTCCAGAACTAATGGACAGCTGGCAGCAAGAGTCCATGACATGCGGACAAGCCCATCCAGTCCGCGGCCTCCCCCCAAGGTCACAGCCAGTCTCTCGCAGAGCATTGGCACCAGAGCAGCAGATGGTGGCGAAATGATGGCCTATCATTACTCATCCCTCAGAGAAGATGGCTGTCTTTTGTCAAGAGAGACGTGGGCATTCTGCTATTTGCTGCTCTCGAGTTTAGTCATGGAAATGTTTCCATGGTCTATTTTTTTTTCATTGTTGCAGCCCCAGACTGGTGTGAGAGTGCACTACTGGCGAAGATGTCAAGGCCTTTCACAACGAGGAGTGTGCCACAGTTAAGATAAGATAATTTGATCCCACACTGCTGGGATTCACTTGTTACAGCAGCTCACAATATACAAGGTGGATAAGAAAAATACTCTAAATTGCGGCACCCTGGTGGCTCAACTGGTAGAGTGGACTCCCCACGTACGAAAGGCTGCAGACTTCTTCCTGCAGTGACCCGGTTCTGACTCCAGCTTTCCTGTCTGTCCTCAGCTCACAAGTTGAAAGCCGTCCAGAGTTACCAGTGAGTCAGAAGCGAGTTCATTCAGCCACGTCTCTGTGATGCTACACTCTCCATACTCCCTCTGTGGCCTGGTTAGCGCTGTTAGCTCCTCCATCTTATTGGGGAGAGATCTTACATTCCCCATGATAACCGTCTTTTGCTTAAATCCAGCTCTGCATCCCGGTCTTCTTCCCCTCACTCACAACATGGATCACCGGCCTTTCCACAGAGAGTATGCTAGCGCTGCCTAGCGTTAACAGCTGTTCTGTGTTACGAGCTTTCTGTGAATGGGTCATGAAGTAGTCCATAGAACAGAAAAAAGGCAAAAAAGTTGCATTCTTAGTGGTAGTCACTAAAAGTTGAACTTCTGCTAATTCTTTCCTCAAGAATTTGACCAATTCTTTGGTTTTTAAAACAAGAAAATTGGCCATAGACTCCAAATTGACATCTTCAAATGCCTTCCCTTCAGGGAAGTCGTTGTTGGAAGGCACTTTCAGATGATTGGATGAACCATCTGTCTATCACCATCTATCATGGGCAAACTTCAACCAATCATGTCAATAAACTATGTAACGTAGTCGTTATTTGCTCTTCTTGCAATGAAGAAATACTCTTCAGTTCTGACGTAACTGATGAAAGTAGCATCTGCGCCAACGTCTTTATCAAGCGTTGATCCTTTCAGTCACTTTTTATCAACGTCATCCCTACAAAGAGGGCCCATAGCTCATGGTGTAGTTGCCAGTAGTTCCTCATAAGACACTGACTGGATCAGTAATCACTGCCAAGATGTATTTTGTGATCTTGTGAGTCTATTATTTTTTTATAAACTGACCTCTTCTTCTATAAACACTTTATTTCCTGCCTGGAAAAACTCTAAAAACTCAGTTTGCTGACAGTAATCGCTGTAGAACAAAAAATGATATCAGTTGTGAGTTCATATCGCCTGTCATCACTGAGTGTTGATGTGAAATTCATGCTTGTCTATCTCAAGTTCACACAAGTCAGCTCCCAGAGTATCCTTGATTAAACTGACACCAGAACATATTTCAACTAAATGCGGACTCTGAATCAGAACAGACAAAAGCGTAGGTTGATCCTCTGTCCGTCTTCATGCTAATAAACGCAGCTATCACGCCACATTCGTGCAGTTTAAAGCCGCAAAAAAGTTTCACTGCTGGAAACTTTCTCGCCGTAGCAACCAGAACACATTTAACTGTGTTGTGCTAAAAACAGAATGGAGATGTACTTAATGCAGCCCCGTTACAGAAGCCGAGGCTGAGTCACCACCTCCCTCTGTAGAGCACAGACACATAGACTGAGACAAACATAGTGACCTGCATCTCAGCAGGCGATTGGAGTTTCCCTTTCGAGCTGTGGGATGTCTGCATGAGTGAAGAGCTGGAGGAGACGGAGAGGAATACAGTAAGAGGAGGTGTCTGAAGATTGAGCGAGTTTGTTGCTCGCGGAGACCTCAAAAAAGCACTAATGTTACGTACAAAGATGGAGCATAACAAGTCTCGGCAACCCCCCCAGGGGGTGCGTTCGAGAATTATATAATGAGAAAATCTGATTTCTCAACAGACGAGACAGAGAGTGTGTGTGGAGTCATTAAATGTTTGAAGCTTTTAGATGTGTGTGTGCAGAGAGAGACTTTGAGAGATTACATTTTTAAGTTAAGATTATTTTCTTCCTCCAACAGCGGCTAGCCCCAAAACATTTTTGTTCTGATTGACTCAAGCGGTCCTGACGGTCCTCGGTGACAACAAGACCTGGCTGAGTGTTTTCTCTGCTGTCTCCCTGTATCTAGGCAACCGCAAACCACCTCGATTATTACATCATCTGGCAGAGTGGGCCTCCCATGTATTAATCTCAAAGCAACACTTAGCTGAGCTTAGCAAGCGGTGAGAGAGAGAGAGAGCAAAGGGTGCTTCATATGTAGAGAGGGAAGGAGCAGGAACAGTGTGTGTGTGTGTGTGTGTGTGTGTGTGTGTGTGTGTGTGTCGGGGACATCCACGTTTTCATCTGAGGCATGTCACTCAGCGGCACAATGAGAGATTGAATCTTATGCTTGTGGATGCTTCCTCAGAGTAGTGACAGAAACAGGGGTTGATGCAGTGGTTTATGACCTCTTTCGGGGACTTGTAGTAACTGCAACAACACTGGCCGAACTGGGAAGACTGGGATTTTGTTACAAAACACACACTATGAGCCGGGGTTAGCGTTAGTGCGGCGTGTAATCGTTGATTCAGTCGAGCAGATCAACATTTTGTCAAGTTATTTTTGTCACCACACCTATAAAGCATAATACATATACATAGTTATTGTATATTTATCTACATCTTCAATAACACATGCAAACATAATAATACACTTTGTATGCTTCCCTCAAACAAATGAAAGATAATGTAGTTTCAGCGTAGGATAACAAACTAACTAATGTTGTAAGATGGGATTTATTTTGTAGATTACCATATTTTTCTCAGGCTTAGTGAGAAAATTGATTTAATTAATGATAACTGTTTGTATTATATACCTTAAATCTAGGACAGTAACTTAATAATATAATGTAATATAATATTTTATGGTGAAGTGATGGACGTACATGTCAGCGTTGAGTTGTCTGACAGTTGAAGCTGACATTAAAGTTACACAGAAGAAGATGTCCCCGTGCGTTTGCTTGACCCACAGCCTGAAACTAATTTAATTCAGTAAAAGTCAAGTTTATAGTTAACACTGAGAGTAACCAGCGTGACACCGGTGGCAGCAGGTTTGTGGGTTTACCGGGGATCAACATAATGTACACTGTACGGAAAAGACATTGAAGATCTAAACCAACAATGTCAGCAGTGTAACATGTATTATCTGTGTAGCCCAGTTCTTTGTGCCACCTGAGTGACGTGTTCCTTCATTACCCTGAATTTGGGCGCTGTGGTTCATTTTGTGTAAATGGTGTGGTGATCTGCTGCTCAAGCTCCTGCTAGTAGTGGCTATGATGAGCCTAATGTGACCTGCTGATGCAGCACTGGCAGAGCTGTCAGAGCTGTCAGAACAGTGCACTTAGAAAAAAAGCTTAAATACTTGGAAAGCCCCACGAGTAGAGTCCAATTGGTTTGAGGTGTACTCAAAATAACGGCCTGTTTTACCCCAACATTCATAAACCATATTAACGTCAAACAAAAAATTTGAACGGCGTCCAGTCACATGACAAAACATCCTCATGACAGACTTTAGAGGACTGGTAATGCAGCATATTTGTGCACAAACAAAGACGATGCCTCTCTTTATCTTTGCTTGCAATCCTGCTGCTGTAAATACACACGAGAACACAAAATGAGTATTAATCTACAGCTGAAAACAGTCCCCCTAAGAAAGCACTATTTACTCCTGTTTGAGTAATGTTTGCCAAGAACTACAGTTTGCCAGTATTACAGTAAGAGAACGTCTATGTTTGTGGCCTGTTTTTTTTAAAGATTTGGACTTGAATGGTTAGAATAATGGATTTGACTATGAGAAAAGTATAGAATCCCTAATGCATGTTTTAAATCTACATTACCACATCATCCACCCTGTCAGATGTGGATGACTATTTCACGTAATTATAAAAAAACAAAAAATAAGACAGAAATGAGGAGGTCACATTTTATATTTTTGTTATCTCTATATGGTGTTAGAGGTCCAATGTACCTTATCTTACCATCTGAGATTACATTCATATTTAGGTCTAACCTAAAAATAATAGTGCGTTTTACCCCAACATTCATAAACCATATATAGAAACACAGTCTATATATATATAAATATATATATAACCATGATCCCTGCAGCATACACATTAGAGAACTTCACACCAACACTGCCAGTCTCGAGTAAAACAGCTTAAGCTAACGTTAACACAGCCATCATGGCCTCTAAAAGAAGTGCTTTCACTGGGTGGAAATGTTTTCATTATTTTTGCTTTTAAAGCAGGAAAGAAGAAGAACAACATCACAACACGGAGCGCGTTTTGCCTCCCAGCTGTTAAAAAGCTGTCATCATCCAAGGACTCCACGTCTAAATTAAAGAGTCTAATCTTCTTGTGAGATTTTATTTGTGCTTTGTAAACCGTGTTGTCTTGTTCACTTTCATTTGAGTCTACAGACTGCTGCCTGAATATTTGAATGAAAAGGATGTTTGTTTTAAAAATACATTAATCAGAGCACGCGTTTATAATGCTCGCTTGTCTTTATTTGCACATTTGCTATTGAGTTTATACAAAAGTAATGGAAAGGAACTTTAATATTATATTATATGCTTGGATTAGGTGGCTGATTACAATAACTGTATCGGATTACATTTTTGAAGTAACTCTCCCAACTCCGGAGAAACTACAGTGAGACTAGAAACAGCTGATAACGAGTCACAGTGAGGTCTGAGGTACATAAGATAACATGAATATCCTCTTTCAGTGGTAAACAGATCAATGATGCTGATGATAGTTCATTCAGACAGGATCCGGCGCTGCTGTGAAAATGCTGTTTTTTTCCAATAATTTGAGCGGGAGTAGTGAGTTTGCAGCGCAACCTGCAGCGTAGAAGTTGAGCCGACTGACGATCAGACCGGTCAAGCTCCTCCACAGTCAGCCTGAAATCTAAAACTGAGACTGTCCAGGTGGATTCATGGACTAAACTCTGATACTCTACCTGTTGAGTTTATTTCATGTACCAGCTTCTAAATCTGAGTCTGGCTCACAATTTACAATTGGCAGCGGTGCCTGATCCTGGGCCGCTGTGTTTGGTCATTGATCCACTTGGACAGGTAAGACCGAAGGAACCTTAATTTATCAAAGTATCACGAATGCTAAGATTCAGGAAAAGTCATGTACCTTTCGTGCCGGTCTGATGTATAAACTGAGAGTTTGGACATCAACTCCTCACACACATTTAGTTTAAAGCTTTTAGCGGCTTTGCCTCTTTCATTTTCTTTCACTTTGTTCTCTGATTGCGACCATTTTGATGTCCTGCCGAGGTGTTTCCGTCAGCTGTGTGTTTTGCTGCACACAAAAGCAGCAGCGTGAGGCTCTCGCACTCGAGTGTGATTTGTCTGACATTCAACAGAAGCTGTCTCCTCTTAAGACACCAAGCGCACACTGCAGTGACAGAATATTTTAATAAAGATGCTGCTGAGGGAGATTACACAGGCACAAACCGGGTATTTCACACATCTGCAGTCACAAAAGCAAGCTTTGCTGTCCTGGTTTCAGAGTGCCTTTGGGTGGTAGCATTGCTGTTGTGAAGAGTTCTGTGCAGGGATAACGGGTCCAGAGGCAAATATGATGAACTAAAAACAAATCAGGATGCTTCAGGGCATTAAACGATTTTTTGGGAGGGGGGTTGCGAGTAAAAGACACAAACTGTTTGGTGATGTTATTTTTGGTTAAAGCGTGCAACGCAATTCCACAGAGCTGGCAGCTCATATGAAAAATCCAGATCAGATTTTATTAGGATGCTCAAACATTTTCATTTCGCCTCCACAAATAAATACCCCCATAGAAACTGAGCTTTAAATGTAGACCACAAAAAAAAAACAACAGACAGTAAGAGTATCTGACATCAATACAGTATGTCTACACACAAATACACACACACAGTGTACCTTAATTGTGTTTCTAGGAGAGCGATTCATTACTAGAAAGCACTCAAAAGAGCAGCTACCTCCGCCATAATTGAGTAAACCTCCACATGTCATGCTGACTGGCTGATGAGGGCTGCGATCTTTTGATGAAATTCAGATTCCGTCTACGAATATTTTCCTAAAGGAGGTATTGTGTAAGACTCAAGTGCGTCAGACTCCCAACCACTGAGGCCATTTGGAGTTATCTTGTTACTGTAGAGCCACCGATAGACAATCAACTCAGTTCAACTCAGTTTCTTTGTCTGACTGTATGTCTCTCTGTTCAGGACAGAGGTGTAACATTTCCTCTCAGGGTATCTGTGGATACTTCAAGAGCTCTGTATACCTCATGACAATATTTTTTCATGTACTGATAGATACCACAAGGCCATATTATGTTCAGTCCATCCATTCATTTACCGTAACCGCCTATCCTTATCAGGGTTGCAGGGGGCTGGAGCCAATCCCAGCTGACACTGGGCACGAGGTATGGTACACCCAAGCTGCAACCTCCGTGAAGCCAATGCAGAAGTGCCAAAAACTGCAGTTCCTTAAACGTCCACTTGAGGCTGGCTACAGAAGTGAGTCAGTCTCCATAAGTCCCCATGTTAAAATGTCCAACTTCACAGCAGAAATAAACATGTTTACAGCCTGGTACAAAAAACAGTTTTGGTCTCTATAGCTAATTTCCCCGTTCATGACAACTGTACTGAGGGTGAATTTTTATAGAACTCACCTGTTCAAATTATATTAAGGCTTAAAGTTATGCATAATTAACAGCGTGGACGCTTTGATTGACAGGTAGGTGCAGTTACAGATGGCTTTGAGCACGCAGGCGTCATTCAGCCCGCCTCAGGTCCGCCGATGATCCACATCTTTTCCGATTTTTAGATTAGCCGGCAGGACTACCAACATGGCGGCGGTCAGAGCCACAGATTTTGAGCTTCAAAAAGCTCTTCAGAAACCTGTGGGTGACGTCACGCATACGCTGTCCATTCTTTATACTGTCATTGGGTACATCCAGGACAAGTCGCCAGCTCATCACAGGGCTAACACCATCCATCCATCCATCCATCTATCATCTGTATCCTCATCAGGGTCACAATGGGGCTGGAGCCTATCCCAGCTGAGGGCTAACACCATATTATATTAAATAAGCTCATGGCCGATACCCAGTCTAGACCCATCAGATCAGATCAGATCAGTGTGTACTTCTCCACACCAAGAACAACACCTTGCTCCTTTGTCCAACTTTCAGTCAAACTGAGTAGTTTTGGAGAGATTCTTGTAGCAGGCAAAACAAACAGCCAGTCCTCCAAGGTGATGAGCTGGCTGACTGTCTGACACTTGACGTGTTTACAACTGAGAATCCTGAATGTGATTGGGAGATATTGATATTCTGCACCAAAATCACCTGTAGTGTGTTGACTCAAAGAGCACAGTGTTGATTTTTGGGTTTTAATGGGCTGATGGAATAATGGCTTAGAGAGGAAGTGTGTGTGCTTTTACTTGTGTCTATGTCCTCTCAGCACACACGTGTCAGGTCTCTAAAGTGGTCAATCTAAAAATCCATTAGAAAGACAGACACTCTCTTCTAAATCTACATTGTTTCCTCTGGATTTTGTGTGAATATTTGTAAAATGTTGACAAGGAAAATGTCCTCTGGTGGCAGTTTTCCTACCTCAGAGAAAAAGCTTATTTTACAAAGGAGGTCTCAGGCTACATATTAAAGCAGCAATGCCACTCTCACAGATTCTAGTCAGTAAAATACAAAATGTAACTTCTTACTTTTACAGCATGCCATCACAGATCTTCACACGTCTGTGATTTGGTCAGTCCCAGTATGAAACTAAAGATTGTTCTACAGTGTGATCCGAACCACTCAAAGGCGTTATGTCAACACTTTTCACCTCACGCCAACTCCGTCGAGGAAACCAAAGACAAGCTCCAGAATTTTCCATGATTAATTTTGAATTAAACTGTCACCATCAGCGGGGGAACCAGACTGTGTGCTGTCACTGTTTTCACCTCTGTGGTACCACGACACGTCAGAGCACAGGCCACAAAGTTTTTTTAAGCCTCTTGAGTTCCTGTGGTGACAAACAGATCTATCTAATCCCACGCAATTAAAATGATTTGTGAGCGCCGAGGCTGAGGCTAAACTGTTGGATTGCCAGCACGCATTCGGGAAAAGCTCTGTACTCGGGGCATTTCAGAAAGTATAAAGAAATTCGAAATTCAGGTTCGAACCTCGGCTGGGGAGTTTGCGTGTTCTCTCCGTGTCTGCGTGGGTTCTCACCGGGTACTTCCTCCCACAGTCCAAAGACATGCAGGTCAACGGGTTGATTGGTGACTCTCCCGTTGATGTGAGTGTGATGAACTGGCGACTTGTCCAGAGTCTCTCGCTCTAAGTCAGCTGGGATCGACTCCATCTCCCCGCGACTCTAATGAGGATAAGCGGTTCCAGATAATGGATGGATCAATGACAGTATAAAGAACGGACAGAGCCTGAATGACGTCACCCGTAAGTTTCCGAAGCGCTGTTTTGAAGCCAAAAATAGGCGACGCTGATGTACTGCTTCTTCCGCCTCCCGGCTTATCTAAATATCAGTAAAGACGTGGCTCATCGGCGGGCCGAATGACGCCTGGGTGCTTGAATAAGCCATCTGTAACAACACCTACCTGTCAATCAAGCGGTTAATTATGTGCAACTTAGCATCCAGCTCCATAGAAATTAGCTATGGAGACCAAAACTGTTGTCTGTACCAGGCAGGTACATGTTTAATTCTGCTGTGAAGTTGGACATTTTAATATGGCCGCTTATGGAGTCTGACTGTCTCAAGTGGCCGCTCGAGGAATTACAGTTTTTAGCACTTCTGCATTGGCTTCATTTCCTTGGGATGGATGGATAAAGAAATGTATTTACAGCGCCCCATCCCTAATAAAGTCTTTATTTTAGCAAACCTCATTAGAGCCGCACTCTCACTCTTGCGTTTACTCAAATTGTTAATTATTCTTAATAACCACGATTTAAAAATGAACTACTAAACAGACTCAAAAGTGAACTCAAGACCCTCCATGATCCCCCCCCCCCCTGAGTGTAATATACACCATTATTAATATTCCACTTTCATGCTCGAGTCGTGCTGATGAGCCAAGTGTTTGCTGTCGTGGCCAGGCTGAGGGTGCTGTATGCCAGCAGCCTGTTAGAGTCAAGTAAAAAAAAAAAAAACTCTTACATAGGCTGTTTCCAAGTGGGCAGAGCCGTCTGATTAGAGGCTAGTTATGGATTTGAATGGTTGAAGAGCAGAAAGTCAGTTTTTGTTTGAAATCAAATATAGAAGAGGTTGAAAACGGCGTTCATGTGAGGCAGCAACTTAAACAGATTAAACAGTTGTTTTGATGAAGGCGCACCTGTATTTCACAGGTGCTTCTACAAAGGCGACTTTCTGCTCTCACGTTTACATACATGATACAGAAACAGCACGAAAGAGAGCATGTAAGCTTCCAGCTGAGTGAACCAGCTCAGCGGTGCACCCCGCCATGCCCTGCCTGTGTTTTTTTTTTGTTTTTTTACCGTGTCCGTGCCGCTTAACCTCCCCCTTACCTGACTGGACGCTGGTTTAGCACATTAGTATTAGCGCTCTGAATTCCCTGTGTGGACATGTACCACCTGGCAGGCATCGCCACCCTGTGTGAGTCAGAGCAATCTGGCCATTAACACACGGCAGGTATCGTGGCACTGGCGAAGGATCGAGACCATGTGGTAACGTTAACCTCAGTGTCCACACACACACACACACACGCACACACACAGCTTCTCTCCTTCCCTGACTTCGACTGATTCTATAAGCGCTCCCCAGAGTGCGATAGACTGAGATGCCTGCTACCAGCCAGCTTCTCTACAGGCTAACCCTGCGCACGATATATCCTATTATCGGTTACGTTCACTATGGATGCTGCCAGAAAGAAAACACACACACACAAATCAATTTCACGCATGATGGCGTACCGATTCAAACTACATAGGTCAATAAAGCTGAGTCTTTTTTTTCCCCTCTGTGGTATAAATTTAAACTGTAAAATCAACAACATGTTTTCTTTATGTATCAATTTTGTATTTTTATCTTACATATTTTATTTGTTTGGGAATGTTTGTGTATTTTAGGCAGAATTTAGACCAACTGAGCTCAAGGTGAAGTCCAAATTTACCTCAAACTTTTCAGATTGTTTACATAAACACACAGTTTGACTTTTCATTAATTCATTTAAAGCTACTAAATCAATATTTTTACAGAGGGGATGAATGTGCAGCTTTATAGTGAATTTAAGCTCATTGTTTAGCTGTCCGGCCTGCAACTTTTCTGTTTTGATGCAGTCTCCTCGCTCTCATAGCTTTGTTTTCGGCTGCAGCAGGTACAACAGCTTAAATATTTTCCCTCAGAAGTGGGTAGAGACCATCAACAGTGTAAAGAAAGGACAGCGTATGTGTGATGTCACCCATAGAAACTGTTTCTGTGGCTCTGGCTGCCAGACTTGGTAGTCCTGCCTTTTCCGCCTCCCGGCTAATCTAAAAATCAGCAAAGACGTGGATCATCGGTGGACCTGAGGCCAGCTGAATGATGCCCAGGCGCTCAAATAAGCCATCTGTAATGACACCTACCTGTCAATCAAAGAGGCCACGCTCGTAATTCTGCATAACTTTAAGCCTTAATATAATTTGAACAGGTGAGTTCTATAAAAATTCACCCTCAGTACAGTTGTCATGAACGGGGAAATTAGCTATAGAGACCAAAACTGTTTTTTGTACCAGGCTGTAAACATGTTTATTTCTGCTGTGAAGTTGGACATTTTAACATGGGGACTTATGGAGACTGACTCACTTCTGTAGCCAGCCTCAAGTGGACGTTTGAGGAACTGCAGTTTTTGGCACTTCAGCATTGGCTTCACTTCACAACCACAGAGGTTGCCACGTGGTAGAGACCAAAAACAGAGCCTAAAAAAGAGTCAATACTGAACTGTTTGTTAAGTTTGTCTGTTTGTTAAGTAGCTAACTGTTGAAATCAACTTTCTGTATCATCACTCAAATAATGGAGTGATTTTATTTAAGCAAAAATGCTTAAAAGTTTGCTGGCTGCAGCTTCAACTATATGTTTTCTTTAGTCCTCTGTGATAATAAACTGAATATTTTTGGGGCTTTAGCAGCTGTTTAAGTAACCAATTAAAGGTTCATCTGGAAAGTTTACACAGGGCGTAGCTTAATTAGCATACCCTTCTGACAAATCCAGGCCGTAACACCCCAAAAAAAACCACCAGATACGGTCGATGAATCAAAGGGCGGCTCTACCCTTCAAACAGATGCAGGCTGCATATTGACAGGGCAGAGCTTCAGGATTAGAAACCCTGTTGCTACAGGGATTGCCCGGGCCTCCATACAGCAGGGACTCTGTGTTGAGGTCTGCACTGCATCATTCTGCCAAGACAAAAAAGATCCTTTTTTTTTTTTTCGATGCTATTTTCGACACCCTCCGTCCCCTTGGTGGCCTCTTTGTCTGGCCACGAATCACTTGTCACCTTTGTCACCTTGTAAGCAAGAACCACAGAAGCCTGAGTTTCCGGCTTTACAGCCCTGTGGGGATACACATACTGTAACTACACACTTAAAACAGCACATGTGGCTCACTGCACGCAGCGTTTTTGTCAATGAGCTTACATTGTTCACGGTTTACTGTCAAACAAACGTTTTCTGCATTCGTTAAATCGTCTTTTTTTCACCTTCTGTTTCTCCGTCTCTCTCTTCCTAGCCCCTCTCACTCTCCTCATCGCACTCTTTCTGTCACTCTGACTCACTATCTCACGTACACACACACATAATCTGTCAATGGCCACTCAAGAGTATCACACACGCCCGATAACTCGGCCTGCGTAACGCGCTATGACACACGCGAACACCCTCACACTCGGACATGCGCTACAGCAGAGCTTCAGGATTAGCAGCTACTAGTAGCATGACACAACAGGAGAGAGAGAACAACACACTGACACACACTGTACACTCACACTGCTGCAAGTAGTGAGCTGCAAACACACACACACTTGCACATTCACTGCCGTAGAGCTTGAAACTACCACAATAGCATAAGCCTATCCGTCAATGGTGCGATATGTGTTCGTGTGGCTGTTAACACACCGTTATATCCCACGCACACACATACACACACACACACACCCTGGCCCAGATCCCTCTTATGAAGCAGCACTGTTTGGTAGAACGTACAGCAGAAGGGGGGGGGAGAAAAAAAAAAAACGCTACAGCTCCTGAGTATCTCCATGGAAACAGGCTGGAGAGCAGCATATTCCACTCGGCGTACTGTCAGAGACCGAGGATGAATCCAGTTCTCATTAGGGAAGCCAAACCACACCACACACACACACACACCAGGAGGTTGATTCCATTATTAATTACACCAGATTTTTCACTGAAACACACACACACACACACACACACACACACCTGGATGATGAGGGCTTTCCTCATGCTCAAAGTAGTCGATACACTCGCTAACACTCGGAGATCCTCTCCTCAGGCTGATCAATGCTGTGATTTTCACACACAGACACACATACACGCTAATGCAGTCCCGTCCTTGCCCGTCATCGATTTATTTTTCCCTGGGAACATCTCGCCGTTTTCGGGTTTTAGATTTTGTTCAAGAAACTGGTGTTGAAAGTTCTCAAAAGCAGGAACTGGATTTAAATAAACTGCTTGAACCAAGCGGCTCTCGTTGGAGGTCATGTGCGTCAAGATGTAGAGACGGCTTTCACACTTTCAAACTGATGTTTGGCTTGGCCACCGAGCTTTTCCGTGAAATGTTCAATGCGCTCACTTATGTACAGTATGTAGCATTCATGCTATCACTGCTGTGGTCACCATTTCTGAGCCTTGAATCCTCTAAAGATGCTCCTGAAATGATCTACTTTGGAGAAACGTGAGCAGCAGAGTCTCCACATGTTTCCACCAAACAATAAATTGTATCAATCGTGTTGTATGCTGCCAATATCCAGCTCACTCCTCTGAATGCACTCTATATTCAAACTCGTATTCACTCGTCCACTCACTCATACACCCACACAAGCTTCTTTCCCTACCTAACATGGTATTGTGCCGAGCACCACTAGGAGGGATTAAAACTGGGAACTAGGATTCTGGTTATTTCTATCTAGCTTCTCTCTCTCTCACATCAGGTGCCCGGGAAACATTAAGATAACAGAGCTGAGATGAAACTTTAATGATCTCTGTGGGGGTGTTTTGGGTCACTGCAGCAGCAAAAGAATAAAGGCGTTCTGTAGACAAGAATACAACTGATGAAAGGCATCGCTCCAGTTAAGATAGAATACCTGATCGAGTTAGGAAAAAAATGTCAAATGTTCTGCACTTAAATGTGAGGATTTGCTGCTTTTTTTTTGTTTGCGATTGGATGAAACAAGACATGATGAGATGTTTCACCATATACTGACATTTTATAGATCATGAATCGAGAAAATCCTGTCATCAAATGGAAAAAAACCTTTACAGTGAGGCTAAGTGCATGTGTGTACAGAGAAGATATGCAAGTGTGCATTGATAACTGTCATATGTCCTAATGTGTCAGACGAACTGTTTTTAAACACTGCAGCTACAAATGAGTATCCTTTTGTCTTGAGCTGAAAGTGTATCAGCTGCTAAGACAAAAAGTCCCGAATACAATGTCTGTCAATTAAACCTTTTTGTATTGTAGACACTGACACGAAGCGCGAGATGATGCCAAGGCGTCGCTTCTATCAAGATGCGAGATTTTGACACGCCAGAGAAAAGATGTGAAGTTGTAACAGTTTGAGATCTAAATAGGTAAGCTGAATATTTAATCGTTAATAAGATGTCTGTTAATTTGCCGGATTGCTGAGAAAGTGTCACTCCCTGAGGTGGTTTGTCGTCAACACTCTCATCTCTCACCGTTCCTTTGTTGAAATAAAGTGAGACTCTTATGAAGAAAGAGCAATTCTGTGCAACTCAGTACACAGACGGATGTCATAAACTGCCATATTTAATAATAATTTATGTTTGCAGTTTGGAATTAATACTAGGTGACCGTGAATGAAGAGAAAATGGTGCCAATACTAAACAGAAGAAGTCATTCCAGCGATGCCAGTTTGACTTTCAGGTGATTCAGATGCAGCATTGAGACCAAAAAAAAAAAAGCTATATTAACTGTAAGTCCGGCACTCTCCGGTATTTCTATAGTCGTGTCCTGCTCTGCACCCGGCAATGAATCAGCTCGTCAGTTGATGGCTGGTTAATCATTCCAGCCTGACCTCCAAACCCCCGCAGCAAAACAAAGAGAAAAGATCCCATCAACACCAAGATGTACTGCGGCGTTAATACTAAAAACAAACACACACACACTCTCTCTGTGAGTAAAACTAAGAGGGTGTGTGAACCGATTAGCCGTTTCATAAACTGTCAAATGACACAAAGGAAGGACACAAACAGTGGCGTCCTTCAGAGAGCTTGAACATGACACGTAACGCGCAGAGGATGTTTCAACGCAGTGCTGTAAGCTCATCTGTTGTTCAGAGCGTCCAGATCTCAACTGCTGGCCTGATCGCTAAGTTTGGTTTTCATGGTCCTCAGAGGATAACTCCAGATGATATCGGTGACCTGATTAGCATCGGTTTAGCACCACCGTCAAGTCAATGCATTCAAAATTCATGTAGAGTATGTCAAAATGTAATTGCTAACTTTCCTTGTGTGCTGCAGAGGATGAACCTCAATGTTTGACCTTTCTTTGTCCTGTATCCTCAGGCAGTCAACTTCAGCTTGCACCAACGTAGGATATCTAATCATGTAACAGGCAGGCTTCATGTTTTTAATCTCACACTGGAAACAGGAGGAAGCAGAGCTAGCCTGGCACTGTCCAAAAGGTAACAAACTCTGCCTACAAGCACCTCTAAAGCTCAATAATTAACAGTTCATATCTCATTTGTTCAATCTGAACCAGAACCAAAGAGTTGCCAGGCAACTAGCAAAGACTCCTGGAGGTTACTTGTCCCGGCCAAGAAACAGTTGTTGTTTCTGCATTTGTTTCCAGCCCTTATTATGCTAAGTTAACTGACTGCCAGTTACAGTTACATTATCACTGTCAGTTAGTACGCCGGCCCAACGTTCCCGTATCGTTGGTGTGTAATAAACATCGCGGACTCTAGGGGCTGCTAACGGGGGTGCTTTCCACTCTTGTTCTTGTTGGGAGCTGCGAGCTAAATGAGGCGTTTCAGGATGCCAGCGTATATCTGCTGGAGAATCAGAGCAGCAAAAAGCCGCCTGGGAGATGCGAGGGGCTGAGACTGCTCTGCTGTTCAGAGATCCTCCTTTGCATCGTAATGCCACACATGACAAATGACCAGCTACACATGAGAGCAGCCCGATTCAGTCCACGCAGCTGTCCGAGGTGTGCCTTTAGCTCACTGTACGTACAGTGTATTAAGAGATGGAGCTTGTTGCAAGGGCAAACGCTGTACGTACAGTTTGTGTGTGTGTGTGTGTGTGTGTGTGTGTGTGTGTGTGTGTGTGTGTCATGAGGATTAATGTTTGCAGTGATAAAGAGTATCTGTCAATCCTCTGCTGCATATCACAGAGCAGTTATAAAAGAGCCCCCGCTATCTGATCTGTATGCAAACGTTTATGGTGTTTGTTTGCCTTTTAGGGCATAAACCAACACATCACCTAAAACACAGTGGCTAAAACACTGTCAGAGGTTTCAACTCACACACACACACACACACACAGACACATAGAAAAGCCCTGAAGTGCTGTCAACCAGCAGAATGCAGGATTTGGATATCGCTGCAGCACCAGCTAGTATCCATCTCTTATTATGGCATTAGGAAGGGGTGTGTGTGTGTGTGTGTGTGTGTGTGTGTGTGTGTGTGTGTGTGTGTGTGTGTGTGTGTGTGTGTGTAGGGTGAAAGCGATGAACCCTCATTAGGTCACTTACAGGTGCAGAGCTTTGAGGCTTCAGACCCGACATGTGATTGAGAGATTGAAGGATTTGGAGAGGGATCGCGGCAATCAGCTGTTGGCTAGCGGCTTTTCCAAAATCACAGTGTGATGGAGTAAGTTCTCCACCACCACCACCACCACCTCCTCCTCCTCCTCCTCCTCCTCCTCCTCCTCTCATGCCCCTGTCCCCATCTTCCCGCTGCCGTTATCCTTATCTCCCCCCTCTTGTTTCCCCTCTTCATCTTTAATTCCCTTCATCTATGACAAATAAGGCACGAAGACGAGCATTGTCATTGAGAGGGGCTTTTTTTTTTTTTCCCGATCAAACAGAATCGATTAAAGATGATTACATAATGATTAAGTGTTTACCTGTCAGTTATCCTAAAGCCTCGGGTTCTGCTAACGTTAGTGGGCATAAAAAGATCGATGGGAAGCCGTTTGGCCACATTGTCAAGATGAAAATCCCCTGGTTGCCCATCGAGAGGAGCCTGGTTTGAGGAGCAGTCCCTCCCACCCTGCTGGATGCTGTTACACACACATACATACGAACACACACACACACCTGCACACAGATCACTGTGATTGAGGGGGGGGGGAGAAGAGATGCTTCTCCTCCAAAACTGACAGATGTCTTCTGTCATATCCGACAAAGATTTACCTCTCAGAGCTTTTTTCTCTATCCACTGCGAGGAATACTGATTACCTAATCTGCTGTGGCAACTTCTACATCTACCTGTTAAATTCACACACACACACACACACACATGCAAGGCTGTAACAGTTGAACAGAAAAATACCTTAAGATAAAAATTAAAAAAAAACACAAGACTGGAAATGTTTTTCTGGATGAATCCAAGTCTTCTTACCTTGCAGCGAGTCTATGTTCCGGAGACATTGGAGCACATATGCGGAGCGTCTTCACACGATGACAGGGAAGCGGCGTACAGTCATGCAGAGGTGTTTCACATTTGAGAATGGAGGGGGAAAGCAGGATTTCTCCTCTGTTTTTCTGCTCCTTTCTTGTTATTTTTTTTCAAAGCCCTCTGAGGAATGGAGCACTGACAGAGGAGGAGGAGGAGGAAGAGGAGGAGGAGGTGGAGGAGTAGGAGAAGGAGGAGGAGGAGGAAGAGGAAGAGGAGGAGGAGGAGGAGAGGGAAGGCTAAGGAGGGAGCAGTCTGCCGGGCTGGGCTGCTGTGGATCACCTGGAGCAGTGTTGGGCTCTGCATTTACTCCTCCACTGCAGCAGTGCGAGGCAGCGGCGCGAGCTGCATGTTGCTCCCACAGATCACCGCAAAACAAGGACACGGAGTCTCCATCTGCTGGATTCAGGATTCTGCAGCTCTGTAGCTCCACACGCTCCTTTCCCCATCAGCATGCACACTCATGCCGTCCCTCTTCCCCTCTAGGTTTCTATCTGCATCCCTCTCTCTCTCTCTCTCTCTCTCTCTCTCTCTCTCTCTCTCTCTCTTTCTCTGTGTGTGTGCCTCACACTTCTTCTCCCTCTCATCAGGGGAGGGGGTGGTTTATATCAAGTCACAAACGTGTCCCCATGTTATTTGACTCTCACTTTTTCCTGCCCTGTGTCCTCGTACCGACTGGTGCATGTGTTCATACGTCTGGTTGTCTTGGTAATAAAACGTCAAGCTCAATAAAGCCGCAGCCAACCTCACTCTTTCCCTGCGATGACATCACTCCTCCCGGCCCCGAAAAGAAGAAGAAAAAGAAAGGGGGGGTGGGGGGAGAGTCATTTCCTGTTCTTGTCGGGACCCTGCTGACGTCACCGAGATCAGACACGTTTCTCGGGCTATGTGCAAGTGTTTAAATGGCATAGAAAGTTACAGAAAACTGAACAACAGGATGCACAGAGAAGCTCGCCAAGAAGTGATGCTTCAAACACTGCGGCGATCCAAGCGAATTACATCACAACACATTTCCCGTCGTTCAGACTCCTGCCGAGACTACCACTTATCCAAACTAGAACCGCAAACTCCTCCGACCAGCAAGAACTCTTTATCTCCGAGTCCGACCGGCCCTCACATTCTCCTCACGTCCTTCACCGGCATCTTCTCTGTCCTACAGCACAGCAGAACCTCTAAGGTTGAGAGACAATCTGAGAGAGGAATAAATACAGATTCGGAAAGGATCATATTGATTTCAGGCCTAATATAAGACTTGTTGGTATTCTACAGGAGTAGAGGTGCTACTCAAAAGAAATATGACTGCTCCTCCACTTGATGAAAAAGACGTATCAGCAATAGATGATGCAGATAAAAAATAAAAAGACGGGCCGCTTCAGTGAGGACGCGGAAAGACAAAGCTAACGCACAAAGATGTGAAACTTTGTGTGTGGAAGTGGAATATCGTCTGATGAGTAATTTTCAGGTGTTCAACCCACAATCCTCTCTTGTTAACTGTTAAACAGTCGTGACAGATCTGAGATACTTTGTGTTGTGGGAGTTATGGAGTGTGTAGACAACGCTGCAATCAAAGAGTGTGTGTGTGTGTGTGTGTGCCTTAAAGAACAAGGACTGTACCAGAGTTTGATGTTAATGTGCCGAATGTTTTTTCCAGCATACTTACGTCTTAAAGAACTGTTACATACAGCTGTGTCACAGTGGACTGAGCCTCCTCATTAAGAGGCAGATTAGACGAATATGATGTTAGATGTTCCACTGTTGTCAACCCCCTCCAGATTTTAATGGGTACCACGCTACATTTTAAGGTTTTGAAGTGAGCTGCCTTCCAAAATCGTTAAAATATTATGTCACAAAAATCAATCACTCAGTCTCAGTTTGTGGACACAAAGATCTACAGCGGCGTTTCTCCTACTTTCTACATAAAATATTCACTCCATGTACCACTATCATGACGTCTAAAATACAGCAGCGTAGGCCGACTTTATTCAGGCAGGTTTATTCCTAATAGGATGATCATTTATTCAATTTAACCAGTTCAAGAATCACAGAGTTAATCTTACCTCTGTTTACTATCTCACTATAAAATGGTTAAAAATGAATATTTCTAAGATTCCTCCAAGTACCACTAGAGCGAGGTCACGCAGCACCAGCTGTACTCGCGCCACGGTTTGAGAAATTAAGTGATCTAGAGACTAGGGAGGCCCCAAAGTGAGAGATATGATTTAAATATAGAGGAACGATGCCACATTTTGAGCTCTTACCCTCAGGGAGACACTATAAACATGTAAGAGACATTAAAATGTGTACAGAAACTCATTCTCGCCAAATGCCATTATATAACTGAATGCAGTCTCTTTATGGTTTCAGTGAAAATTGGATGTATTTCATTATATGATGGGAATAATACTTTTCATCTAACAGCCATCAAGAATAATGAGACTGTAGAGACAACAACAGCTGCTTCTGCACTGATATGATTATGATAGTTTGTGTACAACTATGCAAAGATTCCTCACTTAAAACCTTACACAATACCACATTTGTGCTCCTATTTGCATTAATTCTAACAAATGTATCCTTTCACTGCATAAAAAGCCAACTAAATACATATAAAAATACATTTTCCAAAGTAACACAGCACACAGGCCAGTTTTTGAACACACCGGTAGATGCTGTATGTATGTCATAGCATCATTTTGATATGTTACCAAGTAAACAGTCCCACCTAGTGGTGTTAACAGTGATCTGAAGTGCTGAAGGAAATATCACACACTTGCATATCTGTGCTATAATCCTGTTTTAGCTTGAAAAACATAGAAACAACAAGAAAATTCCTCATCGTGCTCATTTTACCCCAAGCCCCCGTACAAAAAGTTACAAACAGCGTCACCGCTTCTCTGCTACTCGCTTCACGCTCCTATAAAAGATCCAGTCCACGCAGTCATTAACATTCTGCCTCAACCTTGAGAAAATGATGAGTAAGGTGTGATCAAGAGCAAGTTCTGCGGATGGCTGATAAAGAAACTCAGAACAATTCTTTAGGTTATATACACATCAAACAAGCAGAGATGTTCCCGTATCAACATTCACTTCATCTGGAGCCCTTGTGCTGACAAAGCCTGTAAAAGCACAGTAGGACTCTACACATGATTAACTCACAGATAATCTCAGATGCGTGTGGTTGTGCTGAAACTCCACTGTCAGCCCATTCGTAATGCTTAAAAAGACGTTTTCAGAGTGCGATTATAACACATATATCATCGTTTGAGCAAAGCAAACGCTGTCGAGCTTGAGATGCTACTGTCTTTATCTAAGTGTTGTGGTTTAAAACGACGCTGCGCTATGCTACAGGCGCAAGCTAACAATTAGTGTTGTGCTAAATGTGCAGAATGTACCTGTGATATTAACGAGCACAACAAAAAGGTGTAAAAAAAAAAAGCCTCTGTGTAAAAATAGACAAACCTGACCTCAAAATGTTCGTTCATTGGTGAATTATACACTAGCAAGTTACGGGAATCGTGAGAATACTTTTTGTCAGTCCGTGGTATTTATAACCACGTAAATTAAAACCGTCTTCAAAAGCATCACAGTGATAGTGATAGTATTTGAGGTCTGTGCTGATGTGAGGCAGCGTTTGATCGTCTGTGATGCCCCAAAAAAAAAAATGCCAAGAGAAAGGCAGTCGACCCCTGCAGTGCTTTTCCCTCGGAAGCTTCTCAATCCTCTGACCTCTGCCGCAAGAAGGAGTCGTGCAGAGTTTAACTAATTAACGACTATCTCCCAGATTCTCCACACATCGCTACAGCCAACACCTCCACCTCCACCACAGTATGTGAAGTTTTCACCCGCCTGTACGAGCTCAAGCCTTTTCTTATACGGAGCATTTAGCATAGTTTTTGCTCTGAGTCTCAATAAGCAGCGATTTACAGTGAAAAAAGCTCCGATAGACCCGCTGTACACTTCCTGCAACGCAGGAAATGGCAGACAAAGTTAGCAACTAGCTTCTCAGGATACTGGCAGCGAAAGAGCCAGATATTTCTCTCCGGTTTTTGTGCAGAGAGAAAGTAAAATTAGCTGAAACGAGAGTAATATTGGATTTACATTCATTAGGTGACACAAACACGACTCCAAAGACTTTGCAGGATGATAATATGTCAATGTTGTGTTTACAGCTTGTTGTGCTGCCCTCAAGTGGCCAATAAAATTAATTATTGCAGCTTTAATTTACAGTTTGAAACACATCTAAAGAATAAGACATTATTTTCAACTTTTATTATTGCTGACAACTCCCATGAAAAAAACAAAAGTAATATGGGTTAATCTGTTTCTTAAATGGCCGTTGTGTAGGATTTAGTGGCATCTAGTGGTGTCGTTGCAGACTTTCTTCTTTCTAGTGTGAAACTATTGTGGCTGCAAAAGCACAAAAGTCCCTCTCTAGAGCCAGTGTTTAGTTTGTCTGTTTGCTGCTGTAGAAACATGGCGGTGTAACATGGCGGACTCTGTAGAAGAGGACCTGCAGCGTCCGATAATTTGCACGGGGGTGTGGTTGTGTGGTTTCACCTGATTTTACCTGTTCACCTGATGGCAAAGAGGGTGAGTTATGCTTGAATATTTTTGGTTGACGGTCTCGTCCCCTCTAGTTATGTTACCAAATGGCAAACCAAACCATGACAGTAAAAGACCGTAAAATATGCCATGAAATATGACTTTATATCTGTGCATCAGTCATATTTCCAAACCTTTATTCACTCTGCATTTTAAGGTCATTTATACAGAATAAGTTGTATTTTATATTGATTGAGATTGTTAGTTGTACAGTAAAACACTGTAATATTTAATAGCATATTTTACGGTCATGGTTTGGCAGTTTTTCACCGTAAAATCTACAGACATCTAAAAAATATGGAATAAAACGGCAACCAGCGAAACTAATATCCTTTTACCGTAATATTACAAAACGTATATATATATATCGGTAAAATTCTGGCAACCAGAGCTGCCAGTTTTTCACCGTAAGCTCAAACATCAAGTGTGAGATGTAAATTGTTCATGTTAGATTCACCTGTCCTGATTCTGTGATCTGAATCCAGAATTTTCCTCCACGGGTTCACTGGTTTAATTTATAAGACGGCTGGATTTAATGTCACCAGTCACGACATCACAACAGCTCACTGATGTGTTTTTAATCATTTTTAGACTGACTCAGAGTCTATTAGTGCGATCAGTTTGGTCTCTCTGTGAGATTTATTAAAATATAGAACATCACACACGCTCTGAATAAAGTTTAAACTCTTATCTACTACGCAAAACTCCTCGCTTGTAAAGATCAAGGAAGCTGCCACCTTAACAGAGGCTGCCTATTAACGTGAATGACATCTCATCGTTATGTTTGACTTAATCACCCCCTCCCACCTCTTACCTGAGTCCTTCTCAAAGAAAAGACAGCAGTGAGTCTGTAGTAGCCATGGTAACACCTGTGACAGATGAAAAGATGGATGACAGATATAGTACAATACAGCTGAGTCACTCCAGACACACATACAGATATTGACTGAATGGAGGGGAGCAGCACAATGGGAACATGTGGGCATCTACAGACAGAGAGAAACTTGAGGGGAGGGAGGCTGTGGGTCCCCTCCATTCACAGTGACTTCTTCTCACCTACCTCCCCCCCGCACCTCCTCCACCTCCCTCCACCTCCAGAACACATGTACTCCAATTGTCACCCACACATCATGCATCATTCAGTGCTTTTGATTGACGGCTGCAGGAAAACACCCCGACAAGTGACAAGATCATTGAGTGAGTGAGTCATTCATGCTCTGCAGAACTTCTGGTAGTTTCTGTCACTCAGACCAGGTGTATGCTGGCGTCAAGAAGACAAAAAAAAAAAACCCTCCCAAGCCTCCATCACACCTCATGTTAGGCGCACTTGAGGTCGGTAACAATAACAGGCTCGTTGCTGCAGGCTCGGCTCATGCACAAACACGACATCCTCCCTTTTCCCTACCTTTTTCAGCGCTGACATCTTCCTCCTCAGAGAAGGTCACTTCTTCTTCTTCGATAGTGAACGGGCGATAAATAAGTGAGAGGCGATCATGTCCCCTGGTATCCGTGAAGATGTTCATTGCTTCGTCCGTTAGAAACATCTGCAGCAAAGCGGCCGTAGTTTCCCATGATGACGGCGGCTTGAATGTGCTTTCTTGTCCGACGCAAGTCCTGATGCGGCGGCAGACTTCATTCTCTGGAGATAAAATTAAAACGCACTGATGTTGTTGTCACTGATAGCACAGCTCCTCTCATGAAGGCGGACAATATCAGGCGCCATTTTCACAAAGTCTGCACCCACAGCATGCCACTAGTATTTACTGATACAATCTAAGACAAATAACTTCTCTGGCATAAACTTGGACAGATGATTCAAAGTGAAAACACACCAAATAAAGGACAGTGATGTGAGGGTGAACAATAATAAATGTGTTATTTACAGTGAAAGAAAGAAACATTTTTCAGATCTACATTTATTTACTGCAGTAATATTACATAGTACATACTCACCACCCACTTCATTAAGTTCACCTGTACAAATTAATGTAAATTAAAGATTGTAATTTTACAGAAAACTAAATTGGGGACCTCAAAAAAACAAAACAAAAGGAGAGTCTAGTGTTTTAAATCATTGCAATGGCATTTTATATATCGATACTATCCTTTTTGTTTTCAAATTAATTATGTTGTTATCTTTGGAAAACAAAGTTTCATCCTGAGATCTCAAGAAAATTATCTTGTTATCTCAGGATAACAACATTTCTTATTTTGACATAATGATATAAATAACTCGAGATGTCGAGAAAACAAATTAAATTAACCCGTTATCACGAGAAAACTGAGAAAATGAAATTTTGACCGCTTAGAGCTTCCGTAGTCAGCACCACTGCAAACTACAACCTCAATAATGAACACTAAAACTACTGTAACACTACATTTTACAGTAGTTTTCTGTTTTGTTTGTTTGTTTGTTTGTTTGTTTTTTGTAAAATTACAGACATTATCTGTAAATTAACAACCAAACTGTTGTTTTAAGTATCATACCAGTTATAACAAATTAAAGTTATTTCTCATTTTGTACAGAAACATTGCTATATTATTTATATAGTATTTATTCTGCTTTCTTAAATTACAAACAAATTATGTAAATTGTTTTTAGAGTAGTTATGGGAAAGTTTGTAAAATAACTTTTTCTGCAGAACCTCAACTGAATACTTAATTTATTTATTTATTTCAGTTATGATAATCTACTTTAATATTACACATTTTTATTTATTTTTTTCCCCAGTGTAAATTAACACCTCTCTGACCTCTCTTACCTTCGTAAAGGCAGAATTTATAGCAGAGTTGTTGTTTTGGATCACATTAGTGTACCGAATGAAGTGGCCAATGAGTAACTTGGAAACCCATTTTTTTCTTATCCTTTACCCTTTATAATACTCAGAACCCAAAAGTGGAACTCGGTCCAGGGCTTATAAGAAAAGTTAAACACAAGTTTATTCTGATAGACGAGGATGAAGTCAAGTGAGTTGAACCTGAAGCACAGGAGTGCAAATGTCAGGCAGGAGGAATATTCAAACAAGAGGCTGTAACATGTTTACCACATACGTGACAAAACGATAAGGTGAAGACCGAAGTGAAGAGCCAATACAGGTGTGCAGGTAGCAGCAGGACGAGGACGATAAGGGACTGACGAGAAACACCAGGGAGGGGGAAAACGTAATAAAAAAATAATTGTACATTTTGAATTACTGAAGTTATAAGATTAAAACTATGGATGCAGACTTTGCTTTTGATTATAATAACAGAAACCTGTGAAGCTCTTACTGAAATAACTTTCTATTTAAAAGGTGTGAATCAATGGAAAACAACATTACAACGTGACCTTGGGCTCTTTCCTCCAGCAGAGCTTCCTGACAGGCCGGTGTTGGTTTGACTGCTGTGTCTCTGGACAGCTCCTGTGGGGTTTCATATGAGCAGTGAATTGGCAAAACACAAGCTCAGCATACACAGTATCTCCTTTAAAAAAGAGTTTTAAGCTACACTTTTACAGTCAGTCACCTCCTACATACCTTAATCTACCACACGTCTGTTGAGCCCAGAAGTCAGAGTCAAACACTGTGTAACTTTTCTACCTTAAACTAACAGGTTTTAAATCATTTTGATGCTACGTTCACTGATAATACGTGAACGGTGTCTCCATCATTCCCACTCTCTGCCTGTATATCTGTTCTTGCACTATGTAACTTTGTGCTACAGGTACGATCACCCACGAGAAGTCTGTAACGTAAGTTACACACCACCAACTATTTCACTGATTTTGGTGAAACTGGATCATATTTTATGGAGAAAATGTTTTCTTGTTTTCCCTCTGATGTCCTCCGGCTGCTCCGCCTCAACTCTGTGATTTATAGAGTTTCCTGATGGACAGTGAAGTAAACTGCTGCCAACTGTAGCTGCTGTTGTTAGCTCATGTTAGCTCAGTTTGTTAGCCGGGCTGCCCGGACTGTGAGCTCAGAGCACCGGGGGAGTGTTAGTGTTTGTACCAGAGGAGTTTTGGACCACCAGGAAGAAGAAGAGGTTTTCAGGCTCCGGGCGGGGTGGAATACTGCCAGGGAGTGGAGCCAGTGTCGTGCCAGAACCTGAGCTGGGCAAGCGGACAATGTAACTGGGCTCAGCAGCCTCTATGGACATAATGACAGAGGGGAGAAGACCGAAGGGGACGTTGGCAGAGGAAGCTAAGAAGAGAAAATGAGGGAGTGAGTGAGCAAGAAGCCCTCGGACAAGAGTAAATCTGGGACTGACTTTTAGTTGTTGGCGAGAGCTTGGTGAAATAAAAGGCTAAAAGACAGACGCCGAGCTGGGCTTGTTGCTGCTGGACTAGTAAGTAATATTAGCTGGCTGCTATGTCTTGTGTTGCTGACCTTGCTTGATGTTTGGCTGTTAACAAAGTGTGAAGGTTTCTTACCAAAAAGGAGGGATTTCTCTGAAAAAGTTTTGTTTTGAAGTGCCTTAAACTTTGCAGATAATGTTTATGGAAATAAAAGTGAGTGGGATTATTGTGAAGAAACATGGTGAGATTGCTTACTAATGCTAAGAGTTTGCAGCGTGGTGTGTGGGTCACTGAGAAATCGTGGGACGATGAAACAGCCAAAAGCTGAAAACGGCCTGCATCTCTTAACCTTTGCTCACACTGCAGAGACAAGAAGATTTCACACAGTTCAAATCAATCTGTATGCACAACATTAATAAACAAAGATGACATAACTGCAGCAACAGTAAAACACACATACAGAGTTCACTGTTACGGGTTAGTAGCTCAGTCAGGAAATGTCAATTCTCTGCAAGGAGATTTTAGTTAGGTGGGAGGAGGACGATAACTGTCTGGATGGTAAAAGAAACAAAAATCTGAGACACTGCAGCACACGTCAAATAACAGCAATAATTATAACATACATGTTTTGTTCACGGTTCCTGGTTTGAACCTGGAATGTGGAGTTTGCATGTTCTCTCCGTGTCTTTGTGGGTTCTCTCCGGGTGCTTCCTCCTACAATCCAAAGACATGAGCTTAACAGGTTAATTGGTGACTCTGAATCACCTGTATGTGAATGTGAGTGTGAATGCTTGTTTGTCTCTATGTGCCCTGTAATGAACCTGGGTGTACACCACCTCTCGCCTTAAGTCAGCTGGAATCAGCTCCAGCCTCCCACGACCCTGATGAGGATACGCAGTGACAGACAATGGATGGATGGTTAGCATAAACTTGTGCATGAAGATTACAAAACTCACACAGAGTTGTGACCTTTAAGTTATCTATTGTATAAATACATACATATACAGTATTAAAGAAATCCACAACCTTGTGAACCAGTGAGTTAGCAAAACTACTTTATGAAGCCCCACAATTCATTCAGCGTTCAAACAACTTACCTCACTAAATGTTAGGCATTAAACCAAGTTTTTGTTAAGGTAAAGACAGGTAAGTTGTTTTAAAGAAGAAAAATAAAAACATGTAGTAAGTTATTGCTCTGTGAAATATCCAAGTTTTACTGCCTCTTTAATTATTCCTGTTGGTACTGAGTTTGGTCACTGGAGGGCGCCAGATACAAGCTTCTTCTGTGTTCCCTGTCCATGGTGCTGAAACATTCAAAGGTAGGTAGGTTTAATTTGTTTATGTATTTCTCGTACTCGCACTAGAAGTGGAGCAGGGCTTAGAGTTGGATGAGGACGTGTTTCCACAACTGTCAAAGCAGTGTGTTTTGTCATCTCCATCTCTGATGATGGTAAGTTAACTGTTAAAGTTTATGTTTTTATTTCGTTGCAGGGATGCTTTGACAGAGTTGTATCTTGACTCTGAAAGAAAAACTGTTGATATTCTGAGCTAGCAGATTAAAAATCTCTTCACAATAAATTGTACCACGTGCATCTCCTACCACCTCCCACAAGCAGAAACATCCATCATCCAGACATACTTCAAATGTTTCCTCGTTTCTTGGACACTTGCAGCTAACAAGTGTAATTCTGAAAAAACATTTGACTGATTTGATTTACATTAAGTGACTGTAATGTACCCCTTTCCTTTTTTTTTATTGGATGTTACCAGACTTCCTGTTGATCTGCTTCCAAGTTCCTGGAAAAAGGCAACAGCTCTTTTAAAGATTCAAATCCTATTGGTCAGAATATGACATAGCAAAGAACCTCATCTGATTATCATGATTTATTTTTCTCCTTAGCAACAGACACCACAATCATCTCTCTACTATTCCTCCTGCAGCTATGCTGTTGTTATGTGTCAAATAAGAGAATTATAGCTCTCTATAGATGTATTAACTTACATATGTTACTTGTTTTCTTCACATCAGTGCATCTTAAAGAACATTCCACTGTTTATTTCAGTATATTCAAAGCAGGGTCTGCTGAAAGTGAGTGCACTACAGGAGTATACTTATTGTCAGTAAATTCATTTGAATATGATTCTACTCATTACTCAGATATTATGACCATGTCATGTTTGTAAACTGGAAGGCCAAAATATTGTAAACACCTTTCAATATAATGATCAACACCACTGCAAACTACAGCCTCAATAATGAACACAAAACACTACAATGTATCGTAAACAACTAAATTTTTACAGTAGTTTTCTGCTGTTTTTGTTAAATTGTATACAAAACTGTAATATTACAGACAGTAATAAGTAAACGCTTCATAGTTTGCTATGTTAGCACCACAGGCAGACTCCTGTGACTTTCTTGTGGGATTTTGTTGGTTTAAATTTGTTGTAATCGTCTCATTTTGCAGCTGGATTTGGATTTTAATTTATCATTATTAAATTTCATGATATTTTCTTCATACTCCAGAGAGATAGAGATCTTCAGCCTGTGAAACCTGTGAGAGGTGCATTGTTCCCTGCAGTTATCTCATCTGCACTTCACAACAAACACTTTAAGTACTGGTGCAGTTAGAGCTTCTGACCAGTATAACACAGGTGGACCCACTGGAACCACTTCACTGACACCAGTTTGCCAAAGTTGTGCCATTGCACATGCTAAATGACGTCATCCAGACCGCGTGAGGTTGTTACCTGCGTGTCACCTCCACCACACACCTGCATTTAAAGGTAATCAGCCTCCAGCTGGTGTAAATACATCCCCGCGTTGCTTCTCCAGCAGCATGCACAGACTTGTATTTATATTTCAATAAACTGCACATTATGAATGGTCACTTTGTGTGAAAACATCTCCAAACACTAAATAATGCCACTGACAACACTCATGTCGTCGATCCAACGTGCAGCTGCTGCGCAACCGGTTTGTTTCTGCCTCCTTCTCTGCTTTTTGTCGCATTGGATTTAAAGGCGAAGCAGAGTTGGATTTCCAAGTTAAGAGATGGTGGCTGCCTCTCTATAGCTGTGTGTGAATGTGGCGGGGAAAAAAACAAAACATGAATGTCAGTAACAAGAACAGTGTCCTGTGGTGATTTTGTGGGAGACGGGACGCAGTGAAAACCTCTGACGGGGGGTGGAGGTCGAGGTACCCGGTGAAGAAACCCGCCGGACAGCCGGGGGACCAAACTGGAGCGCGTCCAGCTGGCAGGCTGAGCAGGTAGGATGAATGAAAGTGGAAGGTGACGGTGTGTGTAGTGTCGTTGTTTGGGTGCAAAATATGTCACAGCTAAAAATAGTTGCACAACAGTAAAAATCACCCGCCCTGATAGGGATTAATGTAAAAACATGACTCCAAACTTCATTCACAAACCGCACAGTTTAATGTTGCGTGGCTGCTTGGATGCGGGGCTGTGTAGCAGAGCAGATTTACAGGACATTTTATGAAATGACAGAAATAACTCTTTAATACGGCGTACAATTCACCGAGCAGCACCTTGATTTGATCATAGCTTTGGGACTTACTTCTTCGGGGTCCTGCAATAATCCCTAAAATGATCTGCGGAGGCCAGCGTGAGTTCAAAAACATGAAAATAATTAGAAATGTATTTATAGGAAATCATGTGCATGCTGAATTTCCCTCAGGATGCTGCGCACGTTTTACAATCTGAGCCATGACAACCTTAAAACGCCAGATTATTGAATGGAGTTTGGTTAATCTTTCATAGAGAGTCGACCATGTGTTAAACACGAGATAACTCCTCAGCACTGCAGAGCAGCCTGTGTATACGATGTTAGAAAGATGATATCATTTTAACACATCTGTGGCTGTTTGTTGTGCAACATATGTTTATGTTAATGCAGGTTAAATATGCATAACTGTCAGCTCCTGCAGGCAGGTGACTCACCTGACACGCTGACCTTTTGTACTGTCCAAAAGCCATTTTAGTATGTTCGATAATAAACTATAATGTTTCAGCTCTCACCTCCAGGCTTAAATATTTCCTGTGAGGCTCTTCTTTTTCTAACATGTTGCACTCCTTTTATCCTGCTGATCAAAAGTCCAGAGATGAGTCACACTCATGAAACATTTATATTTATTCCCTCCTGTCCAGAGAGCAGTGTGCCTCACAAAACAGAGGACGCAGTGAAGGACACTGGGATACCTACCCCTGCACTCCTGCTGGATCATGGGTAACCATACCGGCAAAGACAGCCATGGCACCACAGGTATTTAAAAAACCAGAGGCACGAACAACACAAACAGCTCATTTTATAAAAGATGTTCACCGTTCATGACCAGTTTTCTTACAAATGCTTGAAATCTCTCTTGGTCATTAGACTGTAAAATACATAGATGGATGATGGATGGATTGATAGATACTTGCAAGGATATTTGTTGCCACAGTCTGTACAAAGCCTCACATAATACATAGATTCATAGATGCTATGACAGAGGGGACAAAACTCCTGCCATAGCATACCTGTTTACAGCCCAGAGACTTGAATCTGCGACTGGATAGGAGCAGTATGACGCATGAGTTGATGAGGTGGCTGGGGGTCATGTCCTTATACTCTCTGCTCTGCATGTAATGGCTTCACAGTTGAGGTCTGAGATGTTGCAGGACACAGATGATTTTGGAGGTGGTGTGTGTGTGATGCATGTGAGTTTGTTCGTATTATAAAAGCAGGATTTAATCTTCCTGGTTCCAAGAGCGAAAGTGCCACATGTTCTTTATTTCGGTGTCTGCCCAATCCCCAAATGCAAGGTAAAAATAAACTAGTTTGCACTCAGGAAAAAAAACAGCACTCTTTTGTGATGCAGAAGAGTAACAGGAGGCTTTACACAGATGGAGGCTTCAGCTTTGTGCTTGTTACTCTTCTGCCTTACAAAAGAATAAAAATGAATACAGAATAAACTATTGTGAGTCAGTTTATTTTCAGTTTGAATGGTGGATTTTGCTTTAACACTCCAGGTAAACAAGAGTGTCTCTCGATTCCTCATTATATCTCCCTAATTTAAAGATCATTCATCATATTCTTTTGTTTTCAGAAAGCACAGTGAGGCCAAAAGGATGGATGTGCCCTGTTTTTGTTTCAATGAACCTCCGGTGTCAGCTCCTGTACGATCACAGGAAGTGATGAATCAGAACTTTGCAGTGAAATACTAACTGTATCCCAGAGGATTTGGTAAAAGTTGGATTCAGCAGCGTCAGATTTCTCGTACTGTCAGTATCCTTCAGTTTAAAACAAGCTGTCGGCTAATGTGCCACCTCACACGTCTTGTTTTCTAAAGACATTTAGCCGGCCCTTCCCTCAGTTTAATTCTCACTTAGAGTTGTTTAAAATGCTGCTCCTTGTTCCCCTCTCTTGGCTGTCAGTATGCATGAAGTAGTCTCGGGCTTAGAGGATGAGAATAGCTCCCCTCTCGTAGCTTAGCAGACTTACATCATGCAGCTGCTGCTGCTGCTGCTGCTGCTGGGGAAATGATGACGCTGCAGAATCCTGCACTACAACACAAGGGCAAGGAGGATGAAGGAACATGGGAAGATTTGAAGCCAAAATCTGCTTGAGTTTATAACAAATGCACACTATAAACGGCATCATACAGAGACCTCATAGCTTGTGCATTGTTTGTCAGTGACAGGTGACATTTTAGATGTTTCACGATGCAGAAATCAATGAAACTGATTGAAAAATGTTCATGCAGATTGCTGGCAGCATCGATGATGGATGTAATCGCCTCGTGGTAGCAGTGAGAGCAGCTGTTAGATAGTAGATCAGGGTAAAATCGGCTCTCTTCCTGGATCTTGCCACATGGGGGAACAGTGTGTTTGCCTGCCAAGGCATTGGCAGGAGAGGATTTTTGCTGCATCAGTCAGGCCAGGACAGTAAATAAGGGAGCGGACACGGGGTGCTTACATCTGCATCGAGGAAAAGAAGAGGGGGGGGGGCTTTGCTTTCAGCACACTTTTCAACTTATATCAGTTTTTACCTCTCTGATTCCCTCTTTCTTTCTTTTGCTCCCCGTCCGTTTCACTATTTATTTCCCCCTCTCAGGTTCTCCTTTAGATTTCTTCCACACGCCTCCAACCACACCCTCAGAGGCAGAGCTGACTGCCATGGCCTTATCCTCTGCAGCTTCCTCTAATAAGGCACAGACGCCATCACCACCAGCCGGCAGCACCACCCCCACCACCACCACCTCCACCTCCACCACCACCACTACTACTCCAGCAGACTGGACACAGAAACTGTCTGCTCCCTCAGAATGGGCCGTGATCAGCGTAGACAGCGTCACCAGCTCAGAGACGAATGTGAGTGATGCAGCAGCGAGGCACGGGATGGCAGCGGGCAGTCCGGGCAGCCCGGCATCTCCGCCTCTGTCCAGAGAATCACCTTCAGAGCAGAGCTGGCAGGAGCGGGACAGCGGGCTGGAGCCGCAGGCTGCAGAGGAGAGAGCCGGAGAGGAGATGACTCTGGTTTTACTCAGCCTGATGGAGCACTACAGGGCCTCACTAGGCCTGACCCCCAATACTGATGTTACCACGGGAGCAGTAGGTAGGTTGTTTTCTTAAACTTTCAAGGTCAAGTGTGTCAGATTTAGTGGCATTTATTTACAGCATACAGCAGAATTAAATATATAATATGTATAACTTTGTGTGTAATCACATGAAAATAAGACTAGTTATGTTTTTGTTGCCTTGAATTGAGCCTGTTATATCTAGAAATGCTGCAGGTCCTCTTCCACTGTGTCTGCCATGTTTCTACAGTAGCCCAGAACAGACAAACTGGCTCTAAATGGGACCTTTCACAATTTTTGATGCGTTTTGCAGCCACCATAGTTTTGCCGTCTATGAAGGAGAGGATGAAATAAGAGCGTTACAGTCTGCAGCTACACCAATAAATCCTATGTAAACTTTTATTGACCTCTGTTGGAGATCAGAAGAAACTGCAACACTAGTTACAGATTATTGATAACCTTCTTAAAATTCATCTGGCTGTGAAGCATTACTGATTTCAGTATTTGTATGAACTAAATGAATCAGGTGCAAGAAGAAAACTTAAAGTAGTATTTCAGTGATTTTGTTTATGCTTGCAAGAGACAAATTAAACAAAGAACGATCAGAAGTGAAGCAGCAGAGGCCGAGACATTCTCACTTTTAGTCACTTAGTGTGGATTAAGCTCTCAAAACACTGAATCCTACATTTCCCATGATGCATCTTAACAGCATCTTTTGTTATACCACCCTGAGTAGTAAATGTCTACATATTTCCAACTCCATGCCTCCTTTGGTAATTCAGGTTTTGTGTTACAAACTTGTTTTCAAACCCAAACCGAGATAATACTGATGACATCACAATGACATCACAATGACATCATAAGGGTTATAAAGCTCCTCCCGAGCCACAGAATAAATTCTATCACTGTTTTTACAGGATGAGTGATACTCACTACCTTCACTCAACCTTGTGTCCTTTTTTTGTTCGTCACGTCTGTCAGAGCTGCTCAGGCGCTTGATAACACAGAAAGATGAGCTGGTTGAGGAGGTGGACACACTGAAGGAGACACTGAGGGTGAGTTTGAACTGCAGGTCTCATGACACTCTTAGGCAATAAAAAGTTTCTGAACCTCACAAACATTTACAATAGAGACTTGATTTTGACAACTTTCTTTGGTCCTCCATGACAGACGGAGCAGTTGGAGTGGCGTCAGTTCCAGTGTGACCTCCAGGTTGCGGTGTCCGTGGCCGACCGGCTGCGGGTCGAGGCGGAGCAGGCTCTGGGTTTGCTCCAGGAGAGCCACAGGGCTGTGGAGGAGCAGTTGGCTCAGGCTCTCAGGAGACAGGAGGAGAAGGACCGAGAGCTGGAGGTTCTGAGAGCCGAGCACAGAGACGTCTGCCTCAAACTAACTGAACTCAACCTGCAGCGACAGCAGGAGCAAGCTGAGCTGGAAGCTCTGAGGATCGCATGCCGGGTGAAAGACGTGACAGATTATGACCAACAGGCAGAGAGACAAGACTCTGAGGAGGGGCAGGGGGAGGACATACAGGAAGTCGTGGTGGAAAAAGAGGAAGTTGAAGCCGACACTGAAGAAAAGAATGTTGAAACACAAAAGGAGGAAAATGAAACAGATCAAGAGGTGGATGCTAAAGTTGTGGATCAGGATCCTGAGGAGGCAAATGGATCAGAGAGCACACAGCTGACGGGGAAAGGGGTGGCGGAGGCATACCTTCGAAGTTTGGCTGCCCTGGAGAAGAAGAAAGAAGGAGGACGAGGACATAAAGATCCAAGGAGGATTGTGATGCTGTCTGAACGATCTTGGTGAGTCTACATTAACACTCACAACACAGTCACCCCTATACATAAAAGACAGCATCATAAAACATACAAAAAAATGTCTTTTAGGAGTCTCTCTCGTCTCCCACTCCCGATTGACCCCATCAATGAAAACGGGACCCCAAAAAACACAAGTACAACATTGCCGCTATGCAAGGTACGACACATGTTGAATTCATATGAAAATGTTCCTTTAGAATATCATGATTTTATGAATGAACATCTCTAAACTTTTCCAGAAAGAAGAGCCACCAAAGCGGAGAAGGGTGGACCGCATTCTACAGCGGCAGGACAGCTGGTCCAGCTTTTACACAGGTGAACTTAAAGCTCCAGCACTAAGCCCCCTTCATGTCCTTTTAGACAGATTAGTAAAGACTTGTATGACTGTGGTGTCATTTTTGTCTTGCAGGAAAACAGGATGAGGACCAAAGCTCAGATTCCATTAAGTAAGGAAATATTAGGCCCTTTTTTATTGTTGATATTGACATTTCATCCATCCATCCATCCATTTTCTTTGGTTTATCCGGGGTCGGGTTGCGGTGGCAGTGTGTTTAGCTGGGCCATCCAAACGTCCTCCTCGCCAACAATGCATTCCAGCTCCTCCTGGGGGATTCAGAGGTGTTCCCAGGCTACATGGGCTATGTAGTCCTTTCAGTGGGTTCTGGGTCTTCCTCAGGGTCTCCTCCCAGTCGGACATGCCCGGAACACCTCCAAAGGAAGGCCCCCAGGAGGAACCACCCCAGCTGGCTCCTTTTGATGTGCAGGAGCAGTGGCTCTACTCTGAGCTCCCTCCTGACGTCCAAGCTTCACACTCTATCTCTAAGGCTGAGCCCAGCCACTTGTATCCGCAACCCAAATCTCATGACCATAGGTGAGGGTTGGAACATAGATGGATTGGGAGCTTCGCCTTCTGGCTGCTCCCTCTTCCCCACATTTACCATAACTCGTGAACAAGACCCCGAGATACTTGAACCCCATTACTTGGGGCAGCAACTCACTCCCAACCCGGAGGAAGCATTCCAATGTTTTCCAGCAGAGAACCATGACCTCAGACTTGGAGGTGCTGACTCTCATCCTGGCAGCAAACCACCCCGGTGCGTGCTGAAGGTCACGGCCTGGTGAAGCCAGAACAGAACCACATCATCTGCAAAAAGCAGTATATCAAGTCAAATACTGACATTTGAACAGACACTTAAGTCTGCGTGTAAAAGAGATGGAAATCAACCATGAAGTCACATTCAAACCTTGCCACAAACTCCAATTGGCGCCGCTACTTTCTTTTAAACATCAGCTAATTACACAATTGATAAAACTGATTTTAAATTGACGATATTGTACTTTTTCTGCCATTATATGTTTTGCTTTTATCTATACTTTCTCTGGTGTTCTTTGTTTAAGCACTGTGTAACTATGCATCGCGTCACAAGTCAAGTTATTTTTAAATCTGTGGTTTTCTTTCCTTCCCAGACCACAGGATGGCTTCAGCGCTCTGCTGAGGCGTCACGGCGGCTCCAGAAGAAACTCCCTGCTGCGCTGGTGCCAGAGTCGTACCCATGGTTACAAGGTTAGAGAGAAGAAAATCTGTAAATATTTAGAGGAATTCAGTGTTATGCCCTGTTACCAGTCATGTCTTCATCAAGTGTGTTTTGTGGCAGAATATTGAGATCACAAACTTCAGCAGCAGCTGGGAGGACGGCTTGGCGTTCTGTGCCGTTTATCACACGTATTTACCAACTCACATCCCGTACGACACCCTCAACCCAGCAGACAAGGTACAACTGTTTCAGAAGCACAAGTTTTTACAGAGAAAACCACTTGTGCTGATGAAAGGCAGAAGAGTATGTCTATAAAAATTTGTCTCATGATATAAAAGCTGCTCCTGATTTAAAATGTTTTCACAGAAGGAAAATCTGGACCTTGCTTTTAAGACAGGAGAGAGCGCGGGGATCACAGCCACACTGGTGAGACTCTTTACACTTCATATCATCACTACTTTAAACCAGCTTCCGCTCTCCTAATCTTCTTTTACGTGTCGATTTGTCCAACAGACAATGGAGGAGATGCTGAAAGCCGACGGGCCCGACTGGCAGAAGGTCCTGGGTTACGTCGAAAGCATTTTCCGTCACTTTGAGATGTGAAGTCTGTTTCCTCTCGTCTTCTGCCTGGTTCTTTTTACCACAAAGGACTGAAACACTGTTCACCACAAGAGGGAGCTCTACTCATAATGAACCGGCCAGCCAGTCAGTGTTAGATTTTATATTATTTTATGTATCGATACAACATCCTTCACACAGAAATGATTATTTGGCGACACCCAGGTGGAAAAAACTAAACCTTGGTGTATTTTTATTTTTCTAGCTGCCGGGTGACGATGCACAAGACACACAGAGATTTGTTGTTGAGTTAAAATCGGTCCAGAATATAAACACCTGCTTTATTTTCACTTTTGTTACTGGGAGCACTGATTTTGCACCGTTTGCCTTTTTAAAATATATATATATATATACTGAGCACTTTGATTACATCTGTGTTGTACTTTTAAGTGGATGATTTGGGGGCACTTTAGATTTATTTATGTTATTTTTATCATGAACCTCTCCTGCCATGATCATCGTATCATCATGTCTGCATGCACCCAAACCTAAAACCCACAAACTAAGAGGAAGGGGGCAGACGTGAAGCCAGATTTTATGTTGGAATAGTGACGCTTCAACCTTAAACACTACACAGTCTGTCTGAAGGAAGCTGCCTTTGAGGAAATGTATATATGTAAATGTGTGTAAGCACTCCAGTATTTTTAAAAACATGGTAAACATATGAAGATGTTGTTGCCAAAGCCTTATTGCAATAATAAAGTTATGTACATGGACGGTTGTTTTACTCTATTAAAACCACACACACACACACATATTCACAGAAAACCCTTTTATTTTAACAAAAGAATGACTTATCATACATGACAGCATATAAAAATGGTTTAAAATGATAAAAAAAGAGATGGCATTAAAGGAAATGTTTAAGGTTCAATGACAAAGAAAATGGTCAAATGTAACTTGTAACAAATAAATACTGAAATATTTAAAAAAGCAATAATTTAACATTGTAAAGATGCTTTAAACGAAACCACGATGTGGATGACGGGATGAATTTCATCTTTGTTGGAACGTGTTAGTGTTTTGAGTTTGAAGCTATGATTTTTCTCATTATTTCTCAAGAAAGAAAAGCAGGTGATAGACGAGATGTCGGAATTACAGTAAGTTCATGTTGATCCAAAGCATTAGACGAGCGTAACCTTTCAGTCGACCGATGAATGATTCCTACGAAGCTGGAATGGCGCCTCCTATAGGTGGTGTCGACAGCGGCGGTAAGAGGAGAGACTTCAGTTTAACGGACATGGCTGCAATTTCAGGGTCCTGGGTTTCATACATCTTCACCAGTCTGGCAAATTTTAGGACACCTGAAAGAGAAGCAGAGCCAGGACCAATGTGATTAAAATGTATGTATCCACACTGAAGGAACAATACCATTTAAAGAAAGAAAATTAGACTAGAGATGTTTATTTCACTCAGGTTTGAACAGCTAATCTCAGGAAATCTGGTCATGTAACTGTATTTAACATTCAACTGACAAGATCAAGTCTCAAACCATGACATTGATGTTAAATCAGGTTTGCTGGTCCACCTCAAACGGAGTACACCTTTACGTTTCTCATCAGTAAAATCCATGAAGCTGTCAGCTACACTCGTATGTACTTGTGCTAAAATGTTCGCGCCCTATAGTAAATCTATACTTGAGAAAATGCTGCCTCATACTGACCCTCTCCTTCGTTGTTGAAGCCGTAGGCTTTGATGACCTCTTGTTGAATCTGCGTGGCCACGGGGAGCACGAGCTGCAGCATCTTGCCCATGTCGTTGCAGGCGCTTTCTCGAGCCTCCTCCATCCTCGCAGCGTTTTCTGGTACTGAGAAGGCCTGGATCACCTCACTCAGTACCACTGGTGAAAGAAAAACGGACAAAACATCAGGAGCTGCTCTGCTGTAATGTAAGTAGACCTTCTTTTTATGTAGCATATAAAAGCATCAACCTGAAAATAAAATGTGCATTTCATTACAACAAGTCTGAGAAAGTGGAAGAGTTTTCAGGTGCTTTGATGTGCTCTCCAATATTTATTCAACATAATAACTATGTGGGACACCTAAGAAAGACAGAACGGCTGGAAAATGTACATTTTAGGGCAGCGTTTCTCAAACTTTTTCCACTGTGTACCACCTCTCAAAGCTCTCCAAGTACCACTGTCATGATGTCAAAAATACAGCAGCACAGGCCGACTTTATTCAGCTATGTTCAGTTCACACAGGAGGCAGGTTTATTCCTAATAAGATGATCATTTATTGAACAGAACCAGTTCAAGAACCAAAGCTCATTTGGTTGAAAAGGTGTACTCCCGATTCACACTTCTCATGCTAATATTTCCCATTTGGAGACTAGATAATAACGATGATTATAACCCCAGCATGACTTAATGTAGCACTGTTAAATTACTCAATTACTTTGTCCTGTGTTAATTATATTTACTATTATATATAGATATACACCGACTGGCCACTTCATTAGGTACACTTGTACAATCCACTACGACAGCTCTGTCATAAATTCCACTTTATGAAGCTTATAATGTTTCAGTTTTTGTTGACACTGTCAGAGAGGTTTAATTTAACTATTATGTTTATTATTGAGGCTGTAGTCTGAACTCTTTTCTTACTTATAAGTCATTTCTTATCAGCCTTGTGTATACGAGCTGCTGTACAAGTGAATTTCCCCAGTGTGGGATCATTAAAGTCTATCTTATCTTATTATATTAAGAGGTGTTTATAATATTATGGCCCTCTCATGTATGTAAACGGGGTGGCCAAAATATTAGAAACACCTTCTCCGTGTGATGCAGCTCTTCTTACCTCTGGTCTGCTCAACAGTGAGGGTGGGCTGCTGTGCTGGAGCTGAGGCCATGTCTGCACAGAGAAGAGACACACACACATTTACAGTGAACAGAGAGAAACCAAACCTGACACAGACTAATACAGTGATGTTTAACCTGTGTAACCTCAGCTGTGGAGCGTCTGACTGACTTAATAATCGATTAATCGTTTCAGCACAACTGTATTCACTAGTTGTTGCTGCTTCTTTTCTCTGTTAGCCGTCACGTTAACGTTACATGATTGCAAACTGAATATCTCTGGACTGTTGGTCAGCAAAAACAAACAATCTTGGACATCTTAAGCTCTGCAAAACTGTAAAAAAAATCCAGATTTTTCGTAGGTATGGTTAGGTTTAGGTTAGCTGGACGTTGGTTCAACGTTAGAATCGACCGTTTACTTTCTCGCTATTAGCTCAGGAGCTAACGTCAGCGTAGGAAGCCGTTAACATCTTGAAAACATACATTACAAAAGTGTTACTTATTAATTTAACTGTAAAATGTCTTTAAACTCACCACTGAGGAAAATAATAACCTAGCTTGAAGCAGACCTGTGAGAAACGACACCTTTTACGACAGTTGAGAGCTTTTTGCGACGCTACTTCCGCGGCTGTAAAAGGTAAACAAAGCTAAGCTAAGCTAAGCTAGCGTGGTGTAATCTCTCCAAAATGTCGCTAAAGTGCAACTTAAAGTGAATATCATGTTAATATAGCTGCGTTAGACGTCGTGTGAAGCTTTTTTGAAGCCGAGCTGCTACCCAGGAGTTTTGAATGACTTGTGTTCGCAGCTGTTTTGCCACGTACACCTGATAACGTTTAGCTGTCTGTGGGTATCGATGGAGCAGAAGCTCGCCGAGTTCAGAGCCAGACGACAGGCTGTTGTTAAAAAGGATGAGAGTGCTGCTCCGCAGTGCACAGCACAGACAATGGAGGACACAGCTCCTCTGACTGATACAACACCGACAACTGACAGACAACAGACAGAAGAGGAGGCAGAGAGGAGCAGGGGTTCACCTCAGAGCTCTCCGAGGAAGGTGAGACATGAGCTGTGACAGCTGGATCTGAGCTTTCATTGACTTTATTATGATACTTATTAATTCAGTTCAATTTTATTTATATAGCGCCAAATCATGACAAAAGTTATGATATGACATTTCCCATATATAGCAGGTGCAGACTGTACTCTTTATAGACTGTACTTAATAATTCCCACCATGAGGAAGCACTTGGTGACAGTAGCAAGGAAAAACTTCCCTTTAACAGGCAGAAACCTTGACCAGAACCAGGCTCATTGGTGGGCACACAGTAGCAATAAAATACTGATAACTAAGACTATAAACTTTAATGGAGATATGACTAAATGATGATCATAATAATAGTATTTGTAGGTGACTTCCGGTATGCGCTGTAAGTGGTGAGACACATGCGCTCTGTGAATAATAGTATTTGTAGTGGATATATATGATTCTGACTAAGGGATGACCTGAGCCAGCCCTAACTATAAGCTTTATCAAAAAGGAACGTCTTAAGATGACTATTAATGTGTAAAGGGTGTCCACCTCCCAAGTAACTGATATTTTCATGTCCCTTAATCTCACCATTTTTTTGTATTGATTAATCATTTGGTCTATAAAATATTTATTATAATTATTTAATATCAAATTATAATATTTATTTATTCTGACTCACTTAATCAATTCAGTAACTAACTTTTTCAGCTCTACTCCAATACTAAATAATACAGTCTTGCAATGTGCACAGGGAAATATAATAAAAATAAAACTAAAACATTTCTGTTTTGAATGTGCCTGACTCTCCCCCCCCTTTTATTCAGGGAATATATTAATGAAAATAAGTTTCTGCTTTTAATGGGCCTTATTTTGAAGGGCTCTTTTTGAAAGCTTATAATGGTAAAATTTAACCAAAAAAACACTCACTTCACTCCATAGTATTCCTGACCTGACCTCTAAAAGTCTGTTTTGTTGTCAACAGCTTGATCCACAGTAAAGTACCAATGTAAAAAGGGTTATTTATAGACCAGCCAGTGTCTGGTGCAGTGCCTCTAGAGAGTTCTCCTAAATACCAGTCTGTAATCATTTGAAATCTATCAAACTACTTCAGCATGTAACAAGTCTCTGCTCTTAACTGAAAACACCATATTTTGTGCTGAGACCCTTTGTATATCTGAGATGTTGAACCTCCTGTTCTGTCTTCCCTGCAGGACGGTGGTGATTGGCTGCTGGACAGCGCTCTGGGAAAGTGGCTGTCCTCGAGACAAGTTGTCTGCTCGAACCTTACCTTGCTTAAAGTGCTGCTGTGGCTGGTGTTGCTCGGTCTCTTTGCTGAACTGGAGTTTGGCCTGCCTTTCTTCGTCATCTCCCTCTTTTACTGGCTCTATGAAGGACTCCGCAGCCCAGCTGCCCGCGAGCCCGGAGAACTGAGCGCTTATTCTGTCTTCAATCCGGACTGTCAGCCTCTGCTGGGCTCTCTCACTGCAGAGCAGCTGGAGGGAGAGATGGGTTACAGACCACTGGCTAACAGATGAATTGCTTGTGATTTGCACATTTATTTCAAATAATCAGATTGTTTGTCTTTTCAAAAATGTTAATTTTATTCAGGAACGTGCAGGGACAATGTCAATTTATTATTTCTGTATAACACATTAAATTGAGATTGGTTGACTTAAAGTTTTATTCCTGTACCTGTGTCTTCTTTGAAGCAGTTTAATCGTGTCACAGATCACCTGTGGTTTAGGAAGAGGGTTATACCACATCAGATATCATGTCATTAAAGACTTTAAAATCTGTCTTTTGTTTTGAATTTATCTCCATTTCCTGTACTGGCCAACATGGGTTTGGTAGAAGATGTGTTTAGGTATTTAGTAGTGAAATGTGGAGAAACAAAGGGGCACGCTGCTTTTAATTTATATGAAAATGTTTAAACAAATGGCTTCCCAAGTTTAATAAATCATTTTTAATATGAAGCAATGTTGCATTTTGTATCTGAAATCTGAAAAGAAGTTCTGTTGAGGACTTTCCTAATAAAAAATAATAAAATGAAAGCTAATTAAACAAGCAAATATCTCTGAGTACGGATCTTTGGAGCCGTCAGTCCTTCATTATCCTCACTGACAGTATACAGAATGAACAGCATATATGTGATGTCACCAACATGTTTCTGAAGAGCTGTTTTGAAGCTAAAAACCTGGCTCTGGCCACAAAGAGTCCATGCTGTTAATTATGCATAATTTTAAGCCTTAATATAATTTGAACAGGTGAGTTCTATAAAAATTCACCCTCACTACAGTTGCCACGAACGTGGAAATTAGCTATAGAGACCAAAACTGTTTTTTGTACCAGGCTGTAAACATGTTTATTTCTGCTGTGAAGTTGGACATTTTAACATGGGGACTTATGGAGACTGACTCGTTCTGTAGCCAGCCTCAAGTGGACGTTTGAGGAACTGCAGTTTTTGGCACTTCCACATTGGCTTCCTTCAAACGAAAACCGGCGGACTTTTGGACCCATCGTAAGAGAGAGAGCGCCTCCGTTTAGACAAAGCGAGATGAGTCCCTCCCATCTACTTCCGCATTAGCTTTAAAGCCGTTACACCGGTCAGAAATATTTGATCGTTTCTGTGTTTAACTAGAGCCAAAAGGCTAAAAACACACCTACATTATATTTAAGCTGCTGTCTGCGCCCCTTTTATGTGTATTAAACATATCATTAGTTAGTAGATGTGACTGAATATCATGATAAGCTAGACTGCTAGCTGCGATAGCTCACTATTTGACTTTTGGGTTGCCAGGTAACTATCTTGACTTTCTTTGGGTCAAAGGTCACGTCCTACGTCTCCCAAATTCAAGTTGTCGAACCCGTGAAAGCTGTTCGGTCACTGCTTCTCCGTCAGTGAGTATTCACCACACGTTTACTGGATATTTAATCGATTTAATTGGATTAATAAATCTAATTTAGCTAGCTATTAAAAGTAGCATTGTAGCTAAGTAGCCGGCATTACAGAGATATGCTTCTTACTGTGTTTACAAGCTCTTTTTTAGTTACCTGACTAACCTGTTTGCTCTAAAAATAAAAGATATAGTGTATGAAAGCAGTTAATTTAAAGGCTCGGCTCATTTTGTGGAGTCACCAGGCGATTAAGCCATTGCTACATGCAACAGAGGAGGAGATGTAACCATACAAAGTGAAGAAGATGGGCTGCAGATCACTCTGTCCTCCTGTAAACTTCATGCAGGTTTAGGTAGTGGTTCTGATATTGAATGGTGTCCTCTAATAAAGGTGTTTCTCTGTCTCTGTCAGCAATGTCTGGAAGTCCTGTAGTCATGCGCCTGGTGGCCTCTGCCCACACTGTAGCTGAAAAGGCCGGAGCCATTGTGAGGAAAGTGCTTCACAGTGGAGATCTTGGCATTGTGGAGAAGGTGGGACACAGTTATGTTTTTGCTATTTTAAATCCCAGGAAGAAGTACAGCTACAAGCTTGTCCCAGATACAGAAGATAAACTGTCTGCTGTGGGGATTTAAATCATCTGGAAACCCAAATCTGCAAAGTTATTGGGACATTTATTATGCAATTAATTCAGTTCAATTCAAAAATCCCTGTCCGTTGTCCCACAAAACAAAACCTCTCTGCTCTCACTTAGTCTGTGTCAAAGCCAGCCCGAGCCAGAGACGATTAACTCTGAAAAATATATAGATTCATAGAAAATCTTTGCCAGAGCCGAAAGAAGTTGACTTCTGTACGTTAAGTGTGATAAATAAACTCATAAACTGTCAAGAAATGAAATATTCTTACACCTGTTTTCGTTATTAAACAGAAAAATACAACCTATATACCTTCTGACTTAAAGTTTCTCTCTATTACCAAATTAAGATTTGCTTAATTGCCTTGTTAACTCATCAGAAAACACTTCATTTAAACTAGACAGAAACAGAATAAAACACTTTCTGCTGTTCCAACAGTCACCAACTCTGATTTGGTTGAAATGAATCCTTTGTTCACCGAGTGAGACGTGAAAATATCCTGGTTGAATAACTGGTTTTTGTCAAAGGAGTCTGGTCTGCTGTCTTTATAAAGAACATAGATAACGGCGTTAGTTCGGCTGGCAGTCACCAGTCAACAGGGTGGCTCGTTAAACCGAAACACCGGTACTCATGAAGGAGAGATGTCATTTAAAATATGATCTGTGACACAGAGACAGTCCTGAAGAGAGCAAAATGAGCTGTTTGTTGATCTAAATTTTCTAATACTTATGAATGAAACCCTCAGCTTTGATATCTTATATGCATTTTTACTATTTCAAGCCACATTTCCAGAGGATTTAGGGTTTAGGTTTTAGTGCAGGATGTAGACTGAGATGAGTTGTTTTAACATTTTCTGCTTCCTCCATGACCCCTCCACAGACCGGAGCTAATGATCTGCAGACACTGGCAGACAGACTGGCCCAGCAGAGCATTTGTGCATCGCTGTCCAGACGTTTCCCCAAAATCACCATCATAGGAGAGGAGGTGTGTATGTTATGTCTGTTTAATGTGTTGTATTCTATCATTAGGCTTTATAGAAGGAGAGGTGACCGTGTGTCATGACTTGTTTATCAGGAGCTTCCAGCTGAGGAGGTAAGAGAAGATCTCATTGAGAGTGGCCACTCAGAGGAAGTCCTTCAGAAGACGTGTCCGGCAGAATATAGAGAGCTGAAAGAAGAGGAGGTAACCTGCTGATATATTCAGAAACACAGTAAATATTAGCAGTTAAATAAAGAAAATGGTACCATCTGTGTCTCATAGTTGTATCAACACAGAAATGTTTGCTCTTGCTGTGTGCACATACTTCTTCTGAGTGTTTCTCTCTGAATTTCAGCTCGTTGTGTGGGTCGATCCTCTCGATGGCACCAAAGAATACACTGAAGGTAGACTCTTTAAATAGTCATCTTTAAAAAAACCCGCTTGTGCATATATATATACAGTGTGTGTGTTTGTGTGTGTGCTTTTGCCTTCAATGCAATGCGGGCCGAGTGAACGATCCAGTTCTTGGAAACTCCCTGAACAAATATATCTGATATCAAAGTGACCCCACCTGCTTTCATTAAAGATCACATGCACACAATGCACTTTCAACTTACATATTAATCTTTTAGCATTAAGGTCATGCTATGCTCATGTTATGGTGTAACTACTCCATAGTTCTGATTTACTTGGGATGCAGATACTCACCTTATCAGACAGACACGACAGATCCACATCGATATCAATAGAAAAGTCAGTGTTTCTGCTGTCAGTTGGCAATTTATTCAATCACATCGGACCGCCCACTCATCATTATTATTATTGTAACTTTAGTAAGGACACTCAAAAGATAAAGGTCCATAGTACACCTTCTTGCTCTCAGCTCTCAAACCTTCACGACTTTTCCTTCCCCTTCCTCATGTTTCACTGCTTCTGCTCTCTACCTCTATGTTTGTTTCTCTATTCTCTCTCTGCTGACCCCAGCTTCACGGTGTCTCCGTCACCAAACCGATGCCCACATACCACGCAAAGGGTCGGACATCTATCGGCCTCACAGCACAGCTCTCTGTATGAAAAGGCAACAGCATGGATGATCTCAGTCTTCTTCTTTCTGTCCTGCATGAAGTTGCAGTAATGACACTTTCAGCTTTAAGTGCCCTCCAGCTAACGTCCTGCTATTTTCTCATCTAAGGGCTCCTGGATAATGTGACGGTGCTTATTGGTATTGCATACGCTGGCAAACCTATTGCAGGCGTCATCAACCAGCCTTTCTACAACTACCAGGTACAGCCCAGACTAATGATTTCGTCTCCTAAAAGCTGGCGCTCTGGTTCATTCAAAAATGTCTCCCCGTCAGCTCGGAGCAGGATCAGCTTTAGGACGAACCATGTGGGGAATGCCGGGATTGGGCGCCTTTGGATTTAAGCTGCAGGAAGTTCCAGGTGATAAACGCATCGTCACCACGACGCGTTCCCATAGCAACAAGTTGGTAACGGACTGTGTGGACGCCATGGAGCCTCATGAAGTTATAAGAGTGGGTGGCGCTGGAAACAAGGTGAGACACAAACTCCAAAAAAACCTCAAACTGAACATGGAGTGATGTTATAGCTGTAACACTCACAGTGCATAAGGAAAAGAGCGTGTCGATGTGTAAAACTGTTTGTTTCTCAAATCATCTCTCTGCAGATAATCCAGCTTGTTGAAGGAAGAGCTTCTGCTTACGTCTTCGCAAGTCCAGGGTGCAAGAAATGGGACACCTGCGCTCCTGAGGCCATCCTGCATGCCGTTGGAGGTAAAAACCCTCAATTCTGTTGCAGTTTCCACCAATAAACACGAGGACACATGCGGAGTGCCGTAGTTCACGGTGTGCTGATATTCAGCATAACATCACAACCTTGAGTGTGATATTGCTTTTATACAACAGTTCTACAAGAGCATTTATTAGTAAACAGTAAGAGATTATTGACAAGAACACTGTCGACATATGCTGCTGTGCTCTGTCGCCATTCGTGGACTATTGTCCAATCAAATAACTTGAGAGCTAACTGTCTGAATCAGTGTCTAAAATGGGGTTTTTTTTCTTTATTTCTCGTGCAGGTAAACTGACCGACATGCATGGCAACGCATACCGCTACCATGCTAACGTAAAGCACATGAACTCGGCCGGCGTTCTTGCAACACTGCGCAACCACGAGTACTACGCCAGCAGAGTACCACAGTCAGTGCTGCAAGCCCTCAAGTCAGACTGAGGTCAGAGATTTACACTGATGTCTGTCGGAGATTCAACGCTTAAAATCCACACGGAGAAGAGACTCCTGGACACGTGCACGAACCTTTTTATATGTGAAAATGTCATTTTAAAAATTTGATCAGATTTTCTGATCTTGGCCACATCTTAAGGCTTTTTGCATTGTCACATGTAATACATGTTTATTCCACAAAGTGAACTACTTTTGTTTTTATGTCAGTAATTAACCAGAAATAATCAGAGAGCAGGCTCAACAGCACTTCCATTTATTTCACTCGTTTGAAACAAACTCGTACAAATCTCAAAACGTCTTAACATACTGTTTGAAGACCAATAGATTTACAAGGCAAAAGGCAAAAAAATAAATAAAAATACATCGGTTAAATGTTCATTAAGTGAGTTGGAAATGACTTACTTCATTCAATAACCACTAAGTGGGAACAACAGACAAAATGCCATCATCTTGATGAGTTTGACCTCTTTACAATGTCATGCAATGACTGGAAGTGCAACAATGTTCAGTGTGTGAGCCGGACATCTACTGAAAGAATGAATATACTGATAACTATGGTGTTCTTCACATTCCTTATATATCTTGTTTTCCTGCATATCCGTCTCTAATTTTCTACACACATACTGTACTTACCAGACTAAAGGACACAACCTCAAAGTGCTCGCTGATGTTTGGTCCCCACATTTTCCTCATACACTGAATTTACATCAAAACTGAAAAATAAAACTTTTTACCCTATTGCATTACTCAGTGGAAAGTCTGCTCTTTTAAAGACCACAGACGCTCCTTCAGTGATGTGAGGGATAATAAAAAAAGTTTCAGAACTTGGTGCTGGTTGTGGAAAAGAGGCTGGAAACATGTAATGTAGAGCATCTACTGTGCACGAATGCCCTAATAAAGACAACAGCAGCAGAGGCTGGCTGTGTCCTACAAATGTTTATGTTTGCACGTGGCAAGATTTTTAGCAATATTTATTGCATCTAATATCGTCAAAATATCTGGATTTTATTGACACCTCCTTGGGGAGAAAAACATTCTTGAGTCGAAGGGAAACTTCTTATAGGAAAAAATTGGCAAGAAAGCCATTAAGCACATTTCCCAAAATTGCAAAAAGTTAAATGAGAAGACCGATACTTTAAATATGAAGCATAAAGGCTGGAAATGGGGGGGAAATGGATAACCTAGCTCCGTCTAAACATAACAAAATCCACCTACAAGAACTTCTAAAGCTTGATAAATTTAAGACTTTATATCTTGTTTAAGTGTAAAAACAAGTTTTACGGGATGTTACTTAAATCCCTGTAAAATGTAGATTTTGTTTTTTTTAAGCATTAAATAAACATGATATAACGTGTTAATTAAAGAGCTTTGTCACTGTTGTGCAGAGATAGGTTACCTCTTTTTTTCCCCTTCATCTTCCAGTGAGCTGGTGGTACATGAGAGTGGCATTGGTCTTCTCATCTTACCGTTTTCAAGAGCGCAATAGCATATTTCCCCAAATTAAAAAAAATATATATATATTTCCTTAAGCAGCGTATTGCTTCAGCCGATACAGAAAGGGGCAATGGCAGTAATTAGGTTAATTAATCAAGGTGAGACAATTTGCTCTGTTGTCTGAGGGAAGAATTTATGGATTTTACAGTGGTTAGGGCAAAGAACCCGTCTCAATCTCACAAGCGTGCATGCATTCACAAAATCACTATGGAAATTGTTAATCTGAAGGCAAAGAAGCGACTTTTCTTAACACCGTGCCCATTCCACAAGTTTGGTTTTAATATTGCTGAATGGACTGAGTAGTAGTAGTAGTAGTAGAAGTGAGGGCTGAGTTAATACATACCATGGCATCAAAAGAAATGGAAAAAATACCACTCACATGTTCATAAAAATACCCACAGAACAAGCAAAAAACACTCCTGAAGTTTCTGTTTACACATGAACAAGCTGACTGAGAGAGGGCTGGAGTGTTTTGAGGCAGCCTGCGGGGACGTGGGCCAGAGACCAGCCGGGGCGGGGGAAAGAGCAGGAGAGTCAGGGCCAGCTGCTCACCTCTTTTTCGGTGCCTGAGTGGTGCGAGGCGGAGTGACAGGCCGTCCTGTATTCACCCCTCCGTACTGGTACTTTGCTTTTTTTTCTGACGGCTTCAGAATCTAAAAGAAAGGACGACAGCAGTGATAAGAAGATTGAAAGCACGTAAATCAGGAGTCATGTTATGGTACGACGAACGGATCTCTACCTGAAAGGAGCACATAAGGGACTCGTCCACACTCATCATGCCGCCTGCGTTGTCAAACTCCCCGCAGTAGTTGGGGGCAGAGAACAGCGTCACCAGCTGTCGTTTGGCAAAGAACTCATAGCCGTCTTCAACAACCTGTAAAATGGCAGGATTAGAGCTGAAAGAGAAACTAGGGTGGCTACTAAACATGAAAGGCCCTAGTTAAAGCCAAGTTTTCTTCACATAACTAGTATCACAACCATTCATTCATCTTTAGGAAAAACGTGTATTAGTAACAAAACTGCGTGTGTTTACCTGATGTGCTCGGCAGATGAGATCCAGGTCGTGACGGTTGAGAAACCTGCTGACCACGTCGGCCCCAAAGGTGAAGGAAACTCCCCGATCGTTCTCCCCCCAGCCCTGGACGTCTTTGTCTGGGTCTGACCACAGCAGGTCACACAGCAAGCCTGGCACAAAACAAGCATCAATGCAGTCAGTCATACATTGGAAATGTATTAACGTTCTGTTGAGTATAAAGAACGTCATTTATTTCATACTAAAGGTCATGTGAAGCCCAGAGACTACAGACAAAACAAATATAGTTCAGTAACACAGACACATACTGTAGGACAACAGACCTGTGTCGGGGACATCGGTGGGTCTCATAATACGTCGGATTTGTTCCATGGACTGGAGATCAGGTGAGAGACCTGAGGTGAGAGGAGAACACGTGATTGTATTGTAAGTGACACACACAACAACAAAGCTGGCGTGAACCAGAACTGTCATGATTCATTCCAGATTATATTCTCATTATTCCTTTAAAATATGATGTTATTACATAAATATCACACATCTCATTAAATACTAAATGCGGATAAATGTTTAACTGTAATGTTACATTATCAGCCATTTTAAACCCATGTACAGGAACACTTTAATTGCACAGAGACACGTGTATCGTCCACATTATTCTTTGAGATGCTTCACAAACCTCCGTGGCAGCAGAATATCTTCTCATCAATAATCGCAGCGATGGGCAGACAGTTAAAACAGTCTGTGAAGGTCTTCCAGAGCTTTATGTTGAACCTGCGCTTGCCTGAGGAAAAAATACAGCCAATTACAATTTTAAATGAGGCTTGTAAGTGAATAAATATTGGATTTCTACAAGTGTTTTATTTGTTAAAGTGAGACTCTCTGCTTTGCTAAAGAGAAACTAAAAGCTGTGAAGATACATCATCACTTTTATGACTTAATAAGAGTTGTTCGTGTTTGTTTCTTTAAAAATACAAGAGCTCAACATAAAATTAGGCTAGCCAGAGTCCAACTTACACTCATCATAGAAGCCGTAGATGCGATTGATGGAGGCGCACTCGTGGTTTCCCCTGAGCAAGAAGAAGTTTTCTGGGTATTTGATCTTGTAGGCGAGCAGCAGGCAGATGGTCTCCAGCGACTGCTTCCCTCTGTCCACATAATCCCCGAGGAACAGGTAGTTGGCCTCGGGAGGGAAGCCACCATACTCGAATAGCCTCAGCAAGTCTGTGTACTGTCCATGGATATCACCTGGAAGGATACGATCGTTATTTCTCACACAGATATACAGACATATCCTCGTGGGCTCACAGGGCTTAAGAAACAATGTGCACTTGATAGCTCAAGGTTGCTTCTACTCATTAACATTATGTGTTTTCTCATCACCTTCCAGGTCACACAGGAATATAAATGTATGTTCATGGGTGCTGTTCTCACCACAGATTTTGAGTGGAGCCTCCAGTTCGAGCAGGATCGGCTGACTGAGGAAAATCTCTCTGGACTTGATGCAGAGCCCCCGAACCTCAGCCTCTGTCATCTGTACGACCTTCCCCGGACGACATCCTCGCACTGCAAGTCAAAAGCACAGAGAGGTGAACACGGGCCGATCCTTAACTAGATGAGTACGTATTTAGCATTAAGAAACCTGACACAGTGATCAGAACTATTCATCCTCCCATTTTCTGCAACCGCTTATTCATCATCATCAGAGTCGAGGGGGAGCTGGAGCCTATCCCAGCTGATTCAGGGCGAGACGCGGGGGTACACCCTGGACAAGTCACCAGTTCATCACAGGGCGCAGAAACCTGTTAAGTGCATGTCTTTGGACTGAGGGAGGAAGGCGGAGTACCCGGAGAGAACCCATGCAGACACGGGGAGAACATGCAAACTCCACTCGGAAGGGGCCCAGCCAAGGTTAGAACCGGTGAGGCGACAACGGGCTATGTAGGTAGATTTCCAAATTATAGGCTAAATCAATGCTGTTCTGACCATAATAAATGTCAGTATATTTAAATATACAATTAAATAGTTTGGGTTAGAGCCACAGATCAGTATTTTACAGCCTATTTTACACCTATGTTTAGAAACATTACTGATATTAACCTCTTTAAAACACTTCAAAGTCTTAGATCTAGTTTTAAAATGCGAGTAAAAAGCGAGCATGTTTCAGTCGTGTGTTTTTCTTTCTTCTCCTCCTTCGGCGTTTAGCTACCCTTTTGTTTACATTTGCATCACGGTGTGCCATTAAAGACAGCTGACCATTGCATTTGCTTTGCTAGTGGCCAGACATGCCATTTACTCCAGTCAACACGGGTTGTTATGAACTGGCAAGTACAGGAATGAACAGCTTGTTGGCTCAGCTGGAAGTGTGTGTGTGTGTATATGTGTGTGTGTGTGTGTGTGTGTGTGTGTGTGTGTGTGTGTGTGTGTGTGTGAGGGCGGTGTGGTCCAAGCAGGACAAACAGTCTAGAGGGCAGCTTCATGTATAAAGAACAAACAACATGCTTTGTTTAGTTATGTCTTCACTTTGGCTGGAGCTGCATGTTGGTGGTTGAAGTAGCTTAGATTTTCCAAACGGCAGAGCACATTTAAAGAAGAAAATTAGATATATTGACTCATAATAATAACTAATACTTATTAAAGTAGTAAAATAGTGAAATTATGGAGTGAAATAGCTAAGTTATGCAAGCTTTAGTGGTTTCCTACGTCCTAAAGGGGGGTGTGTCCACGGAAGTAGCCCACTTGCTAGCTACCTTGCCAGCGAGAGCAGTTAACGTTACTTAGCAACCACAACGTTCCATGGTTCGTTCACGCTCCACTGTATACCGTTGTTAATGAGAAAACATTAAACCCCGTAATCTGTAACTCGGCTATTTCTAGCTGTAAAAACATTAAGTTATCTCACTAGTTAACACAGTTAGCTCTCTTATCTGGCAGCAGCAAGCTCTCCTCTTTTTTTTTTTTTTTTACGCACAGCACCCTGACTAACGTTAACTAATAATCACACATTAGCGAATAGGTATGGGTATGACATCATAATAACGTTTTAAATTACTGCTGTGAGCGGTGAGCCTTTAACGCAACCGTTAGCTTACCCATGAACAACACAGGCAGCTAAAGGATGTTAAATTGATTTATTTTAAACATTTCGTGAAGTTACCGGTTACAAACGAGAGCAGAGCGATTCAAGTCATCCTTTCGATAAAGCACAGAGAGAGATAAAATGTCAACAACGCTGCCTTACCTTCCAGTAATCGAGAGATGATACTGTCAACGTTCAACTCGCTCTCCGCCATGTTTCTGATGCTCACACACACACACGCAGCGTCCCGGGTAAAACTGGCCCCCGAGTATTGACTCGTAGGCTCAACATAGGACAAGCCTTCTCAGGCACCCACACACACACACATACACACACACACACACACACACACACACACACACACACACACACACACACACACACACAGAGGCGGTGATATGTGATAGATCACCAAAGTTATGAGCAAAGGTGAAATAAGTGGAGAGAGAGACTATGGAGAATGAGTAAAACACAACAAAGACAACAGAAAACAGGCAGAGCGATGAAAGATTAAAAACTTTGATTGGGTATTCTTTGATTTCTAAAAGCTTATTACAAACAGTAACAGCAAGAGGTATAAATTTAGATAAAATGGGTGAATAAAAAGAGAAAAAACTGACATTAAAAGGCGAGAAATACAATGGTTTTTCCTACCTTACTGTTGTTAAGTTGTTTTCCATCTATCTGTGTCAACCTCTGTCTCAACAAATTATCTGTACTTGCAATGTATGTGTGTGCATATGTGATTGCACACCATTTCCTCCTCCTTATTCTCATATGTGTTTAACTTGTATGTGTCCGTTAGTTTATGCTTTAATGAAGTCTCTCTGAGATCAGGACATTCAGAACTCCTCATTTCATCGGGTTTAATGTTATTTGTAAGTACTTCAGCCATGACACGAATATTGTACTAATTTTAATTTATCAATAAATAACAATGTGTAAAGAGAAATGTACAAAACATCTGGATTCAACAAGGTCAGTCAATTACATAGAGAATATCTCACAATTTCTGTGCAGTATAAAAATTACAAATATTTTACACCGTGAAGGAATATTTCTGGCGCTAACTAACTAATCCCGGCTGGCTGCCAATTCAACTGAGAGTCCACATCTCAGTCTGCAGCTCATTTCAGCTCAATGTTCTGGTTTGTTGGTACATGATTTCATCAAGAGTTAGCTCACACTGACACCCCTAAAAAGAAAAAAGCTGCTCCTGCAACACAACTTCAGACAAACTGACTGCTTACGGTCGCCTCGAGTGAGCTAAAGCAAACAAGCAGTCCTTGAATAAAGTCAGACATCTTGCCGGGTGGTTTTTCTGGAGTCTACTCTCCGCCATCTAGTGGCTAAAAATGCCTAATGCAGCTTTAATACTTAAATATACTTTTCACAGTGAATACAGCTTGATATGAGTAACTGCATTAAAAACCAGCTGCTTACATTTCTACCACTTCCTCCGCTTTCTTTTTCCGACCCTGTCTGCACCTGTGAATACGCCAGGCAACAAAAATGCCCCCCAGAAAAGTCCCAATTCCCACAACCACAGGAGTCCACACAGGTACAGAGGAGGGACACTCGAGCTCTGGGGAGGTTGGTGCAGTGGTGATGGCGTCTGAGACAGGAGCACCGGTCGTGGTGGTGGTCTCTGGTACTCTTGGTAGGCTGTTCATCTTAGTGAAGATGAAAGGACTGACCTATAGGAAAACATATAATACGCTGGAGATTCAACCACAAACATATGGAGACCCAAAGTGTCCTATGAGGTATTATATGACTAAAAAAAGATGTAAAATCATAAAATTGCTGAACAATCAAATACATTTAAAAAATCAAGCTTAGTGTTATGAAATAAAAAAAATTCATCTTGCTTTCTTCCCAATAAAAACGAAATGTTCCTTCATATATTTAATTTCAAAATGGCAAGTCTGTTTCATTTGAAGCCATTTTCCCCAGTGACTGTTTTATTTCATAATCCCATTTTTGAAATAAACATGACCTCCTATAAACTCTGATGATTACAGTATTCATAATATCTTTGTTTGGTTTTATCCATAAAACAACGTTCATATAACGCACTTTTCCATATATTCACCAAACATACAACAATATGATATAATATAATATAAAACAAACTGTTGTGCATAAAATGTAAATCAAGACACACTAAAAGTTAAAATAACGTCATCTATAATGGTCATATTATGTATATCCCAATATATTTGATCAGAATTTAAAAAGTTTATTGGATTATTATGTATAAATTCATGTTATATTATAGTTTCTGTCTGATTATTTATTTCATAATATCTTATATATTTATTTTATACTGAACACCTTTGCTCTCTACAGGAGTTGATGAATAAATAGATCTAGTTTGGTGATTTCTCTCCACACATACCTCAGAGGGACATTGAATCTTGGAGCGGTCATACGTGAAGTTGTTGTAGGCCTGTTTTCTGCCTACAGGCTCCAACTGTAAAGACAGAATGAATTCTATAAAACTGAAACACACAAAACACCTGGACACACTGGTGCTGCATGTTTGGTCCATTACTGCTCTATTCTCACCATGTTATTCCACAGGGCGATGGCCATCTCAGCATGAGCTCGCTCACTGATGTGGAAGCAGTCCACAGAGAAGAAACTGGAGTCAGCCTCACCCACCTGGTGAAAAGATTAGATTTTCAGCACGGGTACATATTATTATTTCTGCATGGCTGCTTGTTTTAATACATCTTTAGGTCTCTATAACTCACTCCAATATGAGGGATAAAGAAATTCTGTAAAAAGGGTTGAAGGACAACGGCAAAGTCTTCTTTCCCATCGTAGCGATCTCCAGAAATAAGCTGCTGGATCTCAGCCTAGGAAAAACAAAAGAAGACAAATGGATGAATCACAGAGGGAGAACTCTATTTTTAAAAAATACTCAAATGGTTAGAAGAGCTTTTTTTTTGCTTTTACCTGATACTCAAGATTGATTCGTTCCATCTCTTTCAACTCTGGGGAGTTTTCAGTTGGATTGATAATACAGGGACAGTTGGTCCTGTAAAGAAGAACACAAGTTTGTGTTTATTCTCCTTTTGTTAAAATGAAGAAGACTCAAATCAAAGACTTTTCAATGCCAAAAAGCTTGAATTCAAAATTAAATCCTTGACTGATCAAATGAAATTAGATGGTTCTAGAGGTTAAAAGTAGTAAGGACTGAGTAATTGTCTACCCATCAAACGACTGAACCAGAGGTTGAAACATCTCAAAAGTTCCCAGAAACATCTGCTTTATGTCCACTGAAGCTGTTGTGTTAGTGGAGAAAAGTGAAATGAAAAGAATTAAGCTATAATATAGTGTCAGTTGCGATTAACACAAATAAAGCTGAATAATCTAATCTGTAGTGCTTTATTAACTTCTGTTTTCCCAAGATGCTTAATTAATAACCTTTGTCTTTACTAGATTTTAATGTTTTAGTGGAAACTTTTGGAGGCTTAAACCTACATCCACTGATTGTTTTGTTTTTTTTACCACTTGGGGGCAGCAGAAACGAGCTTTAAACACAGCTGTCACATATCACAACAGTTAAAGGTTCCTTATTTACACATCCAACAGACAGAGAGAGCAACATCATTAATTTGGAGCTGTGTTTCTGATCTTTAATTCATCTAAATCTGATTTTTTTTTTTTCTTTTAGCTCTGATTTTGGTCTCAACCAACTCATGATGTGTCTCTTTAGCTGCGAATTGCTGCACTGTGTACACCAGCTAGTCTCTAACTTTACCGTTTGGTGCTGAGCAGGTAGTGTACGGTGGGGATTTAGAGCTTTTTCACTAAAAAAGCTGCGGCCTGCTGGGCCTGAAAACAACAATCAATGAGCTGTGAGATGCTAAAACGAACTGCAGAGTCATAGGGTCATAATTCTCCACTGGTGCATCACTGTGCACAAAGCCTTTTACATTACACATAGTCATATGATTGTTAAAAGTTAATTGCAGGTGCTTTAAAATCATAAAATCATCAACCTTTGCAAGAGGGAACAGCCAAGCGTGTTCTTCTGAACTGTTTTCAATGGATCCATCTGCAAGGGCTCCACGACATTAACCAACAGCCTTGGTACCTAAAGAGAGACATTTATTTGTGAACAACACGCCTGTACTCACAAGGACAGCAGGTGACAATAACATATAGTTTTTTCATATCTCACCTCTTTGTACAACATGTCCAAACTGAGCATCAGATTGTGGCTGTAGTTCTTGGGTGACAGGTTATTCTGCGGGGATACACAGATTTTACTGCAGCTCCATAACACACAGAAATGCATGGTTATTTATGTACAATACATGCATTTTAAAGAATACTCACTTGGTCCAGGCAGTAGTTGCAAAGATCATTCTCCCCTATGAATATCGTCACAAGTTTCCAGTCCTTTTCAAAGTTCACAGCCTGTGTGTACAGAACATGAAACATGAGTATGAAAGAGGCAGACATTGTTTGAGCCATCTTATAAATAAGTTTTGGGGAGGTGTTACCTTATTATCTCTCATGGCCTTGATGAGAGCTTGGACTTGCTGTGGGATCTCTCTATAACAGAACAAATACAGGCAGCAGGCGTTAGAGAGATGACAATAGATTGTTTAAAGGTTTTGTTCAGGTAGAGGAACTAAAAGAAAATGCACGTACGAACTCTTAGCTCCAGATACAGCCATGTTGAAGCCCTTCTGTAGTGAGCCCTGACCTTTGGAGAACCCCTTTAAGGACGGGTTGAACTTCTTCAAGATGTCTGAGTGAGAGAAAGAGGAAAAAACAACGATCGATCTGTAGCAATTGTCAAGTAGTAAGCCGCTGGCTTCTGTCACTAGCAGTGAAAGGTTCTTCTCCTGCTACATTACAGCTCTTCAACTATATATCAAAGCTTGAGGTTATAGTGGCTCCCCCCGAAGTTATTGAACGTGCCAAGTTGTGTATTTATCGCTTAAGAATGAATCCATTTGTGTGACTGCTTCTAAAAATAATGCTCCATTGCAGCAGTATGTTGTAGGGATTGTTTCTCCTGTCAGTTATTGTAACTATTTATTGCAGAACAAGGGGGCATAAACTCACTTGGTAGTGTTGTGACAGTCTCCAGAGTCTTATCCCCTCCAATGCTGCAAGAAAAAAAAGCCCACAAACATCAGCGTGGTTCGTAAAATGTGATGAATGTTCATGTGATGTTAATGTAACACAGCAGACACATCGTACCTCCATGATACCCCTTTATAGTCTTTATTGAGGTCAAACAGGTTCTTTGCCTTAGCGCCAGTGCCTGCCTGTGAAGAGAACAAACAAGGCGCATACAAAGACATGAAGCATGAAACATAACCTAAACATAAAAGGGATGATCATCTCCTGTTCGAGCTATCTGGCTGATAACAAATTGATTAGAGAGTTCATAGTTCAATGACACCAAGTAGCCGATATCAAACAGGTTAACAGTTGGTGCCTTCAACATACACACTTGTAAAAAAAAAAAAAGTACTTATTATCTTTTGCTCCTTAAGTTTGGAAAATTGGACATCATTGTTACGACACTAACCGTTGAAAAGTCTCCGAGTGCCGCCACCACATTGATGTCTGCTGGTCTCAGTGTGTGAACTACAGATAAAAGATATGAAAGAGATTCAACCTGCTGAAAAACAAGATAAACCACAGACATCGTCCCAATACAATGATTCTTATTCTTCACTTGACTGTAGATAAAGGAGGACGTCGAATCTCATATCGACATGTCTGCTGATAATGCAGAGATGGCTGTGATGTCTCACCTGACGTTGGCACAGTGTGAGATGGAGCAAGGTCCACGCAGGAGAAGTCACTACCCCAATTCTGGAGGTAAAGAAACATCAAATGATTCTGGCAATGTGTAAAATGACTCCATCCTGAAATGTGGCTTAGCTGTGTTTTCTAATAGTTTCTGTCACTTGACCTAAGCAGTAATGTGTCTGTCTGTTTATGTGTTTTAACTTCATGATAGATGATGGCAATCTGTACAGAGAGGACGCTGCCTCTCACCCAAGGCATGCACACATAGAAAAGATTTATCGATTATCAAATTAGTCTAGGCTAACTTTCCAATCAATAAACTTATGAAGTAATTAACTAACTGTTGTCAGTTCTTTAGTTATTTAATTTAGACTAGAAGTCACTTCTCAGCCTCTCAGACTAAAGATTAAAAGCTTACTGTGATAGGTCCGGGTGTTGGAGACGGACCAGCATAGACGTAATTGCTGTTGTTGTAGGTTCGGATGTATGGTGAAGTCTGCAAACAAAAGACAGAACTTATGTTACATGATCAGCGACTACAAAGCATCAAACTAGAGAAAACATTGAAACATAATATCCTACCTTGGTTGGACATTTCAGGTTAATGTTTGTACTAAAATCCTGTGTGGCAGTCTTATTGCCCAGAGGTTCCAGCTGGGAAAACAAGAGTGACAGCTCAAAATAATAATAATAAACAAAATAAAAGCACTTTATAATGATTATGAACTAATACGTCCATTAATATTTCCATGATGCCCTGGTGAATAGCAATTTACTGACAAAACTTTAAACACATCAAAAAAAAAATGACACATGCTTAATAATATAAGATCTTATTCTAGTCTGATACTTACCATGTTGTTCCAGAGGGATCGAGCCATCTGTGTCTGAGCCTTCTGGCTGAGATGGAAGCAGTCAGCACTGAAGAAGGAGCGATCAGCACGGCCATCCTGCGGAAAAGGTATGATGTGAACCTCAAGGACTACTGTCTATTTTATATTAGTCAGAGCAGATAAACAAAGATTTATATTCAGGAGGGGTTAGGCCAATAATTTATGATGCAGGCAGAAGAAAAAGTAACTACAAAAGCAGTTTTAACTGTAGTTTATAGACTGGATGATGCTTCTGTCCTAAAATTCAGTGTAATCCAACTGTATGGCCTCAGTTGGGGAAAAAAAGTCTACACCCAAGAAATAGATTTGTTTTCATAGAAAGTTACTTACTGTCTTTATATTGACTATATTAACTTTTTGCAAGACAGTAAATAAGTGTAGAAAATAAAGCCATAAAAAGACAAATGGCAAATGTCTAGCAGCAGCTGCTAAAAAAGAAGTGTGACAGCAAAGTAAAATATCATTATTTAAATAAACGTCAAAAACTATACATTTATATACATATCTTAAGATATTACAGAGAAACACTGTTATTTTACAGATCTTCCCTGAATTATCATGATCAAACACCTTCAATAAAGTGACGATTACAGATTATTTTTTGTTATTTTGCAAAAAAAATACTGTATAAATGATATAATGATTTTTTAGTGGCAGTCTGGTTATAGAGCGTCTTGTATACAATAAAAAAAACAGAAAACTATTGTTAAACTGCAAAGCTATGAGTTATTTTCTATAAATTTATGATTCATTTTCACAGTGTGTCTAAATTATCCAAGACTGTTGGAGTAATGACAAAGAGTGTGTAGTTAGTGTGAACTGCCTACAATCATCTTACATACAGCAAAACACTAGCAGAGATTCTGGTGCTAAACCTGTAGTTATACCCTATATGTGATAAAGTGACTGATGGACCACCAAAAAGGTAGTTGGTGTTGTCCACTGACAGTGAAAAACAGAGTTTAGTTACTGACCGGCAGTTTGGGGACGACGATGTCCTTGAAGAAAGGCTGAATGACCACAGTGAAGTCTGAGCGAGTGTCATACCGGCCTGACTCCACAAGCTCAAACAGTGAATGCTTAAAGAAAGACAGACAGAGGAGGTGTCAGCGTCTGAGGATGAACTGGACTGTTAAAGATCATAGTGTTTCTTTGGTCTGTCCTACCTGATAGGCTCTATTGATGTCCTCCACCATCTGAAGAGCTTTAGAGTTGGTCTTTGGCAAGATAACGCAAGGACACAGAATACTGGGAAAGGAAAGATAACAAGGTGACGCCACTGCTCATGACTGAAGAAAGTAAAGCCCACATCTCAGTCAGATGTGGGTGATACTCACTTTACCAGCCAGGTTGGGCATTTAATTGAAGGGTCCACATGCATTTCTCTCAGTGGGGTAATATGGAGAGGCTCGACTAAGTTCACCAGAGCCCGAGGCACCTGACAGAGAAGAGCTCGATTAATGCCAACAAACAAACAGTCAGAAAAACATATCCAAACATGCAGCATGTCTGTTGATTTTACCTCTTTGTGTAGATAATCCAGGGTGCTGCGGACTTCACGAACAAAATTGTCCACAGAGTAGAGCAGCTGTAAAGGAGAGGAACACATTTAGAGGTTGTGTCTTTAAGGTGACTCGTGAATTATGATCCTCATTAGTACTCACAGAGTTGTAGCAGTGGTCACAGACGTCATTTCCACCGATAAAAACGGTGATCACCTTCCAGTCGGATTCAAAATTGATTCTCTGTACAAAAAAAGAAGACCATGAGGCAACGTGAGCAGCATGTCGTGGTGTTAAATATAAGTAAATTATTATATTATTATTAATATTATTCAAGAGGATTTTCTAGTGGAGTCGGCATATTTAAAAACAGGTAAAGAATAAATATTAACATATAAACTTACAGAGTCATTCTTCATCCTTGCCACCAGTGTTTTAGCCTGTGATGGTACGTTCCTTAAAATGCAAACAAAATATCACATCAAATATCGTATCATGATGAACGATGGCAAAGATTTTACAGTGAACGCACATTTATTTTAAGATATATTCATCTAGATTCTGTTTTATTTCACCTGATTCCCAAGAGTAGTTACACCTAGTAGTTATAGATTTTGATCTTTACAAAAAAATCAACAAAATTTTGATTCCAAATTCAAGAACAAACTTGATTTTTTTCCTTCCATAGACTTTTTCATCCTCTTTTTAAACTATATATACTTATGTATATGACAGATTCTATCATTAAACGTGGCTGTCTTGTCCTTTTTCCATTTAAAACTATACAGAAAATGTTTTTCCTTCGATGATAACTTTATTTTAAAACAAAACGAACAAAAAAAAACATTTCCAAACTTAAGAGGTCAAAGACTGTGACGTTCAGATTTCAGTCACACCTCTTCCTCCTCACACAGTTGATGGAAGTCTGAGTTAATCAGAACAGCTGATAAATTAATTAATAAATCAAAATTAACTGTATAAATAACTTGTGGTCTCTCACAATTAAGTATACATCTGATAACTTTTATTAGATTGTAAGGTTTGTCTTTTTTAATAACTTTCACTAAGCTATATTTCAGAGCTCAATGAAGATGCAATGTAAAACTATAAACTACTCAGCTGACAATAATATCAAATTAATTTGTGTAGGACAGCATGTATCTAAGTTTTCCTACAACATAAGCACATATTCTGTGATGCTGCTGACAGGACTCACCTGCTCTTCGCTCCAGCTACAGCCTGGTTGAGGAACGCCTGAGGAGTGTCCTGCTTGCCCATGCCAACAGAGTAGCCCGTCAGGTTGTGGTTAAAATGTTTTAAGATGTCTGTTTGAGCAAAGGAATAATAATTGAAATAAACAATTTCAGTGTAAACAGTGGCCCAATCCCAGAGCAATGCATATTATATTATTTTAAGGCTTATTTGACTCACTGGGCAGCGTGGTGACAGTTGTGAGGTTGTCATCTCCACCAATACTGCATAAAAAACACACATAATACACTGTTATGATGAAAGAAATAAGTGGTCATACAACCACATTTATACCAACACATTAACATTATGCTGCAGTGTGTGATAGTCTTGACGTACCTCCAGGATAAACCTCTGTACTGACGCAGGACGTCCAGGACGTTGTTAGGGCTTGACGCGATACCGTTCCCTGCCTGACAGATAGAAGATGACAGTGTTTCAGTAACATAATAACACAGAAGTTATCAGTAGTTTACAGTGTATGACCTTCTCCAAATTTAAACCAGTACACCAGGTTCTTCTTTTACTGTAGATATTAAATATGTGATTCCATTATCTTGTTACACCCCACTGTGTTTTGTTCATCTTTCCATCTCTCTGATATCAAGTAATTGGTCTAAATGGTCTAACAAATTTATAATCAGGTGAATGGTTTATTTTTTATTCCCACTCTGCACCCTGTGCACCTGTTCTTGTACTATGTGCTCCGGTAAGATGATGTCCTCTGGCTGCTCCGCCTCAATCAGTACAGTAAACCGCCGCCAACTGTAGCTGCTGTTAGTTCAGTTTGTTAGCCAGGCTGCCCGGACTGTGAGCTCAGAGCACTGGGGGAGTGTTAGTGTTTGTACCAACAGGTGTTTTAGACCTTTTTGCTGTTGGACTAGTAAAAAATATTAGCTGGCTGCTATGTCTTGTGTTGTTGACCTTATTTGATGTTTGGCTGTTAGCAAAGTTGTCGAATTCTCAATCATAAGTTATGTAATCAGGTGTACAGCTCTCCATATTTACCACAGTGGTGTTACACTCTCAGCTAAATCGCAGATCTACCATGTTACTTTATTCCAGCTGTTATGTCATTTACTCTGATCTATCTAATCTTTTCGATTAATCAGAATCAGTCAATTCGCTTTTATTGGTTAGGTGTGTGTACACACCCAAGGAATTGGACTTTTGGTTATGCGTTGCTCTCAATAACAATAACGACAAGCTCGACAAGATATAAATATATACTGTATATCTATGTAGAGACCCTCTTAATTGTCAGCTGCATATAGAACTATATATATATATATCTACCTCTAAATTATTACCAGACTGACATTTACTTCTTCCTGTGGGTATAAATATAATGTACAATTGTCTTATTTTAATATTCAAAGACAGTTCTTTACCTTACTGTACTGAATGTAACATTATCCATTAATATGAGCTAATGCACAGTATTTATAGGCACAGGTCATATTTATTTTGCTTTAAAACGTAACATTATGGTCCTACTTTTAGGATCCAGTTTTCATTTTATTATATTTAAATCTATTTGATATTTTTTACGTTACATGTCCTGAGAATGAGAAGATGACTCACTGTCAGAGAGTCTCCCAGAGCAGCCACCACTTTGATATCTCCAGGCCTGAGTTCATGAACTGGGAAAATACAGAGGACACAAAAACAATTAATTAGACAGCTTTCAGAGAGACTCTACATTAATGTAACGCTCATAATATGTGTTATTGTAATAATATAGCAATAAATCTAGCAAGAAATACTTTATAGTGGGATTCAGAAAGTAGTATTTAGCATAAGCAGAGGTAGAAACAAGACAAAAAAGAATAAAATGTGGTAAATATACAGATTAGTGACAAATTAAAGGTTAGGTTAGGTTATGACATGTGCCTGTGCATGATAAATGACACATTTTAATGTGATCAGTCACAAAAAAGTCATTATTTGACTTCTTCCAGTCACCCTGGCACTTGACTAACGGCTAACATGCAAGCATAGATCCTCTTACCTGAGGTAGGTGTGGATGCCGAGGGGCCGAGGTCCTCGCAGGTCATCTCTGTGCCTGTAAACTGAGCGGACACACCGAGCACATGCACCGTCAGAGCTAAACAAGAAGCGCACAACGCTGCCACAACCTCCATTTGACAATACTCACTGGGTGAAGGACAGGAGAGGCATCGCTGTGGTGATATGAAGGAGAGTTTCCCTCCGTCCTCAGGAAGGGATGGTCCTTGGGGAGGGAGGTAGATAGGAATGAGGACAAAAGAGGTGGGTTGGGAAAGAGGAAGTGTAGAGTATTAGTGTTGCACCCTGAAACTTATTTTTAATTACAGTATGTCAAATGAGACACTTTAACGTGCTGATTTAAGAGTTTGTAGCACAGTTACTCACCTCGGTTGGACATGGCAATGCGATGATCTTTCCATTGTCTTCTGTGTTACGTTGGACACTCGTAGGCTGCAGCTGGAAGACAGAAAACTCATTGTCTTCAGAACAACGACTCTGTATGTTTGTGTTTAAGTCTGTAGGAGAGATATGGCTCTAGAGATTGCTTCAGGCCTCACCAGGTTTGTCCACAGCTGCACCATCAGGTTATCAGTTTGGTGTGAGGCTTGCGACTCAGAGAGAGGTTTCCCACTCTGTTTAAGAAAAGAACATCAACATTATCAAACTGTATGTGAGGAAAAAGATCTTCAGTTCATCATGCATGAGAGGAGGACTCTGTATCTGTTACTGTCACAAACAAACATGGACTATCTGTCTGCTGTCTTTGTGTTCCTGCTCTTAGTGTGTCCCAGTTCTGTATTTTCTCATCGTTGGACTTCTGTTGTTTGGATTTATCTTGGATTGTTGGATTTAGTTTGTGTTTCGCCTGGACTCAGCCGTCTTTTTGCTATTTTAGATGTTCCTGCCTCTTTAGTAAGTTATTAAAGTTACGTTTTGTTTACTTAACCTATCCCATCTGCATTTGGGTGAAGCAACTAGCATTAGAATTTGACATCTTTTATTTAATTCTTTTACTTATTGTCTTTTTTATTTCAAAGAATAAGTTTTATACATTGAAACTTAACAGGAGAAAATAAAACTAAACGACAGGGTGCACAAAATAGACACTCAGGTCTAGTAGAGTTATCATTAATGTTATTAGTAACACATCAAAGAGCTGATTAACCAACCTCCCTTTACCTTGTTATGGAATTTTCTATCCTTAGGTTACACAAGGTCACGTGTAGGCCTTGAGGTCCTCGGCAGTATTAATTGTTTGGCTTTGGTTGAGAACAGTAGGTGCAGGTCTATCTCAACACTGTGGTGGCCAGGGTCGAAGAGACTATTGCTGCCTTCCTAGACATAATAAGATAGCTGGCCGTTGACGTTCCAATCTGCGTAAACAGACATCTGTGTCTCCAGACTAGAATATGCTGACAATAACACCTCCATGGGTAAAAACATTCTCTTTGACTAATTCTGGGCGTATAGTATTTGTGGTGTTATCTTTTAAAGTCGATCCACCAGCATGAGTTGGGCAGAATGTGAGACCGACTCAGACACTTCTGATGTACTTTGAGAGTGTCACTAATTCTCCTTGGCCAAGTGTCAATAAATATTACAGCATAAGACATCAGAGGCTCCTGACCACTTTCTTCCCTCCTGACCTCACCATTGACCTTTGACTTCAGCAATTTCTCCACAACATACCTCAGTACAAGTAAAGTTTAACAAGGGATGCAAAATGGTGCAAAGGAACTATAAGACTGAGGAGTTGAGGGACAATGTGTCCGCCTGGTGACTCACAGAGACAGATGACAGGTCAGTGATGAAAGGTGAGTCCTGCATGATGACAGTGAAGTCATCTCTGTCGCTGTACCAGCGCTTCTTTACCATGAGCTCATCCAAGGACTCCTGAGTTGAGGAGAAAAGTTCAACGTAAAGAGGCAGCCATCAGCAAACTCCAGGTCAAACCTTCACAACAGCTACAGCAACCAAATGACTGACTGAAGCTGACAAACCTGCAGAGCTTGACTCAGCAAAGCCCTCTGAAGTCTGACCTCTCCTTCACTGTTTGTCTCCGTGCACGGACACATCCTGTCAGTAAAGCAGATCGACTCATTAGTACTCATAAAACGCAACGATTACAACCACATTCTGCACCGTCATGCTGCTTCGTCAGCTCTTAAACTCTCACAGTTTATCACTAATGTTGGATAATAATCAGATTGTGATATTGATCTGTAAAGTTCTATTAAATCCTCCACACATCTCTTCCCTCTTTTAAATAACAACACCAGTGGTGGGATGTAACTAAGTACATTTACTCAGAACTCACTTGTTGCGGAAACCGTCACGCTCTCCATCCCACAGTGCAACACTGACGATGGTCCTCTTCAGCTGCGACACAGTGAAGTGAAACAAAAGATGTGCAACACGTGTGAACATTGTCAGCAGAGTAACAGTGACTGTCAGGATGTATGTAATGTGAAATATACCTGAGAGTGCAGCAAGTGCAGAGCATCAGCCACGTCTTTAACCGCCGCCTCGATGACAGACTGAACCTGAACAAAAACACAACAGTCTGAGGCGACAATAACATTTCTATTTCTCCATTATTGATAGTAATTAAAGTATTACTGCTAACTGTTGTTTTCAGAAGTTGCCGGCCATTGAAAAGAATAAATCAAAGATATCAAAGACATTTTATCAGCTTAGAAAGTTTGAAACTTGGGATCTGAAACTTCTAACTTCAGTATTTTAGACGCTGAACCAAAAAAACATAGAACATTAAGATTATTTGCTGTTTACCTGCTGCTGCTCACAGACACAGAGCTGATCCACCTGAACAAAGAGAAGGAGCAGCTTCCACTCTTTGTCCACATCAGTGACCTGTAGCAGAAAAGAATCAGCCACTTTTTAATTCACTCTTATACTTTCCTTAGAATTATTGTTTAATTACTAACATTCGCTTCCACCCAAACCATATATTATATAAATTATTTAATAGTATTAATCACATGACCGCTTTATTACTTTTCAGATAAAGACTTTACCTAAAACAACATGTGATAAGCTCATAAACCGACTCTCCCATTACACGAAAGGCCCGATCTAGAGTCAATGTTTGTCCATTCTGGGCTACTGTAAACATGGCGATTCAACATGGCAGACTCTGTGGAAGAGGACCTGCAGTGCGTATAGATATATTGTAGCGGATCTGAGTCTTCCACCGCTGTGTTTAAGATAAGCTGAGACACATATGTAGATGTAGAAATGTTTGATAGAACCAGATTAGCTGAGTAGAAATTATAAATATCTTTATCCTTGGGTGGAGTGCAGATGCTGGAGCTCCTACCTGATTGTTTTGGAGGTAGAGGGACACTTCCTTTGCCTGCTCCACCAAAGTGCTACAAACCAAACAAGGAAAAACAACCTCAGATCATTTGAAGCAGTTGTTGGTCGTATTAATGTGCATCATGTGTCAGAAAGTGTCGTCTGTACCTGTGTTGAACAAACTGAGGGGCGTACAGGTTTGTTTCATCTGACAGAGGACCGATCAGTGCGGGATTGAACAGCGTCATCAGCTCTGATGGATATGAACACAAGTTTAACACCAAAGAAACTCAAGCTTCTTCTCTAAATGTGATTAATGTGATTAATCGAGTCGTCAAATAACAGCACCAGCAGCAAATTTGATATTTAACTAATCATTTTTTGTGTTTTTTAAATTAAAAACGCCAAAAATCGACTGGTTCAAACTTCTTGTATGTAAATATTTGCCATTTTTCTGAACTTTCTGGTTGCAAAAATAGAAAACAACTAGTTTAAACATGTCAGGTTGGGCTTTAGGAAACTGTGATGGATATATTTAACCATTTTGTGACATTTCATAGATCAAACAGTTAATAAACGAATCAAGAAAATGACAGTAAGTTGCAGCCCTCATACACAGACAAATAAGAGTCTCTATGAGCTTCATAATCAGACACTTTTAACACCCATACATATGTAATATTCCCCTATAAGCCACATAGTTAGTCTATAAATTAAACACTAATTTGACAGACAAATAACGTAAACATCTAATAAATCTAATTATTACTGAAAACATTACCGGGTTCAATGTTTCAGAATGATTCAAAATCCTGTGTTGACACTTTAATCAGAAGAATTTAACTTTGATCAACGAATGTGACCTTCTTGCTTTGTGTCAATCAGTGTTTTATGTTTATGAAGTACTGGCAGAACTTTTTATTTCATCGTTGGCTTTCAGAAAAGATAACAGACCTCAGGCCTGTGGAGCAGGCGTATTGGGGTTCACCGTTTCAAATTATCACGGTTAGTGTAGATATCAGTGCAGTAAAGATAGCGCACAGTAGTGTAATAGAAGCTGATATCAACCTCTTTAGATGAATTACACAGTGCATTTAGACTGGAGGCCAATTCAAGTGAAAGTTAAGTTTTGATTAAGTATCAGAAAAGATACAAGAACTTTCCCATCAAGCCTGTTTGAAGGCAGTAGGAAACATTTGGCTTTAGGCTCCGTAAACACAACAAACTTACCTTTGAGTCTTGATACCACCATGGACAGCTCAGTACTGAAAAGAAAAGACCAGATTTACTCTCCACATTGTTGAATTTTAAAACCTTGTGGTGCAAAAAAAAAATCACTTCATGTTTGAAGGTAACTGGTGACCTGTGCTCACCTGTGCATGTGAAGACCAATGGAGGAAAGAACAGCCACGTCTGAGGGCCTGACGCTGTTAACTTTAGAGAGAAAACACAATAATGAAAATGAAATCTGAGACACAGGAAAATACTTACAAATCAGGAATAAAATGTTTTCTCCTTTAAAGGTTCTTTGGAGTACTGATTACTGGTTCTTTAAGTCACCCTTTGCAACAATGTGTGTGATAAAAACCAACAAAGGTTCTGGGAAAAACTCAATAATTCCTGAAGAACCAATAGGTAAGAGCTATAAGGTGGCATGAAATGGAAATACTCAACTGAAGTACAAGTGACTCAAATTTGTACTGAAGTACAGTACTCGAATTAATGTATTTAAGTTACATTTCACCAATGATGTTTATCAGTGCACCATGAAAATAATGAAATAAAACCATCCACATCAAGAGTTTGGGAAATTAATTAAACCTTCACTCATCAATGTAAGTCTGATAAACTTGTCGTCAGTCTGACTTACCGTTTGAAGGTGGCGACTGAGAGGGAAACATCTGAGTGCACGGCCATCCAGATACTGAAAACCAACAACAAAGAGTACACGATTATAATATACAGTATAAATACAGTTTTTATTTAACATAGTGGATGAAATATTAAATTATAAGTAGTGCTGAAAGCACACGTATGTAGAGGTATTTTTTTTTCTTCTTCTTCTTCTTCTTTGCACCACAAACATGTGAAACACATCAAAACATGTGTCTCCATAGTGACTGGTGTGCTACAGCCTGGGAAATCAGTGCGAACTCAGCTCAAATCCACTCAGTTAGCACTATTTATTCTAATAGTACTATTAGTGTGGCAAATTAGTGGATCAAATAAATTTTTTAGCAACTAAGAGGTCATGTTGAGTCCTTTAAATCTTTCAATTTTAGTTGTTGAATGAATGAATAGAATCCTGAAGCAGCAAAGGCATTAACCAGAAAGATTTATACATTCAGAAATTGTTCATGTTAAATCAAAATCCCCAAATAAAAAAAATAAATATGATTTTTAGGACAAATTAATCTTGGTTGTAAGCTGAAAACATATTTTTCAGGATTGTATCTTTCCTCATCAAATCCAGCTTTATTTGCCAAACATTACGATCACTCCATGATTTATAATGTTTATATCCTCTATAGCAGTTTAAAACAGTGATTATCAGTTTTAGATCAGACCTGTCGTCCATGTGAGGCCCAGGACTGTGATTAGAGCCAGCTGTGGAAGCATCATCTCTCTGATTGTCCTCATAGATCTTTTCCTGCAGCCGTCCTTCCTCTCTGCTCTCTCTCTGTTTGCCGGGCAGTCGTCTCTCTAAGTCACTATCAGTTATACCTAGCCAGTAAACTATAAATATGTCATAAATATGCACAGAGGGGGAGGGACTGACCTGCTCGTCCAAAGGACATGGCCATAAGGTTTTATAATGAAACAATGACACTGATAATGAAACATTTATCAAATAATGAGGGAAAGTGAACATCAGGATGTGAATGCTTTATTTCTGGACCATCGTTTGGTTACAATAAATAAAAACTAAGAATCTAAGACACGATTAAACATTATAACATTACTGTACTGTGATCTTTCTAATAGGGAACATGCTGTTGGTAAGCTAACTCTATTGATGATGAAGAAATGATGACGAAATTAAGACATTTAGAGTTTCAAGGAAGTAACTTTAGGTTCTAGCGTATCTGATGAAAGAGCGATGCATTATCTGTTCTGCAGTTAGATAAGAAGAGGCCTTCATTGGCCTAACAATCTTTATAAAGCATGCTCACATGATTAATCTGTTTAGTCGTAGCTGTGATAAAAATCTGCACATCTGCATCGACGCAGCATGACTTCAGTTTTATGAGCTTTGTTTAATCTCCTGTGTTATTTTGACGTTGATTTTAATCTCCAGTTTTTAAATCAAGAGAGTTTATTCTAGTTTATCCTCAGCATGCTTTTATTTTGAAGCTCAACATCTCACCATCTTGAAGGCGAACAGATTAAATGCAGACAAACAAGTTACTGAAAATAAGCTTGACACATATTCAACATATCCTCGCTCACATCTGTACAGTAAGAGTAGCTGGAGCCAGCAGCTCTATCATCCAATTAAAACGTCTTTATGCCATTTCTCAAAATGTCCAAAGTCCTCAGGGTCCTTGGCTCGTTGACTCGACCTCTCCACCACTCCAACAATAAATGGTCAGGAATCACGCCACTCTATAGACTGATGGTTAAACTGGGGGAATGGTTATTTTCCCCAGATACATAATGCGACAGGGCATGACCCCACAGGTGTAAGAGGGGAAAGATTATCTCAGTTATTAGCACAACAGTTATCTCTTTTTTATCTATAGATTTTACAGTACAATGAGGAAAAACAACAATCGACCGTGCTCCTTGTTGACTTCATGTCAGCTGAATTACATTAAAAAAAGCATTTAAAGTTGAGTTTATGGGTACGGTACATGGCAGAATAGGGTGGACAGTGAGTTGCTTGTGTGGTGCTACATCTACTCCCTACTGAGCCTTGTTAATTATTTGGAAACAGTGGAGATGACCTGAAGAACTTCTGGGGGTTTTTTTTTACATAATAATGATGCTTCAGAAAGTTATCTCTCCTCTGATTAGAGAGGTGATGTTTGTCCAGAAGGGTAAAGAAGTTAAGAAAACAAACTAACCGGATTTTTACTCCTGCTGTCCTTGTGTCACACACTACAAACACTAATACTGCCTCTAATCCTGCCTGCATTAGTGCTCTTATAAACACATTAAAGAAGTCAGCTGTGGTTCGGTCTATACTGGGAAATGCACAACCACGATCTGATCTTGAATGCTGCAGAACTATGAACGCTGTCACTCCAGTCGTGATTACCATAAACCAGAGATGAGGTCAAACTACCTTTACAGTCTGTTATCTTCCCTCAAGGACATTAACTCTGCATGAACCCCCTGATGAAGCACGGCTTTTATCCGCCCGATCTATGCTAATCTTTGAACAGACTTAGTTGAGCTGAACAGTTTGTCCTGTGGTTATAATATGCAAAGACGCCATGGCAGTCATCCTCAACATCTGCACAAACAAGTATAATCATAATAAACTTTATTTATATAGCACCTTTCAAAACACAATAAAACAGAACACATTTAAGACAAACCACACTGACAAACAGTAACAATGCAATTTTAAGGATTTAACAAAAATAAAATATTTCATATGTTTTTGCAGATTTCTTTCAAAGAATGAACTATATGATAGATGAGGGCAAGTACTTCTGACAGCACCTGATTGGCTTCTGTCAGACAGCTTAAAAGAAAGATACAAATCGATGCAGCACAATCATAGATGGCGTTTTTTTGTTTTTATTTCTTCCACACATTCTTCTTCCTTGTCAAACCGAGGTGCCTACATTACCCACAATCCAACTTGACAGCCGACAGTTCAGTCAGAGATTTGGGTGTGTTATGGTCGTTGGTACTAATCACTGAATCACTGAAGGATAAAGAATGGACGTCATATTCTACGTATATCTACATGTCTCATTAATGCATGTTAATGCATGTTACTAACTAAACTTCTTCCCCGGAGTTTCTGTGCTCTCTCGTCCAGCAGGTTCTCGTGGATCGTGGCTGCTGCTGTGGTCCTGCACGACGTCCACTACATATATTATTACTGTCATTATTGCTGCCATATCTCCATTACAGTTTATAGTTAGTTTATAGTTATGACTTGCTGCTGCTGTGCATCTGTGCATCTGTGTCTCTCTATCTCTATCACAGGTTCCACTGCTACTGTAATCATTTTATCATTCATTGTAATTGTACAATATGTTTCTGTTGATTTGTTCTGTACACGTGACATCTATTGCACGTCTGTCCGTCCTGGGTGAGGGATCCCTCCTCTGTGGCTCTTCCTGAGGTTTCTTCCACCTTTTTTCCCTGTTAAAAGGGTTTTTTGTGGGCAAGCTTTTCCTCACTTGAACCGAGGGTCTAAGGACAGAGGGTGTCACTCCCTGTACAGATTGTAAAGCCCTCCGAGGCAAAATGTTTTTTGTGAATTTGGGCTATACAAATAAAATTTGATTTGATTTGATGATATTCGTGACGTCACCCACAGTTTTCTGAAGAGCCGCTCTGAGGCTCAAAATCTGTGGATCTGGTGACCGCCATGTTGGCTGGCCTGTTTTATCACTGAAAACTGGCAAAGATGTGGATCACCGGCGGACCTGAGGCGGGCTGAATGACGCCAAAACTGTTTTTTGTACCAGGCTGTAAACACTGCATACTGTGAAGTTGGGCATTTTAACATGGGGACTTATGGAGACTGACTCACTTCTGTAGCCAGCCTCAAGTGGACGTTTGAGGAACTGCAGTTTTTGGCACTTCAGCATTGGCTTCACTTCAGTTTGAAACTTGTCATGCCAACTGACAACTGACAAGTGACATCACTTGCGGACATTTATCTGATTTTGTGCAGCTCCCTCAAAGCCACCAAAAGTTTTAACTTTTTTCACAATATGAAATCTCCTGTAAAGACCTGTACACATCGCTGGCTCCTGGGAGGAGTGAATGAGATGTTTTTGTTATAAATCTGACAGGGAGACTACAGAAAAAATGATCAGTTAATGGAGTAAAAAGTAAAAGTAATGGAGGAGGCAGTCAAAGGGCCTCTGCCTGGGAATCTGAAGAATTGCTAGCAGCTGTGAGGAGAGCAGGTAGTCCTCTGAAAACTATTCATTAAGACCCAGTTTATTAAAGTTAAGTACCAAAGGAGGGAATAGGAGAATCAACAAGAACTGGAGCGATAGACCACCAGATGGATCGCTGCTTTTCTGGCTGCTCAGGGCGTACAAACATGATTTGGCATAATAAGGTTCTCTATGTGATATTCTGGGACTTTGCTAATGCCTTTGGCTCACTGTCACAAAACTTTAGGTGGGAGGCTTTGAGGTTTTTAACAATATGATAAAGACATGGGAGGATCTATTACACCTGTATTTTTCTTTTGGATGCATTCGATATATCACGAGATAAATCACATCCTCTTGGTTTTATTATTCTTACCGGTACAGTTAATCTCTTACTTCATTGTAGGATTTATTTTATCGTGCATAGTGATAAGTGCGTTGTTGTATATTGATGTCTGGGGCCTCTGGAAGCCTTGATCAAAGCTAAATTGGTCAATAATATTTGATAACAAATAGTAACCCTGTGAGGTGCTGCCACACCTTCTTAAATATCAAATATCAAGGACTCTTCAAGGACATTCCAGGTCTAAGTCCCTCGGTTTCAAGGACCCAACATAGGACAAGGATCAAAATGAATTACTGTTAGGCTTTACTACTAGGCTTTGCAGTTTTTTTAATTGTTGACCACAATTAGTAAAAGAGAGAGAGATATATGACTTTAAGCACTTTTAATCCTCAATGTCTATTTCTGTCTAAACTTTCAAGGCCTAAGGTGCCCTGGTAGGTCACCTGTTAGAGCGCGCCCCCTTAAAAAAGCCCCACCCCTCCCCCCCCAAAAACCCCCCCCCCCCCCCCCCCCCCCCCCCCCCCCCCCCCCCCCCCCCTTTTTAAAAAAAAAAAAAAAAAAAACCCAAAAAAAAAAAAAAAAAAAAAAAAAAAAAAATAAAAAAAAAATAAAACCTTTATTTTTTTTATTAAAAAAAAAAAAACAAGAAGGAAAAAGGGAAAGGGGGAAAAAAAAAAAAAAAAAAAAAAAAAAAAAAAAAAAAAAAAAAAAAAAAAAAAAAAAAAAAAAAAAAAAAAAAAAAAAAAAAAAAAAAAAAAAAAAAAAAAAAAAAAAAAAAAAAAAAAAAAAAAAAAAAAAAAAAAAAAAAAAAAAAAAAAAAAAAAAAAAAAAAAAAAAAAAAAAAAAAAAAAAAAAAAAAAAAAAAAAAAAAAAAAATAAAAAAAAAAAAAAAAAAAAAAAAAAAAAAAAAAAATTTAAAAAAAAAAAAAAAAAAAGTTTGCAAATTCACGGTAAAATACCGTAATGTCACAAGCGTGCAATTACCCTAAATTGACAGTATCATTCTGTCTGAATTACAGATTTTGCTGGTGTTTACGTTTAAATTTACGGTACACAACCATTAAATCATACCATCATTTCTATAGAAAGTAGAATGTTAAAAGATGGTTATTTAAGCAATACATCAGGACAGGCTTATTATATCACAGTTAAGGGTTGTTTGGAAAAAAAAGGTTTTTTTTTTTTAAAAAAAAAATTTTTTAAAGGGGGGGGGGAAAAAAAAAAAAAAAAAAAAAAAAAAAAAAAAAAAAAAAAAAAAAAAAAAAAAAAAAAAAAAAAAGAAAAAAAAAAAAAAAAAAAAAAAAAAAAAAAAAAAAAAAAAAAAAAAAAAAAAAAAAAAAAAAAAAAAAAAAAAAAAAAAAAAAAAAAGAAAGAGAGAGAGGGAGTTAAAGGAAATAAAAATTTTAAATTTATTTCCCCTCTTTTTTTCCCCCCCCCCGGAGAAAAGTCTCTTCCTGCATCAAACCCACTTCCTCTCTGTCCCCACCTTCCTGTCACTCTTCAGCTGCTACTATCAAATAAAGGTTCAAAATAACCCAAAATAATCTAAGAAATAATAAATAAATACATTTAAAAAACTTTCAAGGCCTTGATTTTTTTAAGGATTGCAAAAACCTGTGGGAACCGTGGAAAGGAGGAAAGGAGGAAAGCCCATGAGTTCTGAGACACCCCAGATGTGGAAGGAGTGAAGTGCAAGTCAGGATTCAACAGTTGGAAATACTTTAATGTCTGTCAGCCAGGTTTGCCAGCTTGCCTAGGCCATGACATCTTTGAAGGTGTTTTGTCATATGATGTAGCACTGTATCTGAAGTATTTCATCAACAAAAAGGCATGGTTCACCTACTCTACTCTACTCTCACCTACTTTCTTTCAGGTAGTCTACTAGTGGTTGTACTTGACATGGACTCATCAACTTCTTTGCTGGCCTACTAATCTACCCTTGTGATCAGATACTAGTCTTGTCAAGGATAAATAGTGATAAATGATTGCACAGTTGACCATGCATTAATTTAACAATAGAAGGCTTTATGTTAATCTCTTTTTATAAACACTGGTTGCCGCCCAGAAGGAGACCGGCCACACATCAAAACAATGCCGTGATGATTGAGAGGATTTATGTTTGTACAGGTCCATATGTTGTTTTTTTGAAAATTCTGCATACTCTACCTTTAAGCACAGCATAAATCTAGGCCTTTCATAATCTAATTGTGATGGAAATAATGGAGAAACTGGTTTACTCTTAATAAAAGATGTTACAGGAGACTTGGATGTATTACGAAGGAAACATTTATCGACACTTGATCTAGGCGAATTCAAAGATAACATAACAAGTGAGAATGATCCCTTTAACGCCATACAATTTTTTAACAAATAATTTCACCTTCTCCACAGCACGGTGCAGCTGGATAATGCAAAGCAGTCAACTTTGCATGAATGTGGTATGGCCAGTACTCTGATTCGTCGCCATCGTTATCAGCACTCAGCTTCAGTGAGTACATTTAAATAGATAGGCTTCTGAACTGGTGCTGCCATTAAATGTTTTTGTTTCTTCATACCAAATACTTACATGGCCACATCAATAATTATGTCTCCCATATATGTCTACTACTCTGTTATCTGGAGTTCCTCAAGGGTAAATCCTCGGAACTATCCTTAAAAAAATCAAAATCACTGATTCAATGTCAAATCCAAAGGATTGTGTGTTTTCAGCTGTAGCATCCACAGTTTCTCCCTCAGTCTCTCTCAATCTTTTAGATCTGCTAAATCTGTTAACTGTTTTAGCGCCTCCTGAAATCATATTTATAGGTTGGCCTTTTTATGAGATTTTTAAACCTACTCTTCATTCACCATTTAATTTTTTTCTGTTCCAACTTCTTTAATTAATGTTTTGTTTTTTGTTGTTGTTGTTGCGGGAAGCATTTTGCAACAGTGTAAGTGCTATATAATAATAATTATCATTATTATCATTAACATTTTTTCTTTGTTGTCTTTCTTTGTCTGGTTGCAGAGAGATTCATGCCAGTCCACAGTAAACACCTGACTGAAGACTGCTGGTGAATCAAGCAGGAATGATGACAACACCTGCCCAAAGTTCCAGTTTCCTTAACATTGTACCATGTCTGTATGAGACTCTGCCCCACCTGTCTTCAGTCAAGTCTGGACCCAATGACTCAAACACCAGTCTTGTCAAGGCTAATTAGAGGTAAGCAATGGTTTATGTCAGTGTAGCAAATGAGTAGATGCACGCACAACTCAAACTTCACTCAATCGATCTCCCTCAAGTGCACGGTGCCAACAGCTTCATACAAACATACAGTAGAAAAAAACAGTTTTATGGACAGGATTCAGGATTTAGGCTGCAATTCGACAAGGGTGAAACAAATACTGATGATCACTTAGTCCTGAAAAGTGACTGTTTCTACCTTTCACACTAATACAATAAAATAAATGAAATACTCCTGATGACCTGCAAAACTATATTCCAGAGTGCGTTTCATTCTATGTCTGAGTTTCATTCTATGTATATCTCATTGGAGCTCAGTTTAACAACAGAAGGCTGAATTTATCTCTGTAGGCATCATGCTCAGGCACTGCATCAATCTAACCTTTGCTTTGTTTCTGTTTTCTGGCTGCAGAGAGGATCATGCCGGTCTACAGTGGACACCAGATGAACAACATGTGAGTCTTCAAGCAGAACTGGTGACTGCTGAATGCGTTAAGTTCCAGTTTCTTGAACACCATGTCCATGTTAAGAGCCTCTTCAGCCAAGTCTGACTCAGTGACTCATTAGTGTTGATCACACAGGTGGTCCTTTTTCATGATGTTTATTTCTTCTACCATGGACTATCCTTCATATGTATGGCACACACTGTCTTTTCAAGATGTCAACACTGCCTTGTGAGTATACTGGACAGTTCTTTTTTCACAGAGAATGTGTATATGCCGAGGTTCTTAAAGTTTATCAGTTATAGTCTGTACTTTGGTTTACAATGGGCTTAATTGGTTATTTCCTTTATAATTTACCATTTGCATTTGCTGACTGTAAAATCTACACCACAAACTGTAATTCCATATGTTTTTTTACGGTGAAATTCTGGCAACACAGCTGCCAGTATTTTACCGTAAAGTTACTTTGCAATAAAATACTGTACTATATCTTACGTTTTACTGTGTTTTCACTGATGGACTGTAATTAGGTTTACGTATTCTGTTATTTTTAAAGAATTTACCGTAAACAGGTTTATATAATAACTGTTATTTTTACAGCAAATTACCATAAACGTTTTATATTATAACTGTTATTTTTACAGCAAATTACCGTAAACAATAACAGTTCACTACTGTGAAGTTACTGCAAACGCATACCGTAATGTCTCTACAGTGTGTTTTTTGTAAAATTTGGCACCCGCTGCCAGTATTTTCTATTTTTTTTTACAGTGCAGGTTATCGAAGATATCATTTATATTATCAACATGACATGACATGACATTCCTGGAGAAGGCAATCATGTTTTGGTGAAAGAGGCACGTGTTATTTCAACCTCCTTGATAGCTTGCAGAAGCTCCTATGGAAACAGCAAACACCACCTTCTAGTGCCTCTTTGTTGGGTGATACAGTGTCTGGAGAAGATCAAATTCTCACTGCGGGGTTCAGTTTTAAAAATGCTCTCTCTCCCCTGACTAGTTGGTTAATTCCACAATGCCGAGCTATCTCTTAGGGGGTGAATTTATCTTGTATAATATGTCCTGCCTTACCATTAGTGAATTTATTTTATTTATTTATTTGTACATGTGTATGTGTATGGATTTCCTTTTCTATTGTTACAAACTGTGGTTGGGGTGGGATTTGGTAAGGGATGTTTGGGTCTAATATCCAAATGTAAAATACTCTTACTTGTGATGCTGATATCTCTGCTCTGCTGCAATAAAACTGCCTAAATAAAGATACAAATGTCCAGAAACTAATCACAGATGTATAGTTTAATTTCAAAATAAACAATAATAATAATAAAGAATTTCCTAAGTCACCTGAAGACTGTAGTCTTTAGTAAACACTCAAATTGTGCACAGCAGCATCACAGCTGTGCTCTGCTGCCTCCTTGTGGTCATTCTTTAGAGCTGCATTAAGCTACCAGCGACAAACGGAAAACACTGGGAATACTCGGTATTCAAAATAAAAGCACAGTACATAAAATCTCGTTACAACCACGCATTTGTGTACATTAGTCTTCAACGCTGAGTCTACTACAATTTTAACCTGATGCCCCATTATGATTGTGGTCATTATTAATTCAGTGTTACAATTTAATACGGCCTCGTCTCGATAAATAGCTTTAGCGTAGTTTTATTTTGAAGGTTTCCCCGGAAGCTGTCGTTCTCATTGTAGCCAGCTTGATAAATACCCAGCGCCATTATAACAGGCTGGTAGCATCAACTGCTGTTCTGTGTTATTGTTGTCAAACTGGACTCAGAGGGGAAAAGGAGACTCTGATTAAAGATTTAAAGACTTTCCGGTGATTAAAGACACTTCGACGGGAAAATATAGTCTCCCAACTGCATATCCGCTCAGTTAGCTACCGTTACGAGGTGAGGAGTTTGTTTTAACCGTTGGTTAACCGTTGGTTTGGGCTGTTAGCGATCACCAGGGTGCCTTTGACGGCGTTTTTCTGACAGGATATCAAACACATTGTAGCGTTGTTATTTCATTTAATTAAAGTTGAAGCTTTTGTCAGTTCATGATAGAAAGGTAAGCCACAGTTAAATGTTTTTTTCTCGTCTTTTGTTTAACCTTGTCATCGACATACCGCTGGCCTAATGATGCCTTCAAGGAATGACTACAAGTCCCAGAATTCCACAGGAAAAAGTCTGACAAACTGTAACATGTACTGATACCATTATTTTATGAATAATGGTTGTAAATACAAAACAGTACCCTCAATAATTATTATTTATACAAAATCATGATACATTTAGAGCTGCAGCGATTAGTAATTGATTAATCTTTTATTTTAAAGGCCCAAATTCTCTGATTTCAGCTTCTTAAATGTGAATATTTACTGTTTTCTTTAGTCCTCTGTGACAGTCTACTAAACATCTTTGATTTGTGGACAAAATGAGACGCTCAAAGACTTCAACTTGGGCTTTTTCTGACCAATCAACCAATCGATTAATGGAGAAAATGATCAACCGATTAATTGATAATGAAAATAATTAGTTGCAGTCCTAAATCTGTTACTTGGGCTATATATTTTAGTCCTTTAATGTCATGTAACTGTTAGAAATTGGGCGTCAAAGTGCTCTGTCACAGTAATCTAAAGTGATTTTATGTAACGATATGGCTATATATTTGGGATGTAAACCAATTTAGGGAAAAATGATTCAACTGGAATGTTTTTGGCAAATCCAGCACTTTAGATATCTGATAAATCAAGCTACTTTATCACATTGATGCAAAACAAAAGCCCTAAAACAAGAGACGTTAAAGCAGAGCTAACACAGTATAAATGATAGAGCGAACTCTCTGACATCTCCATGCTAATCCATGAAAAGAAAGCTTTTCTTGTTGTGTTTACTTTCATATTATTCCTACAGAAATGTGTGTTTACACCATCTAACAAGGCTACTTTGTGTTTCTTTGTTTTTGCCTGCTGGTTGCAGACGAAATGGGGCGAATCTTCTTGGATCACATCGGCGGGACTCGCCTCTTCTCCTGCGCCAACTGTGACACCATCCTGACCAACCGAGCTGAACTCATCTCCACTCGCTTCACCGGAGCCACCGGCCGAGCTTTCCTGTTCAACAAGGTGCCTGCATGTCTCTTCCTTCACCTGGATCATGGAGAACAGTAGTGTTACATATGTTAGTGTAAATGTTTGGACCATAGTTAAAAATATAAACATGATGATCAGTTCCTCATCAACAGAGAGGAACTTTTCAAACTCCAGCAGGTGGCAATGTCAGGCCAAGACAAACAAGCAGAAAATAGTTAATGATTGATGATTGATGATGTTACAGAACTTAAGATTCACATAACTCTTTATTAAAGTAAGTGTTATCTCTAATAAAAAGTTATGTAAATCTTAAATTCTACATAAAGTCCAATTTCTTTTTTGACATTAAAGTTTTTATTCATACATACATACAACATAAAATTACAATACAACTTAAACATCGGCAGACAGTATATAGAACATATAATATAATATATACAAAGGATAAACATCTTTGAAACAACCAAAATAAACATTCAACGTAGACATCTTCTGACATCAGTTCCATCCATTTTTTAACATCTGGGTCGTCCGTACTCTTCCATAATCCAAGGATAGTTCGAGCAGCTGTGACCACCCCGTCCTTTAAAACCACCTGCTCATATTTAGATATATTTGTCACCTCTGATTGGTCTCCTAACAGACACAGTCATGGCAGTGCAGGTACAGCCACTCCTAGACATTTAGTCACATGTTCTAATACTTTCTCCCAAAACGAGTGTACCTGTTTACATCCCCAGATTATGTGTAAAAATGTTCGTATTTACTCTTTCTTGACATTTCCAACATAAGTTATTTTCTAGTAAGCCCATTCTACGTAAGACGGAGTAATGCTGATACTGATACTACTGATTTAAAAACTCCTGAATTCTCTGTAGAAAAGCGGTTAACAGTTACTGCTGCCCTGCAGGTTGTGAATCTGCAGCACAGCGAGGTGCAGGACAGAGTGATGCTGACAGGAAGACACATGGTGCGGGACGTCAGCTGCAAGAACTGCAACAGCAAGCTGGGCTGGATGTACGAGTTCGCCACAGAGGAGAGCCAGCGCTACAAGGAGGGCCGTGTCATCCTGGAGAGGGCGCTGGTGAGGGAGAGCGAAGGCTTTGAGCACGTTCCCTCCGACAACTCTTGAGTTTTCGCTTGTGTCGCCGCTAACAGTGCTCAACCCGTGCGTACTACAGCTTTTCCTCCAGCAGCAGTGCATGGACTTGCATGGACAGTGTGCCATTCGTGAGTAGAGCTACACCAAAATAATATCACAAGCTGTGTCGCTGTGGGAAACAAGAAGTGGTGAACGTTTTCCCATAACTTTAAAAACCTAAGAATATCTTCTATGATGGGTGATAATACCATTGCTTCTCTACCCATTGAAAATCGCCTGCAGCTTCAGTACATTCCCAACAGGCTGTGATGTTGGTAAAGTGTGTTGGTGTGGTGGGATTTTGGCTGCTGTCAGAGGGAGAGGATTCGCTCCTGCTGCCCGACAAGAAGCTCCGACAGATAGATGTTATGTAGAGGTTTGAATAGCCGATACCTGCGCAGGTGAATTCTGACTCTTAACTGAAGGTTTAGTCACTACGCAGTGTGTTTCCTGACAAGTGTTGGGTGTGACACGATGCCAGAAGTTCTTTATTTCTTTAGTATTCACTGTACCAAAGTCTTCCCCAGAATAAGAGAATATTAGCAAAGTAAATAGATTTTAACCCTGAAATGTTAATATTTATCATCTTCAACAGATTATTGATGTTATCACTGAACTTATGAAGAGTTTAGATGTCCCCACTTTATTTTATATGATAAATTTGATCAGAACAGGTTTCAAACGTCTCGTTGCAAAAGTTCCAGCCACCTGATTTACTGATCTTACTTTTAATTCCACATGCTGTTCAGCCACTTAGTTAAAGGTTTCACAATTATACTAATATTTCAGTTGAGTGGTGGAAATTGAGAAATGATTTGGATGAAACTTGGAACATATTTATTTGTTTTTTGTCAAAAATAAATAAATTCAAACAGTGTATTATTTGAATCTGTCCTTTCTTATATGTTTTTATATTGTATTGAATGTTAGCACTGTCACCTCACAGCCAGAAGGTTCCTGGTTTACATTAGATAGGGCCTTTCTGTGCATTCTTTCCTTCCTTCTGTGCCAGATATTTTTTGTCCATCTCATGTATGGAGGAGCAATATTATATATATATATATTAAATATGTGACAAAGAGTGAAAAAAGTAACAAACAGTTCCTGTCCTGTATCTAACTTGACCAGAAACTTGATTACAAAATTCTACAGTTCAGTTGTTTCTCACGCTGACAAGGGAATCTGTCCTTCATCTTGGCCTTGAAGGTTATCACAGGACTTGTAGCAAGCTGCGAGATAGAAAAGCTGCAAAGTGCAGTTACATAAAAAAAAAAAAAAACACTGAGCATAGCAAATTACAGAAATACAATACAGGTAAAGGTTAACAGTGTAATGGATACAGAACACTGTACACCAAAACAAACAGAGACAAGAACAGCTTCTTCTCAGAGGTCATCACTGTGATGAACAGTTAACACCACACTCACTGTCAGGAACAATAACCCGCTGTATTTATTCTCACTGTTTACATTCAGTTTTTTTTTGTTCTTATATCATCACTCATACACAATCTGCTCATGCTGTGCATACTGTATATACTGTACGTCACTGGTTTTCAAACTGTGGTACGAGTACGCGAGCAGAGGTGAAATGACTCGTTCAAAAACAGGAAATAAACAGGAAATATTAGGAAGAGAAGTGCGGATCAGGAGAACCCCTTTAGTACAAAATGAGCTCTGGTTCTTGAACTGGTTCTGTTCAGGATTCAACAACAATACACCATCTTCTTATTAGGAATAAACCTCCTCCTGAATTTTTTATGTTTTTATGACATTGGAGACTGTGGAGGCCTTAAACAGCTCCTTCAGCAACAGACTGTTACTCCCACCATGTAAGAAGGAGCTCTACCACAGCTGTCACAACACCAGCATGACAATATATATTTCTTATTTGTGAGTAATTTCTTATCCGCCCTGTGAATATGAGCTGCTGTGAGAGGGGAATTTCCCCACTGTGAGGTCATTAAAGTCTGTCTTATCTCATCTTAGGACCTCCATGACCCGGTCACACAGTGGTCAAACATTGGTAATTAAGCAGCTAGTTATATCTTCAAAGCTGTTGTGTGCGATCGTATAGATGTCTACACCCTGTCCGGGGTGATAAAACGTTATCCCGGGGCCATTTAAAAGGAGGGCGGACGCGCAAAGAAGGCGTTAACACGCTGACTGCCAGTGTGAGTGCAGCGGTGTACAGTAGCTTCTTTATGTTGTGGTTGCCTTCCGGTGTGGTAATAACATCGCCCGGGGACATACGATGTACATACGGGGATATGTTCACCTAACGCTCCACCCCACTCGGTTATCCTCAGTTTAAACGTTAGTTTCGGACATGACAAACATTTTATCACACACAACTAACTGTCAGACCACTTTTAAAACGCAGTTAAGATACACCCCGCCGTTGACGTTTTGATTTTATCCCCCTCTCTGTAGTTGTGTACTAGTGGGAACGCTACGTAACTAAAATCAAACACACCCCTTCGTTAAACTCGACTCGCGCACTGCATTCTGGGAAATGAAGTAAGTCGAGGCGGGGAAAAAAAAAATCTGAAGTAGTAGTTCTGTGATTCGCAATGGTGGGACAACATTCAGTTAATACACAGTGAATACGCCTGTTTTTAGTGTCAGTGCCATGTAAGCCGAGCAGGACTGTTAATTTCCTCGGCAGTGGGACGGACACAAACCGGAGCAACGATGGCGGCCGGTGAGTTTTTAACCCGGCGAACACAAGCTTAGCATCAGTGGCTAATGTTAGCTGTCGGAGTAGCGGACCAACGGTCACATTATTAGGTGTAAGAAACGGAAAATAAGCTAAATTAAACACTTACTAAGCACTAGATGTGTGTCAGTAACAGTGTAGTTTTCAGCTAACTGTGTGTTATCACCTGTTGTGGCTGTTAATTAACGTTAACTGTCATAAAGTTAGCTCTTTCTTGTGTCCCATTATACTTAACGGCAGAATAACGGCTACATTAACGTCTAACGTTCTGCCTCGTTGTGTTCTTCCCCTCAGAAAATGTGAGCGTGGTCTTCAAACTGTACTGCCTGACTGTGATGACACTGGTGGCGGCTACATACACAGTGGCACTCCGGTACACCAGGACCATCTCATCGGGAGACCTGTACTTCTCCACCACTGCAGTGTGCATCACTGAGGTCATTAAACTAATACTGAGTCTGGGGATGCTCACGAAGTAAGTGACCACAGGAGGTATTTAAATGTTATTATGCAGGTTAACACAGGGTCAACAGGACAATGAAGAAGAATACACTAAGAGACACAGATGCACAGCAGCAGTAACTCATTAACTAACTATAAACTGTAATGGAGATATGGCAGCAGTAATGACAGTAATAATATATGTAGAGCACAAAAACTCCGGGGGTTTAGTTAGTAACATGCAGTAACATGCATTAATGAGACATGTATGTTTACAGATGGTGATGGAGAGAGAGAGAGAGGATACACTATACACAAATAGGATATACTACATTATTTAATATATTGAGAGTAAAGTAAGTGAAGTGTATAAAAGGGGTATTGCATGTCGGGCCTCCCAGCCTGCACAGTGAAACCCCTTTCAGATGATCCAGAACGCGGCGACGCACCTTGTTTTCAATCAACCCAAAAGTTCACGTTACCCCGCTGCTCATGGAGCTCCACTGGCTACCTGTAGCAGCCTGCATTAAATTCAAATCACTAATACGTGCCTATAAAGTAGTCTCCGGTTGTGCATGCCCTCATGCAGGCATATGTTACCTCCTGACTACCCTATCTATCGTTCTTCTTTATCAGAGTATTCTCATCTCTCCTCTCACAGAGAAACAGGAAGCCCCGTCAGACTGCAGAACGCCTTAGTGCAACATATATTCTGCAGCCCGAAAGAACTGCTGAAGCTGAGTGTGCCCTCGGTGGTGTACGCAGTCCAGAACAACATGGCCTTTCTTGCGTTGAGTAACCTCGATGCAGCAGTTTATCAGGTATGAACTGAATCCTCTCTTTGCTTTTGGACAAATGAACGTGCAGTATGTTTGCTTAACACGATGACTGGGTGTGAATCATTAATGTAACTTTACAATGAAGACTCCTCTTCAAATGTTTTGACTGACAAACAGTTCAAAGAGAGCGAACAAACAGTAAATCCTCACATCACAGAAGCATTGAAGTTTTTACTGAAATGATCAGTCAATGATCAAAATAGTTGCAAACCTAAAAACTAAACCCGAATCAGATAAAGCACATTGGCTCTATCTTAGCCAAATTATGTCATGTTGAGAGCTGCACGATTGTTGAATACACAATCATAAAAATTTATATCATGCTCATGTTGATATAATTTCCTGACATGGGTGAATATGTCAACATATTCTATATGGTGGTGATGGTGGTGTGTCACTTGGCAGTTAGCCTAACCAAACACAACTCCACAGCTGATGTATAGACAGCATTTTCAGTGAACCACCACAGTGTTTTCATATATATATTTTTTAATAATCAGTTACTCATTTAGTCCAAGAAATGCCAAAAATGTTTATTATATATTTCCAAATCCCAGGGTGACGTCTTCAAATTTCATAATTTGTCCAACCAGCAGGCTAAAACTCAAAATATTCCAGTTAAAACAAAGAAAAGAGCTGGAACCAGAGAACATTTAGCTTTTATGCTTGATAAATTATGTTTCAGCAGACACATAATGTTAGAGCATAAAAGCTGACGCTTGTAGCCCACTTTGGCCTCTGGATTTAGGGTATTATGCTGACAATATACAACACATTTCCTAAAATTAAACTTGCAGTAGAGGAACATTTACCCCTCAAATGTTTGAAGTTGATGATGAAAATGTGATTCTAGGTACAGTTTGTGTGAAGCAGAAAAGTAGTGCTCAGTCCACCTTCCCTCTTCAAACAGGTACAAAATAAATCAATATATATTAGACCTGACGTGTGTTTTCCTGTGTAGGTGACCTATCAGCTGAAGATCCCGTGCACAGCTTTGTGTACAGTCCTCATGCTGAACCGCTCACTGAGCCGGCTGCAGTGGTTTTCTGTCTTCATGCTCTGCGGGGGCGTAACACTCGTCCAATGGAAGCCTGCTGAGGCCACTAAAGTTCAGGTGGGGACGTTAAACTGTAAACGGTGACTCAGTGAATCATAATCCGATGCCCTTTGATCATAAATTTACAGCACCTGTATCTCCTCAAACTGCAGGTGGTATTTACCATTATGTCTGCTGGCTCGTGTCATTTCTGTTTTTCCAGATTGAGCAGAATCCGTTTGTCGGGTTCATGGCCATTGCTATCGCTGTCCTGTGCTCAGGATTTGCAGGTAAAATTAACACAGGATTCTACAGACAAGACCGGTAGTGGTTTCACCTTTTTGTCCATTATTGATTAAAAGCATACAGAGCATACAGAACATATTGATGAATATTTACTTGTAACAGTTGTGCTACTCTCTGATTAAGGTGTGTACTTTGAGAAGGTGTTGAAGAGCTCAGACACGTCTCTGTGGGTGAGAAACATCCAGATGTACCTGTCCGGCATCGTGGTTACACTGATCGGCGTTTACGTGAACGACGGCGATAACGTCATGGAGAAAGGCTTCTTCTTCGGTTATACACCCTGGGTGTGCTTTGTAGTATGTAAGTACGACTGAACCTGAAGTTCTTCTCCGTTTGAATTCACAGTATTTTAATCTGACGTTGCTCTTCGTTCTTGCTTTCAGTCTTGGCCAGTGTGGGCGGTCTGTACACGTCGGTGGTGGTGAAGTACACCGACAACATCATGAAAGGCTTCTCCGCTGCAGCTGCCATCGTTCTATCAACCGTGGCGTCTGTCCTCTTGTTTGGACTACAGATAAGTACGTTAGTCTCTCACAGCCACATCGTTGTTGGTATACTCATGACTGCCTCCCGTCCCAAATGTGATCTGCCATGCCTTTCATATTCTCATTTTGCTCTTCTTCCCGTCTTGTGCAGCAATCTCGTTCGCCTCCGGTGCCATCCTGGTGTGTGTTTCCATCTACCTATACGGACTTCCAAAGCAGGACACGTCCAAGCTGAGCCGGCAAGACACAGACACTGAGTCCAAACAGAAACTGATCACTGTTTGAATCGCCGACCTGCAGCACAGGAGTGTCTCTCTCTCTCTCTCTCGCTGGTGGACCAGGTCTGTGTCTGGGGTCAACATTTTAAGGGACCTAAAAGAGCTCCTTCTTCGGGGAGCCGAATGAACGCTCGGTTGAGTCGAATCCATGTTCAGTTCTTCACATCAGCTTTTGTTTCACTTTAATGTAGATCTGCACCCTCAATCCAGCCCACTACCACCCACACGAGTGGGTGGCAGTGCTCTGAATCTCCAGATAATCTGAAAAAAATGTATTTGAGCCAGATTTGATTAATTTTTCCTGTTAATATAAATAAACACATTTCATTTTTTAAACTGGCCCTCATATCAAGGTGCTTTTAAAGTTTGTAAATAATCTGAAAAAAATCAATCAATGAGGTCCTTCATCGTCAGCCACGGTGGAGCAATCAGTAATTTTTATTTCCTCCATATATCTGTTATATGAGGAATATAAATATCACAACTCCTTACCATGGAGTTATTTCATTTTCAATCAGTCAGTAGTCTGTTTTACACTGTGCAGTGTTAGTGTCCTATGTCCATATCACACCCTGAATGTGCCAGACTCACAGGAAAACCTACTTGAAAGAAGGATGACGACAGTTTGCATGTGTGATTATGTTAATAATATCATCTCTCCAGTGTCTTGTAATCTTTTATATCACATGTGCGTCCCCCTTCTGTTTTGAAGCTTTTGTTATTAAACTGAATAGAAATATGATAAAACGACAGTTGTTATTTCTCTGTATCACACCATGGTACTCTCAAGTGACTGTTCACGTTACTCCTCCGCCTGAACAATCGTAACCCGGTTGTTAGTTATTTGTTTAACCTTTCCAAAAGACACGAAAGCAACTTAACTGAAACTTTAAAATCTTTTTTGGAAAATAGCCAAAGTAACAAAACTTGTCTCCAAATATATATCATGTACAATCAGTTTTATGTGATGTTACCTAATTGTTTGAATTCCCATTGAACAAGTCAGTTAATCCACTCGTCGTTTCACAGTGAACTGGTTGAAGGATTCTGTTACAAAGCCTTCAGGTGAAACTCAGCTGAAACAGTTGTACCACTCACTCTCCCAACGCTCGCAATGCTGAGGAGTAACTTTAAACCTGATTTACAATCTGAGTGAAAATTAAAGATGATTTTATTTTGAAAATAATTTGATTTTTATTTACAGTACAACCGTGGCAGTGTGGTACCTACAGCAGCAGAATAACACTGATAAAAGTACAAACAAACATTCATGAGTGTCACATTTTATCAACCGGTGTGATGCCCAGGATCTTCATCCCGTCGGCCAGGACCGAGCACGCTCTGCCGAACAGTCGTAACCTCGCCTGTTGACATTTAGCAAATGAGAAAACATTTAAATTTTTATTTAAAATTTAAAATAGAGACACTTTTGTTTATTTATGGTAACTACTCTGTTCTACTACTACTACTCTAATTTCTTAAGGGTGTTGAAGATTTACTGATTCTATAACACAAGTCATTTTCTACCTGTGCAACATCCTGCGAGCTTCCTTTTACCGGCAGCTCTCTGTGTGCTGAGGCGATCAGGTGGCTGCAAGAGATCGAAGAGTAAGAACATGAATACACATGAGTACACAGTTTGATTCCCACATCTAACAAACTGTGCATCAAATGTTCCCAACCCTTCAGGACGAACATCCTGCTCCTTACCATAACTTCAATAAAAAGTTGACTAGGTGTTTGGGTTGCAGGTCCTGGGCTGACTGGTACAACACTTCATCATATCTGCAAACAAAACAAAGAGCTGATCGAGTATCTTGTGTGTATATATATATATGTGGAGCAAATATTTGAACGCATTTGTCTATTTAACAACATGCAGAGGAATTAAGGGATGCCAGAGTTATAAAAAAAACAGTTTGCTTACCGAAGGAGGTGCTGCAGGATGGTGATACTCGTCTGCTCAAGCAAGAGGGATGGATCAAACATATCTGCTTCTGCACCTTCGTTCTTCTGTATTAAACTGCCGCAAGAACAAGAACAATCTTATTTAATGTTTTCTTTTATCCTTAACACAGAAACCTAAGACGGATCAGTGGATTAACTATTGTGTGTTTTGTATTGTGAATCAATACTGGAGGTGACCTGGTAACTTAAATCAGGTGGTGTAGAGTTAAAAATAAACAAGAGCAGAAGTTTGCTTCTTGGTGGTGCAAGACTGAGCAGTGTTAGATAATTAGTACTTATTTATGCCACAATATACTTCTAGTCCGCCACATTTCAGAGGCAAATATTGGACTTTCTTTTAAACCGCTACATTAATCTAGCTGTAGTTCATAGCTACTTTGCAGATTCAAATGTTACATGCAAAACATGTGATCATATTTAAGGATAGGTTCACAATTTGTCTCTCTTAAAACACTGAATGCTGTGATCATTCCTCCTTTACATTTCTGTAAGAGATGGAGCGACAAAATCCACAGCCCTCGTTCTCTGCATAAATATCCTGATGTTTATCTATCTCGTTTGCATTTTGTGTTTCCCCGTTTCCATGCTGAGCTGCAGTCTATGTAGAGTCATAGAAAGAGGAAGTTTTACACTAAAGATGGCCAGAATGAAGAGGAGGAACACTTCAGATGGACAGAAGATAGACTTGAAAACTGTGACTCTTCCCTTGAAGTATTTTTATCCACTTTGGGGACACAATCCACAACCTGAAGAAAGCTTTAACGTTAGTCAGCTGTGACTAGACATTGTCTCTGTTGTGGAGCCTTACTAAGGCTCGGACTATTTGCTGGAGTGTAAACTGGGGTCCATTACATACAAGAGTCTACTGACATGACTGATTTACCAGGTATTAGTACACCCCATGTATCTCCATGGAAACAGAGATAACGTGAGAAAAAAAAATGTTTGAGAGCAAATTGCTTAAATAGCTTAAATAAAAAAAGCAAACTAATTAGCATCAATACAAAAGTACATGATTAAAATCACCGTAATGACTAAATGAGAGTCAGCTGATGCGTACAGACCTGCGGAGTCGAGCATGAGTGTACTGGAGGAAGACTCCCGTGTCCCCCTGAGCCTGCAGCATCCTGTCCCAGTCAAACGTGTAGTCGGACTGCAGAGGACCTTTGAAGTCCTGAAACATTCAAACAGCGGAAAACAACTTTTATCACACTGTGCAGACAAATCAAGACATTAAACAATATTTCACTGAACAGCCTGGAGGTAAATGTCAAAGCTCACCTGGATTATTAGTGCACTGATTCCCACTTTCTCTGCTGTGTCCTCGGGGTCGTACATTTCCTTTGTTGCTGTGGAAAAAAGGGGGAACTGGAGTCATTTCTGCCTTCAAATAAATGTATGTTATCCTAATACTGAGCAGTTTTCTTAGTACCATCATGCATATTTGTCTTTTTAAAGAGATTAAGATGTGTAATGTTGCTTCGATTTATCAGACAACCACAGATCAATATTCAATAGTCAAAATGTTTCATGTAGCATCTTAAATACCACCTGAAGTTTGCAGAGGTGAATTTAAACACAAGGACACATGCAAAGATATATCATGTGTGTTAAATAACTGCCTAATGTGTGACGGGCTTTACTTTTTGACTGGCTCATGTTGTGCAGCATCCTGCTCCGAGCTTCGTCCAGCACGTCCTCCAGAAACACCACCTCACCGCTCCGGGTCTTCATGCCTCGCACCAGGCCGAAGGGAACGTGTAGACACCTGCAAACCAGTGTGGAACAGTAAAGGTACTCATTATGCAGAATGGTGCTTATCTGTGCGATATATTATTACAGATGCATTAAGGTGTAAACCAGGGGTGTCAAACTCTAGACCACAAATCAGGATAATGAAGGTATGAATGACTGAATGAAAGTCATCTAGTGAGCTGGTGGACCTTTCTGCAGGCTAGTTCTAACCCACGTATGTTTGACACAAGCACCAACCTCTGTGGCTGTGAAATGAAGCCAATGTGGAAGTGCCACAAATAAACATGTTTACAGCCTGGTACAAAAAACTGTTTTGGTCTCTATAGGTAATTTCCCCGTTCATGACAACTGTACTGAGGGGGAATTTTTAAAGAATTCACCTGTTCATATTATATTAAGGCTTAAAGTTATGCAGAATTAATAGTGTGGCTGCTTTGACTGACAGGTAGGTGCTGTCACAGATGGCTTGTTTGAGCACCCAGGCATCGATTTTTAAATTAGCCTCGAGGTGGAAGAGGCAGGACTGCCACTGTGGTATTTTACAATACCACTTATTGAGCTAACATACAGCAGATTCCATTAAACCGGTCTATGTTACGTGTCTGTGTTGTGTTCAGGTGCTTTTTCAGCTACCTGTCAGCCCAGGAATGTCCCATAGCGAGCAGGATCTGGAACAACTGGTGGAAGTGATTGGCTTGACTTTTATCTGTCTTGAAAAGAAACACAAACACTGCAAACTGACAAATATGTAGAACAGAAGAGCACAAATGGTGTCAAAGGAAACGAGGAGTGAAACAGAGAGACAAATCTGACTGTTGAACTTTCTCAGACGGTCACACACAACAGCAGCCACACGTCGACATTCAAATCAACGGCTTTCAGGCCGGGTAAACAAATTTTCTGATGTTTTGCATATTTGTTTCTGCTGTCAAACAGATAAATAATGAAATGATTGTTGTGAACAGTGAGCAGTTATACTGTTGAGCTGAGTTTATCTTGCCCGTCTCCTGCACTTTAACTGTGCGGTGAAGCAGTACTCACGTCTTAGATCATGGAAGACTTCATCACAGCATCATGGATAATACATAAATCAAAATAATCAAAGCACAGTTTAAATAAGTGAGTGGGGCTGGAAGTAACAACAATTTTCATCCTCTTTTAATTTGCCAATTATGTTCTTGATTAACTGATCAGTTATTTTATCTGTAACAATGGTTATTAAACTTTTTACCGTCTGCCTGAGACTGCTTAGGGATTACTGTAGTATAACAGAGCCATCGCTTCATACACCGACAGAACAAATAACTCGATTTGGGCTTCAATTGGTGTTTTTGGATGTATTGAAATAACATCCTGCTGACTCAGAGCCACTGGTCCAAATATATTTAGTGTCACGTGAGACAAAGAACATCAGAAAATTCTCACAATTTAGAGCCAATTTAGAGATTGTGATTTTTGCTTGAAAAATTACTTCAGTTATACTAATTTTCTGTTCATTGAATAAGCGACAAAAACTGCAAAAACTACAATGCTGAAGATGACTGAGGTTCCATCATCACTTAAGACTGCAGTGCTCTTTCCATGACTATTCATGTTGTAAATAAAAGTGTCTCGTACACGTTAAGTCAGCCTAACTGCTCCATCGTGTTTTTAAAAGGACAGCGATGTGTGCACCGGTTTCCTTACCACATAAATCATCTCGTCAAAACTGTATTTTTCTGATCGGTCGATAGCCGCGGTGAGATCTCTGAAATGCAGGAAAACAGCTATTATTGCAACTTCCACTTTTATAAGTCTTGTTGGATGCATTATTTATGTGTAACTCAGCTCTGTTCTGTTATTTAAAAACAAACCACAGGCTGCCCCAACTTTTTTAATGCTAAAACACAAAACTCTTCAACCAATATTTTCAAGATAAATTCCAGTTGTTACGATGATAAAGAATTGAATCATGTAAAACCCAAACTGTTTTTGTGTTTTTACTTGTACTGACCTGGTGATGTAGAGAGTCGTGCCGTCACTGCGGAGCACCGTACAAACGCTGCTCATGTCTCCAGCAGGTGAGAGATCCACCACACCCGTTCCTCTCCTGCAAATACAAGTCCATGTCAGATCAGGACTCGACGCTGTCGTTACTTTAACAACACATGAATGGCAGCAATGAAAGAGGATACAGTACATCCATAAATTTTCTGTAACCGCTTATCCTCATCTGGGATGAGCTGGAGACTATCCCAGCTGACTGACGGGCGAGAGGCGGGGTACACCATGGACAAGTCGCCAGCTCATCACAGGGCACATAGAGACAAACAACCATTCACACTCACTCTTCTTGTCTGTAAATGCTAATATTATTAAATAATTATGTAGTATTTTAATCTGTGATAATTTAGGTACATCCGAACACTCACAATTCTTCAAATATTTCTCCATATTCTTTGTAACTGGGTATTTTGATTGGCTGATACTGATTATTGATCATTTCTAACAATATAATTTGTTTTTGTGACATTTTACGGTTCAAAAAATCAAGTTGTCAGTGCTCTCTGGCGCACAAACTCTTTAACAGACAGTGTTTCTAAACTACCTTAAACAAATCTTTAGTATTCCTGTATGCACCGATAAGGAGCTGACATAAAACCAGCTAACAATGTCAGCCTGGCTGATTTATTTTATTTTATTTCATGTTTGAATTCCATAATTAGGATCAGACGCAAGAACAATCTTATATTACTTTCAAAATAAAGAAATAATTCACACAGTACTGACAGACAGACAAAAACGATGATCACTCATGAAGTCAGGATCAGTCGGGTCTAGTAAAATAAACAGCTGAGACCTCCTCGCCTCCTAACACATGTTAACTTGTCCTGTCCGTCGTGCCAGTTACTGATTAAAGCTCATCACACAAACTGTCACATACTCAGAGGTTTTCAACAGGCCTCGGCTCTGCAGCTGCTGCACCACCTCCTGGGCTTGATCTTGGTGAAAGGACTCCCCGGAGTAGATATCAAAGTGGACGCCTAACCGCTGAAAAAGATTTGAACTGAGCGTCAAACGCGATAATCATTCGTTACAATGTTTTTATTTCTACAGATCCCCATCACAGGTTTTATGTTTTGGTGTCAGCTGATCGTACCTTGTAAATGTGCTGATACTCGTCCACTGTGATCTCTCTGAACTGTTGCCATAACGACACAGCCTCGCTCTCATGCTGCTCCAGCTGTCTAAAGAAGTCTCTGGCTGCCTGCTTCATATCCTCATTGTGCTCTGCCTCCTTGTTCACTTGAACGTAAACCTAAAACACCAAAACGCCATGGTAATGTTGAGGAAAAAGCCTTTTTAACAACATTTAGTCAACATCACTCAATGGATCTGTTGATGGTGGGATGTCAGTTCACCTGGCATGTGCATACACACACTCATTGAACAGGCCTGAATAGCAGGCAGGTACTAAGGCTCTCTGTCTTTATCCAAACATAAAATCTTACCTCAAACAAATGCTGTAAGGGATTCTGTTTCAGTTTCTCCTGACATCCAAACTGGCCAAACCCAGCTCCGAGCAAGCCTGAAATCCGAGAGGGGAAGCGAGTTTCGTCAATAAAATTCACCCAGAGAGCAGCGTTTAGTGAAACTTTATGAGACCAGAGGAAACCTCTTGAAAACAGGTTTTGCAGAGCTTCTTAAGAGTAAAATTCAAGCACTTTCAAGGTAGACCAAACATTTCCAGACTCTCAAAGCCTTTATCATCACGCGTAACACTATACTATAATAATATAAGTTTATGGAATTCATTTATGCACACAGCAAATGTTTATTTTACCAGCTGTTCATATCTGAATATATCTATTTGATTATATGTTTTGATCATGATTATTTAATGCTTGCTAATTTCTAGATTAAAGGGACTTTCAGAGGACTTATGGAGCAATGAATGATGAGCAAACACGCCAGGAGACAAGAAACAAATATGACGAGGGGATCGTTTCATTTCAGATATTAAAAGAAAACTTTCCAGACTTTGTATGAACCCTGTGAATATTTTGCACATCATTTACTCACCAAACTGCATCCCCCAGTCTCCGAGGTAGTTCATTCGAATAACGTTGTTTCCAAGGGACTGCTTTAGATTAGCGATGAAGTTACCTGAAGATGGAGATTGTATTTTTTTTTTTTTTTTAGATCAGATGATTTAAAAAAACACCTGAAATATAAGTTTACACTACAGCCCGACATATACAGGATTTTATGAGGCAGATACTGATCTTAATAGTTGAAAGTTTATCACATGACATATATGCTGATACAGATATATCTGCAATATACTGGCTAATATATCGGCCTGGCTCTAGTTTACAGTGAACGTTCACATGCATATTAATCATTACAACTGATTCTGGCTTCAGTTACTGAATAAATAAAAAAATATAAATAAATATAAAAGCCTGAACTCACCAATAATTGTAGATCGTAAGTGTCCAGCATGGAATTTTTTGGCAATATTTGGAGAGCTGCAACATGAAAACACATTAATTCTGTCTGAGGATGGCCTCCTATAAGGGGAAGGCATTGCACATAGTCATCTGTCAAACTTACCTATATTCAACTAAGGTTGTTCCTTTCTTGAGACGACTGAGAAGTTCACTATTCAACCCAAATTTCTCATCCTGCTCTTTTCCAAATGTCTCCAACATTTTCTAAAAAACAGATGCAGTTCAATTATAATCACAGTAGAAGCAGTCGAAACTGTTAATTTTACCACAGTGGGGAAAAAAAAGAAAACAAACCTGGACAAGAAGTTGGCGATTCACTTTAAAGTTGATCACTCCACATCCAGCAGATATGTCTTCCACCACACTGTCCTGCTTCAACTGAACAATACAGAGAAAATACCAGCAGAACAGATTCAGGTAGTTTCTCCTTAGAACATTAGATCTGCTAGATTCCCAAAAACCTCAACACTGGTCCTTTAAAGGTTACCAAAGTCTCTATATCTGTTTTCAGTAGGTGTATTTTCTTATATTTATGAAGTAGTAAGCTGATCTTGAGAAACTGTTGATGTTTGTGGACGTCAAGGTCAGCACCGAGAAAGAACAGCGAGAAGTATTAGTATGAAGTGGCAATCCAACAACAACAAAAAGCCACTTGAGGGAACTTGAAGACATTTCCAACACATTAGTGGTGCAAAAAAATGACGACTTCCATGAAGTATGCGTTTAAAAAAACACCTACAGGTGAACCGAATGAATGAATGATGTAAAAACAAGCTTGTAAATATGAAACAAAACTACTACGATTGGACAAAGACCCACACAGACAGGCACATATGGTTGAAAAAAAACTGTGTGACTTCCCTATGTAGGCTACATGACTCCTGTGATCAGGTGCACAGGTGACATAGCAACAACAACATTCACCCGACTTTAAGATCTGTTGTCGTCTTTACCCATCCTTCCTCCTGGATAGATCTTACCTGAGTGGCCAAGTCTTCTGTCTGCAGCTGAATGTCTCCACTGGACGGTAAAATCTGACTGTTTCTTAATGTGCTGATGGACAGTTTGAAGTCAGCAGCACTCTGCCTGTGGAGCACAAAGTTCAGGGAGCTTTAACAAACTGGTGAGAGGACAGACAGACAGCAGAGATATACAGTGCTGCTCAAACGTTTGTGAACCCTAGAGCAATTGTCAGATTTTTTGTAAAAAATACAAAAATAACCTTATTTAATGTTAAGTTATACCCCAATTCACAATACTGACATAACAAATAATGGACTCAAACTAAAGAAATGGTTATATTGTCATTCTTTATGTTTAAAAAAGGGGTTGATTTAAGATTTAATAGGTGCAAAAGTATGTGAACCCCTTCAGTTAATCGGATATTGCAACTCCTAACCTCAACCAAACGGTTTCTGTAGTGACTCATCACTCTCTCACATCTACTTTGGAGGATATTTGCCATTACCAATGTTCTTGTGTCTCTTGTTAATATTTTAGAAGGTTGTCCACTTCCAGGCAGAGTTGTAGTCTTTTTTTAGTGCTCTCCATTTGTAGATGATCTGCCTCACGTCGGAACGATGAAGCTCTTCATAGCTACGCTCAGACAAATGTTCTGTCACTGCCCTCTTCCTGAGGTCCTCTCTGAGAGCTCGCTTCCTCTCTGCATGATTGACCTGTATGGGTTCACCTGGGTAAGACTAAAGTGACCTGGTTGCAGTGGTTCAATTGTCCCACCAGATTCTACTTCTTTTAACCAATGCAGCTCAGGGTTCACTAACTTTTGCACCTCTTTTTATTTAGTCTTGACTACACAATTGATTTTTAGAGAACTCCAAAATGCTCAGGAGGTTCACAAACTTTTGAGCAGCACTGCATATAATGATAAACACAAGCACACTTAACTGTTTCTTAAAGACAGGAACAGCTGACAGAGCTGGTATGAAGGCGTCCTCAGACTGCTGCAGCGTCTTACTCAGCTACAAGACAAGAAAAAAACACAAAGATTTTAATAAACAGCAGCATGAGGTGAGCTTGCAGAGCATGGACTCTCCTGCCTGCCTCTTGTTTTGACTTCTCCAGGGTCAAAGCATGCTGCTAAGTGAGCATTAGCATCCTTCCTTCCTTCCTACCTTCTCAGCTATTCTTCTCCTGAAGAAACACGCCATGTTTCTCAAACGTGTGAACAGAATATGACAATAAACCTGTGAATAAATACAATTAAATGGACTGTTCACATTGGTTTGACATGACTGTACTGTACTTCCGCCCCTTTTGCGACACCACTTCCTCTAAAAGCTCCGTCCGCTAACAACGTCACCGCGTAGAAAAAGGTTTGCTCGATTGTATCCACCGCCGCTCCCCGATAGAGAGTAACGTCTCTATGCGGTCATTTAATCGTTTCAAATCTTAAATATTTTTCCTATATTCATGATTAAATAAGCAACCATGAAGGTTACAAATGTAAAAACACCCTTATCTGTTATTTATACGGTGTTTAACAACTTAAAATCCAGCCAAACCGCTTCATCGAGACTGCTGCGGTGCGGTTTGATCAAACTTGATGACGTTTCCTTGGCAACGTAGTGATCAGATTCTACAGTTGACGGTTATAAGTTGTGTTTTAATGTGTTATTTTTGAATATATATACAGTATAGGTGGATAATAAGTAAGAAAACATATATCATGTTGGTGTTGAAGAGTCTGACAGCTGTTGGACCTGTGGTAGATCTCCTTCTTACATGGTGGGAGTAGCAGTCTGTTGCTGAAGGAGCTGTTTAAGGCCTCCACAGTCTCATGCAGGAGGTGAGAGGAGTTGTTCATGGTGGATGTCAGCTTTTTCCTCTGTGGAGTCTAAAGGGCAGTCCAGGACAGAGCTGGACCTCTTGACCAGTTTGTTGAGAGACAGGACGTCTGTTTGCCTGACTAGTCCAGTTTGTTGTTGAGGTGAACACCCAGGTATCTTTATGCTCCCACCATCTTGGCATCCAACCCCGGGATGTTCACCTGTGTGGTCTGAGGCATCTTCTTCCTGAAGTCAATCACCTCCTCCATCTTGGCTCTACAAAGTCTGTGATGACCCCCCTGTGCTCCTGCTCACTTCCTTCTCATACACATTTATTATATTCATTCTTTATAGTACATTATTTGGAGATTTTAAAGTTTAATGCTTTAATGATGATGGTTTTCCAAGTAAAACTGAAATCTTCAAACTGCAACAATGACCCTCTCCTGTTAGTTACTCCAGTGTTTCTCAAACTTTTTACGCTGTGTGCCTCCTCAGAAAATATTTGTCCCTGTTCAGCAACAGACAGTTCACACAGGAGGCAGGTTTACTGTAATAATTAGGAGATTATTGCTGACTGTCACTGAATCCTGAACAGAACCGGATCAAGAATCAGAGCTAATTTGGTAGAAAAGGTTACTCCTGACCCGCACTTCTCTTCTTTATATTACCTGTTTGGAGCCACGATTCCAGCATTTTATAACCATTAATTTTAGCTCCTAACTAATCATGAATGTGACTACCTATCAGGCTGATATTGAAACAAAATATAACAGGAAAAACTTAATTTAAATTACTTTCTAACATTGTATTTTCATAGCTTTGATTAATTTATCTTGGAGATTCCTCCAAGTATCACTATAAGGAGGTTACATATCACAGTTTGAGAGCCAGAGTGTTACTCTACTCTTGTTTATCGTCGGTGGATTTCCTGGTTTTTAAAAGTCCGTCCATGTTGTTGGTGTTGCACCATATGCTGAGTTTAAATACATTCAATTCTCTAAATATTAAATTTATTTTGTAGTCACTTTCCTGCCTCATTGAGAAGACAGAGGCCTTACAGAAAACAGCGTCCCGGACACTGAATTGAATATTCAAGCAAATCTCTACAACTTGACTCAAGCAGACATTTGTGTAAACACTTTATTCGTTCACTTTTCTTGAATCAAGCCCCCTTTATACCTACAGCAAATAAAATCGTGAAATTTTGATACAATGAACAAAAGTCAAGCAAAAAAAGGAAATTTTAAAAAATACAGTGTATACAAATGTAATAGCAGTAATTTGCCAGTACAGTTTAAAACAATGCTGATTAAAAAAAAAAGCCAAGATGCCCGTTCCTGGAGTCCAGACTGGGAGGCGGTCTTGGTTTGTCCACTCGTCAAAGGTTCAATGCCTTTTTGAAAATGTACATATAGAGAAGCTGCACAACTAACATCCTCTCTGTGGAAGAAAAAAAATACATCTGACAAAAATAAAATCAAAAAAGGCCAAGTGTGTGGTGGCAGTCAGCCTTTTTTTTTTGTTTAATGAAGGCATCAGAACAAAGCCAAATAAATATTGACACGGCAGTTAAGAGGCCACTGGTAGAGTCACAGAGAGTTCAACAGGTTGGCAGCAGGAAGCCCTCCTAACTCTGGCAGACACAGCAAACGTGGATGCCACTAACTGATGCCTGGAGGCAGTGAGTCCACATAGAGGCGATATGGCACAGCTAGGAGAAACTAGACCCACGGAGTCCCTGGAGTAGTTTGCAGCAAATGGTATATTCCTGGATGTCAAGACGGTGAGACTCAGGAAACATCTGTGGAGGACAAACAAGACGACACAAGCATGAGGACACTTCATACATGGCTTTAGAGTTTGTCACTGTGGCTTGTACAGGAGTGTAGGTTGAACCTGCACTCTTAAAATGCGTGTAAAGTAAGAATAAATATGTAATCTGAGTTTGTCAGACCAAAGAAGAAAGTCATTAACCACCCAGCCAAATCTGAATGATTAAAATTAGACAATTTATAAAATTAGGTGTCAAAATCGGGTAAAAATGAGCAGTAGTGTCCGCTTGAAGGTGCTGAAATCACGTCCATGCACGGGAGAGGCCCAGTCTCCCTCGACTGTCAAATACTGTAACAACACGACCTCAACATGGAGGCTACGGCGAGCAGCGTTATGGGAGTTACCCAGCCCTCCATGTTTGAACCAGAATCTGATCCGAGGTCAGAGGACACTGACCGACCTGCAAATCAACTTCATTCTTCGCAGTTTGCAGAGTTAAGTTTTCTTCCTCCTTCCTCAATGTTGCACTGAAGGTTTTTATGCCGTTATGGTGCTAGGGTGCGAGGAAGTTTTTTCACGTTTTCAGCAACTATTTTCCAACATGTTCCATGTGTTTTGAAAGAAATATGAATATCCTTTACACAGACTTTAAGTGTAAAATACCTTCTAGAACATCACCCGGTTTATCTTCTTACTGAATCAGCAAACTCAAAGCAGAGCTTGGTAAAAGGATCCCTACATGTTTCCCTCAACTCTGACAGAATAAACTGCAGCTGAACATGAAATTAGATCACCTAATTTCTTTAGTAGATTGTAAAATTTTGAGGCCACCAGTGACTATTCCTGTACCTGTGCTGTGACAGTTACATCTGTGTGAAGAGAAGTTCTCTATCGTTAATTGTGTAAATGCTTTTGCCTTTTATTTTTGGACATAATCCTTTTATACACGGGGCACCGACACACAGAGATAGAACTGGGAACTTTAACTGTCTGGCAAAAATAAAGAAATATATAAAAATACTGAATTTTAGCAGCCTGTTCTTCTTACCACCAAGCCAAAGATTTATTATTGGTAGTCTGAAATAATATTTTCAAACTGGTACGCTTCATTCTGACAGTACAGAGCAGAAAATACTGTTTCATGTTGGGCAGTCAAGTCTCCTGCCTTGCACGATTACATTACACTACACCACTGTTATCTGCGAAGCTTAGCCACACCTTTATACAGCAGAAGCTACAGTCTGTTGTGCAGAATGTAAACACTAAACACGTGCATGCATGTGTGACATGTGACGTAGACAGGAGAACAGCAAGACCAAATCTAGAAGTAAAACTTCAGACATGCTCCTCCTTAAAATCTCAATACTTAAAACTCATTTCTATTCTGAAAATGTCAAATAAGCAAATATCTCTGGCTTTTTACTAATGTGACAAACCCAGGGACAGGTTTGGTAGAGAGTAATGAGTACGGGTAATGAGCTACAAGTGTTAATCATAATTAATATACTTACAGCTAGCAGGCTGCTCTCCGAACCTTCGCATCAGCTGATCGTGTGTGAACTTCACGAACGCGTCATATTGCTCTGTTGAAAGAAGAAACATTTATTGGCTCTCATATTACGGATTATTCACAACAAATTGTTTTTTCTACATAATTTGAAAATAAGTCATACCTGCGAGCTTTGTCGTCAGTATCTCGTCGTACTCCTCGCGAATTTTCTCCTCTCGTTCTTTCAGTAGTCTTTCACAAATCATCCCGACCTGTCTGAGGGAGAACAGAGGCTGCTCTTTCCTGGTGGGAGATGCAGCACCCGAGGACGTACCTGTTAGAAGAGTTAAAAATCACACAATTAACACAGGAAGTATTCCATTAAAAACACTGAAACTTAGTCAGCAACTTGGCTCAGGTTTGTAGAAATCACCTGTGCACGTGATGGAGGAATGCACGGTGCAGGTAGGGGGTGTGGCCTCAATAGCCCTGCAGTAAGCAGTGTGCTATGTGCATGTGACTGAGGAATAGCAGATATTCAAGTGTACTTGCATAAAATCAAGATTGTGCTAAGATATATTGTTCCCAATTATATTTAAGTTCCCTGTTAAGGGTGAATTAATTCTGAAAGTTTACAACCCTATAACATCACCGGATGTGCCAAACCAAATTACGCTCACAGGAGAACATGGCTAACAACAAGGCAATGTATGAAGCGGTGACAAAACGGCCATTCAGTCTGAATATCACCCTTGTGATCTGGTGAGCTGAGTTCGGTTAACTGCGATCTTACGCTGCAGTTTACATTATCCTTTAAATCCTGAGCTCAAGCCAGCTTCACGATTAGGACGCAAACTACCTGGCAGAGCCGATCCACTGTGGATGTTCTGCAGGTCGAGAGGACAGCAGCCGTCCGCCTGTTGGAAAGCGCTGTCCAGGTGTCGTCGTTTCTGCAGCCTCTTGTACTCCTGTTTGATGTTGTGAAGAATTTGCTCTGAAACAGACAAAAAGAAAAACTCAGTTTTATAAGTGACTTTGTACAGAGAGATTTGACCATTTAAAGTGGCCTTGCTGGTGACTTTAGACATTTAAAGAGACAGTATACATCCTTTTAAAGTACAGTGCGCGTCCACCTATTAATAACAACAACATCACAAACTTTAGACAAATGTTCCCTATTATTCACACACTTTAATTCACTAAATATCAAACACTTTAATAACAACTGCTACATAGAGTATGCCGAGTTTACTACAGGACAATAAAGACTCACATCACATGCTTTGTTAGGTGTTAAATGACAGGAAACATAAACAACATGTAGCTGGGTATGGGGCGGCTGTGGCTCAGGAGGAGGTAGAGCGGGTCGTCCACTAATCAGATGATCGGGGGTTCGATCCCCAGCTCCTCCAGTACAAGTAGTGTCTTTGGGCAAGACAATGAACCCCAAATTGCTCGTCGCTTGGATAAAAGCGTCAGCTAAATGACTAAATGTAAGTGTAACTTGGCTAATTGCCTCTGAAGTTTTGTTTAATCCACACAAACAGACACCGGCACACATTGAGGACTTTACACTTAAAGACTGGTTTGTTGCACTAAACTTGGAGATTACATTAAAATATAATACTTAGATGTAGGTGTCTACCTGTGGTGAGTCTCGACGACACTTCCCCGAACGGTGAGGGCTCCATACGCAGATACTTCTGTGGTGAAGAGACCGGAGACATGATCGGGGCGCACCTCCTTCTTTTAGGCGAAGCCGGGTTCATTAGCGGATCAAAATCCAGGCTCCTTTTCAGAGTAGCTCCACAAGCCATCACGCTGAATTGTGTCTAAAAACCTAAACTAAAAAAACACCCAAAAAATGTGGGAATGTCGCTGACCTGGGCCCAGCTCTGTGCTACTAATGCTAGCTCGTCAGCTAGGTCAAACGAGCAACCAACGGTTCCGGGCTTCAGACAAATACGCACTATCTTCGCCTGTCGTCGCCTTCTGCTGATAAATCTCACAAGATTTAAGTAGCTGAGAATATCCCGAAATAATCTGGATAAACTAATCGATCGTAAATTACGTGTAAAATCAGATGATTACAGATTTTCCAGCAGTAATTTCCGAGTACTAACTACACAACGGCTCAAACTAGCTTATCTTCTATTCCGATCTATAGTTGATCAGTTACGGGCATGCGCAAGAAAACCGTCTCATGCTGGTACTTGTAGTTTTTATTCACTATCGCGCCCATTGTTTTTGTTAGCGTAGGTACTACATTTCCCGAACACCTTGGAAGTGTGCTTTTTTTAAAATTGTTTGATTTGTTTGCTAACAAAACCCCCCAAACAGTTTCTGTTTCACTTAAAACATTCACATAATAACTGTGTAAATGTTATATACACAACGCATAAATATTTTATTTATTTATTTGTTTATTTATTCACCTGGTCTAGAAGAAAATATGTTGCTACCTGAATAAAATAATTTTAAATTAAAATTTAAACTTCTTACACTTTATCTAATTTATCTAATTTGTCTAATTTATCCATATATTTCATATTGTAAGCACTTTTCCTACTATACTATACTATACTATACTATGTTTTTATTTATGAGGTATATTCAAATCATGAAAATATTCCAGAGCACTTCAAGACTTACTTTAAATTTAATTCACAGGTTCACTCTTATTCAACTCGCCAAACTTTAGATCTTCATCCTCCAAGGTTTCTCACGTGCAGAGGTCGATTTACTATCAAATTTAGGGGTACCAAATTATGGAATATCTTTTCCCACCTGGCAAAAAAACTCCTTCTTGATAAAATGTTTAAAAAGATGTTTAAAAGCCCATTTAACTGCTGTTTTGAAATTCTAACACATACACAAACACACTTTTATATCATGTTCATATTTTTGTTTTTATATTGCTATTATTGTTATTGTCATTATAACTAGTTGTTGATGTTATACATATGTTTTTTCTATTACCAGTTTGTCATTACTTTATGTAGTTATATTATTTTCTGTTCTTTATAACTTTCAACTATAGGTAGAGGCTTTAAATAAGCCCATCTGGGTTCTCTGCCTCTCCCTGCACTTTACTTTATTTGTTATCTTTGTCATTTTTATGTAATTTTAACTGTGCAAATAAAATAAAACTAAACTATGTCTGTGGATCCTGTTCAGATTTTAGAAAGGAAATTAAGTTGTTCAAAATATAATTATAATATGCATATTATATCATATAAACAGACATGTAATTGGACTTTTCAGTGTTTACTGTGGCAACAGACCTCTGTCTGGCTTGTAGGTTTTGATTTGAGACAACACATTCAGAAGTTTGAGACATTTCCCCTCCATCACCACCACTTCCTCAACCACCCCTGTAGACACTATACACAAAATGTACAAAAATTGAAGAGGATGTGTGAGCCACTGTTTTTGTGTATTTCAACACTTCCCCAGCGAATAAATATTTTGTATCCATCGTAATATACACTAGACTGTACTGTCTATGTCATTATCCTACAGTGTCAAGCTGATAAGTCTGTTGGATAGTATGTATGAATTGTTAATTTAACTAATGGTGTTATACTTGGTGGCCCTAAACAAGATTTCCTTTGTGGCCCCTAAATACGCCTACTGCAGTCAAGAAATCACACATACCGCTACTATCTGAATGAACACACAACAGAGATGGACAAATTAATTAACATAAACTCTCTTGCTGTAGTGGAGGGTTGGTAAACAGCTACAAACAGTAACATTATGTGAAAATGAAGGAGAAGACAAAGATCTTTGCATACTGCAGGATCATTCTGTCTAAAAAAGACAAATAAACTGGTTGTTATTAAAATAGAAAGTCAGAAGAGAGAGAAGGAGTTCTTAGCTGAACTATTTTGTTTGGATTTGTTATTTTTCTCATTTATTATGTCTGCATATATTGTGTGCAGCAGTGAGTTCTTCAGAGGAAAGCGAGAAATATGAATCTGTAGGTTAATGAATGGGCCCCTGAGTCAGTCAACTTAACACTGTACAAAGTGTGAGGAGTCTGCAGCATAGAAAATCACAGTGAATGTGTGGCCCACCCCATAAACAACCGTATACACTGTTTATACCAGCGGTTGGCCCTGATAAGGCTGTAGAAAACTGCTGCATCTTGGTCCCAACTAGGACTGCCATAATACTTTATAATAGCTTCCTAAAGCCCAAGGTGATGTCTTCAGATTGCATGTACAGTTTGACCAACAGTCCAAAAACGTCACATAAGATGAAGAAAAGAAGCAAACACTCATAGTTGAGAACTTGATCTAGGTAATGTTTGATCATTTTGCCTGAAAAATTAATTAACATAGTGTCATATTCAACCCTAAATGCAACCTTTCATACATGGTAGAGTAAACCCACCTCGTGTCTTTCATAGATCGGAGTGTTTGCTAGATAAATGACCAAAATCCTGTTGGCATCTGTGTGAACAGATGTTGTAATTCTCCTATCCCTCTAAGCCAGGAGATGCAAAGAACAGAGCAGATGTTGCTGTCAGACGATGCCGTGGTAGCAATTTTCTTGCAATTTGTCACTTTCAGGCTTACACGAAGTAACCAGAGTAATACTAACAATGTGTGGAGATGTCCTCTTTCTTCAGTCAGGTGGCCACGATGAAAAGAAATGAAGATCTTCCACAAGGGGGCAGAAAAACATCAGTGATGGCTGATTGGCTCGCCGTCAGCTCAGGGCTTGGCTTCCTCTCTCAGTATCTGTTTGTCTTGAATCAGTGATTGTTGGATGAATACAGCACAAAAATGTGCTGTGACCTCCTGTTTCCCATCGTAAAAAAATAATCAATCAAATAACTGCAGGCGAAAACTGATAACCAGCTGCAACTTTATTCAAAAGTTTGAAAACAGCAATACTAAAAACACTTGACTGATTGTGATTTTTAAAGTCATAGATTCCTCATTATGCCACCACTGTACAGAAGCCACTTGACAGTTGACATTTTGATCTTCAATACTCAATAATACAAGAGGCAGCAAAGCATACTGATAAACAGCTGTCTGGATAACTTTACACCAAGATAAATGTCTACAGAACAATTGTGCTGTGAGATTTCTAGATTAAAAGTACTACATCACATCTTCTCAGTTTTTCTTTTGTTTGTCGGTTCTCCGCACACGGCATACACACAGACTTCCATTCAAGTTGCCAGCTGACGAAAAAGACCCTTGTTTCTTTATTTAGATAAGTAAAATTAACAGCAGACATATTTTTATTTAGAGTTACGCCAAAAGTACTTCACTAGGCCTGTGCATGGGTTTGTTTTTATTTTCACTATTAGCACTAAAACAACTCACTGCAATGATCAAAAGGCTTGGGATTGGAAATATATCACCAAGTCACAAAGTTATCACACACACACATACAAGGCTGAATCCAGTAAAATCATACATTGGATGAAAGCAGCTATAGTCATAAATCACTTTGTTACAGTAGTGACCAGCACACTGCGTCCAAATTCAGTTTGATGAGTTCAAGCTTTGGCCAAAAGCCTGTTGTTGTTCTTGTTGTTCTTGTTGTTGTTGGCTGTACAGCTGAATGAGTCGATTCGAACAGTTTTTATTTTGCAAGTAAACACTGTACAGTTATTAGGTATACATTTGAACAAAGACACGTTACTCTAAAGGTCTAACAGCAAGCGAGTAAGAAATGGACAACAGGGACGATCGTCACTCTGCCACAGAAAATGCCTTTTCAGATTTGACATACTCAAAAGCCGTGAATGCATTTACCTCCATCTCTTTAGGAGTTTATTCGTGATGGCGATAAATATGTTTTCTATCTCAGACCTCTCTCATACTTGCCACTCACTGAGTGTTGTCAGATGAAGTACAAAATTACATATTTAATGGCAATTTTGGAAACAATCAGAGTCATTTGGACTTCTTCTTTTTTTTATCATTTCATGATAGAAATGTGTATATGCAACATGTACACGAAGCCTGTAGAAAGTCAAGGCGCAAAGTCTTTTTTTATTTTACGGTGCAAGACACATGTTAAAGTCTAAATGAGACAGTTAAACATCTCGAATTAAAAACGTCAGTAGCCCCTTATCCCATAAATGAAGATATATTGTTTTCAAAACCTGAATTCACAGTACAAAAATATAATATGCCTTCACTAACTGGATATCATGAAGTCTATGGTAAACTGCAGACTTATGATAGTCTTTGATAATCCTTTCAAATTGTGAGTCCTTTCTATGAACTTGCAATACCATTTGGCACTTTGGCACGCTATGTACTCACACACCAACATAAAATAATGCAACCACTAAAGCGTCTATGTGAGGATTTAAGTCAATACTTTGAGGAGGGAGCATTTTTTTTTCTACCTAAGTTCTGCTTTATTGTGTTGAATGGCATTGTTTGGAGAAGATGACATTTACACAGTTTCCCCCCACGACAGCCAATTAGACGGCCTCTGCAGAAGTTTCAGTTGACACAGACATTGTTACTTTGGCTATTTTCACAGTGGTCTTCACGCAACTCTCTGCAGCCCTGTTGGCAGAAATGTTGGCATTTCTGTTCTGGCAGTCTGACTCGAGGCTATTGTCCAACTGCTGGGCACTGCCCCTGCAGGCATGGCAGGAGCTGAGGAAGGCATGCCGCAGGTCCTTGCTCCTCAAGGCGTAGATGACTGGATTGACAGTGGAGTTGAGCAGGCAGAGCATGGTGCAGAAAGCAAATACTGTCTTGATGTCATCGTCCATCTTCCAGAAGAGGTCGTAGACCATGATGGCGAGCACTGGGCCCCAGCAGATGACCAGCACCACCAGGATAAGCACCAGGGTTTTGGCCAGGCGGATGTCCATTCGTGTCTGCTCAGGGCGTGTGGTCTGCACTTTGGTCCCATCTGCTGAATAAACAACAAGGCTCTTCTGGGAGGTGCGGCTTAGCATTCGCACAGCGTGGTGGTGTGCTTTCCACAGGATGTATATGTAGGCGTAGATAATGAAAAGAACCAGCACGCTGGTCACACCGATCCAGAACAACAGGTAGTTCTCATCAATCAGAGGGAATATATCTGAGCAAACAGAATTGAGACGTTTACAGTTCCAGCCCAGCAGAGGTAGCACTGCGATGACGATAGAGATGGTCCACATCATACAAAAGGCAATGACAGCCTTGGTCCGTGTCACAATGCGCCTGTAGGCGAGGGGCCGGTGTATAGAGATGTAGCGGTCGATAGCTGTGAGGAAAAGACTCCCCACAGATGCAGTGAACGATGCCGTGACTCCACCCAGCTTGAAGAGGAAAACGTTGGGGCTGTCCTTCCTGTGGAAAACATGAAAGTCCAGAAAGCTGTAGACAAATATGACACTTCCCAGCAGGTCAGCCACAGCCAGACTGCCGATGAAGTGGTAGGACGGCCGGCAGCGGAGGGTGCGGGACTGCAAGATGACGCAGAGCACCACCAGGTTCTCCAACACCGTGAAGGTACCCAGAGTCAGAGACATCACAGCCACAGCCAGCTGCTGGCTGGGAGTCAGGATCATGAAACACTCCATGTCCATAAAGTTCTCCCCACATTGTATATTGTTAGTCTCATCTCTGAAGGAGCTCCTGTTGCCAAACAAGTCTGTGGCATTGGTGGGGAAGAAGGGGATGCCTTTGAGGATGAGCTCCTCGTCTGCAGGTACTTTGTCTGGGAAGGAGTTGCTGCGGAAAGCAGATAGGGGCTTCTGCAGAGAGAAACCCGCCTTAAAGTCTGCATCGTTCAGGGGGTTGTCATAGTTTGCATCGTTGGAGCCCAGATACTGTAAACCAGATGTAATAGTCCGGAAGGTGGTGTCCGCCACACCGTCAAGCACAGATTTCATGGCTGTGTCTGAGGGTAAAACGGCAGTCTAAGACGCCTGGACAACCTACGAAAATAATGACAAAGACATGTTGGTTTTGAAAAGTATCTGCAGCAGTGCAAACATTTCAAAATGCAAATATTTTGATACATTTTATTCCTTGCATAAACCACACCTGACCTCTGCGAGCTGGTGTACTTATAAATACTGTATCGTGCAACATGCAAATATCAACACATAGAAATTTATTCACCACTGAACGCGTACTTTTCAAGTAAACCTACTTATAGAAACCAGAAACATGAAGCTGCATATAAAAACGCTTCTCTTGTCTAATAGGTGCAGAAGCATTTACAATTTATTAAGACCTCTACTGCAAAACAAAAACAGACGTTAATTGTAATTATATGAAAAACAATATACAGAACATGCATGATCAAATTTCTTCAGGTTGATTTAGTCTAACAGTAAACAGGTATAAAAAAAAACCTGATGACTGCCATTACATAATTCAAATACATGCAGAATTTGTTATTTTAATATTAGTCTATTTAGAAAGTCTAATAGTCTGCAGGAGTGTAGATTTATCGTTAATCTGGTGTAAAAAAACAAACAAAAAACGCACAAATGCATTCAGGAATCCGCACAATGGAAAAAAAGAAGTCTTGCTTCATGCTTGGACAAACAGCACAAACAATTTAAAGTACTAATATAAGCAGTAAAATGATTTAAAGCCCTTTAAAAGAAGAAAAGTGCATCTTTACCTTACATAATTCTTCCAAGTGCGCAGAATCGCCCTTTATCACCGCGCGTTAATCCAAGTCAGAAGCGCATCATCCAACCAACACAGATCTTACATAAAAGGAAAGACAACCAGCGTGTATGTGTTACAATAAAACCACCACGAGAGTCATAATTATTAGTTTCTTTTCTCAAGTTCTACACGAAACATGTAAGTTTTTCAAATGTCTGTAGAAGTGCTCTTGGAGTGCGCTCCAGCTTTGTGGATACAGGTTGCCGCTGCCGCTGCTGCTTGCTGCTGCTGGCTCCAGCCTCTCTCTCCACTCGTTTTCTCCGAGTCTTCACACTTATGAAGCGTCGCTCCTACAAGCCCTGTCACGTGTTTCCATATAGCTTTCTCTGCCCAACCCATGAAGCTGTCCAAGCTGCGCACCGCACAGGAACAACGGAGACGACAGTGGTGGTGGTGGTGGAGGCTTATAAAAAGGATCTGATTTTGAATTCCCAAAGCTCCTCTGAGCCAAAGAGCCAGTGATCAACACAGCACAAACCACACAAAAAGATAAGCTTTGATTAAATCTTATCTCCTCCGTTCATGAGGTCATTTGCAGGCACAAAAAGCTGCATTTCTCTTAATGTAACTTTTTATTGGCACTGAGTAGACAATCAAAGGCAGATAGGGAGGCTCCAGACTTCATTGACAGTTAGTACATGTCTGTTTATTGTGTGAATAATTAACCAAAATTGAGATTCTCTGAGAACTGAGAGCAGGTTTCATCATTTTGATGTAGATGATGTTGGCTGAGTCATCCTCACATGTATTGGCTCTTTGCTTTGTACCTTTCATGCTCTTTGTATTTACTGATCCAAAACAACTATTTTCAATCAGAGAGTCAGTGCTTGTGTTTGGATGAAAATACAAAAGAAATACCAGAGACATATTCAATATGGCACTCCTCAGGATAGACCAGCTGAACACAATCATATTTCATAGCAAAACCTTTAACTTATACGGCATTATGGTATTTTCATGTCCATTAAACAGCAAAACAGCATTTCTTTTGATGAAAACAAACTTGTATTTATACAGTAAAATATGTAATAAACAAGAAATCAGCAGTACTAATACCCTTTTACCGTAATATTAGAAAAAGTTATATTACAGTAAAATTCTGGCAACAACTGACAGTTTTTTACCGTAAAAACAGCAGGTTTTTTGAAGTCATATTTCACGGCGAAACATTTATTTATACAACATTTTAAGGTAATTTATACAGAATAAAGACAGACTGTTAATTGTACAGTAAAGTACCGTAATATGTCATGGCAACGCCAACCTTAAACGTGAAATCAACAGGATTAATATCCTTTTACCGTAATATTAGAAGAAGTCATACCGTATTTATTATGGTAAAACCACAGCTGCCGTTTTTTTTGCCATAAAATGTTTTTTTTTTTTTTTTTTACAATGATCAAGAGTTTCAATCAGATTATACACCACCAAATGAACATGCAGAATCCTACTATGAATCACAATAACAAATGTCGCCTTTGCACAGCCTTAATAAAAACAAGAGTCAATTCACTGATTATAAATAATCTAATTTCCATTTTTTTCATTTGGCCATACAAATATTTTAATGTAATTTTCTTTTTTTCTGTCCTACACAATGGCAGAATCAGCGGTCCAGGCCAAGACGGCAGGAGTTGAGTGGCTGCAGTGTGATAGATCAAATCACAATAGAAGCATTAATGTGACATTTTGCAGCCACAGAGCATGAAAACCTTGTGCCACTTGGGGGACCGAAATGAGGCTATCATCATCACAGATAATTATTAATTTCACTCAGCCATGGCTGCTGTCTGTGTCTGAAATGAATTCACAAAATTAGACATTTACGGTCAGGAAATGACAGAAATGTCTAAAAACATAGATGTTTAATGTGCATTTATTCCTCATTTTTTTTGGATAAACTGACACTGGCAGCGTGTCAGTGTAAGTCAGCTGAGCTGCTTGTAAATCTCAAGCTGATTCTCATCAATCTTTTGGCAAACTGAAGAAAGAACACATTATTTACTGTTTTGATCTGCTGGACTAGATACAGATCAAAGCTGAGCTCCACTCGCCAATTCAAACCTGAGAGCGGCACGAAATAAAAGCCCTCTTCCTCGCTGATAACTGATTAGCTCTGGCAGAATAACTGGCAGATAAATGCCTTGTTCTTGGAAACATCAAAGGACTGACAGGAGAAAAACACTGGTTCACTTCCTCTACTCACGGCATCTACGGAGGCTTGAGGTAATCATCTTCCAGTATCCAGTTTTCCTCTTAAACCCAGGAGGAAAAACATCCCCCTCAGATGCACTTTGACTGTCAGAGAGCATCCAACTGTGATGTTTCACTGCGTACCTGGAGTAATGTTTTGATCATGTGTTGTCTCATTGTTTATCTTCAATGTTTTGTATCGACTTCTGACTTTTGTTTCCTACATTTCTGGCAACAATATCTGTGGAAAAGGTCATGAAGTTGTTTCATGCAATTAGCTTTAGGAAAGGCATTGTCGCGCTAGCCAAACAATCGTGTATCTATGATTGCAACTCCGTCCACAGAGGATGTCTTTTATGAGGAAATCCATATCTCTGCTGTGTCAGTTCCCTTGTAAAACTAAAGGATTATATGAAAGAGACTGACACCAAAGTTTGTTGTTTATCATTAAAGTTTTCGATCAATAAAAAATAAACAATGTAGTAATTCCTCTATGTGACATCTGGCTAGTTACCAAACAAGAGTATACAGGCACAGTCTGTGGTGCCTGGAGAAGTGGGTAAACTTAATTTATGCTTTATTTTTTAAAACTGTGTTTATAAACGGCCACATTTCCTGCCTATTTAACTCACCCCAAATGGGTCTGTAGTGTTTGGACATAGTCACTTAACTTCTGCTGTTTGACTTCAGGGAGTAAGGATCAATCGACGGTTGAGACAATTACATGCAGTCTTTACAATATTATGTACAGAGACCCAACAATTCCCACCATGAGCAAGCACTTGGTGACAGTGGCAAGGGAAAACGTCCTTATTACTTACTACTTACATAGGAGAAGAACACTACTGAATGATGCACATCTGATTTTGAAGTAGGCATACCAAGCAGCAACCTAGGTAACCGTGAAGTGAAGCCAATGCAGAAGTGCCAAAACTGCAGTTCCTCAAACGTCCACTTGAGGCTGGCTACAGAACAAGTCAGTCTCCATAAGTCCCCATATTAAGATGTCCAACTTCACAGCAGAAATAAACATGTTTACAGCCTGGTACAAAAAACAGTTTTGGTCTCTATAGCTAATTTCCCCGTTCATGACAACTGTACTGAGGGTGAATTTATATTTACATCACCTGTTCAAATTATATTAAGGCTTAAAGTTATGCAGAATTAACAGTGTGGACGCTTTGATTGACAGGTAGGTGCCAATTCAGATGGCTTGTTTGAGCATCCAGCCGTCATTCAGCCCGCCTCAAGTCTACCGATGATCCACGTCTTTGCCGATTTTTAGATTGGACTGCCAAAATGGCGGCAACCAGGGCCACACATTTTGAGCTTCACAACGGCTCTTCAGGAACCTCTGGGCAATGCCACGCATACACCATCCATTCTTTATACTGTCAGTGGTCGGGACCAAAGTGTTGGACCAACTGAACAATGAACTGACATTCTCATCCCTAAAGCGGACCCATAAATGTTAGGTACATCAGCATCAGCGGTTCTTGTAGCAGCATATTTTTTTTAATGATACATTCACTAAAGCTTGATATTATTTGACAGCATGCTAAAAAAAACTAAAAAACTGGCGGCAGCCAAACATGTCTCCGTAAGACCGATGTCTCTGAAGACTGGATATCTACGATCCTCCCGTCACGCGTGTGTAACGTAACTGATTGTGTTTTATGTCTGTTTAAAAATGCAGGACCTATAAATATACATTACATCTTGCAAGCGTGGTGTAGAGTGACGATCTTACTCATAGAAACCTGATATAGAAAACACTGAGTGTTCCAGTAAAAATGTTGAACATAATTAGAATTTCATCAGCTTATTATTCGGATGCCAGCTACTGAGACTTTGTAATATCCACCACATGGAGCAGTTAGACTTCAGGCAGCAGGGTGGTTTGCCAAACTGACTGGTGTACTGTGACAGTTTTCTCTGACTTGGTTGGCATGCTAACCTGTGAGTGAGCAATGAGTGATATGGCTCAAGCTAAGCTCATGGCCATCTGCGTTTCATTTGTGGTACATAACATTTTGTCCTCCAGTGACTCACTTTAAGTGCATGGATCAGAGATAAAGAGCTCATGGGAGAAAAAAAAAAAAAAAAGTTGGAGGAAGGAAGTCTTTTGTGACCCAGTTGTAATTTGACCAACTGATTGCTATTCAGTGCTAAATGTCAGGCTGCCCATTTTAGGTCCATTTGCACTTGATTGTGCCACTGGAGAAAATTAATATACATAAATAAAAAGGACCTCCATAATGACACAAAATTAGTTTCTGAACGCGTCACCAACATTACACTACCTTAAAATGTGCTGGTTATTTTCAGCGCTTATGTTTATGATGTTCTGTCCTGCTCATTATTACCTAACCCAATATAAAAACATAAACAAAGCACCTCATGTCTGAGTTCAACACTAATTTGTCTTTATGTGCTCTATCTACATTAACGTGTGGTACTGGGTCCCGGTTTGGGTGTTGAAAATATGGTCATATTACATTACACCGAATGTTTTTGAGTTCAAACATTGCCTTTATAACACAAGTGTTTACTAAGTGAAGACTTACACAACATTAAATTGAAATCAGCTACTTTCTTATTTGTACCAAGTAACTGTGAGGTGTAGCTGACAGAATTAACATTAGCTTGCTATATATTTAGACAGATAGTATGGGATGTGGCTGTCATATCAGATCGGATGCTTGATAAAATTTGTGATACTAACCGTGAAGACTTTAAAGTACATTTCACAAAAAATAATACCCCAAATTACAAAAAGTTAATAATAAGAATCTATAGTAATAATAGCTAATGGAATCCAATCCAGGTGCGCAACAGGTTAAACCCATGAAGTGCTGAGTGCTTCCTTTACTTTTATGGTTCATATTACAGTGATGCTGCATGAGAGACAGATAGGCGTTCACTCAGGACTCATAATGCATTTTGCACCAGCCTAATATCCTGCGTCTCTCCTGCAGGATGTTCCACATTCAGGGCTTTTTCAGGAAGGTGCTTCGGCTGTCAGAATCCGAGCCAGAATTTCCCAGATCTCTCACTGATGCTCCAGTATAACAACCTCATCAGCATGAGAAGCCAACAAAGGTTGAAAAAACAATCTGGGTCTTGGGATTCATGCATTCATCTAATCCTTGTTTCCCACCGGTATTCCCCTGATCTGAATCTTGAAATGGTTACTCTCCTTGAGAAATATGAGAGATCAGTTGCTCATGCTTTTACTAAATAGGCTAAACCAGCGATTAAGGTTATCACATGGCCTGTGCATGAGTCAACTCCTGTCTTAAAATAGGCCACATGCACTGTAAGCAGATGCTTTTGTCTTTTTGCCAGTAAGCAGTTCAACTAACTTGGAGCTCATTTTTCATGTGTGGCACTGTGTGAAATGCTGAGAAAACTATAGAGATGAATGAGCCCGTTGTCTTGTGCCTCCATAAATAGACACAATCCAGCTACAAAGTCTGTTATGTTAATGTCAGAGCTCCAGCTGCATCATTGGTTCACGACAAATTACGGTTCACTCCAGTTTTGTATTGAACTTTTGCTCAATTATGCTAAACAATGAATAATCATCAGTAATTGGGATGAATAGATTTGATTAGTTTCAAAACAGTAGTTAGGGGTCATCTATCGACAAAATTTCATCCATTGTGGCAGGCAAGAGGCATCACTACGCCCTGTACACAATTATTGGTAGATGGATGTTTTCATTGTTAGCCCTTCCCCCTTGAAAGCCTCTCTAATTTCAGAAGGACACCACATATTGAAATACTGTCAGCCAAATACTGGGTTTGTTTATGCTTTTATTGATTAGATTCTTTTGTTTTTGAAGATATTTTTTTTTCATGGACAAATCTGCAACAGCCTTGCTTATAAAACACCAAGACAGAACATAACAGAAAGTTTGATAGTGCAGATCACTGAAGACTTTAAGGCTTTCTGCATGGATCTCTAAATGCCTCTCAGAAATATCTATATCCAGCTGAACCTCTCAAAAGCTGAACCGCTGGTGCTCCCAGCCAATACATTAAAATTGACTCCCTATCTCTTGCCTCTACCAGGGTAGCGAAACTTAGGAGTCATGATTGAACCTTCTTTGATCATGTTGCCTCACAGTCATGCCACTTTGGACTTTACAACATAAGAAAAATCAGGCCTTACCTGACTCAACATGCTACCCAACTCCTGATACAGGCTGTGGTCATTCCGCGACTTGATTACTGCAATGGGCCTCCCAGCCTGCACAGTAAAACCCTTTCAGATGATCCAGAACGTGGCGGCTCGCCTGGTCTTCAATCAACCCAAAAGGGCACACGTTACCCTACTGCTCATCGAGCTACACTGGCTACAACGCATTTAACTCAAATCCCTAATTCTTGCCTACAAAGTAGTTTCTGGTTCTGCACCCACCTACTTGAATACCCTTACACAGGCAATACCCTTACCTCCTCCAATGAACGACGCCTGGCTCTTCCACCCGTACACTCAGGACAATCCAAACTTTTCTCGTCTGTTGTTTCCCATTGGTGGAACGTCCTACCAGTTTGTACCAGATCAGGGGCGTCCCCTCTCTACCTTCGAAAAACCTCCTGAAGACCTCCAGCTCTTCAGAGAGGACCTCTTCAACATGTCCTTGTCGCACTGTATCTTGATTGTTTCCCCTTTTTGTAAGTCGCTAAATGTAAATGTAAATGTAAAGGGGGAAGTTTGATCAACAGGGACTACTGTATCGCCTCCAACACATTTCTTTACTATGTAGATGAAGTAGATATGATAAATTGCCAATGACAGTGTGTGCTAAAACTATTGTGTCTCTTGGAACAGTTACAATATTATATACTTTTTCCTTTTACAACTGTCTTGTTATTAGCCATGTTTGTGGCGTGGCTCTTGGGATAACTGTTGGCCCACCACTTCAGACTGAAATATCTCAAATTTGACACATATGCATGGTCCCCAGAGGATGATTCCTACTGAATTTGGCGATCCCCTGAATTTTCCTCTACCAGCAGCATATTTGTTCACTTATTCTGCAAAATATCTATGCCAATCACCTGCAAGACGGATTGGCAGGGAATTTTGTAATGACGTTCATGTTTCCTAGATGATATCATTATGACCTTGGTCTTCCCTTGAATTTTCCTCTATAGTGCTGCCGGTTGGTTGACATTTGTAGTTTTGAGAGAAATATCTCACCATTCAATATATAGCCATGACATTTGGTACAAATATTAATGTTTCCCTCAGGATGAATTGTAATAACTTCAGTAATCCCCTGACTTTTCAGTCGGCACAGTCATCAGGTCAACATTTTAATTAGCCTAATTTAATAGTTTATGAACAAAAACTTCCAAAACTAATGACATCCCATCCATAATTAGCGAACGGCATGCAGACACACTAGACTATGATGTCAACATGCCATTGATAGCATTTTTTTTGTTTTGTTTTGTTCAATTGTATTGATAGACTCTCTGTCTCTCATCATACATACAGTGCATGTCAGGACATATATCAGCAAATACATTGTCAACCTGTCTGTTGTGTTCTCTGAAGCGTGTACCTGCATAAATGTACGGCATGTCAAAAAATGTTTAGTTTGTCAAGATACAATGTAAGTCATTTCCTTTGTCGTAAAGTGGATGTTGGGAGAGAGGCATTTTATTAGCGAAATAGGAAACAAAATGCACTTCAAGCAGGTAAAAAAAAAAGCAAATCAGCATTTCTTTATCTCCCTGTTCCAGCATAACGTATACGGAAGGCAATAAAGTTGGGACGTCTCACATGGATGAGCACCTCTCTGCTGCTGCGTGTGGACTGATGATACTGCCTCTGCAAGTGTTCTCATTCACGTTATATGAATCATAAGTCACAACGACTGATGTGGGTGAACACGCTGCACTCAAAAAAAAAAAAAAAAAAAAAATTCCCTCCACCCTTCACTCTATTATCACATACAGGCCTCCATCAACTATGTATATCCTATAATCCTAATGAAAGAAGCATGTATGCCATCAAACTGGACTGTCAAGACACAGAAAAAGTGTTTTTAACTGCAAATTTAATGAGAACCATTTATCTTGTGAGCTGACTTCAACACCAATTTCTAAAACCAGTGTGTAAGATTTAGGGAGCTCTGTTAATGTAATAAAGCAGAAATTGAATATAATTTGCATAACTGTGTTTTCATTAGTGTGCAATCATCTGAAAATGAGAATCGTTATGTTTTGGTTACCTTAGAATTAGATTTTTATATCTACAGATGTGGCAGGTTCTCTTCAGAGTTGCCATGTTTCTACAGTAGCCCAGAAAGGACAAACTAAACACTACATAGGGCATGTTGCATTTTTAACGGCCACAATAGTTTCTTGATTCTAATCTGATTCGAACTTGTGTTACCATCGCGTTTTGGATCACCAGGAAGAAGAGGTTTTCATGCCCGGGATAATGCTGACGGGGAGCTAAGTTGTTGTCGTGCCAGAACCGGAGCTGGGCACGGGGACAATGTAACCATGCTTAGCAGCCTCTATGGGAATAATGACAGAGGCGAAAAGACTGAAAAGGACGTTGATGGAAGAGGCTAAGAAAAGAAAAAGAGAGAATGACTGAGCAGTAGCCTAACAAGAGTAAATCTGGGACTGACTTTTAGTCGTTGGCAAGAGCTTGGTGATATAAAAGGCTGAAAGACAGATGCCGAGCTGGACTTCTTGCTGTTGGACTAGTAAGTAATATTAGCTGGCTGCTATGTCTTGTGTTGCTGCACTTGCTTGATGTTTGGCTGTTAGCAAAGTTGTAATCATAACATTCCCTTTAAATGTATTTGCTATATCAGATATTCCAGATATCTGGTGATTATCCAGTCATTAATTGTGGATGTGAGAGTTTAATGAAGTCGGTAGCCATTTTGTCCTCCTGGTTTCATTGGATCGCAGTCCTCAACTTGCACTGAAACAGTCTGCATTTCAGTTTGACACAGTTCAAAAGAGGATCACCACCTCTGAGTCGGAGTTCACAATCCTTTCAGAACAAAGAGGCCTGTGCCATCCAAGTGACGGAGGGGGCAGCAGCCACCTTGCAGTCTTCAGAGAGTTTAAAGAAACACGATGAGACTGACTGCCTGTCATGGAGACTGTGTGTCAGACAGAGCAGCTGGTGAGGACGCCCGCTGGGCACCTCCCGTTTGGATGTGCCCCGGCTAAGACTGACTGGGAGGAGACCTCGAGGCCAACCCGGGACACACTGGAGGACTACGTATCCCATCTGGACTGGGAATGCCTGAGGCTTCAACTCATTAAATCTTACTACGGAGAACAAGAGCTGCATGTGAGTCAGATTTTTTTTTTTTAATTCTCATTTAGGAGCTGTTTAGTTAATGGAAACAGGACAAACTTCATTAGTAATCAGTGATTCTGATATTCATTCATCTTTATTCTACCAAACACAGTGAGACATCTGGGAATCTCTGACGTGTTATGAAGCAATAACATTCACGATATCTCGATCTAACACACACCAGCTACTTGCAGTCTTACTCAGTGTGAGTTGTGCAGTCCCAGGTGATGATAAATTACCACTGAGATTACGATTTGGTCACGACAGACCTTTAGTGGTGCAAAAAACAAAAAGGCTGAATGAAATAATGACCAAATATCTGGAGCACCCCCCCCCCCCCGAGATATAAAGTGATAATAATATTGATAGTGGCGATATTAAAACCAGCAATCTTTGTTCATATAAAATTAGCTCTGAGACTTTTGTTGCAGCATTTTACAAGACTAAAGCAAGCATAAAATAATTCACTTTAATTCAATTTGATCTGTTTAGAATCACAACAAAGGGGCAAACAACTGAAACCATAAAGATACATCAATAACTTAAAGCAACAGTGTGTAAAACAAATGACAGATTTTAAATCATGCTACACTGACTTGTAATCAGGTGAATGGTGTCTCTGTTAATCGTACGTCTGTTCTCACACTATGTAACTTCAGGTCGAGTCACACACCACCAACTATTTCACTGATTTTGGTGAAACTGGATCATATTTTATGGAGAAAATGTTTTCTGGTTTTCCCTCTGATGTCCTCCAGCTGCTCCGCCTCAACTCTCTGTGATTTACAGAGTTTCCTGATGGACAGTGAAGTAAACCGCTGCCAACTGCAGCTGCTGTTAGGTAAAGTTAGCTCAGTTTGTTAGTCGGGCTGCACGGACTGTAAGCTCAGAGCACCGGGGGAGTGTTAGCGTTTGGACCACAGGTGTTTTGGACCACTGGGAAGAGGTTTTCAGGCCCGGGGCATGTGAAAATGCTGACAGGGAACAAAGCCGGTGTCATGCCAGAATCAGAGCTGGGTGAGCGGGCAACGAAACCAGGCTCAGCAGCCTCTATGTACATAATGATAGAGGCGAAAGTACGAAGAGGACATTAAGGACTGCTGAACTTCTTAACGTTAGCTTAAGTTGTTTACTCGCTAGTTTTTTGTCATAAGTAATATAATCATACAAATACACGTGTACTGTGAACAAATGCTATTACCATAATGGCCAAATTGATAATTATCGACATTTTGTGGTGCAATGATAATGCCTATTCTTACAGTGCACAAGGAAAACAACCAGAACTACAAGGTGGATTACAAAAAAATGTTAAAACTCATCACTTATTGAGGGATTTACTGGAAAACTTAAAATGGAAATGGGATGTTTATTGGACAATCAGGAATACAAAAGATTTTACGGTCCTGGTTAGATTATTTATTGTTAAATTATATAATAATAAAATATTTATATCACTGTGAAACTGAAAAATCATACGAATGTGCTTGTTTACCAGCCAAACCTTACACTCTGACCTATTGTATGCACCTACCTGCCTGTCTGTGAAGTGAAAACATCCCATCTCTCCACTGAACTGGCACGACTGCCTTAGATATACTGTTGGCATGACAACAAGTGAGGATTGAAATGACTAGTCACATGACACCGCCAAGGTTGAGCACAGACAAAGCAAGAGAACATAATCATTTTTTCCACAGGGAAAGACTTCACAACAGCCAGTGTTGCACCAAAATAGGGGCCAATAACAAGATGTTCTGTGCCAATTATCCCAGGGACATCCAGTAGGTGCAACGATGCCTCCTCTGCTGCACAACAGAGCTGAAGTGGGTGTATACTCCTGCCCAGCACATCGTGATCCAGACAAGTGTTACCGAGCCGTGCACAAATGGTGCATTACAGCTCCTTGAGGAGAGGTGAAGAGACAAAGAACAAAAGAAAAAATGAGTAGAAAATGGTAAACATCTGTTATCTGAACCAAGGCTAAGCTCGGGCGTCATGGCAACCGAGTCCCTTTGAATGAGATGTTGGTGTTGCTGCATCATGAGACTGAATAGCAGGCCTCTGGACAGATACGGTCATGGAGAGCTGATCCCAGCTGGAGTGTGAGCACCGAGGGGCTGCAGTAATTCACACTAGAGTTCAGCATCCGTCCCTCCTGAGACTCCAGCGGAAGACCTACAACCTTTACCAACACAGGCCTCGTTCTTGAGTCAATAAAAGGTGCTACATTATGCATAGCTTTATTCAAACGTCAATATACAGCATGTCTGTCACGTTATAAATATGAGTCTTGTATCAGGATTCTTTAAAATAATATTATTTTAGTTATTATCAAGCTAACTCATAAGTTTCATTTACCCAAGAGGAAAACAGTATGGCCAACTGAGGTGTGTTATCTTTCAACAGCATGAGGAAACGAGGCACGTCTTTGAGATGTCATGTCAATGAACGGATGAACAAGTTATGTGAGTTAAAGGTCCAGTGTGCCGAATTTAATGGCATCAGATGAAGTCACCGAAAACTGCTGGCAGGTCCATGACAGGAGCTCGTTTATCCGATCGGAATGAATCAGCCAATCCGTCAATTCTGAGCGGCTCGTACTGTAGCAGTGAGGCTGCAGACTGGAACCATCTGAAAACCCCTCGCCTCACCTTCCCCTTCAAAGCATGCAGGAGAACCTCTGACGGTCACGAAAGACGGTGCAACACAGTGGACCCACTTCCTCTGTAAATACAGTGGGCTCATCCTGAGGTAACAAGATTATACACTAATAAATACATACTGAAGAATATTACACTCATTTTTGTAAATAGACCCCCCTAAATCTGACACAATGGTCATTTAAATCAAGTAGAAATGTAAATGCATTTTGTTTTTGTTGTGTTTTTATTCTGTTTCTGCATAAAACATGTTTAACTTTCTTTGGTTTGGGTGCCATGCACAGTATTTGTGCATTTGTTTTTGTTGAATCTCTCTATTCAGTGTTAATACCATTCAGTCATTTATTCATTCATATAATAAACTGCATGTTGCTGAAATAATTCTGGCAAAATATAGGTTTGTTTTTCCTATTTTTCAAAAACTGAAAAAGGAAAAAGTCATCAGAGTTATGCTGTAGGAACTCTGACTGGAGATAAACTCTGTTTGTCTATAAAAACCCATTAGTGCTATCAGGGCCTTGTCAGAATTATGGTAATATTGAGGTCGGGAGTCCAAATTTTTCCAGCTCAAGCCCATCAAATTTGACCTTAAAAAACAACGTTTGAAAAAACAGCAAATATTCGAGTTTAAGAAGAGGTTAACGGCTGCATGCTGTGAGGCAGCAGCATGCAGAAAGTCGTGATGCATTCATAGTGAAACAGTTACAAACCTTAATAAAGATTTAAATTGTTTCATTACGTGACTCAGATTTAAATGTAACCGCTACAAGTGTGAAATAAAAACAAACAAACAACATGTTGATTGGTATCTTTGTTTATGCATTAATATTTTTGGGGCTTTCATTTTAACGATGTAATGAATTTCTGAGCTTTTTAATTCAAACTTTAAATTGAATTAAACTCTCTCATCATTCATCTTGTACGTGTACATTCAGCACTGTTATGTCTCAGTAAACACAGACGTGTTTGCAGAATGCAGAATCACACATGAGGTGTGATTCTTGATTTGTCATCAGGTCTTAATATCTAATTAGAAAAGGCAGGTATGTGTGTAATCTGCACAGACGAAGACGAAGCTACTATTTCAACATGAATATGCTTCTCAGTTTCTGATTAATGTTATTTAGAAAACATATTTATTCCCTCCATCTCCCTCTGCGTTTCAACTACACAGGTGGACACAGTGATAAACAAACCTCTGAAACTTTGCCAGGCATACTCGTGAAACCACCCGACATTTTTGCTTCAATTCTGAACAATTTTTTGTACTTTGGCAGCTTCAAACTGGGTAAGAGGGGCTATTTTACAGAGTTCAGTACCCAAACACACAGCCTGCAGATGTTTGTCAGCTTTCTGTCGACAGAGCTCTCCGTCACTGCTCTTTGTGTTTCTCTCTTAAGTTTCGGTTTGCCAGCTGTTCAAGCCGAGCTCAAGAATCAGATCTGGGAAAATAGAGCGAATGTTTGATATGTCAGCTGTTTGGGGTGAGATGGTGGTCTCACTTTGCAGTTATTGCTGTGTTTTTTATGTTCTCCTGGCCTCCTCTTTATGCAGACTTTGTCACTCTTTTACAACGTCACCTTAATTCCTCCTTCCCTCCTGTTATAATTACTATAGGGCTTTGTCGCTTGAATATAAACAGGTGTTGTTTTACTGCACTGAAAAGGCTCCTTTAGAGGACACTCTCCTCTTTTTGAAAGTAATGAAATCCACCCTCTAGCACTACTGAATTTTACTGTTATATATGTATACATCATATATTGTTTGTTTAATCTGAGTTTTGGCTACCAAAATGTGAAACTAAAGCTTTAAATCCAATATTTTAGAGCAACAATAGAAAGAAGAGGAAGAAAAAGTAAAGTAAGATCATTAGACCAACTAAAAAAAACTTCAGCTGCATCTCTATGATGATGAAGAGGATCAAGCTTTAATGTGAAAACACAAACTTCAGTAAAACATAGGCTCATTTTCAAAACAGAGATTAGTATTAATTTTTCATCCACATGAACATTAAAATCTGACTTTTCTCTGCTGAAATGCAGGAGAAATGGAGAAAAGATGGGGAGAAATTTTAATTAGTCGTGCAACTGGGAATATGCAGCAGTCTGTAATAAGACACAATAAAGACGAATCTAAATAAGAATAGAGCAAATGGGTTTCTGAACTTCGTCTATTGCAAAAAAACCTTCAGCTCTGGAGTACTCAATTACTCAAATTCACTGAGGAACAGTGAACAGCAGAATTTAAAGTAGCAAACGAGAAGGAAAAACACATTTCATTTGTTGTGTCACGTACGTACAAGCCCTGGCGCCGCATGGACTTATGAGACACCAATGCAAGTCGCGAAACATTTATCACGCAAAAGAACATAACTGAACTGTAAGCATCCATCCAGAAGAACTAATGAGCAATAAATCTCACCTACACCACATTAACAACAAAGTACTCTTCAGGGAAACCATTAAAAGGGAACACATGCTGCAGAACTAGAGATATTTCACACATTGTTCATCCTTGTTTGGTGTCAGGGTGTCTACATTACCCACAATATGTCTGTGAAGGTTTTCAGTCATCCAGGTCAACGTTCTTCAAGAAGGGTTAAATCTGTGGCTACTGGACTTGGTTGTAGATCTGTGACGGCATTTCTCATCTTGAATGAGAGATGAAACGAAAGTACACCGACCTGTACATCGGTGAAACCAAACAGCCACTCAACAAATGCATGACTCAACACAGGAGGGCCAAATTATGAGGACTAGACTCTGCAGTTTTCTTACTGCGTAGGGACAAGGGACTCTCTTTTAGTGACAATAACCCTCAACAGAGGATTAACAAGTCTGACGACAGTCGTCACGACAGCAACAAGCACTAACTAGCTAAGTGGGAACTATGGCCAGGTCTACAATTCCGGCTAGGCTAAATACTCGAATCTCCGTATCAGAACTGAAGAAGCCTCTTGGATGAAACGTCTTTACGGATCTACAGCCAAGTCCAGTCTCTCCATATTAAACCCTTCTAGAAAAAAACACCCAGAATGCAACTCGACCGGAAGCGGAGATGCAAGCCTTAATCAGAGAAGGTCTGTTAAGGTCACTTCTCTCTAACTCCACACCTCCAGATGTTTTCAAACTTTCAGTCTTCAGTCCCAACCAACGCTAAAATCACTTAAAGCAATTTATCAGATCTCACTCAGCTCCCTCTGGAGCCACTAAAGACTTCATACAAGTTGTTTCACATGTGCAGTCGTACTCTCCAACACCTGGAAACATAGTTTGATGTGTAAAATTGATGGCGTTTCCCCTTTTAAAGCTGCCTGTTTCTATCGCTGCTGGCAAAGCACCTGAAGACAAACGAAGACACGCAGAGATCTTTCAGTTAAATTCTGCTTCACATGAGGCTCTACACTATTTGTTTTTAATAAAAGACAATATGTTCATAATTTAGAGTTGCACCAAACATTACAGTGCAGTACTTAAATGTGATACATAACATATGAAAGGAATATGAGGAAAATATGTCATGACAGCATATTTGCAGGAGGTGAAAAACTGTGCATCACTGAGATTAAACGTCCATTTATATGTCGAGGTGTCTGTGTGTGTGTGTGAATGTGCTTTCTGCATTAGCAGCGGACAGGTTGCCAAGTATGTTTACATCACAGATTTAGGTTGTACAAAATGTACAGATCTGTGTCTGTCGATCATTTTAACGCCCAACCGGGAAATACTGAACAAAATGTACAGTACAGAAAAGAGTAACACATTGAAAGGTTCATGTGCGTTATTCTTTTTTCTCTATTTCACCGGTGTAGCACTTTTTATATACAAAAGACACAAATCCAAGCCGTGCAGTGACATAAAATATAACAGTAACAAATAAAATAAAAACTACAAATGCAATAGAAGTATGAATGACACAGATATAACCGAGGAGCTCAGAAGTAAAGTTAGACAGGAAGAGAAGGGAGAAATACAAGAAACCCAAAAGCATGACACCGTTCACCTTCTCTGCGTCTCACAAAGACGTGGCAAAAATGACAAAAATAAAGAAAAGAAACATTGAACACGAAGATGTCTCCGAACTTTTGACTGGTGCTGTATGTATATGAATACAAATGTATGCACAGAGATCAGAAACACGTCACTCATTTGGCTCACTGATGAACCCGCAGCACCGAACCGTGACGGCAGTATGTGTGTGCAGAAGGAAACATTATGTAGCCACAGAGGGTGGGAGGTGTAAGATGGAGTTTAGGTTGAGTGATGCAGGCAGGCTGATGGAGGCTGGTGTGGGAAGCAAGGCTGAGGATGTGAGTGACGGACAAGCTGGAGGAGTGGAGGGACGGTTGTCATCTCCCCCTTGTGCTATTTACATCCCTTACAGGATTTGTGCACACACACCGTGTTGTCACAATACAGACTTTTTTGTACTTTTTAAAATAGAAGAGGAGAGGGGTGTTTGACACAATTTACAGAGCTGTGGCTGAGCTGACAAGGAGCGAAAGGGTGCCCATGTGTCACGTCTATGAACAGAAAATCAAGAAAAGGGAAATTTAAGAGCCTTAAAGTAACATTGTGTAACTTTTCTACCATTAAATAACATAAAATAAATCATTTTGACGCTACATTGACGTGTAATCAGGTGAATAGTGTCTCTGTTATTCCCACTTTGCACCCCGTGCATCTGTTCCGAAGACGACATTGATGGAAGAAGCTGATAACTTGATTTGTAGCAGAATGGATTCATTAAAAAGGGGGCCCACGTATATCTACGGGACCTATGATTTCGTGCTACGCCACTGATAATAATGTGCTGCTGCTGTTTAAAAAGTGATGAATTTCAGCCTTATATAACGTCTTTAGATGAACAAGCTGATACCCAAACAAAGCCAGGAGCGAGGAAACTGTGTCCTAACAGGTGGCACAATACTTCAATCATAGATTTGGGGTTTTAAGTTAGACTAGACGGCAGCTCTGAGGTGTTTATCTAAAGCGCTGTCTAACACGGGAGATAAAGCATCGCACTGTCAATACCTCTTTCTTCTCACTGAGTCTTACCAAATAAACAATCTACATCTACATGCGCAGGATGAATAAGAAGAACAAGAAACAAGCCTCATGTTTAATGTCCTGTCCAAACCTCACATCCTCCCCTCTAACCATTTTCCATTTCCTCTTCTCTCTCTCAGTAGACCTGCAGCTATGACACGCCTCATCAACGAAATGATGCACCCACCCTGAGCGTGAACCCCATGGGTCGCTTGACGATCTATCCCTTCATGTGTGACCCTTTTTTCATCTCTGTCCAGACGTGCTTTGAACTCTCCACCTCTGCACTCGATTTCAATAAACGAATCAATACACTGGAAAGTGCATTTAAGGTAATTAGTTGTTTTTCTCGTTTGGGCCTTGTGGCACTTCCCTTTAGTTTGCAACATAAGTTCCTAACTTCACTTCACTTTCCTAACCACCACGGCGATAATAATAAAAATTCAACCAAGCCCAATGTCCACACAGTCACCACACATGAATACTGTAACCTAACATACTGTACATAAAAACTTTACTTTACTTTAAAAACATCTAAAATAGTTCAAACGTATCTTCACTTTCAAGAGTTAGACAGCTGCACTTTAATAATTAAGGCCAAAGGACTGAAGGTTGTTTTTGCTCCTGGTGTTTCCTCAGATATTTTACTGAACTTCCACTTGAACATTAATGAAGCTCTAATAACTTGAAAATAGTACGTTTATTCAGTCGTTATCATTTCCAAGCACGTCTCCTGCTTTCCAATATAGCATTTATTATACCATTTATTAGTTCTTTAAAACGTACTATCAACTTGGGAACTGTATCTGTGATATTGTGACTTCCTGAGTGCAGCCCTGCCAGCACGTAACACTAACATAAACACTAACCTGTTCCCTGTTCACCAACATATCTGTAATTTTGCCGCATTTACCGTCACACGAGGCCTTTTCTGCTTTAACCTCCGTGGCTGTGAAATGAAATGCCAAAAACGGCTGCAGTTCCTCAAACCACTGAGGCAGGCTATATTAACATGTCCAACTTCACGGCAGAAATAAACATGTTTACAGCCTGGTAGCTAATTTCCTCATTCATGACAACTGTACTGATGGTGAATTTTTATAGAACTCACCTGTTCAAATGATATTAAGGCTTAAAGTTATGTAAAATTAAGGAAAGGTGGTTACCCCTGTGGTTGGTTTTAATGACCAGACTTCATTCAGTCTCCACAGGTCCACCCATGCCGGGGAGGTGGCAGAGGCAGGAGAGAGTCACAGAGACATCGTCCAGTTTTCTTGATTTGATCTTGACAGACTAATTGATCGGTTTGGTAAATTAACTTCACCACCTCTGTTAAAGAACTTCTTCACATCATGATTTACGTACACTATAATACCATTACCAACATTCAGCACCAATGCCAGAATAAGTGTGTGTAAAGAAAGCGTGTGAAACTTTCATGCAGGATCCCAGAGTTCACGTTCTGTTACAGACCTGCAATTAAAATTGGCATTTTTAATTAACTGTCACCATAATATTTCCCCAGACCTTACCCACACAGTTTCCATGTGCAGATACCGTAGAAAGCAGTTTTTAAAAAACACTGAACATGACTATAATCTATATTTTGCCAAATTGTCCGACATTAATGTTCTTGCTTGGCGACCACGGTCACAGGTTGTCATTTGTTGTTGCGAGGGCAGACACCAAGGAGACAGCGAGGACAGAGGAACTCTTTTGCTGAGACAGATGTCGGATAATAAATGATAACTTTCATTCCTGAAGGATTGTGGTTTAGTTTCTGTCTGCGTCAGGATGTTAAAGGAACTGAAACCAACACAGAGCTCAGCGCACAGTCGGCCCGCCAAGTTCAGGTGAGGTTCGCACCTTTTGTTGTCGTTGGCAACGGAAGGCATGCTGCCTGTTAGCAGCTGGTACAGACAAAAGGCTTATTGGTAATGAAACCTCCTGACCTAACGTAACAGTGTGCTGTGACAGGTTGAAGTATTTCACAAGAAAGAAAGCAAAACTTATAGAACAGTCAGATTATATATCTTTACATAACTTTATCATTTTGTGATCCTCGGTGCTCAAGTGCACTTGTAGCTTTTGCTTCTCCCAAATCAGACAGGATCAAATCATTGTTCCATCGTCACACAGTATGCAACTGCTGCTTCATGAAAGCATGACACAGCATTTTGACAGTAGACTGACAGTATAATATTCTGTATGTTTCTTCATCAGAGGGATTTAGATGTTGTTTTAGGAAGGTGGTAATCCGAAGATGTTCTGATACAAGCCAGCATTCATTACTGCCGTCCACCACGGATGCTGAACAACACAGGGCCTGATTTCTTTTTTTTTTTTTTTTTAGTTAAAGGGCACTCTTTGATGTAGCGGGGCGAGCAATATTGTCGGGGAATCCAGCTTCTTAAATCCGTACAAAATAATGCTGTAAGTCAGATCAGAAGCGCTTTGTGTTGCTTCTGCTCAGACAGACAAAGAGCCTGAGCAGCAGTTTCACAAAGGGCTTTTCTCTGCTCCCCTCGCTAAAGCTCTCATTTCAAAGCTCTTCCTTTAGCTCCATTATATCAATTACGAACACCCCCACATGCTAAAAATCCTGACTTGATTTTCTGCTCTTGGGTTTCAAAAATGCATAATTACAAATAGCAGCTGGGGTGCCATATCCAACATCTATTTTCTTTCCAGCGTCACGGCAGAATAGGCTGCATGTCTGATTTGAAACGGAAATGTCTTTTTTTGAAATCTGAAAAGCAATTTCTGATATATTGGTACTATTGTGTGGGATTTTTGTGTGTGTGAATCATAGTCTACAATGCATGAAAAAGGACTCATTATTTCTGTTTTCTCTAGCTGCACAAATGACAGATTAAGACACTGTTTTCATTCACACGTCAATCACTCTGTTTGTGGCTTTCTGAGTGTTGAAACACACACCAGCTACTGTAGTGAACACACTGTGTTGGCTGAATGAAGCCTGGAGTTTCCCCCACTCTAAATGTTTCATCCTCGGCTATCAAATACCTCGCCACTGACACGGAGTCATGTCATTAGTGCGGCTTGAAGCCGCGAAGAGGCGGAGCTCGCAGGAATCAAATAGATCCCCGCTGTGACAGCTGTAGAGGCTGAACAGACCCGCAACACTTCTGCTGCTACGTTAAGAGGGTTTTCTATTAAAGCAGCTGAGATGGAGTGCAGCAGGAGTGGCCCTGGCTTTGAGTTTTACTGGCCTGTAATTGACTCCAGAAATAAAGTCATATTTTCTAATTAGAAGCGAGCATCAGGCAAAGTCTGTCAGATTTATTTTTGCCTTTATATGTTTCTTATTGTTACAGAACACATGAAATGATCAAAACCGACAATTAACTGAACCCACTGAGTGCAGCCCAAATCTGAATCCTCATTCCTCTTAGCCACAGAGCTCCATCGTCATTTGAAAACTATTAAAAACCCAATCAGTGAGCCACGCTGTTGCACTGGGTGACATGTTACTTCATTACCATGAATATGGGCACTGTAATTTGTTTCAAGTCAATCCAGCGTGCACCTCATTAGTACATCAAACATGTGTTAATCCACCACTAAAAAAAGTCCCCAACAAGTATACAGATACCCATTCAATCCTGCTAAATACTACAGTGCATGGCTGTTTTAGGAAAGCACGGCTCTACGGATGCCAGAACTGGTCGACTGGTCAGTCCACAGGACACATTTAAACTTGAGCTGAGTATAAAGTCAATTAAGCAGACTAAAGGACGTGCTTCTTCATGCCCATCAGACTTTGTTAACTTGCTCGGATTTGGTCATTTTTGTGCTTCTAAATATGTAAATATGCTATGTGGTTAAAGTGTGTGCAGATTGATGCAGGTTGCCATCAAAAATAGAATAGTCTCGTATTCTTGGCAGAGCTAAAATTTTAAATTTAGCCATTACTACTGCTGAAAGCTACAGTGCCCGGCTGTTTAAGGAAAGCATGGCTCTAGGGATGCAAATGTTGGTCGACTGGTCAGTCCATCTCTTTCGTTTAGGCAGAAATATATTCACAGCTATTGAATAGACTTTTTTGTGCAGACATTCGTGTTCAGCCTCTCAGAGCTCTAGCTACCTTCACTGCTGCTGCATGGCTGTGACGCGTTCTGGGTGCACCGTGGCCGGGAAAAGGGAAACAATTTAACTACGTAGCACATTTACTCTACAAACAAAGTCTGGCAGGCAAACACACTTCTGAAACGCTCCTGGTGGGTTATGAAACTGCGTGAAGAACGGACCAAAACAGTGTCATATGACCATGCCCTGTGAGATCCAGGGTTCACGTCTGTTGAAATCTTTGTGACTAAAATGTCCTTCCATTGCTGTCCTTTATCAGTCGACTGGAGAACAGACGGTTGGATTTGTCTTTAAATTCCACTTGTTTGAATCTTATGTGACAGGAAAGATGTTTTAAAAGGCAAAAGTCTCTTGTAGAACCTCTAGTATTGATGAACAACCCTATGAAACTCTGTAATATGGTCATTTTGAAGCCGAGGGCAGTGAAAAAAAAAAACTCTTTCTGTTGTTTTAATGGTCCAGCAGATCGGTGGAGTTACAACATATGAGATAAAACTGGGAATGATTCAAAGGCTTTGACAATGTCTGCCTGCCAAGGGCGTTACTGTGACACCAGCCAGTAGCCATTCATAAAAACATCTGTTTCCTCTCACCTTGACCATCCCCCGAGCTAAATGCATCATCACACCGAGTGATGCCCGTTCACTGTTTTCAACCTGATCGGCCAACACTGGGAACAATGACAACATGTGTGACATGATATGACACTCAATACGACAAATCCTCTTGACCCACATACGCATTATTAAAGCCCTTAGGCCAGATGTGAGTCATTAGTTTTGCATGTCTCGGTACATTTTATTACACGTTCATTTTCTCTGGCTTTAGGCACATGCAGGCGATAACGGCGCCGCAATGGTTTTGATAGAAGCGGGGCAGGTTTAAAAGCAAAACAGCAATACATTACCTTCGAACGACGACATATTTGTATGAAAAATTCAACAAAAACAATTTAAAACTCCACTACATGTTGTTCTAAGTGATTACCAGCAGAAGCTTCACATAAACAAATGTCAGTTTTGTCTTTGCACATCAGGAGTCAGGATAATTTCTTTATGACATACGAGACAATCCCTCTTTGAGCTATTGACAGCGATGTCTGTGGAGTACTGTCCAGTATGATTAAGAATAACATCCATAATAGATGTCAAGTGCCATCATTCAATACCAGTGCAGGAGGGAGTGTGTCTTTTATGGAAGATAAATGCCTGTTCTCACACTATGTAACTTTGTGCTCCGGGTAAGAACAACACTAAGTCACACACCACCAACTATTTGACTGATTTTGGTGAAACTGGATCATATTTTATGGAGAAAATGTTTTCTGGTTTCTTCTCTGATGTCCTCCAGCTACTCCACCTCAACTCTCTGTGATTTACAGAGTTTCCTGATGGACAGTGAAGTAAACTGCTGCCAACTGTAGCTGCTGTTAGCTCAGTTTGTTAGCCGGGCTGCCCGGACTGTGAGCTCAGATCACCGGGGGAGTTTGCAGGTGAATGCTGACAGGGAACGGGCTGGTGTCATGCCAGAACTGGAGCTGGGCAATGTAACCAGGCTCAGCAGCCTCTATGGACATAATGACAGCAGGGAGAAGACTGGAGGGGACGCTGGCGGAGGAAGCTAGGAAGAGAAAATGAGAAAGTGACCAAGAAAGACAACAGACGAGATTAAATTTGGGACTGACTTTTAGTCGTTGGCGAGAGGTTGGTGAAATAAAAGTCTGAAAGACAGACGCCGAGCTGGGCTGACTGCTGTTGGACTAGTAAAAAATATTAGCTGGCTGCTATGTCTTGTGTTGCTGCACTTGCTTGATGTTTGGCTGTTAGCAAAGTTGTCGACTCACTAGCTTCAGAGCAAATACGCGTGTAAAGCTGTCCATATTTACAACAGTGGTATTGCACTCTGAAACTGGGGCGCTGCATCGCAAAAATACCAATTTCTATGCAGGGATACTTTAGAGACTTGTTTCTAATAGTCTTTACTCTTTGCTACTGTTTGAGAATTTACGGTAAATCTGAGCTTTAAGAGTCCAAGGCTGCTCCAGGACTCCAGGTCATAGTGAGGATGCCTACAAACATTTTTGTGGATTTCTTGTAAATGAAAGTAATTAGCAGTGACTCATTGCTGTGACTGTATATGTTGAAATGGAAGTATGAATCCAGTCACCATAAATGGTTGTTTTATTGAAACATTAGCTATTTATTGGTCATTTGGCGACTAGGCTCTTTGGCTGCTAAGTCACTGATGCTAAAGGAAAAAACATATGACAATTAGTCATGAGCTTTAAGCTGCTTTTTTATTGCGCATCAGTGCAGTGATTCAGACGGATCTGAATCAGCCAGTTGGTGAATGGATTGCGGTTCTGTGGGCAACGTAATTTGTTCTTTAAAGGGGGCATAAAGGGAGACAAAGATCGAAGGTGAAATGAGTGTTGAGAGCAGTAGAGACATATCAATAATGTAAAGGTATTTCATGAGGAGTTTGTCTCAGGTCAGCAGTAAGAGTTGCTTTACAAGGAGTTACCGAAGTCCAAAATGACTTCACAGATTCTCCAACGACATCTTTCTTTTGTATCATTAAGACGGCAGTCTTGTTCGAGGAGCCTTTGTCGAGTCCATTTCCTTTACAGCTCCTCATTGGACACACATCAACACTCACCACACCTCACTGTGTCTATTTCCCTGAACATAATGAGGCGCGGCAAGATGAGAGTGTACCTTCTGGCGTCTCTACAATGAAACTTCATCAAGGAAAAAAGTAAAGTTTATGGATATGCCCATTGAGCTTGTGCTCCATCATTTCCATACACATCAGCAGCAGCAGCAGCAGCAGCAGCAGCAGCAGCGGCGGCAAACAGTCCTGCAGCTATACCACATGAAAAATTACTTTTGTGACAAAAGCTGCCCCCTCCTTCCTGGCTCGCACCAAATCCAATTTACTAGTCTCCAAACCACTCCGCCGCCTCTTTGAGTATGATAATCTGTAGATCTGCGAGAGCCAGTGAAGGATGGATTCTAGAGATCGTGTTTTAGTGTAATAATACAGAGTAACACAGAGAATGTGGGATGATTGCATCTGGAAGTTAGACCAAGAAGAAAACAAACTTGCAAGAGTTTTATCCAGAGGAAAATATGATGATGCATCATCTACACAACAAGGATTCGTTTCTAAGAGGACAACACACTTTATGTGATGAAATACAGCATCTGTATAGTAATGGGTGAGGTGATATGGAGCCTCTCAAACCCTTTTACTCGATATTAAAGTTGCCACTTTGCATCCTGATATGATGGTGCCCCAGACTTAATGGCCACATTCCTGGTGAATCAGAGGTCATCGGAGACCACAAGAGAACTCATGCAGACTTTCTGTGGACTTCAAGAGTCTCTGCTTGTGGTTCAGACTTTAAAAGAATATTTATAATTGACAGCAATGTGAACATGAACTCGATGTCGAATGTAACATACATTTATTTTTGAAGATCCTTTTTGGCTTCTTCTGTGTCGAGAGGATGTACACATGACTAGCTTTGCATATTTTCTGCAGAGTTGGACAGATAAAGTTGGTTCAGGATTGGAATTAATATATTATTAGTAGTGATAATGTGCATGTTAAGTTTTACTGTGCATATCAACAATATATTTTGGTTGTATGTCCAGCAGAGGACCCTGCACATATTTTGCATAAATGATCAATGTCAATATCATCGAAATAACTTTGAGATTAACTTTCAGACCTGATGTGATGACGGACAGACACATTATCGTATGTATAACGTTGGACAAGCCTTGATGAAATTTGGATTCAGCCTTTGAAATTTAAGCATTTCACTTCTCCGAAATTTTGTAGAGCGTTAATTTCATACATGCATTTATCAAAGCAGAAAACTGATGCTTTACAGCTAAATTCCACCGGGCACGGATACAACGCTTTCCGTGTGTGTCCGTTCTAGTTTCATATTTGTTAACATATGAATATATTTATACATACATATCAAATGTTACATATTTAGGAGCATATAAACCATAAAAATGATCAAATCTGAGCAAGTTAACAAAGTCTAGCGGGCAAAACGCTCCTAGTGGGGGACAAAAGATGAACGTGATCAGCTTCAACCTCAGGACAGAGCACTTCCTTGAATCCGTTTAACATTTAACATTTACATTAACATTTTTTCCCCTGTGACTTTTGTAATTTACTGTGGACAACAAACATTGTCTCAGCTGCTCTACTTTTCTGCTGCAGCCTAACTTTGTGAGTTATGTAGATAAGATGAACGTAATAGAAAAATCCTGCAAAGTACAGTTGTTTCAGATTTTTTTGTTCTGTTTCCCCATTTCATGCAGAAGACCAGTTTGAGATTAATTACAAGTGATCTCTGTCTTAAGGATTTAACAAACAGCCGTAAACTGAAGAAAAAAGGATGGAAAAGATGCCAACACCGAGATTTTCTGAGCATGTAAGGATATTCTTTGCTTTGAACTGATTTAATTTAAAAAAAATTACAACACAAGGTTTATCTGAATGGAAATGTTTAGACTTTCCAAACACCGTCTGCAAATTACATTTATTTTAAAAGTGAAGTCTCAAAGGGCTTCAACAACACCGAACACTGTGTGACAACACAGACGACGAGCTCAACAAAAGTCTCAATTTGGAGAACAGAAAATGAAAGCTTGTCAGTCAGGTGCGTAAAGGCGGTGGAATAACAAACGAGTCCTGACAACAAATTGAAAACAAACACTCAGGAGAAATGTTTGCTGCAGGGCATCAACACCAGCCTGGTTAATGTTGTATGGTCACCATAGTGATGACACCCAGGAGGAGCATCAGCGCCACGTTGATTACAGTGGGCAACAGATCCACAGAAGCAAAGGAAGAAGATTCAGGGCTCAGGGACCACTCGACTGTCGGGCTGCAGACCCAGACCTCTTATTGATCATGAACAGACAGATATGGGCTTTATATCAAAGAGCAGCATCACCAATCAGAGCTGTTATTCTCTGCAGGGCAACTATTGAACTTAGCACTGATTGAAATAGTGTGAGTCTGAGAAAAACTTGTACTTTAAAGTAAAGTTTGTCCAACTTGCTACTGTTAAGTACTCTGACAACACAGATTAACCAAGTAGCAACCTCCATGGCTGTGAAGTGAAACCAATGCTAGTGCTAAAAACTGCAGTTCCTCAAACGTCCACTTGAGGCTGGCTGCAGAACGAGTCAATCTCCATAAGCCCCCATGTTAAAATGTTCAACTTCACAGCAGAAATAAACATGTTTACAGCCTGGTACAAAAAACTGTTTTGGTCTCTATAGCTAATTTCCCCGTTCATGACAACTGTACTGAGGGTGAATTTATTATAGAACTCACCTGTTCAAATTATGTTAAGGCTTAAAGTTATGTATAATTAACAGCGTGGACGCTTTGATTGACCTCAGGTTCCCCGGTGATCCGCGTCTTTGCTGATATTTAGATGAGCCTGGAGGCGGAAGAAGCAGTACATTCAACATGGTGGAGGCCAGTGATGCATATTTTCAGCTTCAAAACAGCTCTTCGTGACCATATTTGTAACTCACTCAGTCTCAACCATTTACTACATACTGCCATTACAAAATGAATACAATTAGCTGATAATACAGCTCCATCAGTCACCGTCAGTAATCAATACACAACCATTAATCAAGCCAATTACTAACAGCAGTCAATGTCAGGCAACCTGATCATACTTAGTGGTTACCTAGTGTTTCTGTCAAAAATAAACATATTAGCAGTTTGAATTAAACTGCAGCTGTCCTGGGAAAATATTGCACTAAATTCCCTCTAAGAAATATGACATTCATTACGTGTCCGTAATAACGTATAACTCTAGAAACACGAGATAAAAGACGTCATATGGCAACACTCTTCTTGATAATTCGGCATTAATATAATCCATAGATGATGAACTGTATAACTGGTTTCCTGCTTCCTGTTTGGTGCTGAAGAGAGCTAAAAAACCTTCTCATAATATTAAACATTTTATCAGAACATCACATCATTCAGCCGATCAGACAGACGATCCACGTCTTTGCCGATATTTAGATGCAGATGCAGAGGTAGGACCTGCCAAGATGGCGATGGCCAGAACCACCACACTCTGAGCTTCAAACGACTCTTCAGAAACCTGTGGGTGACATCACGGACACAACGTCCATGTCCTGTCAGTGGTCCAAGCGCATGTTATTCGTATTTCTACAGTTCACTTTGTGGTTATTAAACTTTCCAGAGTTGTGAAGTCCTGTCTCATATTATTATATGGATCATGGATCTGTTACTCAAACCAGACTTCCTGGATTGTATTTCATCGACTCACCGGCACCATGAAGTAGATTCCGATCTCCACACAGTTTGTAACATAGGCTATCTGTTATAAATGTTCTTTAAACTATTTCACAAGTGCAGTAGTACTTTCTATGTCTACTAAACAAAAATTCAGTGGATTTTCCCTTTAAGTTGATCTGTAGACAGGGTGGTAGTCGCCACTTTTCTCTGTTCGCATCATTTACTCAGCAGCGGCTCTATTAAACCTCCAGTGACTGGTTGCGGAGGGACATGGAAATAAGCAGCAACGATTGCCTGCATTTACACTGAAAAGGTCAGGCCATTTTTTATTGAATTTCCTCCCTTCTTTTTTCAACCATGTCTCGAGCGACTATCACGCACGGCGGTGCTCCTTCGGGACGCCAACATTTTCTGTAATCAACATAAAATCACTTTACCGATAAGTTTCCTGCAGTTCCACCAAGTTTGTAAAAAGTCAATGATTTTATCTCCCCGTCGGCTACTGACAAGTGGAAACCCAGAAAATTAAAGAATGAGCGTGATGCATGCTTTTTCTTTACTCCATTACCTTCAGTGCAGTGTAGAGATACATTCACACAGTAGATGTAATTTTGTGACTGACATTTTCTAAATCTTTTAGAGACATTGATGTGAACCAATCTGTTATTTTAGCTGCATTTTAGATTTGTACAGGTTTTTTAGGGTTACTTGGGGCCAGCTCATCGATCCATCCATTTTTTTCCCACTTATCCGCGGTTGGGTTGTGGTGGCATCAAGTTTAGCAGGGCACTCCAGACGTCCCTCTACCCAGCAACACATTCCAGCTCCTCCTGGGAGATCCTGAGGTGTTCCTAGGCTAGATGGACTATAAAGTTCCTCCAACGGGTTCTGGGTCTGCCACGGGGTCTCCTCCCAGTTGGACCTGCCCAGAACACCTCCAAAGGAAGACGCCCAGGAGGCGTCCTAATCAGATGCCCGAACCACCTCAGTAGCAGCTCTTCTCCAAGCTCCCTCTGGATGTCCAAGCTCCTAACCCTATATCTAAGGCTGAGCCCGACCACCCAGCAGAGGAAGTTAATTTCAGCCGCTTGTATCCGCGATCCCATTCTCATTCCCAACACGGAGCGAGCGTTTCACCGTTTTCCAGCAGAGAACCATGACCTGAGTTGTTCTCTCATTCCTCTCCCTGTAAAACGTTAAAGTGCTTTTGATAAGTAATCTTGAACACAGGGGTGTTTCGGCAATCAAACATGACCCGGGGAAACTAGTTAACCAGAATGTCAACTGTACTTTGCTGTCATAGTAGCTAACAGGGTGATATCATAGCAGTTGGTGTGTATTTTGTATATAAAATGTAAATTTGTGATACATTAATATGCTTTTAACGACTGATCTTGGTGTAAATTTAACCATAAAATGTGATTTCGGTTATATTCATCCACTTAAATATAAAGGTTTGATCGTAAATGCACTCTTTCCACATATTTAATTTAATTTGTCACTTTGCTGTTAAAGAATCTGCTGTTTCACCGTTATTTCAGTTGCATGGGCGTCTTTAGAAATGCAACAGCAGGGATAAGTGCAGTTTCTGTCCTCCTGCAGACTCTGAAGAGAAATTACATCTGAGCAGGGAGATCAGAGTATGCATTAACATGACGATCGCAGCCTCGCTGTGCTCCTGTTACAAATGATGCCAGCAGAATGGGCTGTCTGCCGTCACCAACAACCACCTCCTGATTGCTACTTCTGAGAGAGACAGAGGACGAGCGCTGCAGCTTTGTTGCCATTCTCTCTCCAGATATGAGTCATTTGTTGCCACATGGCATCACGCCTGAGAAGAGTTTATGAGGAGGAGAATCTGTGATAATAGATTTGTGGCGCCATGCCTTCCTGACTCCGGGAGCTGAAAAATGTATGCAATTAAATTTCTAATTTCTGCGGGGTAATCAGGTCAGACCTGTCTGACTTCATTATCAAGAGCAGAGCTTGTTATTAAAATCAATCAGATGAAGATTTGACTCACAATCGTAACTCTGGAGTTCACTGGAGCTCTTTTCTGGCAATAGAGTAGCGGCTGTGATTCGGTCATAGAAGTTAATCACAGCGTACCGATATTCAGTATAACAGCACGACCTCGGGTGTGATATTGCTTATGTACAACAGTTGTACGAGCTCCATTTGATTGATGATTTGTTTGTTTGTTTATTTAATCAACACAAAAGCAACTGCATGGTTGGCAAGCAACATATAAATATTTCCTGAGCACTAGCTTTCAAGCTACTTTGTGCACATGTTACCACATGCCAGCTGCTTTGTATCATGTCAGCAACCAGTGAAATAAGAGTCGCTTTGGTGGAAATATCAGTTTTTTTCTCGTCTGATTAAATGTTTAATATTAACAGAAGGTAGGTCAATCTCTTTAACACCAAACAGGAAGCAGGACCAGTCATTCAGTTTATCTTTATGGATTATATTGACGCCAACTTGACAAGACTGTCGACATATGACGTCTTTTGTCTCATGTTTCAAGTGGTCATGTAGGCATACAGTAAATATTCATCTACTCTAGTAATCCATATTATGGCAAGAACCGCTCAACTAAGTAAAGAGAAACGACAGTCCATCCTTAGTTTAAGACATGAAGGTCAGACAATCCAGAAAAATTCAAGAACTGAATGTGTCCTTATGTGCAGTCGCAAAAACCATCAAACACTGAGGAAACAGACTCTCATGAGGACCACCCAGGAACGGAAGACCAAGAGTTAGCTCTGCTGCAGAGGATGAGTTTGTTACAGTTGCCAGCCTCAGAAATCACCAAATAACAGCACCTCAGATTAGAGACCACATAAACTTCTCAAAAAGAGACCTTCATGGTCGAATGCAAAGAAACCACGACTGAGGAAGACCAAGAAGAGAACTGGCCAGGAAACACAAGGAATGGACATTAGACCAGTGGAAATCTGTACTTTAGTTAGTGATGAGTCCAAATTTGAGATTTTTGGTCCAAACTGCAGTGTCCGTGTGAAATGTAGAGAACGTGAACGGATGGTATCTGCATGTGTGGTTCCCACCGTGAAGCATGGCGGCCGAGGTGTGATGGCGTGGAGGTGCTTTGCTGGTGACACTGTTGGGGATTTATTCAAAATTCAAGGCACACTTAACCAACAGAGCTACCGTAACATTCTGCACTAAGAATCTGGTTGGCGCTCAGTGGGACCACCATTTGTTTTATGACAGGACAATGACCCCGAACACACCTCCAGGCTGTGTATGGAGTGATGGAGTTAATGAACGATGTAGAAAGTAACAAAAATAAAGAATGAGAAGATGTCTCCAAACCTTTGACAGGTACTGTAGGTGAAAGAAGATGAAGAAACGTGTCTGACCTCATGTAAAATGATCATGTTGTCTCATTTGACTTCTAGCATGAATATCCAAGGTGATAATAAAAAGGATGGGCACATAAAAATACTGTATGTTATCACGCACTGAAAGCTTTGCACCTCTGATCGCAGAGACGGAGAGAATCCCATAAACGCATTATTCAAACTGCAGACAATATTGAGATGATAATGACCTGCAAGTCGTCTCTGCTGATTTAATATCGCCGCGGAGCTCCGTCGGCTTTAGCCTCCCAACACCTGAGCCAAAGACTGAGTGAGCCTCATAATCTGTGCTGCACCACCTGTGCTCATGCAGAGTGTGTTTACATTTTTCACATCCATACAGTCAAAAGAGCTCCCTTTGCACCTCCTCCACTCGGGGGAACAAACACACCCAGAGAGAAAACACATTACTGATGTTCCCGGAGCTGCTTTTTCATACGTTTGTGTGTATTCGTCTCCACGAGGAGATTGATGCAGAATCCCCTGCAAAGAGAGGACATTTCGCCAAAGGGGTTTGGGGATAAAACAAGTTTGGGGGGTTAATATTAGATCAGTCTGAGCTATTTGCTCATATTGAGAAAACGGAGGATGAATTTAAGTGAATGGATTTTAAGAAAAACAGGTATAAATGTGTCCGCCGTTTGCCGATCCTGCACCTGCTGCGTGAGAGTGGCAATGTCTCGGGCAGCAGCAGCAGCAGCAACCTCACGACAAAAAGGTGAGCGAGGCTTTGATGAGAATCAGCCTGCTTTCATGTGCAGCCAGAGGGGAAGACAGCCCTGGGAGTACAGCTCATCTATCTCTGCTATAAGAAGAACAGTCGCCTCGGGCGCCAACAGACAGCAACTCAAAACACACACTCACACACACAGGCCTGATTTGTTACACCCTTGTGCGATATACTCGACTGACTTATATTTCCTCCTAACTTCTCATCTAAATTCTCCACAGTGCATGACTAACCACTGCTGTCACCCTAATCTTAAAATAAGAATAAATTCTGATTCTGAGGTTTAAAAATAAGTTTAAAATCGTGTTTGTCTGAAATGTTTCAGAGAGACTAAAACAGAAATATTCTCTGGGTGTCGAATCATTTCTGTTGTCGTAATGCACTTTTGGTTAAGAGAGATTATCCTTCATGAAAAACAACAACTTAGAGACATTATTTTACTCTGATTACACACAAGAACTTCACTGCATCAGCTCTTCTTACTAATATTCTGCATGTGAAAGCTGCAGAGTAAATCCTTCGCTACAAACACTACAGTGGGTGATAAACAGTGCAGATGGGCAACACTCCTAGCAACAGGCAACAACGTGGGCAACAGGATAGAAGAAGAAAAAAATTCAAATGTTCCCTGGCAACAAGAATTTCCAATGGGATTTAATATAAAGGAGCATGTTTTAAAAATCTGAGGGGAAATCGGCGTCATTTTCCTGCCCTCCACGGGGAGGTCAGAGGTCAGCGACAGGATGGTTTTTCTGACAGCTGCTGGAAAGTGTTGCTACACATGATGGCCTACATCTTGTGTAGCACAGAGCACAGACTTCCTCCCATCTTAAGATGATGGACTGAGTGTTTTTTTTATTCAGATTTCTCTCAGGAGCTGTAGATAAATATTTGTTTTTCTGGAGGCTGATGGATCTCAGTACTGGAGAGTTTTTACATCGTGTTAACTCACACTACACTGTTATATTTGCCTGTCTGTGCAGCCAGAACCTTCGACTTTTCATCAGCCGTTATGTTGCTGCTCGTGCTGAATGTTAGTTTTGCAGTAAAGTCTACACAACCGAGACCTTCTCCACAATTCTAAGAGAGAAAAGCTACACACTGATATCAGATTAAGTAAGTTACTCTTACAGAGCGATGCTGTTCTTTGCTCTCTAGTTCTGTTGCAACTGATAATATAGCAGCAGCATCTACGCTAACCCTTGAGCAGCTGCCATTGTTGTTTTCAAGCAGTCACTTCCCCATACCCAACGTTAAACCCATGGACCATATGCAGCATGGACGCTGTTTTCTGTGATATCACCCACAGGTTTCTGAAGAGCCGTCTGAAGCTGCCATCTTGGCAGTCCTGCATCCATCCATCCTCCCGGGTAATCTAAAATTCGGCGAAGACGTGGATCATCGGTGGAGTTGAGGCAGGCCGAATGACGCCTGGGTGCTCAAAAAAGAAGTCTGTAATGACACCTACCTGTCAATCAAAGCGACCATGCTCTTAATTATGCATAACTTTAAGCCTTAATATAATTTGAACAGGTGAGTTCTATATAAATTCACCCTCAGTACAGTTGTCATGAACGGGGAAATTAGCTATAGAGACCAAAACTGATTTTTGTACCAGGCTGTAAACATGTTTATTTCTGCTGTGAAGTTGGACAGTTTAACATGGGGGCTTATGGAGACTGACTCACTTCTGTATTAAGGAATTGCCATACTAGTTTCAGACCCCACGTCTCAAATAGGTCTGTGCTCACTGACTGTCGTTCCCACCACTGAAGAAACCAATCAGAACTTTGTCGGCGGGGTCTTCCTACATACTTGTTGGAAAAATGGCAACCAGTGTAGTTGAAACTGACAGTCAATAACAGCAATAACCTTTTTAAATCCCCATTTTTTGGATCAATGTGAACATCATTAAGTCAACTGATTTCAGCCACAGATGTGAGTGACTTATGATGAAACATTGTCCTGTTTCTATGGGAGCGGTCTGTCAGGATGTAAATCCTCCTTTCAAAGAGGTCACTGAATAGCTCAATCAGTATATTCTGCTTCTACAGCTCTCCTATCCAGGTCTCAACCTGATTTATTTATTGAATAGAGCTCCAATCACCATCTTCGAAACAGAAAGCAGCACTGAAGCTGTTCTTTATGTTGGTTCATGTCGATTGGTCACCCATCTTGTAGCTCGATTTCCCCATTTGCTCTGCTTTGTTGAGACTGTGTAATCATGTTGTCATCCCCTCGCCCACCCGTGTGGCCTTTAAAACAAAAGTCCACACAGATTGGCTTCCCTTGGACAAAATCTTATCTAACACAGAGCTGATACGTTTATCTGTTTGGTGACTCGATGAAAATATTTATAGTGTGCAGCTCGGTGTTGATCTAAATCAGATCTCCGATGCTGCAAAATGTTTATGTTGTTTCCTGGTTGAAATCAGACAGCAGGCCGAGCGTTCATGACGTTTACTCTTCCTTCAATACAAATAAGGAACTTGTTGACAAAACATAAACAAGGTCTTCATTGTCAGGTGTTAATTGTAGCCATAACAAAGTCCCCGTTGATAAATACCAATCAGCTCAGACTTTAAAAAAGATAAATAAGAAAACAAAACAACAAAAACAAAACAAAAAAATTAACTAAGCATCAGGATTTTCATTTTAATAAGAACACCAGCAATTAAAGCTACAAAGAAGTCTACAAGGTAAATTAATGAGGCTGTCAATTAAAGGTTTCTGGAGTCCTTACATGTATGGGCTGATAAAGCAAATGTGCCGAGGGTAAGAAAGCCTTGAAATGTCTGTTGTCTGTCGATGTGGCTGGTGATGTAGATGTACAATGTGACTGTAGAGAAGCAGTCCAGCTGTGTAAGGGGGCTACGGGATGGCCCGGTTGGGTCTCTTTGGAGGGGGAGGGGGCATTAGCTCAGAGTCTGGGTCCGGCGGGTGTTTCCGGTTTTGGGCTTGGACTGCCTGAGCACAGCGGTCCACGTACTCCAAGAGGATTTCCTTAGTGACGGGCTCCTGGATGCTTTTACACACAGCTGGGGTGGGAGGAGAGAAACAACAAACACACACACACACACACAGAGGAGGAAGGAAGTTAGTACAGATATGGTGACAGTGCCGTGGATGACAGTGAATTTAGTTTATTTTAACACGGGGGAAAAAAATACATTCAACAAATAAATACATCGCCTGCAGATGTGTCGCACATTCCCATCAAGGAACGAGGAAACGAGGTCTGATCCAGATCTCAGCCAATCAGCACATTCATGACCACGCCATGATCCCAACAACGCGCAGAGCATGTTCTAGTTTCAAAGTGTTATCGGCCCGAGGAGAAACGCGGCGCTATCTGTCTAGATTTTTAGATAAAAGGTGCTTTTCGCCATCTGAGCGCCACAACAGCCAGCCCGAGGACGCAAAGCTCAATAATTCAGGACTATCTTCTCCGTCTTCTTCTATCAATTCGATTCATGCTTTAAATGCATTTTCTCCCGCTTGTGCTTCTTGTTTTTATTGCTTCAATTTGTACTTTCATGTGCCTCCTTTGTACAGCACTGTAAAGTCAGCATTTAGGTCAAGTGCTACACAAACAACGTTTATGACCTTGCTAAGATATGATGCTCGTATTCCTCGCTCTTTGTTTGTTGACTTTTTTAAGACAGATGAAAAAATGTCCACAGCAGAACAAACAAAGTGTTTTATCCGCTGTACTTTTCATCTTGGAGTCAAATTTTCTTGCACTTGCTGCTTCTTCTTCTCTTTTGTTTGCGGTTTGTGAATGTGGGAAACAGCGTACGCGATAATTTACATGAATGCAAGACTAGTATTGGACATGTCTCAGTTATTCTATGCATCTTCACAAAATGTAAGGCTTTTTAAAAGGTCCAGTGTGTAAGATTTAGGAGGATCTGTTGCCAGATTAGATAGTTCATTAGCATATAATCACCTACCTTTAGGGCTTTTCATCCAATGGATGGACTCTGCAGTCTCACTGCTCATTACCACTAAACGCTACACACTGGACCTTTAACACATTTTACTGCCTTCAATTTTATAAATCAAGTTCAATACTTTTTAAGGATCCACAGGAACTCTGTACTACATAATTTAAAGACACTAACCTTTAAAAGATTTGATAAGATTAAAAGCTATCGTCTCCTTTAGTACTCTGAAGGCTTCATTTTTAAAGCAGGATTAATTGATTTTTTTTTTTTGTTTGCTGCTCGGGGCAGTGGAACAAACTGTAAACATTTTATCACCTCGTGAAGTTTTCATGTTGGGCAGCTGCTGATTTCATCCAGCAGAAAAAAATGTTCAGTCTAGTTTTAGCTCTGCCGTTGATGAGTGGTGCTTTCACACCAGAGCTGTTTGGTCCGGACCAGAGTTCGTTTCCCCGGTTAGTCCGCTTTATTTGGGCAGGTGAGAAAGCCTCAAATAGAGGAAGTGACGCTCCGCGTCTCTGTAACCACAGCAGGATGTCGTAGTCTCTGGCTCTCCGACGTCTTTTTTCGGTACTGCTGCATTTGTCTCATGTACAAAGCAGCATGCTGGATAGCTCGCTGCATCACCTGCTGCTCATACTGGGCAGCTTCGTGTGGAAAAACCAATTAGGTTTGAACACCAAAGTAAAAAGACTGCATAAATTTGGTGGTGCTCCATTGTTTCCTTTTGTTTTCGGTCCTGGCCAATCGATGAGCCGGGTTTTCTTCTTCCTCTTTACTTTTTTTCCTTCCTGGTCAGTGCCCGAAAGCTGTTCTAACTGCATGACGCAGTCCAGGCGGTGTGAAATTTTTTGGCATTTCCTGCCCAATTAAACGAGTCCCCCAGACTATCCAGGTGTGAAAGCGCGATACGATACAGTGGGGCTTCTTACAGATATGTAGCTCAGTCCATGCAGACTTAGCTGGGGAACCAGAGGGTGGCTGGAGGCAGGTTTAAGTCCAGCTTGGTAGGGAGTGTGGACTGCTGGCTGGAGAGGTGCCAGATCACCTCCTGAGCTCTGCCGTGGTGCCCTTGAGCAGGGTACAAAACCCCCTAACTGGTCCCAGGGTGCCACTACGTGACTGCCAGTACACACACATGTAGAGGACCACATGTATTTCAGGTTTATAGATTCTAAATATAAAAAAATAGGCTAAATTACACCGGATACAAAGTGTTCGAGTCAATATTTGAACTTTGCAGACCTCCGGTCGTAAAAACAGCTAAAAGGGAATCAATTTAACTGCGTAGCAAATCTGAGCAAGTTAACAAAGTCTGGTGAACAAAACGCTTCTGAAACGTTCTGGTGAGGTTTGAAGTTGCGTGCAGAACGGACCGAAACAGCGATGTGACGAAGACGTGCCCGGCGAGGTTCCGCCATAAAATTTGCGTTATAAAGTTAATATTGAAGTTAATTTAAACAAAAACAAACATAACCTCTTGTTCCATATCGCTGAAAAGAGCATTGTGGGCATGAAACACAAGACCAGACTAACTGTTTGCATTCACGGACACGGCAGACAGACAATCTAGAAATCAAAGAGGCCGATGTGAAATATTGATAAAATGAGCCATTAATCTGACTCGTTATTCACGCAGACAAAGACGGAGGAGACAGTGATAAAATTAATAATACAAATAAATTGGACAGTGAAGGACGACGTCTCACCCATCGCCGTGTCGTAGGAGTTGGGGAAACTCTTGTCCACCCTCTGCCTCATGAACACCCAGCTGTTGTTGGAGAAGGTGCACTCGATGATCTTGTTGTCGTACTGTTTCAGCTCTTTACTGGCCTGTGAGGGCAAAAGATGAAAGGAGTGAATGAATGAGATAAAATGTAATGTAATTTTATTTTCTTCTGCAGCCATCACTGTGAGAAAATTACAAACCCTCTGATGTGTTTTGCCACATTTAGAGGCTGCAATGGTCTGATGTGCTCGTGTTTTAGAAGTCACAGTCCCATCATTACCGCAGCTCTCTGCTGCATTTATAAATACTAATAGCTCACGATGATTGGCAGGTGTATCTGCAGTTTTTCTTCAAACATGATATGAATATGCTGCAAATGATCATCTCCACTTTTGCCATCATTACTTGCCACTGGATTTTTAGCAGCAGTTAGAAGGTAAAAATGAAGCCTCAGGCAGTGTTAGAGGGCAACATTTAAATGTATTAAATGGATCCACAAAGTGGAAATATAACCTACAGTGACCGTGGTGTTAAAATCACAACAAATGTGCAGCTCAACATGATGAATTGTATTGATTCACGCAGCAGTAGACCTTGTTTAGCACGTTTTTATACTCATACGGCTACAAATGGAGCCGAGAAGTCAGTGTTTTCAATGCCATTAACCTTTGAGGAGGAATTAATAATCATGTGATGTGATGAGTCAGCTGTCGAAAGCCTTACTAAGGGTGCATTCAGACAGGATGAGGGAATGCGGCCAATCGCCGCAGGGTTGTCCGGTGTTTTTGCTCAATGTAACCACAATCTTGCAAAAATCAATTTAAACTTCTTTGTGTGTCTATTTCACAGCATAACTTGTGAGTCAGACTCAAATACACACACACACACACACACACACACACACACACAGGTAGAGTATCAGAGTTTAGTCCATGAATCCACCTGGATGGTCTCAGAGACATTTCAGGCTGCCTGTGGAGGTTTGATCGATCTGATTGGCGGACGCAGCGTGATGTTGGGCTGCGCTTTTTCGGTGGACAACCCTGTGGACCGACCACCACAGCACCGGATCCTGTCTGAATGTGTCCTAAAGGTGGTCAAGCCATCTTCATCTAAAAAAGGTGCGAAAGGATTTTAATCAATCTGTTGCCATGGCACCGCGTGGGTGGCAGTAAGTTACAGTAGCTCTGAACACATCTCTGAATTTTTTGTGTTCTCCATCCATTTGTGTGCAAACGTGGACTTAGAACTATGGAGATCAGTGATTTGCCTTTTTTCTGTCATACTTCATGATACATCGGGTGACCCGTTAAAAAAAAAACAAAGCCACGGCTCTCTTGTTTACACTCGAGGACAGCTGTTAGCATCAGGCAGCGCTAGCAAACTCTGTGGAAAGAGATCCACGCTGAAGTGAGGAGAAGGAGACGGGGATGCAGAGCTGGATTTAAGACGGCACAAACCATGAGTACCGTCCATTAGCATGGGGAATGTAAGATCTCTCCCCAGTAAGGTGGCGGTGCTAACCAGGCTCCAAAGGGAGTATGGAGAGTGTAGCATCACAGAGACGTGGCTGAACGATCTCATTTCCGGGCTGCTGTTACAAGTGAATTTCCCCGGTGTGGGATCAATAAAATCTATCTCATCTAAATGAAACTGACTTTTCTTTCAGATTTAGGCTACCAACAAACAGATACTGACACAGCGAGTGTCTTTAGTGCCTGCTGCTTCTACTGAACTACACAGGATCACTGACTTATGACATATTCAGCTTTGAAAACAAAGTCAAGTCTACACACTGAGTACACTGTTCAAAGCTCAAGTATATGAAAATGGCACACAATACTGAAGATCAAGCGTGAGTCAAAGAAGACATTTGAGCATCTGTTGTTTATTTGTCGAGGGACTGAGTCTCACAGAGAGGATCCTCGGGACTTGGAAAATGCAAATCCTGGAGATGCTCGGAAGCAAAAAAAAAGCAGCTGAAAGCCTTTTCACAACGATTTGCTTTGGAAGAAAATGACGATGCACCTTGACCTCACATGGAGAGAGAGGCTGTCCGTGTCCAGGCATGTGATGTACTGAAAGGCTGTGCAGACACTGAAGAGACAAAGAGGCTGACCTCCAAGGTCAGAGAGTGACCGTCGTTGCCAGGAAAACACCGGTGTTTGGCAAGGTGCTAAAAAATTCAAAGTAAGAGCTCGTGTGATCGTGGAGTGCGGGGCATCTGGGCTCACAGCGGGGGTTGAAATCACACAGGATGCAAAGAAAGGAGTGTGAGGAAGGAAGACAGAGCGGGTGAGAGAAGATACCAGTTTACTGGATTTCAGAGAACGACCTTGGCAAATCACAAGTCATGATCATGCCTAATTAGTCGGTAATATTCTGATTTATCTCCACACACGGGTACGTCTTTGATCTGAATTTGAAGACGCCTGTAAATCAACAGTTCTTTATTTGGATGAGATCAGCAGATGATCTAAAGGAGCGACAGAATCTCTAAAGCACGACGCAGGAAGCTGCCAGAAAACTGTAAAGGGCAGTACAATGAGGCAGGACGTGCTGCTACAGGCTGGGATCTCTTCCCGCTGGTGAAGGGTGACATGTTGGCTGCCATTTTTCGTCACCACTTGGTGCTTAATCCGTCCAAATCTGTCTCATTATGGCAGCGCACGTGTGGCTCCAGTTATCGGGGACTTTGGCAGTCGAGCTCTTTATCAGCCAGTGTTGCACTACTGCAGAGGAGAAGAGCTCTGTCAGATTTGAAGAGTGCAAACAACGCTAACCGAGAATGAAAAGCAGTGTTGTTTTATTCCTGCCGCTCGTGTTGAACCCTTCACTTGTAACAAAAGCTTGTTTGGACGAATTTATGAGGATAAAAGAAATCCAAAAACCTACAATTAGTCACTGCAGGATTAGTGTGTTGGACCACTGTCAGCAGTTAAATAAAGACAGGATTGTTTTAAAGGAATAGTCTACATGTTGCACTTTTAGATGAGGAGATCCAGGCAGTCATTAGTTTAGCTTAGCATAAAGATTATATAAAAGGAGAAACTGTGAGCCCGGCACGCTCCAAAGATTAAAATGTTGCCTATCAATGTCTCCAATTAACATGTTACATCTCCTCTATTTAACAAACATAAATGTGATTTGAAGCATTTAGACTGCTGAGACCAAGAAGGACCAGATCTGTTCTGGTCTGGGTCAGTTAGGTTTGACAGTACTCCAGGCAACAAAAAGAGTCTAATCAGCTGTTGCTGGCAGTTAAAGTTAGTTTTTTCCTCTTTTTTTGCCCCATTCAGCCAAAAACACACTGCACATAAACCGTGTTGGTCGTTGTCCTTGTTTCTTTGGTACAAGTCACCACAACAATGCGGTACTTGCAGGATTTGCTGGGTCATCTGCTGCCTGAGCTCCAGTGGTTACTGACCAGTGTGCTGTCTGTGTGTATTTACTCAGTCGAAGGGTTTATGCTCTTTTCTGATTGTCATAGATTAAAATAATCTGGACTGTGGTTGGTTTCAGTTTGGCCCTATTCATACCAAGGTGTTGCGGCGAACTGACGGCAAGCCAGACTCAAATATAGAAGCTAAAGTCAGAACACAACAGGTAGAGTATCAGGGTTTAGTCTCAGTTTTAGAGACATTTCAGGCTGACTGTGGAGGAGTTTGTCCGGTGTGATTGGCTGCAGCAGTGTGACATCAGGTTGTGTTTCTCCAAAACTTGAATCTCAAATGACCGCAGCACCGGATTTGGTCAGAATCTGGCCTTCGTCTTCAGGGTTGTCCCAAACTTTGGTGGCAGTGAATGAGTGAATCTCATCTTCACAGTGTAGAGAAGCTCTACAGAAGTACTAAGTGGAGTTTGATTAGCCCGCTCCATCAAGGGTTACCGCTGCATGCAGTCATTATGCTAGTGTACAGATATGAAAGTGCTATTGATTTTCTCATCCAAGTTCTCAGAGACAAAGATTTTTCTTAAGCCACTTCCTGGAATCAGCATATTAATTAACATTATTAATGCAGATCCACCACATCAGTACAGAGCCAGTATGTCTTCTGAAGGACACTCGATAAGTAAAGCACCAATTCTGTATCAAAGCATCAGCCTGTACACAGACAGCCTGTTACTCAAGCGCTAGCATCTGTTGTGCTGTATTTTGTAGAGATATTGACGCGGTTGACCAAAGATTCAAAGTAATTTCCATGAATAGCTGTTTTGTCTCCCCAGACGTTGCTCTTCGACTGACCCTGCCTGTGTTTTATTCTAGACTTAAGCAGCACCGCCGCGCAGGTCTGCGACACACCGCAGCACTCGGGTCCATTTTAATAACGAGAAACTAGATGAAAGAATTTATAAGTTGGGGGAAGAGGGTATAAGATGCAAGAGTACGGACGTGAACAAACAGACCCTCAGAGGGAACAACAGAGCTGATGCACACTAATGTTCAATCTTTAATATGCTTTCAAACAGAATACATTAGATGTCTTCAGTCCGTTAATATCAGCTCCTGCGAAAACATACAAAACACATCTGAGTGAATCGGAAAGCAGTGCGAGTTGTAAAGCTGAAATATTCGCCTCACATGTTCTGTGAACTACAATGTAATTATTCAGGCCAATTACAGTTATGTGTTTGCTTAAAACAGAACAAACAAGTCCTACGACTCCTCATGAAACCGCTTTACGGCGTCAGTGTCGGGTTGCCGGTGAATCTGTTTAATACCGATCATTATCCCACACGTCCGGAGAAAAACACGAGCTAATAATGTGTAACAAATGAGGGGAAAGCGGGTGCAACAAGACCCAAGGAAAGGTGGGAAAAACTGACCAACGAATTGTGATTTTACCTCCCAGATTTTTGAATGATCTGTTTGTTTTGTTGTGCAGCACGATCGAGTGTTTTCTGTGGGAGGCACGTTCAATTACTCTGACGGCATTCATGATTTTTTTAAGCCCACGTCTCATGCAATTTGCAAAACAAATATTAAAAATTAACACAAAAACGAGGAGCTATTCACATACTTCAATTGCAGTTCACTGACAAAGTGTTACTGTTGATTAAACAGTAAAGTACTCTCACTTAATGATGCATAAAGAGACGACAAATTGGGGGAAATTACTGATGGAGGGGGGAAAAGGAGCAGTCAAAGGCATTTTAGCACTCTGCAGGTGAATCGCATACAGCTGAACTCTCACAGCTTCATCAAAGTGGCTGATCTTTGGCAGAGAGCTGCTCTTATCTCCGTCTCTGCTGACTAGATCTGTCAGGCACAGTTCAAATTATTTATGATTAATGAGCTATACTCAAAGGCCACGTATAGTTCTGCGCCGGGAGCTGACTCCATGAAGCAGGGAAACTAAAATGGGAGAATCAATAGCCATTATGTCCACCAGGCTTTAGCTAATTCTACCTTTTCTAGAAGTTGAGACGACACTAATGATGTAAAGACCCAAAAGGACTGAAAACGCCTCGTGTTCTCAGGAACTATAGATCGTAACTGGAGTTAAATTATGGATTTATAACAACTTGGTCTTTATTTTTGTAGCTTCAGCCATCAGTTTTATTGTTTGGATCACACAATCAGGTGCTGTTAGGTGGATTTTATTACCTTTGGACAGACCCAGGCTAGCCGTTTCCTTGTTTACAGCAAGCATCAACCTCCGTGGATGGGAAGTGAAAGTCAAAAACTGCAGTTCCTCAAACGTCCACTTGAGGCTGGCTACAGAACGAGTCAGTCTCCATAAGTCCCCATGTTAAAATGTCCCAACTTCACAGCAGAAATAAACATGTTTACAGCCTGGTACAAAAAACAGTTTTGGTCTCTATAGCTCATTTCCCCGTTCATGACAACTGTACTGAGGGTGAATTTTTATAGAACTCACCTGTTCAAATTATATTAAGACGTAAAAGATTGGCAAGATGGTGGCGGCGAGAGCCTCCATACTCTTAGCTTCACATACGGCTCTTCAGAAACATCCAGATGAGGATGATGTCATGGACATGTGTATACTGTTTATGGTTTAAAGTTAAGCTAAGCTATGCGGCTACTGGCTCCAGGTACCAATCTTCTTGTCATAACTGATTAAAACCAACAGAGTAATAGACATAATTTGTATTAAACCGTAGTTGTGCTTTGATGAGGACTATGAATGATTTATGAAAAATGTACATTCAGTGGTAAAATGAGCTTCAGTTGGAACATAATTAAAAGTTATGAGCAAAAAAAAGTCCAGAAAGCGCAAAAGACTGAATTTCTGTGAGTGTTTGTTTTCCTATGAAGAAAAAACACATTAAGATCTAATGAGCTACAACAGAAACACAACCTGTACCCCCACATGATCACAACCCTCCTTCTATAACATACATTCATTCAAAAAATAGTTGATGCTGCCTAATTTTTCACTCAACGCATCCTGGCTGAACCAAAGGCTTTAAGCTGGTCTGCTCCTTCACAATATTGAAAGGCTGAGCTGATAAATCATTGTGAAAGCTCCCCTCCAAAAATTCATTTTAGCGATTCCCCGTAGGTACCAAGAGTGTAAAATATTACAACAATAAGGAGCTAAATTGGAAGAATTGAGCCAATAAAACAAGTTTTCATGAAGATTACGACATTTTTCTAATTACAGAAATTAACCGTTTTTACTGGATTTGCCTCAAAGTACGTCTAGTCGACACTCTGACATTACTAACATGCCCACGAGCAAGGCGATGAGCATCAGAGCTACTACAGTATGTGGTGGTGAAGTGCAGGACACAAACACAGACTGTGCAGACGTGACGCTTCATGAAAGATCTATCAGGAACATTATTCAGGCAGCCAAAGCTGCAGCTTGAACACGTCCTGTTGTGGCATGTAGTTACCATTTTTTTTTTAGCATATTCACACTTGAGACTGATTGTAAAACATTTCGCAACAAAAATAGCAACATGAAAGCTGACAGAAGACGACCCGAGGGCTCCCAGAGAGGAGCTTAGAGACCGAGCAGCAAACAGAGACTTGTTCCAAGTCCAGGAATGATACACGGGACCGAGCACGACAGTGACAAGAGGGGAAAAGAACCACTCATTTACTGTGTTTATAAACCATCACTGTGACTAATGGAAAGCCTACACATTCAGAGAGTCATCGTGGCAAACGTCCATATAGTGTAATCGCTTTACAGAAATCTACATCAGAATAGAAACAGTGGATCAAATGTACCGTGTTAATTCTATCTAACTGCTCCTCAACCTGTTCTCCACGCCAGGCCGGTCAGTTCCCATCAAACCTCGAACAAGAGGAGCTGCTGCATGGTGTGGAGGGCTCTTAGCTCGAGGCTGCGTTACTGTAGGTCAAAGGTCTAATGATGTAAAGTGATCCCATACAATACAACGCTGTCTGTTCACGTAGACGGTACGCAGCGAGGATATCAATCTCACTATGTTAAGTGCAGCACAAATGCCTCTCTGTCCCACCTACAGGCTAACACACAGTCAGATGATACTAGAAGTAGGGCTGCAGATAACGATGTTTATCAAATAATCATATTTTAATGGATTACTGGTCTATAAAATGTCGGTAACATCGTCAAACAGCTTGTTTTGTCTGACACGATCCTCACAAATAAGAAGCTGAAACTAAAATTTGCCAGAAACGATCAATCAATTATCGAAGGAGATGATTAATAAATGGTAAATGTTGAACGGACTTAACTTATATGGCGTCTTTCTAGTCTTCCGACCACTCAAAGCGCTTTTACACTACATATCTCCTTCACCCATTCACACACATTCACACACTGATGGCACAGGTTCAGTATCTTGCTCAAGGACACTTCGACATGCAGACAGGAGGAGAAGGGGAATCCGACCGCCGATCATCCGATTAGTGGACGACCCGCTCTACCTCCTGAGCCACAGTCACAATGTATAATGCCTAAATCCCTGTGATATAATAATCTGTGATATAAAATATGTTTTTCTCTGTTAACCACATAATGCAATATGTGTTTTCATGTCTTTAGTGTTAATCTACAATGTAGAAAATAAGAAAAAAATGAGAAGGTGTGTCCAAACTTTTGACTGGTGCTGTATATTTATGTGTGTAAACAGAGAAATGTGTAATGAAGAATTGTCTCTGGTTCTGGCTGAGCCACTATTTGAGTATTTATGATGAACAGCAATTAAAGTCAGTAACAGATGAGCTTAAAGAGACAAATATTTTATGTACTACTCTTATTCTTGACAGTTTAAACTCAGCCACTTACTTACAACAAAACTAAAATCTTGACATAATAAAAGGGAAGCTGGAGGAGCACAGGGGCGGTGAGGGCTTTAGCTTGTTGACACGACAATGAATTCAACAAAACAACACATTTATTTTCTCACCTTCATATTTGCAAAGGGCCTGTCATAGCTGCCGACGTAGAGCAAGCCGACAGTCTGCGGAATCAGCCTACAAGAGACAAAAAAGATCACGGTTAACACCCGCAACACCCTCAAGCCTCAGAGCGTATCTGAGCGGTAACAATGGTGCAAAAAAAAAGAAATCACTACACCGCTTCCATTTTCCAGCTAGTAACAGAACGGCAGAGATGTGAGATTACACCTCTCTGGGCCCGTCTGTCTGTGTGCAGCTTCATGTTTCTAAACTTAAAGAGAAAACCACAGTACGGGCACGTTCAGAGCTCTTCGAGGCAGTTATAACCACGTAGATTAAGAGGTCACCGTATCTCCATCTGTGAGCCCTGAGCACTGTTAATTGAGACTATATTAGAGTTTATATGTGGTGTATGTCTCTCAACATGTGTCCACGCAGTACTTGGGTCTCATCTCCGAGGTTAACGCCCAACAGATGTCTTAATCACACAGTGCATCCATCAAAAACACCCCGATGTGCCCATTGTAATTTCCAGACACCATGTCTGGTGTTTGTGTGTGCCATGGAGTATACGACCACTGTTTTTTTTTTATTAGATAACCATTTTTAGAGCAGAAATAATGGGGGCTACACAGCTGAAGTGACGGCTAAACAACGGTCGTCTGAAGCATCCCATTCAGAGATTTCAACCGGAGCTAAAATTGGAGACCGTGTTCCCATTTACGTCCTCAGCCCCCCTCCTATGTAATGATAGCTAGCACAAGCAGGAAGGAAGCGGCAGTAGACATTAAGAGAGCCAAATAGCCGTGCAGTGATGGACGTCGTCACGTGCGCCAAGGACCTCACAAAAAAAGTGAATTTTCGTCACTGCTTCTATTAATACCTCCGACTTGCGTGCGTGTGTGTGTGTGTGTGTGTGTCACAGACCACGACAAGGAAATTGTACAGATCATGACACAGTTTTTCTAAAAACAAGATACCAGTGAGATTTTACCGGAGGCAATAGAACAGATGAGGAAACAGATGAGGGTGTAAATCAGGGGCGCCTCAGAAGAACAGACTCCTTTACAAGCTGTTTCACAACCTCCATAATCTGAATGTTTTGAGATCCGTGTGTAACTAAGAGAGGGAGAGTCCTGCTGTGTTAAATTACACTGCAACATCAATTATTTTATCTACAGGTGAGTAAAAAAAGAAAAAGACACAACATTGATAAAAACAGACGAACAAAGGGGAGAGTTTTTTTTTTTTTGTTAAAGCACTCACGATATTAAATGTCACCACAGCCTTTGAACAGCATGAAATCAGACCTGAGTTAACAAAGAGCTGGGACAATATAAATCCATAGAAACAAAAAACAACTTATATAATGTCAAGAACAGAAAACTTGAGGTACTTGTGTGTGCAAAAATATAAAAAAATCTTTATGACTGGGCTGAAGCAAGGCAATAAAATGTGATGAGTCAAAAGACACCTGTGGATGTATCCCACATATACAACCTTGATATTAATACATAGTAGTGTACCAAATGTATTCATTAGCAGCACTATTTTCTTGTTTGAGTGACTGTCCTGCTGTTTTAGGACTTCATATTTTATAAAAATAAAAGTATAGTTATGTTTGTTTTTGTCTTCAGTAAGAACGGATGGGTTTGTGGTCCATCGACTGGGTAAGATAAGAAAGTTGTTTTTTATAGAACACCTTTAAAAACAGAGTTAACAAAATGCTTTGACAGATAAGCACAAATAGGACACTCCGGCCACACGCTGAGGCCGAACAAAGGCAGGACAAAAAAGATTTAACAACACGGTAGGGGGAAGACAATGAAAGATAAGGACGGTGAGAGCAATAGCCGTAAAGAACCGCGATGATACAAGAGAATAAAAGCCATAAAAGCAATAAGATAAATAAATGAAAATAAGAGAATAAAAATAAATAAATCGAAATCAAGTCTATAAAAATGACTTTTAAGAAGCGACTGATCCTGCGAGCCTTATCTCCTCAGGCAGGTTGTTCCAAAGCCGAGAGGCTCTGATGCCAAAAGCACGGTCACCTTTAGATTTAAGCCTCGGCTTTGGAACAGTGGGAAAGATCCCACCTGAGGATCTAAGGCTGCGAACCAGCTCACATGAGGTCAAGATCTCTGCTATGGAGCCTGAAGATAGACTCTAAACTGTGCTTTAAAAAGATGATGAGTAAAATCTTTAAATCAATTCTAAAACGAACAAGAAGCCAGTGGAGAGAAGACACGACTGGGGAGATGTGACGTCCACCAGTAAGAAAGGAGAAAGAAGCCGAGCTGAGGGAGTGACTTTTTTGTTTTTTGGAGTTGCGTCTGAAGAAAGTGAGTGCACAAATGAATGTTTT